>CM051239.1:97873214-98608214 GCA_027917425.1 Gastrophryne carolinensis | reverse complement strand
CTGAGACCTGCTGTCCCAGACATGAGCGAAGAGCCGCAGCCGCCTCCCCCACCCGGATGGGTGAGGGCGCCCCCTCATGGCAGAGGAGGCTTGGCGACAGATTTGGGCTTGGACCCCTAGGAAGATCCAGAGTAGGCACGACCTCTGCCCCTGCCCCAAAAGTCTCCCCTAGGACCTGCAAAGGAAACCCCTCTTCCAGACCTGGATCCACGGTAGGAGGGGGCGAAGGCACCCGAACCCCGAAAGGGCCGCAGCTGCTTCTTACGTTGAGGCAACTTACCCCCCTTGGCAAACAGGTCCAAGCGATCACCAAATAGACGCAGTCCCTTAAAGGGGAGCCCCGTGAGGGCCTTCTTAGCAGCGTTATCAGCTGCCCACTGATGCAGCCAAACAGAGCGGCGTATAGCAACCACCAAGGCAGAGGTTCTACTACACATCCTAATGGTGTCATCTAAGGCAGAAAGGACATATGCAATGAACATTTCACGAGGCCCTGAACTCGGCACTAGAAGTCTCATCAGGGGCGCCTCCCAACAGACCCTTGAGGAGAGTCCTAACAGCAACAGCAGTAATAGCAGAAGCACAGACAGGGCGCAAGGCAAACCCCACACAGGCAAAGGCATGGGAGGCCAGCTGGTCAATGCGCCGGTCCTCACTATCCTTGAGGGTAGTGGAATCAGGGTAATGGACCACAGAAGTGTTGGACAACCCCAATACTGGTGCATCCACTTCTGGGGGGGTAGACCAACATTTAACCACATCAGTGGGAAAGGGGTACCTTTTATCCCAGCCCTTAGGGATTCCGGGAAGCCGGCCGGGACACTCCTATTCTTTGAGAACAAGATTATTGACATGGGCCTGTTCTGGAAATTCCAGACGTGGTTTAGCAGTACTGAAAAGTTCCCCCTGAAGCTTGGGAGCCGCAGCAGGAAGGGAGATAGAAAGCACATCAAAAATCTGAGTTAACAGTCTATTGGTGTCATCAGCATCCCAGTGATCAGAGCCATAGTCAGCACCACTGAAATGCTGATCATTAGATAACTCTGAATCCGAGAATAATTCCCCCTCCTCAAGTGGGATATAATCAGACAAATCAAGGAAATTCTCAGTCTCCACAGGAAAGGCAGACGCACCCGGCGCCACATGCCTCCTTTTAGCCGGGGCCTTACGGGCCGCAGAGCTAGCAATCAGCCTCTCAATGTTAGCCAACCTGGAAGACAAGTCAGGCTGAGACTCCCCACTAGTATTTAGTTCACTGGGAGTCATAATCAAGTGAGGGGGAGTGGGTGAGGACATAGTGGGCGCAGGCCCAGTCACAGATAGCC
The DNA here is from genome assembly GCA_027917425.1 of Gastrophryne carolinensis. Taxonomy (NCBI): domain Eukaryota; kingdom Metazoa; phylum Chordata; class Amphibia; order Anura; family Microhylidae; genus Gastrophryne; species Gastrophryne carolinensis. The sequence continues at coordinate 98,606,889 of CM051239.1, read as the reverse complement.
CAGAATGCAGCGCAAGCGCCTGCTGGGCGCGGGGTACACAAACCCGCACATCATCGCTCACAGGGGATGCCCCACACACTACACACAGCCGGGCTTGTCCCGAGGGGACCCCGAGCACAATATCCTGTGAAGCCTCCATATGGTGATTAAGGTGGCACAACTGGCCAATAGGAATTACGCCGTATAAGCAACCCGGGATGCCCCAAATGTCCGCCAGGGAAGTGGGAGGATTAAACAGTGTAGGCCTCTAATAAAAGTTATTAAAACTAATAGAGGGGACAGGACCGGGAGAAACCTCTTAAATACAGTTATCCCGCCTGAAAGACATAATAGTGACACCCCATAAGCACACAAAAAAGACAAATAAATAAAAGTCAAGCCCGCAGGGGCACTCATGGACCACGATGGGAAGCCAGCAATCACACCAGGAGAGGACCAAAATGGCGCTGGAGGAACCTCAAGGGGCGGGCCGCAGGAGGGTCCGACGCGGAAAGCGCCAACAGAGTAAGCCACGTCCCCTCGAGAAGCGCAGAGACAGGCCAGCAGTGAAGCCAATGGGCGCGCAGAGATTCTTGATGATGATGCCGCCGCTGACCACGGACGCCAGAAGGCGCGCGTGTCAGTGGCGGCAAATTAAAAAATGAAAAAGTAAAAGACAGAGCGCGGAGCCCTGAATGAAGTGCAAGCATACACACACACACACACACACACACACACACACACACACACACAAAAGACAATAAGTGCACATACACCCCCCCCCCCAACGGGATAACGAGAGAGGGGGGAGAGTGGATGTCAGTAAAAGACCCACCAATGACCAGGGCAGCGAAGGGCAAGAGCAGACGGGGAATCCCAAATCAGGTTCACCATAACTTGCACCGCCTACCCTTTGGTGGGGGATTGCGGTCGGAGCCAAGCTCCGCAAGGAGTAGCACCTGTGATAGGTGCTGCCTACCATCACCTGACCAGCGCAGCCAAAGCTGGGAGGCATAATAAGAAGTGGAACGAGTGGGAATAGTCCTACAGGGCCGCGGGCTGTTAATCCCCTGCTCACCTGCGAGAAGAGAAGCCATCTTCTGACCTTTGCAGCCGACTGCAGAGAAGAAACTGGGGAATTTGTGGGAGGTCCCGGGTATATATGGACCGGGAGGGGCCTCTTTTTGCCATCTCTGCAGTCAAACGCCCTCTGGCAGAGGTAATCCCATCTGTTATGAATCATTATCTGGAGCAGGACGTGCTGCATACTTAGAATAAACATGTTTTCTTTCTGTATTTCATGTATTAGGCATAATCCATAATTCCATAATTGGATAAGTATACTTAGCTGCTAGCTCGCAGACTCAATCCCACTCGACCTTGTGGGCTGCAGCGGTCCCAGCTTCAGTGCTGCTGTTTAGTACCAATTTATTTTTTTTAAAAAAGCTTATGTTTCAGGAAGGAATGGGAAAATACGTGGAGGTTGATTTATTACTAACGGCAGGTATCGGCAGATGAGCGTCTCTATAGTGGCGCTTAGAGCGACCGCTAGTAGACGCTCTAAGCGAGTATCGGGCACTGTAACAGAGTGCCTCAGTCGCTGTAGTAACCTGGCTGGCATTGATGAATGTGATGTATGTTGGGCGCTCTAAGACCAGTACAGCGCTGCAGGGTGCAAAAGGTGGCGCCAGCTCAGTGCGTCCAACTCAAAGCGAAAACACATGGAAGGACAATGTTTTAACACTATGACATTAACACTTTAGTGCAAGACCATGACAATTCTGCATAAAAATATAAAAAGTCAAAAAAGTTTCTAAAAGTGATTGTTTGCAGCCAGGAGAGGTCACACAGTGATTTGAGCAAAAAATAAAAATGTCAAACACGCTTTAAACACAAGCAAATGAACGGCCATTGAAATGTATGGGAGAGCGACAGTGAGCCAAAGGTAATACCTGGCGCTCTGGAAGCTAGAGCGCTGGTGCTATACACTGAACCATCTGTAATAATACATTGGACGCTACATGGTGCTGTTAGAGTCGATCACCAGATTCGCTTTCATAAATGTGGTTTTGCGTACAGCGTCCGGCGTTCACCAGAAGCTGCCTGCCGCTACGAGGCACTACCTTTATTTGCACTTTAGACCATTCTTCTCTTAGATCAATTTAGTTTTGCACAATGTATTTGCAGTTAATTTGGAATGGGGCTCCCATCTTTTTCCTTGTATATACTATATACTTTAATTTAGTATATATGCATTTAGTCATTTTGTGTACTACTACTACATAAAAGAGTCTGTGGGGGTCTGTGGTGAAAAATACAATTCTGTGATTACTCACCTTGTAGAATTGGTATTATAAGTATGCAGCACGTCCTGCACCAGAAAGTATTCATAACTGCTGGGATATACTCCACAAGAGGGCGCTTTACTGCAGAGATGGCAAAAAGAGGCCCCTCCCGGTCCATATATATACCCGGGACCTCCCACTAATTCCCCAGTATAACAAAGCAGTAAGGGAACCAGGAGAAGCCAATAACAAATTCAACCATGTTAACATGGAACAAATCACCATAAAGAGGATCCAAGAATAAAGTAATCAGGGTGGGATGGAGCAGGACGTGCTGCATACTTATAATACCAATTCTACAAGGTGAGTAATCACAGAATTTTATTATTCTAAGTATGCAGCACGCCCTGCTCCAGATAGTATTCATAACAGCTGGGACATCCAATAGCAGTGTCCATAAATGGGTGGGGATCCCAAAAAGGCAACAACGCGCAGTTCAACCACTGCCGCCTGCCGAACCTTATGCCCAAAAACAGCATCCGCCGAGGCCCGAACATCAACCTTGTAAAACTTGGAAAAGGTATGAACAGAAGACCACGTAGCAGCCTTACAAACTTGTTCAACAGAAGCCTGGTGTTGGAAGGCCCAGGAAGCCCCAACAGCACGGGTAGAATGAGCAGTAACCACGGGTAGAATGAGCAGTAACCACCGGTGACAAAGGAATAAGAAGACCTCGCTGTTGAGGGACCATTCCCCCCAGCGAGCGGTCCCCCTGCTCAGGGAATCCGCCTCCAAATTCTCCACACCCAGAATATAAACTGCTGAGATGCATTGTTCTCAGCCCAGGACAGAATCAAAGACACCTCCTGGAGGGCTCCGAGTCCCTCCCTGATGATTGATATAGGCGACCGTCGCCTGATTGTCGAAACGAACCTGTACCGGCAGACCCCGAAGGTGAGGAGTCAACTGTGCCAGTACCAACCGAACCGCCCTCAGCTCCAGGACGTTGATCGGAGCGTGAGCCTCCTGAGGGCCCCACAGCCCCTGGAATTGGAATGTCGTCCAGATAAGGAAGGATGCGAATGCCCCCGGCTCTGAGGATGGCCATCACTCCCGCCAGTACCTTGGTGAACACTCTGGGGGCTGATGTGAGACCGAGGGGAAGTGCCACAAATTGGTAGTGCTGGTCCTCCAGGGCGAACCTGAGGAACCGCTGATGCCCTGGGAAGACTGGCACATGAAGGTAAGCATCCTTGATGTCTATGGAGGTCATGAAGTCCCCTGGGCGCAAGGAGCTGATCGCAGAGCGCAGGGTCTCCATGCAAAAGCGTCTGGTTCTGATGAACCTGTTGAGAAGCTTTAAGTCTAGGATGGGCCTGATGGAGCCATCCCTTTTGGGCACTGTGAAAAGATTGAAATAATAACCTTGACCTCTCTCCCCCGGAGGGACCGGACAGATGACCCCCATACCCAATAAGTTCTGTACAGCTTGACATAGACCCTGAGCGGCCAAGGGGTCTAGAGGAATCCGAGACCTGAGAAATCTTGGAGGGGGCCGTGCTGCGAACTCTAGCTTGTAGCCGGAGGACACAACCTCCAGAATCCACCTGTCTGAGACCTGTTGTCCCCAGACATGAGCGAAGAGCCGCATCCGTCCCCCCACCCATGAGGGCGCCCCTTCATGGCTGAGTGGGCTTAATGACAGATTTGGGCTTAGATCCCCAGTAGGATCCGGGGACGGGCACGGCCTCTACCCTTGCCCCAGAAATCCCCCCTGTGCCCCGCAAAGGGAACCCCCTCCCTGACCTGGATCCACAAAAAGAGGGGGTAAAGGACCCTGAACCCCAAAAGGGCCGAGGTTGTCTTTTGCGTTGGGGTAACCTACCTCCTTTTGCAAAAAGGTCCAACCGGTCACCAAAAAAGCGTAGCCCCTTAAAGGGTAGCCCTGTGAGAGCCTTCTTAGCAGCATTGTCAGCTGCCCACTGGCGCAGCCGAGGTCCTGCTGCACATCCTAATGGTGTCATCTAAGGCAGACAGAATATAAGCAATAAACATCTCACATTGTGATAAGGCTCTAACTTCGGCACTGGAAGAATCATCAGGATAGCCTTGTAACAGGCCCTTGACCAGAGTCCTAAGGGCCACAGCAGTGATAGCAGAAGCACAGACCGGGCGCAGGGCCGATCCCGCACAGGCAAAGGCATGGGAAGCCAGCTGGTCAATATGTCGGTCCTCACTATCCTTGGAATCAGGGGAATGCACCACAGAAGTATTAGACAACCCCAAGACCGGAGCATCCACCTCTGGTGGCGTTGACCAACATTTAACCACATCCGGGGGAAAAGGGTACCTATTATCCCTTAGGGATACCAGGGAGCCGGCTAGGTCGCTCCCATTCCTTATGAACCAGATTATGGAAATGAGTCTGTTCTGGAAATTCCAAACGTGGCTTTGTAGTACCAAACAATTCCCCCTGCTGCCTGGGTGCCGCAGCAGGGAGAGAAATGGAAAGTACTTCAAAGATTTGAGTCAAAAGTCTATAAGTGTCATCAGCATTCCAATGCCCTGAGCCGGCATCAGCGCCAGGGAACTGCTGATCATCGGAGAATTCCAAATCTGAGAATAATTTCCCCTCCTCAAGTGGGGTACAGTCAGACAAATCAAGGAATTCTTTCGTCTCCATAGGGAAGGCAGACACAGCAAGCGCCAAATGTTGTCTCTTAGCTGGGGCCTTACGGGCCACAGAGCTAGCAATCAACCTCTCAATGTTGGCCAGCCTGGAAGACACATCAGGCTGAGACTCTCCACTAGTGTTAATCTCACGGGAGGTCACGATCAACCGAGGGGGCGTGGGAGAAGGCATGGTGGGGGCCCAGACAAGTGCAGCCCAGAGTGCCGCGCAAGCGCCTGCTGGGCGCAGAGTACACAGACCCGCACATCATCGCTTACAGGGGATGCCCCACACACCACACACAGCCGGGCTTGCCCAGATGGGACCCCGATCACGGGATGCCCCTTAACCATCCGCTAGGATAGTGGGAGGATTTTATTGTTTTTTAGGCCTCGAATATAGTAGTTAGACTAATAGAAGGCACAGGACCGGGAGAAACCTCTAATTGGTTTTCCCGCCTGAAAGACATAAAAACACAATGCCCGCATTAATTAAACAGGAGTGAAAAGCAATAAGACTGCCGAAGAGCTTGCAATCGATCCGGCAGGAGAGACAAGAAGGCGCTGCAGGGCTCTGAAGGGGCTGGCCGCATGAGGGACACCGCGGAGCGCGCCCAGCGTTAAGCCACGCCCCCTCCAGGAAGTGCGGGGTTACAGGCTGAAGACAGCCACCCCGCAGCCAATCAGCAGCCATCAGGTCGCTGAGTGACGTCGCCGCTGACCGCTGATGCCGCTGGGCGCGCGAGTCATTCAAAAAATGAAAGGTAGAGGAGCAGAGCCGAGGAGAGTGCCACAGAGACCAAGAAAGGCATCAAAACACACAACAGTTATGTCAAAGACAAAAAACCATTACACTAACAAGGCACTGACCCCGCGCTCCCCCCCCCCCCCCCCCCCGACGAGCAGTATAATGGGAGAAGGGGGAGTAAGGAGCCCGTTAAACATTAATAAATGTAAGGCAGGGCAATAGCGAACGGGGCATCCCAAGTCAGGATCACCAGTAACCTGAAAACCGCCTACCCTTTGGTGGGGGATTTGTGGTGGAGCAAGCTCCAATGAAGCACATCTAATAGGTGCTGCCTACCATCACCCGACCACGCAGCCAAGGCTGGGAGGCATAATAAAGGTGGAACGGGTGGGAATAGTCCAACAGGGCCCAGGGCTGTAAAGCCCAGCTCACCTGCGAGAAGAGAAGCCATCATCTTGTCCTTCGCAGCCCACTGCAGAGAAGAAACTGGGGAATTAGTGGGAGGTCCCGGGTATATATGGACCGAGAGGGGCTTCTTTTTGCCATCTCTGCAGTAAAGCGCCCTCTTGTGGACTATATCCCAGCTGTTACGAATACTATCTGGAGCAGGACGTGCTGCATAATTAGAATAAACTCACTTCTTTTTTAGGAAAAAAAACTGCCATAAACTTTCATTGTCTACAGGGTGTACATTTTTCTCTGGCGCTGTCTCAAGGTAGACAATAGGGTCGATTCACGGTCACGCTTTCGCGCACGTTTCTTGGTGCACCAAGTCGTCTGATGGTAGCCCAAATGGGATGCACATATTTCTTTGCCACAGTGTGCGTCCATGCGCCCATGCTAGCGACAATTTGTACCTGTAATTTTGCACCTGGGACTGATTAATGGTGGGAAGTTAATTGCCTCAACTGCTTTAAATGCGCTTGCTGCTGGGAGTGAATTTGCTCCAGCCTTTGTGATGACTTGTGGCCATTTTTCCTGTATCCTCTATGGAGCCACCTGAGGAAATCGTGTCAGAAGTCCTGTGGATCCAGTCTTCTAGGCTGGATAATAGCCTTGTAATAGTGCCCTGTGCCTTCTTTCCTAGGCTGGATGTGGGGGCTATGTCTGACCGTGCCTTAATACATCTGACACAGTTGGACCGTCCTGCCCTGGAGGCACTATATACAGAGCTATGGCAAACGGCTTGTTCCAGAGGATGGGATCCTTCTCTGTGGGGGATGTCCCAGTCTATGCTGAGCCGCATGCTGCATATTATATATTCCTTCGAGGCATGATGTACTTGGCTCCCCACTACATCCACTTTTTTGCAGGCTCAGTAAATGGAATGTATGGCAGATGCTAACAAACAAAAGGCCAAAAATTAGGGGGGACACAAGAAGAAGGGCCACCAAGAAGTCAAAACACCACCCACACAGGATGTCAGAAAGAATAGCAACAAATTAAAAACTAAACACGTAGAAGTATTGAATGTTTCTGTTTGTTAGCCAGGAGAGAAAAATCCGAATGCCATGGAGGAACAACCCATCCAAAGTGCAACCTGGCTGATTGGGGCCCTACAGGAATATGTGGACTGCTTGCATGCCTGGTGAAGAGAATAGCACACACAACCACACTAACCAGGGGAGTTAAGGAGACACACAAACACTTCACAGACACACTCAAGAGGAACACACGCAAGGGGGAGAAGAAGGATTAGCTAATGCCACTGCTAAAACAACACAGGAGCTGTTGAGTTTGAGCTCCACTTCAGTGGGCCTTTACTAGGGAGAAAATAGGGGCTGGAGAGGTACTCTCCAACTCAGCTTTGTGGCTTCAGTCGGCCTTTACTAGGGAGAAAAGAGGGGGAGGAGGGGTAGTCTCCAACTCAGCTTTGTGACTTCATTGGGCCTTTACTAGTGATAAAAGAGGGGCTGGAGAGCTCACTCGCCAACTCCGCTTTGTAATTTCAGTGGGCCTATACTAGGGAGAAAAGAGGGACTGGAGAACTAATGCTCCAACTCCGCTTTGTGGCTTCAGTTGGCCTTTACTAGGGAGAAAAGAGGGACTGGAGAGCTAACTCTCCAATTCAGCTTTGTGACTTCATTGGGCCTTTATGAGTGATAAAAGATGAGCAGGAGAGCTAACTCTCCAACTCCGCTTTGTGATTTCTCATGGGCCTTTACTAGGGAGAAAAGAGGGACTGGAGAGCTAACTCTCCAATTCAGCTTTGTGACTTCGTTGGGCCTTTACGAGTGATAAAAGATGAGCAGGAGAGCTAACTCTCCAACTCTGCTTTGCAATTTCTCATAGGCCTTTACTAGGGAGAAAAGAGGGACTGGAAAGCTAATGCTCCAACTCCACTTTGTGACTTCATTGGGCCTTTACTAGGGAGAAAAGAGGGACTGGAGAGCTAACTTTCCAACTCTCGTTGGAGACTTCAGTGGGCCTTGACTAAGGAGAAAAGAGGGGCTAGAGAGCTAACTCTCCAACTCTGCTAGGGGACTTCAGTGGGCCTTTACTAGTGATAAAAGAGGAGCTGGAGAGTTAAATCTCCAACTCCATTTGGGGGCTTCATTGGGTCTATACTAGCGATAAAAGAGGGGCCGGAGAGCTATCTCTCCAAATTCAGTTTGGGGTGAAAATGGACCTTCAATTGTTATGACGCAGGGACAGGACAGCTAACTCTCACATTCATGGTTAGCTTTTAATATGCCCTTAAATAAGCTAATAGCTTCTCTGTGTGGCTAGCAGCCAGCAATGCCCTCCGCAATGCACACTGAAATGTTGCACAATGGATCATTTTACGCTTGAATGCATGTGGAGGCACATCCTTTCCTGTCTCTGGCATAAATTTGCAATTCTTTCAGATGCAAGTCATTTGGTGTGCTTCACACGTGTGCACGACATGCGCATGCAGCCATGAATCATGCACCTAGATGCATGCAAATTTATTTGTGCACCGCCTGTGTGTTTTTGCACACCAACCATGAATCGACCCTAATGAAAGTGAAGGCCAATTTTCGTAGACACTTTGACGCATCCTTTACCTCTGTGTGTGTGTGTAAAAAATATAATTACATTTGCAAAAAACGAGTTTGCTAAAGATAAGTAAAGAAGATTGTGGCAGATGATACAAAGGGTTCAACCAAGTTACAACTTTAATAACTCACATTTAATATTTGCTGGCATGAATATATTAAATCTGGAACAGCTAATGTAGTTAATGCTGTTAAATCAAGCCCATGCACAGTGACTGCTATTTGACATTAGTTTAAGCAGTGAGTTAATTTGAAGGTTCTGTGGTTAAAAATTCATTTTAATAATAACGATATGAATTTGTTATATAATTATTAGCTATTTAATATAGTAAAACATATCACAGTTGAATCTGGCTTGAAAAAAAGCAAGAAACGATAGCAGCTCAGATATATTACAATTTCGATTAGAACACCTTTGTCATTATAAAATGTAAAGGTCATCCTCCCTGAATGAATTTTAATCAGAAGAACAAAAGAACAAGAACATTGAAGTCATACAGGTTTAATATATAGTGTATTAAAAAATAAGATGTGACCCACCTACTACATCAGAAAGACAGGGATGGATGGTCATTTTGCAAGTCAGAAGGTTTTTCTTTAGCCTCTTGAAAGTATCTAATTTGGATGACTTAATCAATAATCACTGATAAGTCTTAGGGCATCGTCTTACAAAGGTCAGACATTATTTAGTGCAACTCTGCACCAGGGAGGTTGCTGGTCAACAGGGACCCTAACCCACTAACAGGCTGATTCATTACTAGCGCCAGGTACCGACAGATGAGCGTCTGTAGCGAGGCATTGAGAGCGACCGCTAGTAGTCGCTGTGCTCGGCCATGGTTCGCTATTTCAGAGCGTCTCAGTCGCTGGCCGGCATTGATGAATATATTCTGTGAGTCGCTCTAACACCAGTACAGTGCTGTATGGGAGCGAATGGTAGCGACCGACTCACACCATATCCATCAAAAAAACAGCCTCACACAGTGCCGGCGCTCAAAATCAGGATGTTGTAGCCCAGAGTGACAGAGGCTGTGTGATTAAAGTCTGTTTTTGAACATGTATCCACTAGTAACAAAGCAAAAACATATGGAATTACATTGTAACATGAACACTTTAATACCAGACATGTAAGGACAATTCTGCATAAAAAAGTTTTCAAAATGACTTTATATAGGCCAGGAGAGGTGACACAATTATTTGATAATGAAAAAAAAATAAAATAAAATAAAACCCTGTTTAAAGAGAATAAAAGGATCGTATGTATGGGAGAGCGACAGGTAATACCAGGCACTCTTGAAGCCTGAGCATCGTCGGTATACCGTGAGCCGTCTGTGATAATGAATCAGTCGCTATGCGTCGCTGTTAGAGTCGCTCACCAGATTCATTTAATAAATGTGCTATTGCGTACAGTGCTCAGCGGTCACCGTTCGCTACCTGCCGTTACCTGTCGCTGCCAGTCGTTACCTGCCACTATGGCTTGATGAATAAAGCCCTAACTTTAACACCCCCCATGAGCCCATATTGTACTTCTTCCTCTCAGTGCTACTCAATCTGAAAGGGAGCTCGGAAATAGCTACTCATTGCAGCGCTGTGTGTCTAGCTGCGTACAGTAGGTGCTGAGAAATGAGCCACCCCAGCATTCTCTGCACCCCATTCTGGCAACTAATTAGTGTTTATATAAAAGTACTATTCAATTTGAATTAAACTGTGGCAAAGAAAAAAACACGATGATTTAAAGAGGAACATCAGGCGTGCAGTTCCTGAAAACTCACTAAACTTGCCCCCCACCCCGCATTCAACATCCGGTTTTAAAACTGAATAGTTTTACTTACCTTTCTTTTGGACTTCCAGCAAGCCTCCTTCTCCTGAGTGCCATCCACAGGACAGCGCCATCTTGTTCCCCCTCCTTGACCTTCCCATCATGCAATGTGCGCTCCCTTGGTTAACGTGCCTGCGCAGTAGACCTCATCTCCTCTCCCTGGGACGTCCATCTAATCAAAGGCACGCCTAGGGGGAGGGGCAAGGCTGGCTAGAGGAAAAGCCACAGCTATTGGCGGGGACAGAGATGGGTGACATCACATTAGCCATAGCCACTGTTGTCATTGACGAGAGCGACTGCAGCTGCAAGGGTCCGGATGCGAAGGGGAAAACAGCAGGAAGTCAGCTCTCCAGATGGTTTTCAACATCCAAAAGGTAAATAGCGACATGGGGGAACCTTACTGCAGTGTGGGGGAAACATGGGGGAAACTTACTTAAGTCGATTTAAGGTCTGTTGTTCATCTTTAAAGTGGACCAAAACCCAGGATCTTGACTATCCAGAGTTTTGGTCCTTGCCCCTGTGGCACCCTAATTTGGGCTGCCCCACTGTGTGAAACTCGCCAGGTTGCCCAAACGAACTCACCTCTTCCTGGTTCTACAACGCATGCGCGGCCGCTTGTCCAATCAGCATAGCCAGATCAGCTCGAACTCCTTCAGATCGTCTAATATGAGCGGATCAGAGCGCGCTGGTGGCCCCATCCCCTGCTACCCTCTAATAGGGAGCAAGCCCGCACCGGCCATTCACAAATGCCTGGCACGTGCATGCGCCCTGCTAGAGGGATAGCGGGTATGAGGCTACTGCTTGCACATGCACCCTTGGGAAAGAAGGTGAGATTATGGGCGACCTGGGAGGTTTCACACAGCAGGTCATCCCAATTCCGGAAGCCCCGTGGGAAGGGAAACAAACAGCCTGGGAATCTTATAGATTTCTGGGCAGATCTCCGTGGGTTTTTGTCCACTTTAACCATGACCCTCTCAGCTTACCTATTTCTATATTCAACAGCAAACAGGAAAATATAACATGCTCCATAAAGGTAAAAACATTATAATGATAAGCTGTTTTGCTCTATGCATTTGGTACAAATTATGTAGCCCTTTAGGACTATTTTTAATGAGTACATAGCTTTAATATACGATATTTGCCTGGAGTTTGGCTTTAGGGCAAATGCCCCGGCGGCTCAGCCCTTGGAGCAATTTTATTCTGATGTATGTCTAGTTACCCTGGCATAACTCTCAATCTCTAAACAGAAAAATAAATCTTTTATTTGGAGCTTGGAATATCTAATGTTTTAAGAAAGCAATTACTACAATTAATCTATTTTCAGTGGATGACCTTTTCCCTAAAATCAAACCTTTAACATTTATCATTGTTCTGTAATCATTTCTTACAATTCTAAATAATTGAAATTATGTATTTTAAATAAAACTTTTTTTCCACTGAAAACTATTACGCATACACTGTTCTGTCCCAATACTATAGAGGCTGATTTATTAATAGCGACATGTAGCGACAGTTGAGCGACTGTAGCGGTATTTTCACAGCGCCTGCTAGTAGTCGCTGTGCTTGGCCGTTGTTCGGTTGTTGACAGCGACTCAGTCGGTGTGGCTAAATGTTCAATACAAGGTTACTAGTCGCTATTTGACAGGTTCCGCGATGTATGGGTGCACATGATAGCGACTGGTCAGAGCGACCGGCTTTCACCATATTCATCAAAAAAGCGCTGTGAAATGCATGTTTAAACCCCAGAGCACTGGAGGCGATGTGTTAAAGGTAGTTTTTTAACCCCTAAACCACCATATTTTTGGAAACCAAAAAAAAAAGGATTTTAATTAATTTAGTAATATGAATACATTAATATCAGACCTATAATATAAATTATGTACAATTTTTTTTTTTTTAATTTATTTCCCTTAATTAATTAAAAAAAAAAAATAAACATTAATAACAATTAATTATTAATATTTAAAGATTGTTCCATTGAAATGCATTGGAGCGCGCCAGGTAGCGAGAGGTCATACCTGTCGCTGTTCAAGGTCGGACGCTGGCGCTGTGGGCTGAGGCTGGAATAATGATGAATGAGTCGCTATATGGCGCTTTCTCAGTCGCTAAGCAGGATTGGCTTGATAAATGTGTGATTGTGGTGGGGAGCCGGCGTTCTCGTGGCGGGGCCCGTCATTACCGGCCGCTCACCAGTCGCTACCTGTCGCTATTCCTTCATAAATAAGGGCCATAGTATGTATTTGTTTGTGTTTGTTTCTAGTTGTTTGTGCCATCTAGTGGCTAGTTAAAGCTATTCCATTTATATAAAATCTGTTGTAGCATGTTTTCAACTCTGTGTTATGATTACTGCTGCCTTTTCCTGCCAGGAACAAAGCTTTATGGGAAAAAACATCCATCTAATATAATACACACCACCTCTAGAGATCTATCGTCAGGCTAAAGTTTTCTATACTATACGTTACCCTGTGTAAATTGTTGGCAATAATGCGCATAGTAAATAAAAAACAGCATGTCCATCTAACCTAGAACCCCACTGAGACAGCATCTGAATTAAAGCTGAACAAAAGCAATTAAATAGAAGCACAACTCTGGAGTAAGGCAGTTTGTACATCAAGTGAAAAAAATCAATGAGAAAAGAAAAAAACATAATGAACACAAAAGTGCGTTGATAATTTTGTTACAGAAATTACTAAAAAGCCGATGAGGTCCAAGACAAAGAAATTTAATTAAGCTCAGCCAACGCTCCCAGTTTGTCATTCACTAAATGGAACAAACTGCAGGAGCTGTGTGTGCTCAGGGATAACAGCAGTAAACTGTAACTGATATATAATACACATTTTTGGAAGTCATAAGCTTGCAGGTGATGGTCTCAGGTCCATCAGGCATTTTGCAGCTCCGCAGACCCGGTGTGGCAAGCAGACCTGAGTGCGCTGAGGTGTTGCTTAAATGGACGATGATGGCCATGTCGGTAAAGTGCTTTTAATTATTTAGTCAGGGTGGCTTTATGGCAGGGAGCGGTGACTCTCCACCCACTGCTTCTGAATTCGTCCTACAAATGAGCTGGCTTTTTTAGAGATTAATTTAAGACTAGCGCCATGTATTGCCATGAGAGCGTCACTTAGAGTGTCCTCTGCAAGTGGGTGTCTGACGCTATAACCTAGCGTACCGGCCGGACAAGTGACATTGTAGTATCCTGTCCAGCATTGATAAATATGATGTCTGGAGGGTGCTGTCGTAGCGCTCTCCCTAATTCACTGTAGAGCCAATTGAGAACACTAGGTGGTGTCCCGAGGTCAAAGCGCCCAAGACGACACTACGTCTAACAACAGGACAACGCTGCAGCAAACTATCGGTAGCACCAGTCAAGTCAACAGGTGCTACATGGCGCTTCTGAACATACAGCGTCGGAGCTTTCCACTGAGCCACCACTAGTGATACATGTGACGCTACATGACGCTATTAGAGGCGCTCACCAGACTGACTTTCTTAAACGTGTAAAGGGGGGTGGGAGCAGCTCAATCACTATTATTTATACAAAATTATTATTATTATTCAGGGCCTGGGAACTAATTTACCGCCCAGTTTAACCCTCTCATCAACTAAGTATTAAGCACCAAACATGTCTAGTTGTGTGGAAAGACAGAGATTTGGTTGCATATATCTGCAGATACATGTGGAAGCCACACCCACCCCGACAAGGCACTCTGTGTTTAGTGTGGTCCCTACTCTTAATTTTGAGTCCCCAACATTGGGACATGCAATGCAGACAAATATTTGAGAGCTACTCACCTGGGAAGCTGCCAGCCTTCCTTTAGAACACTTCACAGGGAGCAATCCATATTGACTGAATTCCTCCCTGCTTGTGCTCATGGCAATTCAAATGAATAAAGGGGGGTGGGAGTAGCTCAATCACTATTATTTATACAAAATTATTATTATTAGTTCCCAGGCCCTAAATAATAATAATAATTTTGGATAAATAATAGTGATTGAGCTACTCCCACCCCCTTTTATTTCTTAAATGTGGTTTTCACATACAGTGCTACATGGCACTACCTGGTGCTAGAATTTCTTAAATAGCACCCTTAGTCTTTTTTTCCACACTTGGTGTGATATGGCTTCATTCCCTGAAGCAGTGGCCTCAGTGCTGCGGAAAACATTGGCGTGCTGATACTCAAGGGGTCTCTACATTATCCCCCCCCCCCCCCATCCACCATGCTAAGTATCTTTCTCTGGGTTTTTTGCTCTTCTACTTTTATATATATTTTATTTCTACTATGTTTTAAGGTACAATATGGAGGTAGGATATGATGTTTGACATTGTTTTTGCATAGATGTATCTCTATATAGATATTTAGGTCCTTTATATATATATTGGGAGCCTCTATTATTGCTATAGCACTTATCAATTAGCCTTTAAGTGCACCAAAACCCATGATTTCCACTATCCTGTGTTTTAGCCCATCCCTTTTGGAGCATCCTGATTTCGGATGCTGTGCTCGTCAGTGTTCCCACGACAGAGGTGCGGCTCTCCTCCAGTCATCTTTTTCAGCCATGCATACTGTGCTGCTGGAGAAGCTGAGTAGAATCCCAGTGGTGCTCGCAATGGGAGAGCGGCATCTCCTGCATGCCTAGGCAGCCCATCAACCAGCTTTTCCATGTTCGGGACGGACGCTGAAGTCGAGCACAATCTTCTGGCTGAAGTCCATGTTTGGGTTTGATTTTGGGTTCGCCCAAAACTCATGCTCCAAGCAAACTTCTACCCAGTGCCATTAACTTTCATTGTCTTTCTATCTGGTGATTCACTAAAAGTGAAGTTCTCTTCTTTATTTCTCATGAATTTAATCTTTTTCTACCATGAGAATTTTTTTCAACTCTTAGTGAATCAAGGCCAATGTGTGTGGAGTCAAGGCTGGCAGAATCATAACTCAAGAAGGTAAGGTAAGTATGTTTGGTTTATTCCTGCTTTTAGTAGCACTTCATTTATGTCACTTTTGAAAATAATTGACTGCACTTGTGGATAAGTAGATACTTATGCCCTTATTCATCAAGCGATAGGGCCAGGTAGTGTCTGACGAGCGCCAGGTCCCGCCAGCTAACGGCGGCTACCGACTCAAGTACGCCTGGCGTCGGCCACAATGACGCATTTATCAAGCTAAATGAGGCTAGCGCCGGCGAGAGCGACAGCTAGCGCGGGATTCATCATGTAGCCGACTGCAATGAACAGCGCTGCTGCTAATCCCATCACAGCGCCAGGTATGACCTGTCGCTCCCTGGCGATGTTCAATGCATTTCAATGGAGCAATCTTTAATTAATCGGGAATTACTTGCTATTAATGTTTTTTTTTTTTTTTTAATGTCAAAAATTCTGTGACCACTTCTGCAATGTTAGGATTTTTTTTTAAGGTAAGAAAAAAAAAAAAAAATATTTTGTGCAGAATTGATATTACAGGTCTGATATTAATGTATTCATATTACAAAATGTTTATAAAAACTTGTATAATTTTACAATCAAAAAATATGGTTGTTTGGGGGTTAAAAAGTATTTTACACCCATCGCCGCCAGCGCTCTGGGGTTTAAACAAGGAATTCACAGCGCGAAAAAATTCGGAGCGTGATTTGTTAATGAATCTGCAGCAAGCCGTTCGCTCTGGCCATTCGTTGTCAGGCGCACCCATACAACGCTGAACCTGTGAAACAGCGACCCCTAAGCCCGTATTCAACATTACCGCACACCGACTGAGTCGCTGTCAACAAGCAAACCCCGGCCAAGCACAGCGAATACTAGCTGGCGCTGTGAAAATCACGCTACTGGCGCTCATCTGTCGCTACCTGGCGCTATTAATGAATCAGCCTCCCCTACAATAATTTTTTTGCATTTTTTACTAATAATTAACTAAAATCAATTTTCTACTATATACTTTCAAGAATCTATTTCTATTAAGCAGTCCAATATAAAAATACAAGTTAAGTCCATGTTCTGCAACAATAAAACACGAAAACTTTTGAGAGGATGAATATATATTTATACCACGTAATATCCTCTTTCTTTCAGTGTTCTACAGTGTTGAGTCTTTGAAGTCTGTTGCTCATTAGAAAGCTACACATATTATTTATGTAAAGCTACAGAAGGTGTTGTTGTTTAATACATAAAAATGTTGTCCCTTAACTAAAATCCTGGCTTGTATTCACAAACAGATCATTAATGTTACAGATTGAGAATGATCACTCTCTTCTCTCCATTACTCCTTCCAAGGTGGTTGCTATTATATCATAACCTTTCTATGTAAATGTTCATAATCATAACACAGCACAAGGTGTCCCGGAAAAATCATAAAACCGTGTCTGAACTAAGAGCAGCATTTGGATAATGACCACATTAAGGTCCGTGTAAAAACAAAGTACCAAAAAATGTTTTCAACATCATTAGTCGCCAACGCAGAAAGAGCATCAAGAGAATTTCTTTTTAATTGTAGAACAAACCCATCTGTATGTTCTGAGATAGATTTTACTTTTGTAATTCAATAATTTGAGGACACGCATATTCACTCTAAATTATGTGCCTTCAATACTTTTAGGGCCTACGGTATTTTAGCCCTTTAAGACACACTTCTTTTTCCCCAAAAGTGTTAGGGGATGTCAGTGCGTCTTATTGCGCAAATGTTAAACTCACCTATCCATCACTCCCACGCTGCGGGGCAGCCACAGCCATGGAAGGCCAGGAGATGAAGGAGCGGCAACCGATCCCTGCCCGATGTTCCCACCTTCCATGCTGCCCCGTTGTAAACGATGTCCCCCGCCGAGCATCTGACACACCCACCCACTCCCTCTGGAGAAGAAGCGGCAGCAAATACAGTGGGGACATCAGGCAGGGATCAGTCGCCCTGCCTGCTTCTCCTCCATCTTCTGTCCTCCTGTGGCTGTGGTCAGCAGTGCGGGAGTGATGGAAATTTGAGTTTACTGCCTATATGAATGGGAGGGGGGGAGCCACATTGCCTATATGTGGAATGTGAAAGGAGAATGCCACACTGCCCATGGGAAACAGGGGGGAGAATTCCACTCTGTCTATGAGATGGGAGGAAATGCCACACTGCCCATGGGGAATGGGGGAATGCCACTCTGCCTGTAATGGTGGGATTCTGCACCTTGCCTTGGTTCTAGTTGGGGGGGGGCGATGTTTTAGCACAACATTTGGTTCAGAATATGTTTTTTCATATTTTCCCCCTTCAAATCCTAGGTGCATCTGATAAGGAGGAGCGTCTTATAGTGGTGAAAAATATGGTATATATTATGGAGTTTATTTAAGAAACGCTAACGCCACATAGTGAAATGTAATGGCAGGTGTTTTTTGTGAGCGCCACCAGTAAGTCATATTTACAATGAAAAATAATGTTTAGCACCTCTTCTAGCGCCATGTAGCTTTCCATGTATCAAGAGCGCGGGTGCTTTGTTCCCTACAGCGCCACATCACATCAGATGCTCAGTGTTGTTCTCCCGTTCTTCAATTAGCCTTTCCAGTCCTTTTTTTTTTTTTTGGTGACTTCTGTTTAGTGTATTTACATTTTTATTGTGCTCAGTGAAGTGACACAATGTTTTTTTCATTCATTATTGTTCTTAGGTTACCCACTGCAAACTTGCATTTTCATGCCTGCCAATCTTGTGTCATGTCATTTGTGTCCACCTAATTTCATTCCATGTGTATTCGCTTGGTCACAGTGCTACCATCCCCAGTTAAAGCCTTTTATTGCACCTGGCACTGTATTCCTGAGTATCATGGTTTCACAGTGCCCACACTGGCGCTGTTTATTTACATGTTGAATACAAATTATTTCTGACCCTCCCAACCGGTGCTACCTGTTGCTAGCTCCACTGAAAAAAAAAAAACAAGACACAGTGCCACGGGTAGTCTACAGCACCAAACTCTAACAGCGCCGCCTGCCTGTGGCCAGCGTTGTGGCTGAGGAGCTAATAGCATCTCTCCGCAGACGCTCAAGTGGTGCTATGAAGTGCTTGTGATAAATTGGCTTCCAAGATTGTTTAGGGGGTCCCCTTCTATCATGTATTTCTACTTTGTTTATGTGCTCTTAGATCCAGTTAGCGACCACCCCCAAAAGTACACATGAAAGCAGATGGTGTGTCTACAGTATAATTCTACAATTAAAAGTAAGGCTGTATTAGAGGGACTTCGGTTAGTCAGCTCACAAGCATCAGTGGGAGCAGCACCTGCATCTGGAAGATGTTGATAGATTAGTGGTAGTGAGTTGAACCTACCCATATTTGTTTCTACAGAATCAGCCACTAAATCCTAGGATGCTGCAAATGCCCCCAAATGGCTGCCAGATATTCTGAAAAATGTTATTGAGCTCTCCAATTACATCAATTAGCCAGACTCCACATAAAAAACAGATTACAAAAGTGGAGGATTGCTTACCGGATGCTGCCTTCCAGTCCAAAAATGAGCTGTCTACCCAGCAGTACAGCCAGAGGGCCACAACAGCCATCGCGATGCCCAAAAAAGGTTTAATACATTACAGGATGAATGTGCAGAGGACCCTGGAAGGACATCCCCTAATCCATAAATGTGCTTACCTCATGCCCTGGTCCAGCAAGGGTAACACTGTAGCCAGCACATTGCCCACATAGACTTTTGGACCAAAACTCACGGTAGAGTCCTTTGCCCTGTGGCATCCAGAATCGAGATTCCCCGCTGTGTGAAACCCCTCAGGTCACTCAGAAGCCCACCTTCTTTCCAAGGCCAATGGCACATGCGCAAGCAGCGGCCACATCCCCGCTATCCCTTTAGCAGGGCGCAAGCCTGCACCAAGCACTGGTGAATGGCTGGCGCGGGCATGCTCCCTGTTAGAGGGTGATTGGGGGACAGGATGAAAAAGAGAATGTCATTGGCTGAACCTGTAAACACCAATATATCAGCCATTTCTGTTTCAATTTAGAAATGGACATTGCCAAATGTAGCCCAATGCAATAGTGTAACAATTACCTTTGCCTGCAGTATCACTTTAAAGCGGACCTTCACTCTGAATAAGAGCCTATCTTATATGTTTCCCACACCCTGCACATACAGATTGTCCACATTAAAAATCATCCTACCTGCATCTACTGCATGTTATGAGCCTTTAAACATCCAAGATGGCGGCTTATGGAAGTCGCCATCTTATCAGGCAGCCTGCAAACAGGAAGTGCCTCCTGACTGTACTGCTCTGCATTCTGGGATTGCTGACCTTTACCTGACCCAGCCCTGCTCTGTCTGAGCAAAGCACAGCTATAACCTGCCACCCTGTACCTTATCCCACTCTCCTCTCCTCAGTAAGTGTGATGCTTCTGAGTCAAGATGGCGGCGCCCGTATCCTAAATTCCTGAACAGAGTTGCAGCCCAGTGGGGGAGAGAATAATAAATTAGTGACTAAAAACTTAAAATATATTAATTTTAGACGCTGGGGAATCGTTTAATAAGGGTTTGGGCTTTTCATTAAATCACACTGAAGGTCCGGTTTAAGAACACATTGGAAGGACAAGACAGGACTTCAAACAGATAAATATATTTTTTTTAATTTGTCTACATCTAAAGCATGTATGGACATTCTTAACAAGCTGCAAAAACAAGTTCTGTGAGTTTAAATTAGTTTCTGCCTATTGTGTTCTATGACATCTTAAACTTCAGCACTAGCGCCTAAAAAGTGTACTGTGCTGTCATGAAGGCACATGTCATAAATCCGTTTCTGGTGTACACATTGGCACTAACTGACTCATGCATCGTAAATGAGGCATAAAGTGACACAGTGCTCAAAATTGCAATTGCATGTATTAAAGCCCACGCCACGTCAAGGCGCCCCTTTTGGTGGGGTCCCTACCATTTGTATAAATATTAGTGATGGAGCAACTCCCACCCCATTTACATGGTTTGAATTGCCAAGAGCACACACAGGGAGAGATTCAGCCACCATGGATCCCTCCCTGTGGAGTGTTCTAAAGAGCAGCTTCCCAGGTGAGTAGCTCTGAAATATTTGATTGCATTGCATGTCCCAACTTTGGGCACTCAAAAATAGGAGTAGGGACCCCACCAAAAGGGGTGCCTTGACGTGATGTGGGGTTTAATAAATGTTCTTGGAATTGTATGCAAACTAAGGTGCCTAGTTTCTGTACAGGATTCTTATGCATGTATGCTGAATATTATATAGTGATGAGTGGGTTGTAAATTGGTTCCCAGGCACTGAATCATTTTGTACAAATATTAGTGATGGAGAAACTCACACCCCCTTTACTCTTATACACTGTATGGTTTTAATCTTTGAAACCACACAATTCCTTTTTTTCACCAGCATGACCCTAGTCTGAAATATAAAACTACTTTAGCATGTGTGATGTAAAAATTGCTATTTAGACCTTACAGTCCATGTCAGACTGGCCAGGATCCTTCACTGGGCCAAGGTACTGACCCAGGTCAACCATCAGGGCGGTACAGGAGATCCAAGACATTCATAGTATTTATGGATTATTTGAGTGTTTTTTGAATTAGTAACTTATTCAGTAAGTTCCATTTGTTGATTAGTAAAAAAAAAAATTTTTTTAATAAAATAAATGTATTATTATATTATGCAACTTTCTAATTGTGTTTTACTACATGATTAAACAAAGGAGGGGTGGCAGCCGCTGAGACCATTTTATAACTAACCTGGGAGGTGTACGTTAGCAGGGCAATTAGGATACACAAGTCTTAAAGGAGCCACAGCACTCAACCCTGTTATCTTAAGCATACTTCTGCAGATGTGTGTAGACCGAGCCCTCTGGTTTTAACCAGATTTAAAGATAGATTTTAGGTTGGTTTGCAAGCTAACAGGGTTGAGTGCTGTGGCTCCTTTAAGACTTGTGTATCCTAATTGCCCTGCTAACGCGCACCTCCCAGGTTAGTTATAAAATGGTCTGAGCGGCTGCCACCCCTCCTTTGTTTCTTCTGAATTTGTGCAGACACATGGAGTGTGGGGTCTGTACTGCAAGGTCTTTGACCCTTCCACCCCATGAGCTGCACTCGAGGTTATAGGGCAACCTCAGGTAAGCCTGCTCACAATTTATCTATTGCATTGTATGTCCCAACTGGGGCTCTCAGAGATTAGAGTTAGGACTGCACCCCACAGAGGCACCTTGGTGCTTGGTGGTGCAGCTTCAGCATACTTATGAAGATGTGTGTGACCAAGCCCTCTGTTTTTAACCAGATTTACTACATGATTAAGCGTGGTCTTGCATTATGTCTATAAAGCTAACGCGTGGTCCTCAATTATTATTTCTTCTGGTGGCTCAAAGGCAGAGGTGAACCTAGCTTCTCTGCTGTCAAACTGAACATGTTTGGTCCCCGTCGCCATGTTGTTTTTCTTAATACATTCAATCATTGGTAGCTTAGCGACCATGCCCTAGTCCAACTTGACAGAGACAAGTAATGGGGTTCAGTGGCGTCTTCAGCACTGTAATATATCAGAAATTGTTCTAAAGTTTTGCAAACTTTTTCAGCCATATTTAAACTGAATCATTACTGCTGCAGTATAAGGTGCATGCTGTTTTTACAATAGCAGCTCAGGAAGTTATTTAGATGACATAAATATGGCATATGGTGCATTGTCAGGCAACTGCAAATAATAGTGGATGAGGCAAAGCGTTCTTCCTTCATAAGCCATTTCCTTCTTCAAGCTACAACTTGCCACACAAAATAATGTGTGATTATACACTCATCTGCCTCTCTAGTCAAAAACGTGCCTAATATTTTAGCTAAATTGGCCTTCTAATTTGCCTATAAATTTCTGCATACCTAATGCCAAGCAGCCTGACATAACAAGGAATCCTCGGGGTACTAATATATATGTATAATTCTTGCTGGATGGATTGAAATGTATAAGAGTCACGCTGAGCCAAATGATACAAAGAATAGCTTCTCGTTTAATGAACCACCCCAGAAAATGGAAACAAATAGTCTCTATGTCTAATTTAACATTAACTGGATTTTTTTGCCCGTCGCTAAAGTTTATGAAGACCGAAGCCATTTAGAGCGAGGATTATGCAAATCCCCTGACTAGTAATTTTCAGGAAAAGCTACAACAATGTTTCAAGGAAAATGTCCCTGATCGGCTGACATCATTTTAGTCATTAGCCTGGCCTCTGATTAGATATATTAATCCGTGTAATGTGAAGTAATGCAGACAGGATATGGCAGAAAATCTTGATATTCAGAGCACATAATAATGCTACGTGTAACCTTATAGACTCTACTGGAGTTGTAAATAGGAAAGAGTAGGAAGAGAATGAATTTTGTCTGCAAGTAATGAGCACACTAAATATCAAAGTATCCATTAGAGGTACTGCAAAGAATTGAGCGATCTATCATTGGACTCACTAAGGGTACATTAGCAGGTTAAGATGTCTTTCTGAATTCAGGGGTATAGTCAGAGCGCACCTCCAAACCAAAGTAAAATCAAACTAACATATTACCGCTGTTGGAGTAGTTTTCCAGACAAAGCTTTCATTTAAAGTGAATCAAAACCCACGGCTATCGGCTCAAGAATCTATAAGGTTCCCAGGCCGATTGATTCTCTCCCCCAGGAGCATCCAAAATCAGGATGCCCCGCTGTGTGAAACTCCCCAGGTCGCCTATAAACTCCCCTTCTTTTTCGGTCCAACGGCACATGCTTGAACCACGGACACATCCCTGCTATCCACGGCATGTCCACGGCAGGCATTTTTGAATGGCCGGTACGCTCCCTGTTAGAGGGTAGCAGGGGATGCGGCAGCCAGAGCGCTTGCATCTGCAGGCCTTAGACGAAGGCTTAGGCGAAGGGTTTAGGTCCACTTTAATTTAGGAAAACGAATGGCCTCGATCATTTTTAGTGTTTTGCTGTCTGGGTGCAGCTGAGGTACAGCCTCACTTTCTGTCTGCGGTGACACAAATATTCTGTAGGTAGATTAGCAAAAAGCAAGGTTTTACCCAAACAAAGGGTGTCCTGGACCAATGATTGATTGGCAGCCCCTGTACCCCAGAAAATATACAAGAGACCAACATGTCTTTTTGGAGGATTAAATGAAACAAAGTAACCAATATTTACACAGCGTATTGGGCAACACAAGACTTCTGTGTAGGCTTTATATGCTAACAACAAGAACAGATCACTGCACCAGTAGAAGGCTATGTTAGCCACAAGAAGCTTTAACTTCAGGATTTGAAGCATGTAGGAAGTAGGGCCAAAATCACACCTCAGCAATGTTCCACCATACAGGAGGCATCTTGAAGCAACAAAAGCATGTTCAATACTTTATTTTATTTAACTTAATTAGTGACATCTCTGGTTTGATTTCTTTACATGTTTGAGTTGGATGGCTTGTTAACAAAGTCTGGTGAGAATAATTTTACTTAGAAATTTGGTGAAATGTTCAAAACTTATTTCACCCACTGTATATATACATTTATTTTTTACTGTAAAAACTTTAAACGAATGTATGGAGGCGCTCATTATTCTCAATTGGAGACCTTAATACACAGGCCACATCCACCCAATGCAAGGAATATTTGATGGAAAAACCCCTGTGGAAAATGTAATAACATAACATTAATATTTAATGGAATAACCCCCAATGTTTCCTGAAAATGGTTGTTGTTCATTAACATTTGTCTTGCCTAGCTTCACCACCAGTAAGGTATGCTTAAATTCAGCGCCAGGCATGGGGGCGGGAAGGGGCTCCTGGCACCAGCTTCCAGTATTTCTGGCTTTATGAGGACAAGGAAGATTGAAAATATTGCTCCCAGCTCGCACTATCATTCTTGGCAATGATTTTTATGATTTTGTTGTGCCTGCGTGTGCTTTACCTATAACCCCTTGTATTGTATCAGAGATGATTTGCATAAACCCCCCCCCCCCATCAGTAGCTATCAGCATGGAAGTGTTTTATTTCTGTTGTCTGATTGTTTCACTTTGTATGACTTAGCATGTTACGAGATTCTTCTGTCTTGATGAGATACAGATACAAGATCGCACAAGGAATTTCTTACGGCTGGTACAGGAGAGGTGGGGCAATATACATGCCAGTAACATATAGCACATGCATCCTCTACCCTCTAGGGATAGTAGGTAGTGGTAGTTGAATTGTGTTGGATTGGTTTTTGGGTTTAGCCATTATTTATATCTTTGCTTCCCCTCGTTCCTGATCAGATAGAAGGGTCAGTCGTCTGATATGTCTTAAAGTCATACTTTACTGAAAAATAAAAATAACGCTATACTCAGCTTTCATCTGGCTATCGCTGCTAGTCCTGTACTAACAAACTTACCAGGCCACCCAATCCGAGTCCCACGCTTGGTGCCGCTCCATCCTGTTCCTCCGTATAGTCTCAGCGGCCTCCTCTGTGAAAAGAATGGGTAGGGGCATGCCATATTTTCTGTGATGAGGGGGTGGGGCACTCCATAGTCCCCTCTTCACATCAGTGCCGCTGAGACTATGTGGCGGAGGAGGGAGCGTTGCCCGGTGTGGGTCTTGGATCAAGCAATCTAGTAAGTTTGTTAGCACAGGACTAGCAGCGGTAGCCTGCGCTGGATGAAAGGTGAATATGGTGTTTTTTTTATTTTTGAGTAAAGTATGACTTTAAAAATTACTTATTTATTGAATGGAAGTAAAATAATAACAGGAAATCAAAGTAGAGGTAGAATTAAAATGGCATCAGACCCTTCAGAGCTCCAGACCCAACTATAGCAATAGGCAGATATAGTTCATGGCTTATGATGATGGAATGATCTAAGCTTAGGTGTCCTGTCTTCCTTGGGGTCCATACTTCTAAAGAGTGAGGTTCATTCATGTCTAGACACTGCTCTAGGTATCACCCCCTTATTCCATATACGGCACACTTCTGAATTTGGTGCCTAGCCTGCAATTTTTTTTGTGAGCCTTTTATGGAAAGTGGTCTGTTTGAAAGGCCTTCAGTAGTCACCATATTTCTGCTACTGTCACCATAGCTGAGAAAGGGAAAACACTTGAAGTGATAGCCCAGGCTGGGCTAAAAAGAAAAATGATTAACAGATTAACAGATTTTTATGTATAGTAAAAACTCAAAAGTTGGCCAGAATTTTGGAATGTTACACCTACTGTAACATTCTAAAACATATGCCTGCAATGGCTTGTAAAAGTCAAATCTACTTTACTGTAAAATAACCGTGTGTTCTGTATCCTTACACAATATTTAAATGATCAGGCAATGGAACTTTTTAAACTGCAAATACTCTTTGAGGTTTAAACAAACCTGTTTTTCAAATAAATTATATAGTATAAATAGTTGCTACATGAGCTATTCCATAATTTTGTGTTTTTAAAATCCAACATATATATGCAACTTTTTCCTGCAGAAAAATTTCCCCCAAAAGTGTGTGTGTGTGGGGGGGGGGGGGGGGGGTCAGGGCGTCTTATCAGATGAATGCATAAAAAAAAACTTACATTCCCAGCATTCCCAGCTTCCACAGATCAACAGCCAACTCCCGCCGACATAAAACCACACACATTACCAGCTTCCGCTGCCCCGGCCGCTGCCTCCACTGGCCACTGCCGCCCCAGTTCTCACCATAGTCATGGCTGCTACCGGCCACCCACTGTACCCAGCTGATTCAGGCAAACGACACTGGCAGGAGTCACAGGCTATGCCCACCTGGAAGTCGGGACCGGCGGGAGCATGAGGCAGCAGGTAGCGGCAGCTACAGTGACCAAGAAGAGGTGGCGGTGGGGTAGGGGAGTTCACATTTTGGGAGTGTGGTAATGCACTTTAGGAGTGCATGCATGCGAGTTTGGGAGGACACTCATGCGCTTTGGGATTGCGTGCATGTGCTTTCGGACTGCGCGCATGTGTGTTTGTGAGTGTGCTCCTGCGCATTGGGAGTAAATGTATATGCTTTGGGATTGCGCTCATGCGATTTAGCTGTGCACGCATGTGCTTTGGGATTGGTTATGTAAGCCATTTGCTTTGGAAGTGCGAATGTGCATTTGGGAGTGAGCACATATGCTTTGGGAGTGCACGTATGTGCTTTGGGAGCGCATGCAGGCACTTTGGGAGTTCGTGCATGTGCATTTGGGAGTGCTCGCAAGTGTGTTTGGGAGTGAGCTCATGTACTTTGGGAGTGCACACATGCATTTTAGGAGTGCACGCATGAGCGATTGGGAGTGCGCGCATGCACATTTGGGAGTCAGCTCATACACTTTGGAAGTGCGCTCATGTGCGCTTGGGAGTGCATTTTGGGTGTGTACGCATCACTTCAGAAGTGAAATCATAAGGTGAACCTATAAACCTTGATATTGCAGCGATTTCGTCTTCAATTTCTAAATGGAAAACATTTTAGGACAGTGCCAAATGTAACCAGACGTAATGGTGTAAGAATTGCCTTTAATATCACTTTAAATGTTTCGCCCGCCCTATTCAATCCCCTAGTCAGCAGCAATAAATTAATGCAGAATCAAACAATACATCAGTCTGCCTCTGCTAATCTCGCCCAGTGACACACCAAAATATATTATAAACTGTATCCTTTTCCACTTCTGTTTCAAGAGGGGGGGTTCAAATACAAAGGAGATAACAGAGCTGGCATGGGGCCCAGATTATCCTGTTTAACGTCCAATTGCTCTGAGGGAATGGTGTTACTCCTGTGTACTCTGTAATAAGTGTCGGGGGAACTATAAACTCACCATTCATTAGTTCCATCTAGGTATTCTAAGAAAACTCTACATAGCGCATTCTTAGCTCTCATCCTGTCTAACCCCACTGTTATCTGGGGCCCACTCCAGTGGGCCAATCTGACCCTAGATTCAGCTTGGCTCCAGACGAGCTCTTTGTCTGCTTCTCCAGCAAATGCTCCTTTCCCCAGGTGACCATGCTAGACCTATTTCAGATCAACATGGTAGGTGTAGATCAGGCATTCCCCAGAGGTGGTACGCTAGGTCACGGTGGGTGGTACCCGATCCCGGAATTGGGTTAGGGTGGACAGAAGCATAGAAGGTTTACGGCAGAAGGAGACCATACGGTTCATCTGGTCTGCCCTTGTATGTATCCTGTATATACTATTTATCTTAAGATAGATGTGTGCTTATCCCAGGCATTTTTAAATTCAGTGAATGATGATTTTTCAACTACCTCTGCTGGATGTTTGTTCCAAGCATCTACTACTCTTTCTGTAAAACATTGCTCCTGATCCTCCCTCCGACTAGCTTCAGGTTGTGCCCCCTTGTTCTATCATTAAGTTTCTTCTTAAAAGCACTTCCCTCCTGAACCTTATTGAATCCTTTCACATATTTAAAGGTCTCAATCATGTCCCCTCTCTCTCTTCTTTCCTCTAGACTGTACAGATTAAGTTCGTTAAGTCAATCTACCATTTTCGTTGCCCGCCTTTGGACCCTTCTATTTGAATAATGTCTTTTTGCAGGTAAGGTCCACAGAACTGCACACAGTATTCTAGCTGTGGCCTTACCAGGGCTCTATACAGCAGCATCACAACCTCCCTCTTCCTACTGGTGATGCCTCGAGCTATGCAGCCGATCATCCTGCTTGTTTTTCCCACTGCCTGGCTACACTGTCCACTCATCTTGCAGCTTTCAGTAATCGGTATCCCTAAATCTCTTTCTTCTGAGGTCCTGGCTAACACAGAGGTTTGGATGCAAATCAGGTGTTAGCATTGAAGAGTCAGTCCAGGTAACAGGTTGATTGATTATATTGTTTTAGCTGCACATGCCTAACATGTAGTATTAATAAGTACAAAGCACTTTTCATGTTTCTGAATATGTATATAAATGTGTTTATGAAATGTTTGCAGTTCTTTCTGGGCTGTTTTCTATGAACACTGTTGTGCCTTAGTTCAGAAGAGTGACCTGAAAGGAAGTCAGGGAGAACTTTAATAGAGATCAGCAGTCAATCCCCAAGCAGAGGAACAGAAAATGTATTCATTGCACATAAAACTTGCAAACAACCCCACAGCCCAGCGATCAGCTACGCTGTTCCCTGCACGTTTTGTTTGCCGTTTTTTCCTTTATCAAGTTGACTTTAATTAAAGATTTTATCACAGGACACTGCCGTTAGTTATTACTTGACTGCTTTTAATGTTTATTATCACCTCTTTTAGTGTGCCTGAAATCATTAATTGCCTGTGACTCTCTGAGTGGTTACAAGACTGCTTAGGGTAATTTCAGAGTTGTGATGTGCAGCGAATGTTTGCCACGGATTGTTTGCTGGATACACCGCATGAAACAGATAAACAAGCATAGACATTTTCCACAACTTCAATCACAAAGAGATTTCGATTAGGAAGACTATTCCCCAATGTGATGAAATTCTCAACCGCATGCCAAATACAGATCAATATCTCTGAATGCAACTCATATTAAAGCCCAGCTGACACGCTTTTTATTTTCTGGATAAAGTGAGAAAGGGGTGGGCCCATTTCCTTTTGCTGCCCGTGACCCCATTGAGGTCTAGTTACTAGAAAAAGAAATTGAACAGAAATATTTGAATACCTGTTGACGCAGCAAAACGTGAAACATATAGCAAAACTCATGCATCCATTTTAGACTTCAGGAGTAGTTGCTTTCCTGCATGCAGCAGTGAGAACAGACAGCTGTGGGATGGTCAAGATCTTCCATTAGCTTTCCTGCCTTGGCAACCGAGGACACACTATACATGTCTGAACTGTACACCCTTTGTAATCTGTTATTAGACAATAGTTTGAGACTGCACTGGGGATAACTGCCAAGTAAGAATCAGAATGAGCAAAATGCAGTGTGCACATGCGGGTGGCTTAAATTCCAGAAAATCTAATAAGGAAGGTACCACTCCTTACCCAAACACCCTTAGAATCATGGCACCACCGCTATTTGTTAAAAATACATATATCACTTTATTAATAGAAAAGACATACACTGGACATCGCTAAAAAACACTAAGACAAAATATGTACAATAAGGAGGGGAAAAACTTGCGGGGGGCAATGGGGGCGGTAGTTCTAATCAGAGGATGATCTCAATTTAATGTATATCAATCCTGGCTGGAATGAAAAGTGCATACGTGCCATGTGCAAACTCACATGAAATAACTATCTCTAAGCAATTGTGCATACATCCTAAACAATCGTGCAAATCAATCTGATAAACAATATATATAAATTATATCTCACCAATAACCCTTAAGGCTACCTACAACTGTGAGGCTAAATAATGAAGACAAAGCCAGGGGGGACCAAAGAAAACAATCCCCATAATGAAGAGAGAGTGAACTTACATGCTTGGACGACCACCTGCCCACTGCCCCGCCCGTCTACGCGTTGCGTGACGTCAAAACGCGTCACTTCCTCAGGACAAACCCTAATCTAACCCTATCCACTATTTATATACACCTACCTGCTCAACTTCCGTGCACCGCTCCTCACACCTGTGTATGTCGGCTCTCCATAATGGGCTGCCTCAGCCCAAGCAACCGCCTTCCCCGCCTGCGGGCGCGCCCCGGCCGGTGACACGCCCACAATGATGTGCTCTGGCGCGTCCCGGCCGGAGGCGCGCCAGAGCCAAAGATGGCAAAAACAAACGCTGAAGCGTCACAAGGGGGAGGGCTGCCAACAGCTCTATATGTTCCTCGAGCGATGGGCAGCGCGATCACCAGGCGTCACACCAAATGACGCGATAACGCAGGCGGGGCCACTGCGCACGCATATGCCCCAGCTGCACACTGACAGACATGGATCAAGAGCCGTAGTGCGCACGCGCACAAACGGGAAAAAGGACGCATGCGTGTCATCACACCGGGAGAGCCCGGCTGAGACATGAGAGCGTACCACGGGGAGCGCGCTGCCCATAAGGTGTGTGAGGCGCCGTGCACAGGAGCGGATGCAGGTAAGTATAGACCTAAGTACAATACAAAAAACATACAACCTAATATTAATAAATCTAAATCATCTCTATCCTTAATTCTAAATCTCCTAATTCGGCAATAAACAGAAAATAATAATGATTCCTAACTGTTCTTCAATATGCCCAAAATGGGGCACTGCTGCCCAATTTGAAGGGAAAAGTGTGTACTCCTACTACTAACAATGAGGCAAAGCTATCACTTCACATGCAGGGGCTCCCTACCTGACACGTGGGACTAAAGGGAAATGACTAGGTCTAAGGATAAAAACCCAGTGAACGTTGTGTACCTACTATAACTCATAGCAACACTTCCAGTAAAAGGCCCCCTGGAAACCCAGGGCAACCAACAGGCTGCAGGCTAAATGCGCACTACTGTGGTGAAGTGATCTTATAGCTATGGACCAAGGACATCTTACACAGGGCGATGGTCTCTAAGTCCTAAACTGTCCAGTATTATCTTCCTGGGCCATGGACCCAGTATGTATAAAGATCCATCTGCTGCCCTGCCACTTCAGCAGTCATCACACGTTGTCAACATGCTAACAGCAGGGTCCGCAGTCCTTTTCATATCCAGCAACGGTATCATCCATGTTCTCCGGACCGGCCCAGCTCACGGGTACAATGGACCAAACGTATCTTGTGATGGCTCCTCCACCAAAATCCTGACCACCAGTCGCCTCCATTCTGGCCCATGATTCATCAGACACCCCAAATGTGCTCATACTACAATAATGAAAAAATCATAAACACAAATTAGTCTATCTGCCAAGACATGTGAAAAAAAGATGTGCAAACCAACCATGTTAGTGTCATGGGTAAATATAGTGCAAGCAAAAACCAAAACCAATGTCACCAAACCCCAGCGGCACCCCCGCCCCCCCCCCACACACACACCCCCACACCCCACCCCACCAACAACCTCTTCCATCAACTTATATAATGAAATATAGTACAGTGCTTGCCCCAAACGTAACCAAACCTAAAGTGCTCAGCCCATCATCATCATCCCTCGCCTACTAAATGGAGGCCGGAATGACTTATGTGCCCAAGAAAGGGGTGAAGGCTGTGTCTTCATTCAGGCCCCCGGGTGACTGTGTGTCAAGATTCCATATCCATCTCAACTCTCTCTGTTGTAAGGCCCGTTTGATGTCCCCGCCCCGTGGGCCAACTTTGACCCGCTCTAAGCCGGTCACTTTCAGACAGCTGAAGTCACCCCCGTGTGCTTTTAAAAAATGTAACGCCACTGGGGGAATCTTCTTTCCTTGTTCCAGATTCCTACCGGCCAACCGGATACTCGAAAAGTGGGCTTGGACCCGCGCTTTCAGAGTATTGCGCGTTTCTCCCACATATACCTTAGGACAGTTACAAGTGAGTGCGTAAACCACCCCCGTGGATCTGCAGTTAATCATCTGCTTGATGGTGAAAACTTGGCCTGTTTTGAGATTTTTTACAGTTTTTTGTTTGACCATGAAGGCACACATGGAACATGTGCCACACGGAAAATTACCATGAACTCCTTTAGCAGGATCAAGCCAGTTTCCCACAGGATACAGGTGACTACTGCAGACCCTATCTCTCAAATTAGGTGCCCTTCGCGCGGTCATTTTGGGGCCACCCCGCGTCCATCTATCGAGAGACACATCGGATCTCAAGATGTCCCAATTACCCCTGAGGAGGTGCCTCAGGTTCTGCCACTCCGTGTTATACTGCGTAATATACCTCACCTCAGGATCTTGTCGTCTCTTACGTCTGGGATTCAGGAGGTTCCCTCCGGCGGTACCTTTAGCCCGCTCATATGCTCTTCTTATCACCCCTCTCGGGTAACCCCTTCGGAGGAAGCGTTCGGTAAGATCATCGGCCTGCTGTACAAATTCCTCCTCACTGGAGCAGTTCCTCCGCAACCTGGTTACGTTTGGGGCAAGCACTGTACTATATTTCATTATATAAGTTGATGGAAGAGGTTGTTGGTGGGGTGGGGTGTGGGGGTGTGTGTGTGTGGGGGGGGGGGGGCGGGGGTGCCGCTGGGGTTTGGTGACATTGGTTTTGGTTTTTGCTTGCACTATATTTACCCATGACACTAACATGGTTGGTTTGCACATCTTTTTTTCACATGTCTTGGCAGATAGACTAATTTGTGTTTATGATTTTTTCATTATTGTAGTATGAGCACATTTGGGGTGTCTGATGAATCATGGGCCAGAATGGAGGCGACTGGTGGTCAGGATTTTGGTGGAGGAGCCATCACAAGATACGTTTGGTCCATTGTACCCGTGAGCTGGGCCGGTCCGGAGAACATGGATGATACCGTTGCTGGATATGAAAAGGACTGCGGACCCTGCTGTTAGCATGTTGACAACGTGTGATGACTGCTGAAGTGGCAGGGCAGCAGATGGATCTTTATACATACTGGGTCCATGGCCCAGGAAGATAATACTGGACAGTTTAGGACTTAGAGACCATCGCCCTGTGTAAGATGTCCTTGGTCCATAGCTATAAGATCACTTCACCACAGTAGTGCGCATTTAGCCTGCAGCCTGTTGGTTGCCCTGGGTTTCCAGGGGGCCTTTTACTGGAAGTGTTGCTATGAGTTATAGTAGGTACACAACGTTCACTGGGTTTTTATCCTTAGACCTAGTCATTTCCCTTTAGTCCCACGTGTCAGGTAGGGAGCCCCTGCATGTGAAGTGATAGCTTTGCCTCATTGTTAGTAGTAGGAGTACACACTTTTCCCTTCAAATTGGGCAGCAGTGCCCCATTTTGGGCATATTGAAGAACAGTTAGGAATCATTATTATTTTCTGTTTATTGCCGAATTAGGAGATTTAGAATTAAGGATAGAGATGATTTAGATTTATTAATATTAGGTTGTATGTTTTTTGTATTGTACTTAGGTCTATACTTACATGCATCCGCTCCTGTGCACGGCGCCTCACACACCTTATGGGCAGCGCGCTCCCCGTGGTACGCTCTCATGTCTCAGCCGGGCTCTCCCGGTGTGATGACACGCATGCGTCCTTTTTCCCGTTTGTGCGCGTGCGCACTACGGCTCTTGATCCATGTCTGTCAGTGTGCAGCTGGGGCATATGCGTGCGCAGTGGCCCCGCCTGCGTTATCGCGTCATTTGGTGTGACGCCTGGTGATCGCGCTGCCCATCGCTCGAGGAACATATAGAGCTGTTGGCAGCCCTCCCCCTTGTGACGCTTCAGCGTTTGTTTTTGCCATCTTTGGCTCTGGCGCGCCTCCGGCCGGGACGCGCCAGAGCACGTCATTGTGGGCGTGTCACCGGCCGGAGCGCGCCCGCAGGCGGGGAAGGCGGTTGCTTGGGCTGAGGCAGCCCATTATGGAGAGCCGACATACACAGGTGTGAGGAGCGGTGCACGGAAGTTGAGCAGGTAGGTGTATATAAATAGTGGATAGGGTTAGATTAGGGTTTGTCCTGAGGAAGTGACGCGTTTTGACGTCACGCAATGCGTAGACGGGC
Source organism: Gastrophryne carolinensis (assembly GCA_027917425.1). NCBI lineage: Eukaryota > Metazoa > Chordata > Amphibia > Anura > Microhylidae > Gastrophryne > Gastrophryne carolinensis. Next base: position 98,572,977 of record CM051239.1, on the reverse strand, counting down.
GGGGCAGTGGGCAGGTGGTCGTCCAAGCATGTAAGTTCACTCTCTCTTCATTATGGGGATTGTTTTCTTTGGTCCCCCCTGGCTTTGTCTTCATTATTTAGCCTCACAGTTGTAGGTAGTCTTAAGGGTTATTGGTTAGATATAATTTATATATATTGTTTATCAGATTGATTTGCACGATTGTTTAGGATGTATGCACAATTGCTTAGAGATAGTTATTTCATGTGAGTTTGCACATGGCACGTATGCACTTTTCATTCCAGCCAGGATTGATATACATTAAATTGAGATCATCCTCTGATTAGAACTACCGCCCCCATTGCCCCCGCAAGTTTTTCCCCTCCTTATTGTACATATTTTGTCTTGTGTTTTTTAGCGATGTCCAGTGTATGTCTTTTCTATTAATAAAGTGATATATGTATTTTTAACAAATAGCGGTGGTGCCATGATTCTAAGGGTGTTTGGGTAAGGAGTGGGACCTTCCTTATTAGATTCCCTTGGTAATCTGATTAAGATCTAGGCCCTTATTTATGAAGGAATAGCGACAGCTAGCGACTGGTGAGCGGCCGGTAATGACGGCCCCGCCACGAGAACGCCGGCTCCCCACCACAATCACACATTTATCAAGCCAATCCTGCTTAGCGACTGAGATAGCTCCATATAGCGACTCATTTATCATTATTCCAGCCTCAGCCCACAGCGCAAGCGTCCGACCTTGAACAGCGACAGGTATGACCTCTCGCTACCTGGCGCTCCAATGCATATCAATGGAACAATCTTTAAATATTAATAATTAATTGTTATTATTTTTTTTTTTTTTTTTTTAAATGTGAAAAATTCTGTGACCACTTCTGCCATTTTAGATTTTTTTAAGGGAAAAAAAATTAAAAAAAAAATTGTACAGAATTGATATTACAGGTCTGATATTAATGTATTCATATTACTAAATTATGAGCGCTCTGGGGTTTAAACATGCATTTTACAGCGCGAGAATTTTTTGAGCGTGATTTTTTAATGAATATGGTGGGAGACGGTCGCTAGGGCCAGTCGCTATCATGCGCTCCCATACAGCGCGGAACCTGTCAAATAGCGACTCCTCACCCAATATTCACGGCCAAGCACAGCGACTACTAGCGGGCGCTCTGAAAATGCCGCTACAGTCGCTCAACTGTTGCTACCTGCCGCTATTAATGAATCGGCCTCCCTGTATAGTATTAGGCTCTGTTCACACCTTTCCGTTGCGTTAAGAGCAGACATTTTGAAATATATGCCAAAGGGGCATTGTATCAAAACAAACACTGCACTTTTGATGCATTAGAAATGCGATTGCTTTACATTGACAAACATTTTTTGCATAATAATTAAATAGCAAAGTTTATGGAAACGCAAACACAATGCAAATTCAACACAGGTAAACTGCGTTATAAGCGCATTGCACTTACGTTGCCATAGACTTCTATTGAGCTGCGCTGAAAAAGGTGCCTGCAATGCATTGTGCAATGCAGCGCAGATGTGTGAACTATCCAACAATACAGAGAAAGTGCAGAGGTGTGAACAGAGCCTTACAATAGTGGTTCATTATTTATTATTTACATACCACCAGGTAATTGTACCATTTTGTGTGTTGATGTATTACTATGCACAAAATAATGTCATTTGATACATAAAATCACTTGAACTATACAAACTGATTCTAATCAGACAGCGAGGCCAGTTGCACCTTTGAAGGTGCACTGCATGGTTTCCACAAGAAACCACCCAACACATTGGACCTGCTATCCATTATTTTGATTCATCCACTATCTTTCCTGTCTTGGTCTTACACCTTCTCTCCACCACCCACTGTGGCCCTGGAAGCTCTACTCTCACAATTTGCTCTGATATTCTCAAGAACCCAGCCAGGGCCTGCTGCTTTCCTTGGGTCCAGTCCTACCAAGGTCCTCCTTACATTGTTCCCTAGGATGCTTCCTCTCACTTTTTCTCCCCACAATATTAACACTCGTCAGTTTTCTTACTGCTGCCATTGTTTTATGCATAAAAAGCAGTTGTCCACTAAGGATTTGTCTTGGGTTTTTTTTAGTCTGTAGCAAGCTACCAATTCCGCTGGGGACTAAAGTTTTTAGTCATCGGCCCTGAAGATGCATCTTTAGCAACTGGTATACAAAGCAGTATGAACTATGTGTGTGTCATAGTAAAACTGTTTTGGGAGGGAAGTGTTTTGGTAGCTTATGTTTTTTATTAGTAGGGGTAGCTATTTGTACTATTTACCTTATACTCTGCCACTTGACATCTTGGGCAGCTAGTTACGTTTGTTCAGTTTTTAAGTGTTTTTAACATTTTGTGTGTTCAATATAATCAAATGAAATATATTTTTATATACCCAAGTCATAGTATATAGTGATTTCTTCCAGTTTATATTAGGTACTACACATATTTATACATAACTGTGTGTATTGCATCATTAGCAATGAATTTTGTTCCAGATCCTTATACCAGAGCAACACCCATGTCCAGTACCCATACAAAAAAATAAACATGAAATGCGCCAGGAACACTTTTTGAAGATAACGAGAGAACAATTATTCCTATAATCTACAAGAATCTGTAAACAAAAAACCTAATATAAAAAAGTTTATCTTTTGGAAACAGATTGCTATGTATATAAGTTTTGTACAGCTAACTGCGGTAAATTTTGTACATACTGTTATAAGTAAATCATCAAAAAAGTTTTAGGAAAAATGTTGTTTGGTGGTCAATAATAGAAATGGCAATTAGTAATTAAAGGAGCGGATGGTAGGAGTGAGGCACTCTTTAAAAACATTTTGTTCAGACTTTACCCCATAAGCTCCCACTATTATATGAGCAAACAATAGTCTCCAGCCTTGGGGACCAAAGAAGGGGTATTGTGACTCACCAGATGTCAGTAATGTGAACCCTGAAGACAGCTTGACCTTGTCTGTGATGGATGTGTTCTTACACCATAAGGCTTGGAAGATAGCTTTACCTGGCTTGTCATGAGTCATGTAGATAGGTTTCAGAAGCTTTATTTCAGTACACAATCTTGCAATAAACACTTCTAACATCAGGAATCCTTAAATGTACATTCAATAGAGAAGGAAACTTGTGATGTAAACCCATAAGGGTAGCAGGTAAAAAGACTGTAGACTTCAGGAGGGAGCAGCAGGTGTGCACTGCTTTAATGAAAAACTAGACATGGCTGAGGGAGAGGAAAAGAAGGGAGGAGCTACTTGAATCATCACAGCTAGACTAAGGGAGCTAGGAAGGACAAACGCAATTAAAGGCACACTGCTCAGACTATGTAAATAAACACATTGCAAAACCACTTGCCTGCACAATCCCCCTATTCACAGAGCCAAAGTAAATGAAAGGGTACCACTCCCCATATATAAACAGCTCATATGAGTATTTAGACCAAACTTCCAGGGGAGGTACACCAGTTTTCAAAAATAATTTTATAAATTGTTCCACAACTACATATAATACATTATAACCTTTAAAATACATATAAATACAAATACAACACACATGACAATTACACATAAAGTGAGGTGTAGGTGAGGGGAGAGAAATAAACCAACAAATATCAAAAATTCATCCAATGTTAATTGCCATACCATGATTATAAATACAAAAATATAATAATAATCAATCTTATCCATCAAAAACCCTACCTATGAACCGGATCCTAAATGCAAAAAAAGCTGAAAAATGCAAAACAAGTCACCAATCAGCCGACAATTAATTACAATTAAATACTAATAACACGGTGATCAGCCTTAAGTAGTCATGTGTCTGCAAGAACAGCATTCTTTTTATATTTAAAAATAAACACAAATTTATAACTATTAATCCATGCATCCACCGACAACTATCCTGTCAATCATCTCAGACACTTGGTGGACTTTCCCTGTTGGAACTATTGGGGAAAGAATATATCTGGGTGGATACTAGGGCACTAGAACTAGCTCAGCAATCATGTTATCTGAAAAAATAATTTAAAAAAATGGGAAAAACATTTATAGAATAAAAAGGAGATCATAGGTACTCTGCCTGCGTCCGTTCTCATTCAGGGCACTAGTCAGAACTGGCAACTGCTGTCAGAGAGGGTTTGATGTTCTAAGAGGCAAAACAACTTTATTTATAGGGTCTGCATTCTCCTATGAAAATGACATCCAACCCCATCCTTCCAAATGAAGATGTTTTGACACTGCATCCTCTATATGCAATATTATAAATTAGAAAACTGTATTTAAAGTTTGCATTGATCCTGTTCAGTGAAAGAAGCAGTGCAGAAATTCAAAATGCCATGCAAGTTGTTTTGCCACACTTTTTCCAAATGCAACCATAGTCAAACCCCTATTTTCCAGAAGACACAAGTCATCTGCACAGGTAAAGGTGGTCTGCACCAAAGAATGACACCTCAGTCTACATAGGCAGATATACAACCAGGGCAGATACTAAGGAAACACAGAAAAAGTACCATGCTGAGACTTAGATCATGATGATGGCCAGGCAGAAACATGAACATAGGTGACTGAATGCAACACAAGGCAAGGAGGTTCTGGGAGTGGTTGGTGTGATGTACTATAGCAACATTTTATTTAATTCTATTTTATTGCCAATATAATTCACATTACTCCTGCCTAAACTGAACAGATGTCACACTTTTCAGTGGACAGTCCCAATTTGAGGCATTTTTTCCCACTGTCCCCTCGAAAATGCTTGAGACACCTAAATATCCCACTGCTGACATTATGGGAAAGACTCAGGGAGTGTGCAAGCTGTGCCATCACACAGGACAACATGGTCAGGGGGTGCCGCTCGCTGGCTTCCATTCACTCAGTTTTTTGAGTTGCTCATCCCCTCCAGCTGCTTGCTACCCCGCTGCCAAGGGGTTTGAAAAGGTTCAAAGGGCACATAACTTTTGCTACTGCATTTTCTGGTGGATTGAGTGGCTTAATTGGCTTCTGGGAGTACTTATTTTGTTCTGGGTTGGGTGGGGGGGCTGTCATGTGCCTGCTGACTCCTGCCATTATTTTTTTTTCTTTTTGGAGAAGGTCAGTGTAAATTGGAACAGCTGGGGGTGCTGCTGGGATTTTAGACTTCAGGGCCAGCATCATGCTTGATGCTAGGTTATGCACAGGGGCTCCTGTGAACCCCAGTGGCAACCATATTTGGCTGGTAGGAGGAAGCGCAGAAGTGTGTTGGGTGGTGCCACCTTGCAGTTTCACACAGGGTGCCTTCCATCCTAAGGCTGGCCCTGGAAAGACAGTCCCACAAAGTGAAGTCTGGTTGGTTTATAACTCATCTGACTGGCATTAGTAGAATGCAAAGAGTACTGGCTCAAACACTAACATTTCTTATGGACCAAAGATCCCTAGAGCATGTGATCAGGGCAGACATATGCATACTTACACACATAAGTAGAATGCAGTGGATATTTGTCCTTCAAAAGCCACAAGTAAGCAGACCCATAAACCACCGCCCCCTCTTCTTTACATCCATCACCGACAAACTGGTTTAAGATATTCTACTCAGAGGCCCCTTAAAAGTGGTCAGTTTACTCCTGTCTCACCCCCTCCAACATATGAACATAAAGTGTTTATGCTGCAATGTGGTGAGAAAGGGACCTAAGGACCTGTTCATGTTTATTATGATATTATGGCATTACCGACATAACCCCTATTGCAAAGCCACAGGAAACTCAGCAGCACTTTCTCTATGCAGGCCACTGGCAGATCCAAAAAACGACACTGAAGGGGGAAAATCGACGACGTCAAGAGTTACAAAAAGGTAAATGAATTCTTATGTGCTACAGGGAAGGGGTGATGATATGAGCACTGTTCCTTGTAAGGTTGTTGGTCCCGTTCAAATTCTATTAGATTGATGATCACAGGTTCCTTTTAAAGTGGACAAAGCACCTGCCTTAGGATCTATAAGATTCCAGGGCTGGTGGTTCAAGGCTCAGCGGGGCATCATGATTTGGGAATGCAGGAGAGGTAAACATAACTGACCGACCACAGTTTCCATGTTGTCCAGTTATGTTTACCTGTTCTGCGATTCCACTCAGAGGTGTTAAACCCAGAGGATGGCCCTGAAGCATAAATGAAAATCCTGAGTTTTGCTCCACTTTTAAGCAGACATATAGCAGTAAAGCAGTAGATCCTGTCCTCCAACAAAAGCATTAAAGCAGACATACACCTGTTTTTAACAAATGGGGGAGCATGCCAACTACCACCCCCCAAAACACCCAGGTAAAAGCCCCTAGCCTTACCTGCCCAGTAAAAACAAATGATCACATGGTCTTCCCCCACAATTCCGTCCACTGATGAAAACTCAACTTCGTAACCACTGACACTGTTCATCTTCTAGGCGCCACATGAGGACTAAAAGAAATGTATTATAATGGTGTTGCAGAGCACTGAATTGTGGGGTCCCAGTGCAACTGCTCCATTGTGTTAATCACAAATGGTCCCTGTTCCCACAGCTGTTTCTGACCACAGGAGAATGCACACAAAACTCATAAAGCAGTGCCAAAAGTTGGGTCGCTTAGGCTGTATGATGTATCTACATATAATCAGAGATTTTGAAATGACTTATTTTACATTGTTCCCATGGTGGATATGGTTGGAGGAAGTTATTGTGCGTCTGGACAGGGACTTTAGTCTTTTCCCTGCCAGCCCTTGCACTTGCTGCCTCCAGTCCAATGCATTGAAATGAAAGGCAATAGACATTCACTGCGACCGACGTGAGGGGTGGTGGGATCATGCAAGGACACTGAAAGACTTCAACTCAGAAACTGGAAGGTTTCTAAACACCAGACCTCCTGGAAGCTGCTGCGTGGGAGAAAAGCTTAACAGACCCTTTAAATGATGTCCCCTTTTTCTTCGGGTCATCCTAAGAATCTAAGTAATTTGCTAGTTCTTTATATTGGTCTTTTGAATAATTATACACATTGATTAGTGCTTACAGTGGTCTAAGAAATACAATATGGTTCTATGGAACTTGCTTCATAGGGTAAACCGCAGAAACCAGAAATAAATGGTAAATGCTAACAATGTAATTTATCTCATCTGCAACTGAGCGACTTAATCCATTGATATAAATAAGTCATTATCCTGAAATGAGGTGATTTACCCACTGCTGCTTAGGCCATCTCATGACAAGAACCAAATTTATTAGTAGAATAATTGTTCCTATTGGTAAATATTCCTATTTGCTTGTTCCGGCAGATTCTGAAACACACTATATTACTAGTACCATATGATCGTATTTTACTGATCACCTCTCTTGTTTAATATACATAGAAAGCCTCTGTAAGCGATTAATTTCAGATCCTTACAGTCATTTAGTAGAGCAATCTGGAACACCTTGAGTAATCAACCCTTGATCTCAGGCATTGACCAGAGAGCACCATTCACTGGGTGATTGGTGGAATTTGCCGCCTATGTAATTTTTTGTTATTTATTATATTTAGGGATCAGCTGACCTGTAGAGGTTCGGGTTTGCCAAAGTTCGGTTTCAGACCCGATCCCGACCCCATTGGAATCAATAGGGACCCAAACTTGTGGGACCAAAAATGGCTGTAAAATTGGAGTAGCAAGGGCTAAGGGGCTGCAAATCAAGGGGGAACACCAGGGCGATTGTCTTGCACAAAATAGGGTAGGGGAAGTACTCAAAATAATAACAGAAAACAAAAAAAATAAACACAAAAACAAATAAAAAATTAAAATATAACTTTGACGGGTGTAGGAGACCAAATCAGGGGGGGGGGGAGGGGGCACCTGGGTGACTGATCTGCACAAAATGGGGTAGATAAAGTGTTAAAAATAATCCCACAAAACAAAAATAATAAAGTAAAATATTTATTAGAGGGAAAATCAGAGTTTACACCAGGGAGATATGCCTGCACAAAATGAGGTTGGGAAAGTGATCCAAATAATCACACAAAACAAACAAATTAAATAAATACATAGGTAAATAAAACACAGAAGCTGGCGAGACAAAATTGCAATTGAGAAACAAGAAAGAAAGGGGAGAAATATGGGGAGGCATCGGGACCAGTTAAGGGCTTAGCCAGTCAAATACACATGGGGCAGGGCCATTTGCACTTCAAAACAGCTGATTTTCAGGAGGAAAGCATCTGAAGAGGAATTTTGCACTTGCTCCGGGCACAAGCTATTTGGTGCACGCACCATTCACACATGTGCCACAAGCGCGCACGAAACCATGAATCAGACGCCTAGGCGCATGCAGAATTGTTGGTGCTTGGTTTGGGTTTTTTAGGCACACAACCATGAATCGAACCTCACATCTCTATATCCATAGCTCTTCACACACCACTGTGCTAAGAGTGAACAAGAGGGGAGTGGCAGCTGCTCAGAGCATTTTATAATTAACCTGGGAGGTGCAAGTCAGCAGGGCAATTAGGTTACTAAAGACTTAAAGGAACCGCAGCACTCAACGCTGTTAGCTTGCAGACCAACCTATAATCTGTCTCTAAATCTGGTAAAAACAGAGGCTCGGTCACACACATCTGCAGAAGTATGCTAAGCTGCACCACCACGCCAAGGTGCCTCTATGGGTGCAGTCCTAACTCTAATCTATGAGAGCCCCAATTGCCCTGATGACTTGCACCTCCCAGGTTAGTTATAAAATGGTCTGAGCAGCTGCCACTCCCCTCTTGTTCACTTTGAATTTGTGCAAGCACATGGGGTGTGGGGTCTGGGCTGTATTGCAAGGTCTTGACCCTTCCACCCCATGGCTTGCACATGAGGTTTAGGGCAACCTCAGGTAAGCTGCTCTCATTTTATCTCTTGCATTGTATGTCCCAATTGGGGCTCTCATAGATTAGAGTTAGGACTGCACCCATAGAGGCACCTTGGTGTGGTGGTGCAACTTAGCATACTTCTGCCGATGTGTGTGACCGAGCCTCTGTTTTTACCAGATTTAGAGACAGATTATAGGTTGGTCTGCAAGCTAACAGGGTTGAGTGCTGCGCCTCCTTTAAGTCTTTAGTAACTGTGCTAAGAGTGCTGGTACAACACAATCAGGAATTTTATGACTTGAAAAGTCCTTGTGAGGCATTTTTTTAGAAGGCATGAGTTACACCACATGGGAGATAGCTGCCTTGTGCGGCAAGCTTGCCATCTCAAGTGAAGACCTCCCAGGTTTAATCATTCCTAGCCATTGAAGATGGCGAGCTTGCCTCAAAAGTCAAGATTTGGTGGATGGCCTAATTGACTGCTAAAATGCAGTAGGGGAGAGGGCAGAGTTTGTCCAAGTTACCTTAAAAGTATTGGCCTCTCACAATCGAAATCCTAATACATCCTCTATGTTATATGGCAAGTAGGTAATCCTGCAGGGGCTGAATTTTAGCAAGGATTGGTAACATCACATTTTTAGAAATTCATTTGACAGATTGCTCGCATGTTAAACAGCTATTGCCATCCCTGAATATAAGTGAATATGATTAATCTGTATGCCTTGAAGATTGGTAAACATGATGCTTTTATTCTATTCATTCATTCCCTAATTTCCCACCATGAACCAATTCATCAAGTAACAGGACATGATAATGGCACAACAAACAGTTAAACATACTGTACGTACACTTATAAACCAATATAAAAAAACATAAATCCAGTGTCTGAATGATTTCATAATGACATCACTGGATTGAAAAACAGTAAATGTAGAATGATTTAAAAAATCTGCATAAAAACGGTCACCACGGATGGCATCAGTAAAGCTTCTGGTGGTCACTGCGGGACCCAGAATGTGGCAGCTGACCCAGTTGCAGTCAAAGCAGCAAGATGGGCCTGGCGTCTCAAGTACTGGGGGCAGGGGTGCGGTGAAAGAAATGGCTATGGGAGGTGTAAGTGTTGCTTCTGGGGGGATCAATGGCTGGTTGATGGGGGAGTGGAGGGTGTTAGTATGGCTGCTGGGGGCAGAGTGGGGGAGTATGTGTGGCTGTCGGGGGAAGGAGTGTGTGGTTGCTGGGGAGAGTGTGGGGGTTTAATTGTGGCTGATGACAGCGGGGTGTAGGTTCAGGTATATTGTCCATAGGGGTACTAAACCACCATCTCTAGCCCCCCATGTGCCTCATATTAAAGCGTCACTATGATTGTAACGGTAGTATCTGGTTTAACCAGCAGTAGTCACTGTTAGCTTTAAACTGTAATTTCTAGGTATGTCATGGTGTCAACTTATCTCAGGCAATGTCACAGCGCACAGGTATGGAAGCTGAGGGTAAGGGTTAATGTGACTGCAGCAAGATGAGAGATGGCTAGATGGTATCTAAGCAAACAGACACTCAATGACAAGAAGGATACATAAAATCAGATTTTTATTGTTGCAGGGTCATGAAAAGAAAGTTTTAATGCTTTACTACATGTCATGGTCAAATAAACAGTTCACAATTCACAGGCCAATAAACTTGCATAGTTTGTAGAAAGCACAGGCAAAATTTCTTTATAAGGGCAGTTCAGTGTAAGGGTTAAATAGTCTTGTGTCTTTCAGGCAGCACACAGGTACACCTGCTTATTAGAACGTTTCAGTAAAAAGGTTAAATAGGCCTGTGTCTATCAAAAACCGAACACAGGTACTATTGCTTGACATAACATTTCAGCATAGGGGCTAGGCAGTTATGTATTTCCCAATTAAATGTAGGCCTTTTTCCATTTGAGTGGCCACCACCTCACTTTGAGCTGAGCACCCCCTCATAGTGGAGACCATCTATGGGGTATACCAGACCGGGATGCAGGATTGCCCAGTATTAACAGAGGGGCCATTGGGCTGCCAGCGAGTAACACACAGGGAACCTCACCTCATCAGGCATCCAAGTCCAACTGTCCCCCAACATGAGGGCTTCTCCCTGACACAACAGTCACTACAGGGCAGTGTCCTCAGACAGAGACGACCGCACCTTACCGCAGTCTCCTCCATCATGGCCTGTCAGTCCCTTTGGTTTGTCTCTACTCCTAAGGGACGCCTCCTTTGTCACATCCACACCAGGACTCCACTGGGTTTCTTCTTGCATGGACCTAAACTCTGTTTGCGTAGACCTCAGCTCTCTCTCTCTCTCTGCCATGTTACATCGGAAGGCTATACCAGTCTTAGACTTAGCATGGTTATGGACGATCTCCCTGTCTAGCTCTCTGGCTTCACCCTATAATAACTTTGCTCTATACAATGTTGCTTGTAGTTTCCCCTCCAAAAACCTCACAACCAATTTCAGCAGTTTCATGTTGTTCCACAAACATATCTTATGCATCCTAAAGGGCAACTCTGAGTTATAATCCTGAGAGTCTGAATTAAAAGGTAATTCCACTTTCAATGGCATTTTTAAATGTGCTGCAAATGATGTCTTCAATGTGCTAAGCGTATCTGTTATTTTTCACATTTTCTATTTGTTTGCAACTCTGTTATAAAAGAGTTTTCCACAGCAACAATGTGTGTACCTCAGCTAAGTGGTGATTTTGAGTACATATCCTAGGCTTCCGCACTCTAGCTTGCTAATCATCTGATTGGCTTGGGTGACAAGTTTAAGCCATTCTGCTGAAATTCAGATTCTTCAGTTTGGAATGATCAGATCTTGTGATCTAGTAGCAAGGGTTAATTGCAGGTTTCTCATCTGTATAGGTCACTAGGCTACTTACAGTTCACCTGTTACATTGGAAGAATTGGGAGTCCCAGGAATATAAGACTCATGGACACAGCATGCAAATAAGTAAAGTCACAGGTCGGGGGGGCACAATCATCACACAAATGATTATTTTACATTCCAAAGAGGAAAACAAAAAAGGAGTTTTCCTTTAAATGATCTCTTCATTTGTGGCCTTATACTCCCATCTAATGACCTAAGTCACTAGCAACCCCATTTTCACATTAATGGATAATTCTCACATAAATCCTTTTTGGAGCACGTAAATGTGTGAGCGTGGGATTTTTTTATACTACTACATGATCAACAGCCAATCATGTGACAGCCGCCAACTATTCAGGTTTGATGTGTAAGCCCAATTGTTCACTGGCAGTCCAATGATTGTCAGCCATACATGAATGATGAATTGGTAAGCATATGGATAAAGTACCTTTCTCAGCAGATGCCTTATTCCCTGCAGAGCTTTGCCTGACTTGGCATCCTGAAGCCTGTGCTCAATATTTACAAAAACACTAACTGGATGCAGCCTCACAGATCAGCATTGACAAGAGGGGGGGGGGGGGGCACTAACAGGCATAGACAAGCATATGGCACAGGAATATATATATACACAAACACACACACACACACACACACACACACACACACACACACACACACACGTGCATTGCAAAAAAATTGTATATTTTTAGTAATTCAGTTGAAAAACTGAAACTCATATTGAGTCAATACAAACTGTTAATGTTGATGATTATGGCTTACCTCCAAGGAAAACCCAAAATTCATTTATTCAGAAAATTAGAATAATTAACCCAAAACAGCTGCAACGGGTTCCTACGTGTTTAAAAAGGTCCCTTAGTCTGGTTCATTAAGTGACACAATCATGGGAAAGACTGCTGACTTGACAGATGTCCAGAAGGCAATCATTGACACACTCGACAAGGGTAAGCCACAAAAGGTCATTGCTAAAGAAGCTGGCTGTTCACAAAGTGCTGTATCAAATGCATATTAATGTTGAGTGAAAGGAAAAAATGTGGTAGAAAAAGGTACACAAGCAACAGGCATAACCACAGGCTTAATGGGATTGTTTAGAAAAGGCCATTCCAAAATTTCGGGGAGATTCACTGGGAGTGGACTGCTTCTGGAGCCACCACACACACACATATCCAGGACATGGGCTACAAGTGTCGCATTTCATGTGTCAAGCCAGTCATGACCAATAAACAATGCCAGAAGCATCTTACCTGGACCAAGGAAAGAAAGAACTGGACTGTTGCTTAGTGGTCAACGGTGTTGTTTTCAGATGGAAGTAAATGTAGCATTTCATTTGATCAAATCAGGGTTCTAGAGTCTGCAGGAAGAGTGGAGAGGCACACAATCCAAGCTGTTTAAGGTCCATGGTTTGGGGAACCATGTTATCTGCTGGTGTTGGTCCACTGTGTTTTATCAAGATCAAAGGCAGCTACCATTAAATCCCAGAGCACTTCATGCTTCCCTCTGCCGACAAGCTATTTGGAGATGGATTTTTCATTTTCCAACAGGACTTGACACCTGTTCACACTGTCAAAAGTACCAAGACCCGGTTTAATAACCACAGTACCACTGTGCTTGATTGGCCAGCAAACTCACCTAAGCTTAACCCCATAATCTATTGGGTATTGTCAAAGGGAAGATGAGAGACACCAGATCCAACAATGCAGATGAGCTGAAGACTGCTATCAAAGCAACCTGGGCTTCCATAACACCTCTGCAGTGCCACAGGTTGATCTCCTCCATGCCACACCACATTGATGCAGTTATTCATGCAGAAGGAGCCCCAACCAAGTATTGAGTGAATTTACTGTACATACCTTTCATTTGGCCAACATTTCTGTGTATCTGTTCTGTAATTTTCTGAGATAATGAATTTTGGGTTTTCCTTGGCTGTAATCATCCATAATCATCAACATTAACATAAAAAAAACACTGGATACAGTTCTCTCTGTTTGTATTGACTCAACATAATATTATAATATATGTTTATATATTATATGATTTTGAACTGAATTACTAAAAATGTACAAATTTTTTATGATATTCTAATTTTTGCAATATATATGACCAATAAACAATGCCAGAAGCATCTTACCTGGACCAAGGAAAGAAAGAACTGGACTGTTGCTTAGTGGTCAACGGTGTTGTTTTCAGATGGAAGTAAATGTAGCATTTCATTTGATCAAATCAGGGTTCTAGAGTCTGCAGGAAGAGTGGAGAGGCACACAATCCAAGCTGTGGATGGCCCATGGAATCCCAGTTAGGCGTGTCATCATAGAGCATTATTGACTCCGTAACTTCTGACTGGGACTGCCTTGCAGATTTTATGGGAGGTGAGGTGGAAGGCTCTGCATTCTCGGCTGCAGTGGGTGGAAGAGTATCCTCCGGAATTGGTAGCACTGCTTGCCATGTAATCTACGACTGCCTCAATTTGTTCTGGCCTCACCACTCTACCAGCAGTACATGGGCCTACAAAAATGAACTCCAAACCCTGGTGCCTACTTGCACCAGTGGAAAGTGTAGCAGGCAAGGATGAAAGACATCCTCCTCTGCAACACCAGCAACTGGACAAGCACCAGATCCATTACCAGTTGCAGAAGCGCCACAGCCATGTCCCTGCCTTTTATTTGCTGCTTTCTGCATAATTAGAAACCTGCAGTTACTGTGACACACTCACCCCACCCAGTCTTTACAGATAGGTTTGGTATAAGGGGACATTCTCACCCCAGTGAATACAAATAGGTCTGCTTTAAGGGTTAGGTCACGTGTCCCGCCAGGCCAACGGAGGGAGGGAAAGGGCTCGAACGCCGAGTGTGCGTATGGATTTCTGCTTGAAATCCGTTTCGGGTCCGAAACCCACAAAGTTTGGTACAGATCCAAACTTTGCGGGTTGGACCTGCTCATCACTAGTCAAAGCAGACCAACGGTCAAAAATTACTTAAACCAGACCAACACAACAAACAGTGCTCATATGCATCCCTCCCCAGGGCAAGTTAGATTGCTGCACATAAAAATTCATTTACCTTTTTCCAACTCCCGCTGTAGTAAATTTTAAAAACAAAATGGCCGCTCATGCATCTTCCTGCTACTCTGCATTGTCAGTTATGTCAGTTGAATCCAGGCAGCAGCATGGCTGAGATGTTGGGAGAGTAAGCTCCAAAATGACCACTACCTTTCTTTTCCAACTGTGCCAGGCTGTTGGCCTGGATTAAGGATATCAGATTTAGCAGTATTTGATGATGACTACAGTATAAGATCATTTACATTTACCTTGTAGTGTGCACCATCATTATTATTCAGGCATTGGTAATATTTTTGACAAGGCCAGACAGTATATACAACCTTTACAAGAAAGCTGACCCTTTATGAAGAAAGTAATGAAGGCAATATCAAGAAGCAAAGATGGATATAAACATGGCATTATAGTGCCATCAAGTGTTCAATGTTATTATTGTCAAGTCAGATTCCAACAAACTACAAAGCTAAAAATATGTATACCGGTAATTATTATTGATTATTAGTTTCATTAGGAAAAGTCTACTTTTTACGAATGGTAACCTTTCCTAAACTCTTACATACTATTTGTTCATTACCAGTTCTACTTACCCTTAAATAAATTCAATGAACTGAAGTTGACAAAAAAATCGAAATACATTTTTGGTCCGCTTACTTAGGAAGAGGGCATCACAATTTGAGCAAACATCTCTGCTCCGTGTGCCTTGCAGTGGAGCGCAGAGCATAAAAAGCAGCCCTGTCACTGCCTTGCAGCAGTCCCTGCTGTATACCATACAGAACTGCCACAGGGACCCAAGGGAAGGTGCTATAGCATGGGTCACTGGTGTTACTAGAGATTCCTACAGCGAAGCATTACAACTTGGCAATGCTCCTTGGTAACATTGCAAGTGGACCTAAACTCTGGAATCACTTAAAGCGGAATGACACCTGGGATTTTTTTCCTTGCCCACCCCGGGCATCCTGATTTGGGATTTTCCGCTGTGTGAAACCCCCCAAATCACCCAGTAAGACTCACCTCTTCCCGATCCTACAGCACACTTGCAGGCTCTCACCCAGTCAGAGCCATTTGCTGTGCATATTAAATGTTTGGCAAATGGCTCTGTTTAGGGCAATCTTAACTGTCCGCACCCCCAGCAGCGGGCACAGCAGGAGGGTGCTCATGGGTCGCCCTGGGTGAAGAAAGGCTGGGGGCACTAAGCTGACTGCTGAGTCTTGCCTCACCCTTGTCTAGGCATGCATTATTCTGGAGTGGCTCCTGGGAACTTTAAATTCCCCCTGTCATGTGCTGTGAACATGTAGGTGGTGAAGGGAGACACTGACTAGAGAAGAGTGCGGCTGGGAAGCATGCCAATATACTCAACCCAGCTCCTGAACTCTGCCTCTCATCCTCCATGCTCCAGACTAGTGACATAAGCTGTCATGTGACGCATATTTCATTTGGCTGAGAGGAAGATGATGGGGAAAACAATTAGGGAGCCAGGATGAGTAAATAAGCACACTTCCCAGCCTGCATTCTACACAGGTAAGTGCCTCCTTCAAATTGAATTGATTTATGATTTCCACCAGTACTCTGCAGTGGTAAAATGCTGAATTGGCATCAGGCGCCAAACTGAAACTTATGATAGGTCAGGGTTTGTGATTTGTGTCTGAAAACACAGCCCTGTTCTTGAAAGCTATAGACACATGCTGTAAAAGAATATAGGGGGATTATGTCAGCTATTTCACAGAATAGTATTTCATTTTCAAGTGTTTAAAGTGGACTGAAATCCAAAATCAGGATGCCCCACTGAGTCAGGTCAGCCGCTACACTTACTTTACTTCCTGGTCCAGAGAAAGCATGCATGGGCTGCTAAGATGTTGGTTTAGACGTCCATAGCTCAGCGGCTCCGAGCGTGCTGACTGGACGAGCGGCCGCGCATGCGCCGTAGGACCGGGGTGAGGTGAGTTGATGTGGGAGATCTGGGGGGTTTCACATAGCGGGGAACCCCTGATCGGGGTGCCCTGGGGGAAAGGACCAAAACCCAGGATAGTCAAAATGCTGGGTTTTGGTCCACTTTATTGATAGCGGTCTGGGGATGAGCTAACCTGTGGACGTTCGGGTTTGCTGAGTTCAGCACTGTGTGTCACTGGAGGACGGGGCACAGAGGGGATTCACTGGGATACAGCATATAAGAGCTGTCACTGTTACTGGGCCAAAACCCCAATAGCCAGGGCTGAGGCTGCACAACAGGGACTTGGGTGACCTGGCCAACATGCTAGAGGGCGGCTTGCAGGTACCCCTGCCCTATTATCCGCACCCCTATCAGCCAGGGGCATGTGGTAGAGCCACAGTGCATAGGAGCTGTTAATGCACCAGGGCTGGGCCCCATGGCTCTAGGCTTACATGTCCCTATGCTCGGTGGCAGGCTAGTTAGTGCCGGCTGTTAGCAGAGCAGGAAGAATTTTTGGATCAAAGCACACCACACAATTCAGATTGATTTGCAAATAAAATTGTATTAAGGTATCATAAGTTACAATCATCAGATAAATATCTCTTAAAGCAAGGCAAAGGAAAGGATACAAATAAGGATTTCAGCATATGCGTGCCACAAGAGGTCATCAGGAGCGTTCATCCACCTCTAGCAACAAGGAATGGAGAGATAAATCCTAACCGCTATAGTAACGCTAATATGGAAAAAAATAGCTAGGTAACAATATATTACCATATATCTCTATGAGGTGGTTTGGAGCACGATCCTGATGAGGGGTATGAGGGACAGGGCTGTACAAGCAGTCAAGGAAAACACATACAATACAATTTTATTTGCAAATCAATCTGAATTGTGTGGTGTGCTTTGATCCAAAAATTCTTCCTACTATGTACCTATAGGGGGTGGTCATTGTGGTGAGACACCCCGGATCTGACTAGCACCCTCTCGACTAATCTCGACTAATCCTGGTGTGCCCATTACCAAATAACTAATTTTCAGGCTGTTAGCAGAGCTCCAGGGAATGGGAGAACCCAGTGGCCCTGTTTGACATCTGTACTGGGAGATGTCTGTGTTTGTGTTTGGGACCAGGCTTTTCTCTATGAACCCTGAACTTTACAGGTTCGCTAATCCCTATAGTTGCCATTTAAACTTGACCAACAGCCTGGTGCAGTTGACAAAGGAAGGCAGCAGCCATTTTGGAGCTTCCTCTCCCAACTGATATAACTGACAATGTACAGTTACAGGAAGCCCAGCAGCACTTCCTGTTTGCAGGTGGCCTGCAAATGCATGAGCCGCCATCTTGTTTTTAAAATTTACCACAGCTAGAGTTAGAAAAGGGTGAATTAATTTTTTTGTGCATCAATCTAAATTGCCCTGGGGAGGGATGCATATGAGCACTGTTTGTGTTGGTCTGGTTTAAGTCATTTTGACTGTTGGTCCGCTTATAACTTTCATAGGTAGCTAAGAAGCATTAATCATAAGTATATTTTATGTTCACTCAATCTAAGGCCCATGCTTATAACAATCAGTGAGAAGCAGTAACAGCAGCAGGGTGTTCTAATATTGATAGATAATGAGTTGTCCATTCTCTCCTGTCCCTTATACTACCAAAGCAAGGGGGGCACCTGTAATCAGGCAGCTCAGGTGGCACTACACTGCAATCACTGAATCTGCTTTTTTATTATAACTTTCACTCTCATTAGTGGTTCAGTGGAGATCGGACCACTGGTCAAGTCAATCAGTGGTGGCTCAGCTGCCTCTGCCTGACCCAACTCCCTGGATTACTCCATTGTGCAGTTGAGCTAAACATTTTAGTAATACCTTTCCATAGTTTGCCCCAGGCAGCAGAGAGACTAGGTTCACCCTTGCTTCAAGGCCCTTAGTTACTCCTTCTTTACAATGGAGGGGTCATCCTAAAGTGGGTTCTGCACACCTGACCTCGGCACACCCACTCAATTTTAATAAATGGATTAAAATCGGGGTGCCCTGGCGGGAGCAAGTATGCCTGCCCTGAAGTCTCATTCAGACCAACACAACAGTGCTCAAATGCATCCCTCCCCACAGCAATTTAGATCGCTGCACATAAACATAAATTTTTCCAAATCCTGCTGTGGTAAATTTTAAAAACTAAATGGCGGTTCATGGATGTGCAGGTCACTTGCAAGTAGGGAGTGCTGCTGGGCATCCTGTTACTGAGCATTGTCAGCTATGTCAGTTGAATCCAGGCAGCAACATGACTGAGATGCTCGGAGAGGAAGCTCCAAAATGGCCAAAGCAGCCAAAGGTGGCCCGAGAGGTGGCCAGGAGCTGGCATGGCACCTGCCAGACTCAGCGTGTGACATGTCGGTAAAAGCACACATTACCCTCACCCCCATTTGTGACATTGGGGATGCGGAAGAGCCCAGTACCCATTGGTGTGAGAACAAGGTTCCCCGAGCCCATATGAAAGGGCATTAGGGTTTGTAACTTTCAGGGCCAGGACAAGCCCTTATGCTTGATGCCAGGGCTGGTTGGTTTTGGGAGGCATGTTTTTTTTTTTGTGCAATATATCTTTATTGAGTTTTATACGAATATACATAAGAAGTTCACAAAGAAAAAGGGAAAAAAACTGGTACAAGGATGCAAGCAGGGCGTACATGACAGCAATATAAGACATTATTAACCGTGTTCAACATTCAAGGGGCCGAAACCCACTATAAAGAGACCTGTCTAATAGTAAACAAGAGGCAAGTTGCGCTTTTACAAGTGGGTCATCGATATAGAATTGTCAGCTGCAGATGATGCCAGTCCCATGGGCTAGCCAGGGGAACATGTCCTCAGCTCGCCCCCGGGTGAACCCGGTGGGCTGCCCCTGCTCTATACTGCCACGGTAGACCCATCTACCATCTACCAACCTACACGTCCTGTAAGAGATCCTGAAGGCCCGGAGAACCCTTAGAGACCTCCCAGACTGTCCAGACTCCAAGGTACCTCTGAGTCCCCCCATCCATCCTCTCCAGTGCCAGTTCCTCCATCCTCCTTATATTCTCTACCTCTCTGTACCATTCCAATAAGGAGGGGGTGATATTAGTCCTGACACCTAGCTGGCACCTGACAACTAACTGCTGTGAGTAGGTGTCTCAGCAGTCCCCTCCCCCCACTGCCACTGATCCCGGGAGCATTGACAGAAGGGTCACCTGTGGAAGATTGGGGACGCTCTCGAGTACCAAGAACTCAAAGATTGCCAACACCCGTCCCCAAAAAGTCCTGACCACTGGGCATTCCCACCAGATATGTGTAAGGGTCCCCGGGGCCTGGTTACATCTCCAGCACTCCCCGGAGTCCGAGCCCCCAAACCTCACCAGGTCCGCTGGACATTTATACCATCTGGACAAAATTTTGTAGTTCTTCTCCTGAGCCCTGCAAGCCATAGAGAATTTATGAGTTAGGGCAAAGGATTTCCTCCATTCACTCGCCTCAAATTGTTGTCCCAGTTCTTCCTCCCACCTCCTACAGAACAGAGGGAGCTCCCCCCCTTTCCGGAGGATCTTATAGAGCCCAGAGATTGCACGTGGGGGGGGGGGGGGTTGGAGCCTTTATAATCTTCTCTAACTCTGTAAGGGGGCGAGTCAACATCATCCTGGGGGAAAACGAGTTAATAAAGGCCAGCAGCTGAGCATGCAAAAACCAGGAAGGTCCACGCCCACTACCGCTACGCTCCCGGAGTTTTGCAAGGGTGGGGGCATGTTTTTTTTTTACATAAATGTAAAACTCACCAAAGATAAAGAAAAAAAGCAGCATTTATTTAAACAAAGAAAAGTGACCAAAAAAACATTTGCAAAACATTTTTTCCTTCGATAAAAATTGTATCAAATGAAAAATGCCCCTAAAGCTCCAAATAATATTTAAAAAAACGCTGTCAGTTTCAATGTTAAATTAAATTCCAGTAAAAGTGGCATTAAATTAAACACTGAAGAAATACAAATAAAAAGTCAGGCTATTTTTAGTTAAATAAAAAATGTATCTAACGAAAAATACCAAAATAGTAAAAAAAATGACATATAAGCTCGGCACCTTGAAGATTTTGTTTTAGTACACAATAATAGACATTTTAAAAATGCCATTAAAAGTGTAATTACACTTTAAGGTCTGTCAGAATATGCAGAATTCCTTAATTGTATCACTCATATCAGATACAGTGCTTCACTAGTGGGGGACCAGTGTGTCTTGCTGTATAAAAACACTAGGTGGAGCTGTTCACCAGCGAGCTTCTCTGCAGAGCTTAACAGTACAGTAGCTGCAGGATATTCAGGATATAATGCCAGAAAAGTCTGTCAGCGTTAGTAAAACAAATACCTCCATTATTTTTTTAACTGCAAACTGTAATATCCTGTTTTAAAGGGAGGGGGTATGTGGAAGATTGTATGTGTGTTGCCACTGCAATAATTTAATAGGGAATAATTAAAGGACCAGTATCATGAAATATTATTAAATACAGTAATTACTACCTGCTCACATGGTAGCTCATATAACTTAATATAATTTTTTGAAATAATCTGAAAAGTAATTCTTACTATAATATGTATTTAAATCAAGCAGGGCTGACAGGGGACCTAGGCAGATCCAACTCTTTTGTGGGGAAATCTGCCAGCCAATGATAATGTACCCACCAGGGCAGGTAAAGACTTCATATGCTCTTACAATGGATCTCCATGTATACATTTTTATGCAGATCATGGTTTTATATGTGCTTACTAAAATAAGCTCAAAGAAAAGTAGACAAAGTGGTTTCACAAGGGAAATTCACACAGCAGATTGGAGACACATCATACTAACTTTACTTTGAAACTGGAAGATGCCCAACAGTGTCATCAGGACCCAGTATCCATCTGCTGTTCAGGAATGTCTAGCCAGAAGTGGTCTTCATGGAAGAATTGTGCCAAAAGAGTCATACCTTTCGACAAAGAAACAAGGCCAAATGATTCAACATAGGAACTGGGGTGAAGAATGTCAGCAGGCAGGGGCGTACATCCCATGTAGTGCACACACATGCTTCTAGGCCTGTGGAACAAGGGGGTCCAGGACACGATGCCTCCACCACCTCCTTGGTATGTACTTTCATATTTACCTAGCCATGCCGCCTCCTTCCAACTGGGACATGGGCCCTGCTCCTACATCAGTGGGGCACACGGGCTCTGCCTCAATTTCAGTGTCAAGCACACCCCCCACTCCTCCAATGTTGCCGTGTACCCAAGCAAGTTGCCTGCTGGTGAGTGTCCACGGGGGGGGGGGAGAATTGCTGATGATGGGGACCCGTGGCAGGGCCCCTGCTATAGGGCCCCATCAGGGCTATGTATGCCCCCTCTGCTCTGGCCTGAAATATTTAGATGTAACAGAAGGTAATTTGTTCTCTGAAGGTATGGAGAGTGGCACAATAACGAGTGTTTTATAGGCAACATTGAAGCATAGTGGAGGTTCTTCACAAGTTTGGGTCTGCATTTTAGCAACTGCATTTGATGACTTGGTCAGGAATCAGGATGAATGGTGTCCTCAGAGCTGAGATGAATGGACACATATCAATCCACCAAGGGAGGTGTTTGATTGGCTGCACATTTTTTCTGCAGCAGGACATCCTCAAAGAGATAGCCAATGCCATTAAACCAGACCAACAGCCTGGCAAAGTTGGAAAAGAAAAATCCCCAAAACACACTTGCCCAATCTGCATGCATGAAGCATTGTCAGCACTTACATTTGCTTCTGCCCCCACCTCAAGCTGAAACACCACCTCACAGATTTTGTAGTGGTAGCGCCCATTTTGGAAACTACCATTCCCAGCATCCCAGCTGTTCTGCTGCATGGAGGCAACTAACATAAGTGACAATGCACAGCAACAGGAAACCCAGCATCACCAGGAGACACCATTTTGTTTGTAAAAGTTACTACAGCAGCAGTTAGAGAAAGGTAATTGTTATGTGCAGTAATCCGAATTGTCCTGGGGAGGGGTGCATATGAGCACTGTAGCCTCGATTCAAAGACACATTCGTCCGGACTTCCGTAGCTGTCTGTGAAAGTTTGGGTGGGTGTTAGTCTTTTTTTTGCTTTTTTTCGTTCATTTTCCATTCGTACAAACGTTCAGGAGAATGTGTATATGCGCTTTCGATGAACGGAAGCAAATCGAACATTTCCGTTAGTTCGGATCATTTTCCAAACAAAATCAGAAATTTTTCGCTCGTTCAGATAACTTCCGTTGTTGGGATGGGTTTCTGTCTGATTCAGCTGATTTCCGACGGACCACCACCCTATAAATCCGTTTCATTTCCGATCCACTTACGGAACCTTTGAGGGCTCGGATTGCTATTGTTGAACATGTTTTGCGGCTATGTGGAGGAGTCTGCGCGCCTTTAGCACCAAGGCATTGCATGTATCAGCATGGCCGAGGCCATAAATTGTCTAGCAATGCATACCTGAATCAATACATTTGATGTATGCCTTCTAGATGCATTTTAATGCTGACCTTAATTAGTCCTTAGCATGTAAACATTTATTTTCCCACGCATCCATATAATTGCTATATTTTTTAGACTTATGCCCTTTGTGAATTATATTTGGATTGTTGAACTTGAATCTTAATTTGTTGTAGGAGTTATTGTTTTAGTTGGTTACCTTTGCTTTGTGTAATTATTTTATATTTGGTTGCAGGAACAGCAAGATGTGCCACTCACAGAACATACAAGCAGTCTTTGGTTCAGCTATGCGATTCCTCAGTGTTCTTGCAGGGCATCCAGGGTCGTCCCAGGATGCTTATATATTGCAGAGCTCCGGCTTATTTCGTCAGTTTGAGTCAGGAGAATTATCTGGTAGATGGCTCCTGGGTAAGTTTGCTCCTGATGCCCGTTCTTTGCCTGCAGAATGCGGGCCAGGGGTTCTCTAATCGGGCACTATGCAAAACCCGGCCCGTGGTGGCGAGGGCCCTCTGGCTTTTGAAGTCCAGATTTGGGTGTTTGGACCATACGGGGGGGGGGGGAGGGCACTGCAGTATGACCACAACAAGGTTATACCAATATTTTAATTTTAGTTTTTTAACAGGGACCACACGTGCCAGAGTGGCACAACTGAGTGTCAGGGTCCTTCAGTTGGTGGGCAAGATGCAGGAGCTGCGCAACTTGTTGGGGACCACAGATGAAGAATAATGTTCTGTGGGCTGCCATTGCTATGTATTTTGTTTTTTATAGTTGTAAAAATTAGAAATGTTCTAAGTTTTTTAAAAATTTTATATTTTATGATGGAATCCAAAAAAAAAAATGTTACAGTGTCATTTCATTTACAAAATACATTAACACAAAACTAATGGGCCCAGAAATATTTAAAGATGAATATTCACATGACCGAGAAGTGATTTGGGTGAGCTTTAAGGGTCCAAAAGGGAAGATGGAGGATAGTGCTAAGTGGTTTAGCTAAACATTGTAGTAGAAGTGAGGGTGGCAAATATGTAGGCAAGCACGTTAATGAGTTAAGTTTGTAGTGCGTAGGCGCAAGATAGTAAGGATTTCCGTCTGGATGAATATTTATTGAAAAAGGGAAACAGAATCGAACTGGAAAAGTAAAGGATTCGTTGGAGGATACGATGGGAAAAGGGCAAAAATGAAAGCCTACGTTGTAACATGTGAAATTGAAACGGAAAAGTCACGATGGAAACTGACATCCTCGTATTCGTAATCTGGTGTGCGAACGGACGGAAACTTTACAGAAGGTTTTCAATGCATGCATAGAATCGCTCGTACAAGAACGGAAACATTTCACCAAAAAAACAGATCGGCACGAAAACCTAAGTTTTTTTTTGTCTCTCTGAATCGAGCCTTGTGTATGAGTGTTGGTTAAGGTTTATGAAATATCTTAAGAACTAACAGGAGGAGAAGGAAGAACAATAGCTTGATGTGATAATAAAGCCCCCACAGTGCCCTGATTTCAGCATCATCAGGTCTGTCTAGGATTACATAAAGACACAGAAGGATCTGAGCAAGGCTGCATCCACCAAGATGTTTGGTTAGTTCTCCAAGTTCTCCAAACTTGCTGTGATTGTAGCACAGATACACGGTCAGTGATGAGAGTGTGCCTGCAAGTCTAGCACCAGAATGACGTGCTGTACTCTGATGAGGGCACTTACCCTAGTTTTATCTAAAACACTAACCTGGGCATGGAAGAACACATGGCTATTACCCATCCTGCCGCCCATTGGAGGTGCAGGTAATGTGACAGGGGTTAAGCAAACCACTTACCGTGGAAAGGTTGGGCAGGTGGCATATCTAGCAGCATTTGGAGCCATCCTTTTTTACAATTAAAAAAGCTAATGTCATTCATTTGGCTCCCAAAACTCTTATGCAAGCCTAGAAAAAACTTTCATGGAGCTATCGCCAGTGCAAATCTTTTTTGTATGTATCCCTGAATCATGCAAGAGATTTGCTATGAGAGAAATTTCCTAATGTGAGAATGATTTTGCAAGGAAGGGAACATTTCTCTCACGGAACTGAAATGAACCCTTCATTGGAAAATGTCTGTATCTTGATGTACATAATTCTGCATGTTCTATTGAATAATCCCTAATATGTGTGAAATGTCTCAACTAGAGATGAGCGAACTGAACCAGTAGAACCTGGTTTGGACCCGAATTTTAAGAAAAGTTCAGTTCACAGCGAAAACGAACCTCACGTTGTTCGCAGCAGAATGTGGAAGAGGTACCTGGAGGTATTTCACTGGCACCACCCCACAGCTCACGGCCAGCAAAGGAGAAGCAGAGAGACAGGGTCACAGCTTAATAGGTCAGCAGGGCCAATCAGAAGGCACTATTACAGGTGATAGTCACGTCATGCGCCGTCTATTCTCCATTTTCTAGCTGGCTGTTGAAGAGAGAGCATTGCTCTTGGAGCAGGGACAGTTTAGGGCATTTTAAACCATGGCATGGGAAAAAAGAGGGGACAGGAAAGGAAGTGGGCACAGTGGGACACTGAGGGGGGTGCGCTGCAGAGAAAAACTGCATTTGCCTCCACTGGGATCTGCTGGTCATTGTAATCCACTTTGTAAAGTCTGAAAACTTCAGTGGGGGGATTTTTATTTTTGGGCCACATCTGTCTGGTTTAGCTGTCTCAAGTCAATGTGTTGAGGAACTTTGGGTACACAGTGCCTCAGTGTTTAATACAGTTGAAAAAAATAAATCATTTTCACCTGCCAAGGAATTTTTTTGGGGGGGGGCAGCTTTGTCTTGAGTGTGCACGCACTGTCTCTCTTTAAGTTGTAGTCCACAGTGCCTCTTTGTTAAACAGAGAAAAAAAACAAGGGGGACAGCTCTGTTTTAAGTGTGCAGACCCGTCTCTCTCTAAGTTGGGGTCCACAGTGCCTCTTTATTAAATACAGTTTAAAAAAACAAGTGTGCATCTCTGTTTTAAGAGTGGGGGCTCTGTCTCTCTCTAAGTTGGGGTCCACAGTGCCTCTTTATTAAATACAGTTTAAAAAAACAAGGGGGAAGCTCTGTTTTAAGAGTGCAGGCTCTGTCTCTCTCTAAGTTGGGGTACATAGTGCCTCTTTGTTAATTACAGTTTATAAAAAACAATATTTTTACACCTATCAAGGAATATTTTGGGGAACATCTATCGGTTTTAGTAAATACTAAGTAAAATGGGAAAGGAAGGGGTGGGAAAGAGCAAGGTAGAGGAAAAGACATCCCTGCAACTCCTTCCTTCTGTTCCCTGCCACTAAGGATAAGGATGTTGGTACCAGTACCAGGCTCATCCATAGTAGTGGCAGCATCCATTTTCCCAGGCCCTCCACTGCTAGTAGTAGCAGCAGCAGCAATGTATGCGGTAGTAGTAGCACCAAGCCAGAGTGGTAGTAGTAGCAGCATCAGCAAGACAGATTTGTCCATTTACTCCAGTGAGCGTGTTATTTCAGACAATGCAATCCATGTCGACTGGTTGACTTGCTCTCACTTATCTCAGGAGGAGGAAGACTCTGACGCAATGACTTTGAGCCAGGTTTCAGTGGATTCTTCCTCCACTTCAGCTACATGTCACAGTAAAAGAAGCCTTTCTCATCCATTATTTGTTTCTTTACTGCCCCCTCCTAGTGGTTTTCTCAGCAGCCCGGATGCTATGGATAGTGATGAGGATTTGTTTGATGATAGTCAGCCTTTGGAGTGTATTGCGGAAGTGGTAGAGGTGGAAGCGGTGTTCGAGGTGCATAGCTGTGGCAGTGGGGGTGGTGGTAGACTTGAACATACTGGCAGTTATGAAGGTGGTTGTGGTGTGTGGAGGCAAGTAGACCATGATGAAACATCAGAACAGGGAAGTGGCAGGGATCAGGAGGAGGAGTATGATGTCGTTTTGGACAGGACCTGAGAACCAGGCAACAAGGAAGGGACATCGTCAGAGCAGGAGGGTACTTCTGGCACTGGCAGCAACAAAGAGCCAAACCAAGGTAGGGCCAGTTCATCTGCAAAACAGCACAGGGCTAGGTCTGCTGGTATGGTCTGCTCAGGAGCGAGTGATGGGAACACTGAAACTGCTTTTGTTGACTCCAGAAAAAAGCCTGCCAAAGGAGGAGCAAAGTTCGGTGGTGGTGTTGGAAAGGCTAGCTCTGTATAGTACTCTGCTGTGTGGCAATTTTTTTGAAGCTTCCCAGAGTAACAAACCTGGCACAGTGCCAGATCTCCAAGCAGAAAGTTAGAGGTGGCCAGGGCACAAATCTAGGAACTACGGCTCTATGTAAGCACTTGGAGTGGCATCACAAGGCTGCCTGGAACAGCCTCACAAATGCTTTATCAAAACCTTATTGCTCTTGCTAATGTTGCTGCTGCTTATGGTGTGGCTCCTATAACCTGTCATCTGTATAGTAGCCAGACCTCATCCACAGGCAGTACAGTCTTAATCTTGTCATCATCTAGTGCTCCTCCTCCATCCCGTCAGTTATCCATAACAAAATCTATATCCACCAGACAACAATATACGCCCAGTCATCCGGTTGTTGTACGGCTGAACTCGCACCTGGCCAAGTTGTTGGTGGTGCAGTCGCTGCCATACCACATGGTTGAGTCCCCTAATGTCCACTAATGGGGTGCGCCCAGCCCAGGTGGTGTGTGCCCAGTCGCCATTTCTTCTCCAATAAGGCCATCCTCATCTTGCACAGTTACGTGGAAGAGAAAGTGGGGCTGTCTATGCAACTGTCAGTGTGCAGCACAGTGCATGCAACAGTAGATACATAGAGCACTTAACTACAGCCAAGGGAAATACATGTAAGTCTGGGTCAACCTAGTGCAGCGTGATGCTCCAACGAAAAAAGGTCAAGCATAAGTAACACCTCCGTGTTTGTGCTGATCATCTTTAGCTTTGGGTACCAGGCCCTCATCCTCCTCCTCCTCAACAAACGAGAGACAGCAGGGCATAGCTTACCCTCCTCCTCCATCTATTCATCACTGCAAGGCACAGCACTGCCACACCGTATTACACATGCTGAGCCTGGCCGAGAAAAGCCACACTGCCGAGGACTTGCTGCTGTGCATGCTGCTGCTCCTGCTGGCTGCCTCCACGTCAACTTAGATTGGACAATGTGGTTGCAGATAACGGGACAAACATTGCATCTAGGTCGCATGATACATGCCCATGCCTGGGGCACTTGATCAATCTGGTCGTCAAACGCTTCTTGAAAACATGCGTGGTCTGACAGATGTTCTGGCCATGTACAGGAGGGTATGTGTTCACTATAGCTGATCCTATGCCTTCAAACAAGCTCTCCTAGACTTGCAGCATCAGAATGGTCTTCCCAAACACAGCTTAGTCTGTGATGTCCCCACGTGCTGGAATTCCACCCTACATATGCTGGACCACCTCTACCACCAGCGCAAAGTGGTGAATGATTTCTTCATGCAGCAAATGACTAGCTTTTCCAGCAAGTGGGATTTTCAGCTCCGGCATTGCCAGATGATCAGAAACACATGTCATGCGCTGAAGCCTCTTGAAGAGGCGACAAGATTTGTTAGCAGGGACAACAGCAGAACAAATTATGTTATGCTGCTGATATTAATTTAGGAGCAAACACTCACAGCCATGATACAGCAAGAGACAGAGAAAGGGTTTTCAGCGCGGCAGGTGATGTCGTCACCCCTAAGTGGACAAGGTTGGCCGCCAAGGTTAATAAAGCATGGATAGGTGATTTTAAAACCCCTGTGCCTGATGTCACTGATTGGCATGCCACCTCTACCAACAACAGCGCTGCCTCTGCCAGCCTGCCACCCTCTGCTACTGCCTAGACACCCTCGCAGGTCAACCCTGTGATGCCCAAAATGAGCACATTTTCAGCACTTGTAAAAAGCCATTACTTTCTTCTTCAGCTAAAATTTAAGGGTGCCAATACCACTGCTTCCCGCTCCTGCAAGGCCTACACAACCACCACAGGTCTCCTGTGCCACGGCCTAGTCTTTCTTCAACAGCTGCAGCCTCTGCTAATGCTACTACTACTACTACCACCAACAGCACCTCCGCTGCAAGCATGCCACCCATTGCACAACCGCAGTGCAACCCTGTGATGCCCACAATGAGCAAATTTTTCAGTGCTTGTAAAAAGCCCTTGCTACTTTTGCAAAAATGTAAGGGTGCAAATCCCACTGTTACCCCCCTGTTACAAATGAGACCCTTTTTTGAGGGCTTGCCCACTACTGCTAGGCCTACACAACTGCAGTTTAACCCTGTGATGCCCAAAATGGGCACATTTTTCAGTGCTTGTAAAAAGACATGGCTTCTTCTTCAGCTAAAATTTAAGGGTACCAATCCCGCTGCTACCCCCGTTACTAATAGGACAATTTTTTGAGGGATTGCTCGCTACTGCCAGGCCTACAGAACTGCAGGTCTATACTCTGGGTACATTTTTTAAGCATTTGTAAAAAGCCATTACTTTTTTTCACTTCTCAGGTATGCCACAGCTACTGAAATACTAATTAGTCCACTAATACATGTTTTTATACAGCCTTGGGTGACTTTCGAGTGCTATAAAGGACTTTTAGGGCCATCAGGCATTGTTTTCCATGCGTTTTAGACAAAATTTCGTCCCAAACTAGTTCAGACTGAACCAAACTTTAGACATCTCTAGTCTCAAACCTATTGTGAAACCTCTGCACCTTTCAAATCTAGTTAAAATTTTGCAGTAGCCCGTAATCGCTTACCTTTCCACCTTTCCCTCGCTGAGGTCGCAGGCCCCATCTGCGGCATCATTGTAGCTGTGCGCACTCTGCCCTTTGTCAGTGCTGTGTTCTAACCAATGCTTTATGCTTTGCATTAGTATGCATGGCATAAGGCATTGATTGGGCGAGAGCCTGTCCATGTGCCACAGGACTGGCGGAAAGAGAAGTGGTATAGGCGATCTGGGGGTTTCAAAATCGCTACATAGTAAAAATCCTGGTGATTGGTATGCATTATTATAAGCTTTAGGGTAAATGCTTTGGTGCTGCCACTTCTCACTTAGGTAAAATAAATACATGAGCCTTTCCATAACCAACACGGGTTATGTCATGTCCTTGACAAATCTTATTAGGAAAGCAGAATGTTAGAGACTCGGCTGCCATAAGAAATAGCAGTGTAATTATTTTAATTATAATGGAAGTGACAGATATGTTTTACAGGGCAAAGTGAAATGGAGGCTACATAATCTGTTGTCACTTTCTGTACCTGTAGCCATTGTGACTGGATGCAATATGACAGGTAATAATGCTTTTTGTACACACTGACAGCTTCACTCAGCTGCTCCATGATTTACAGAGACAGATATGAATCTAGGGGAAAATAGAAGAGATCACTAACAGTCTTTTTTAAATACAGTTTCATAACAAATAAAGGAATACAACAGGAACGCAACAGAGCCTGTTACTGGGAAATATTACTTTCAGACATTTAGGCTTAGGTTCATAAAGATGTGTTCACCAGCAAATTTTAGGTCAAAGAGTAACAGTAGTATCGGGGTCAGCCAGCAGTAATCACGGTCTGGCAATGTCATAGCATACAGGTATGGTAGCCAAGGGTAAGGGTTAATGGCACTGCAGCATGGGGAGCTGACAAGATGGTATTACAGCAGACCCTCAATGGCAAGCAGGATAAGTGAACGCTTTAGCTTGTTTTATTGTTGCAAGGTCATGAAAAAGGTTTATTGCTTTAATCCTCGTCACAGAGTCTCAGGCACAGCAGATTCCTCATCCTGGCCTGTTGGTCCCTTTGGATACTCTCTACTCCTAATGCGCCTCCTCTGTCACATTCGACACCAGGACCCCCCTGGGCTTCTTCACACCAGGGTCCACTCCTCTCTGCATGGACTCCCTGCACCTCAGTCTTCTCACCCTCTATCTGCAACTCTGCTTCACTACAGCCACGTCCTACTCGCTTCCAACTGCAACCCATGATCTCCCTGCATGTCCTTCTGACTTCCCCTTATGAAAACACTGCTCATACAATTTTTCCTGCCATCTTCCCTCCAAAAAGCTCCCAACCAACCATAACAGTTTCCCGTTGTTCCCCAAATGCAACTGCCATATGCCGCTCACTTATCCACTTAGCCACTAGAGTGATTGAGTGACTAAAGGCTCAAACAGGTTCCTTTGTAACAAAATCCACACTGTAGATTTATATACTGTATAATCCATCATATATATCCATCCAGCCATATATTATCAATATTCTGGTGCATATAAATGGAAACAAAAAACAAATAAACAAAACTGCAGAAGAAACTAAAAATTAAAGTCATTACATCAACTAGAGGCTTTCTTACTAGCTTTTCAAAAACCAGACGCATTCCCTGTAATGTTTGTCACCTATGGCTCCAAAATGTCTCTAGTGCCTTTTAAGAAAAACTTGTTGGGTCATCTCTTGAGCTTTCATTCCACACTTTTGGTCCTTCACCCATGATTTTCCCTAAGGAGGAAGTCCTCTAATTTTTTACACTTTCTGCTCCCAGCCCTCACTCTCCCTGTGCTAAACCCAATTAGGGCAGCAAATTTAAAAAATTCACTCACCCGATCACGGCAATCCAATGTTAGCAGGTTAACTCTCTTCATAAAAGCTGTGTGCTGGGTACTTGACGGATTGGACAGTTGGCCAATATCTGAATCAGCTGGCCCACACTGCTCGGGAATTGCTTGGTTATGGCTTTTAATATTCACACAGCCATTGTCTGCTACTTGTGGACACCTGTAACGAGTAACAAGCCACCTTTTGTAGAGAACTAGGTTAGGGTTAACGTTGACTAACAACTTCAAAAAGCCACCTCTACCTGTCTGCACTTACCACCATGAAATAGAGGTAAATGGATGAGTCCAAAATGCAAAGAGTATTGCGTCCAATCAGTGGTGAGCTGGGATTAAAAATCAGCCCAGGATCTATATGCGGGGGGCATCCTGTTTGCACACGCAATGCTGCCAACTCCAATTCTCTACCTGTTCATAGTTAAACAGACAAATTCTGCCCCTGCGGTTGGCTGTCATTGGTTATACAGATGGGACTGCTGCCACTTTAATACAGTTTGACATGCTTCCAAAAAATCCAAAAGGACTTTTGGCACACCTAAAGAAGAGCAACAATCCCGGCAGTGGTCTTCCTCTTTATGGGGCATCCAAATTGGCATGCCCTGCTGTGTGAACCCCCCCCCCAGATCACCTGATTTACTCACCTCTTCCAGGTGCCTGCTGTGATGGCATTCCCAGCATACCGCTATCTGGGGCGTGTACCCACCACAGGTCTCTCCGAGTGGTCGCATGGGCACATCTACAGCTAGAGGCACATCTACAAATGAGATCTCATCATCTTATGTGGCAACCATTATTCACTAGTTTGACATGTTTTCCAACTTAAAGTGGACTAAAAATCCAAAAGGACTTTTGGCACACCTAAAGAAGAGCAACAATCCCGGTGGTGGTCTTCCTCTTTATGGGGCAAATTGGCATGTCCTGCTGTGTGAACCCCCCCCCCCCCCCCCCCAGATTACCTGATTTACTCACCTCTTCCTAGAGCCTTTGAGCACATGTGGGCTATTCATTGACACAATTAATTCATTGATTCATTAGTTTACCTAAAAGGATGAAAAGCCCACATAAGAACAGAATTTAATCACATTTAAATTAACCAGGGGCGGATTAAAGGAAAACTCAATTTTTGCTTTATTGTTTTTCTTGTCTAGAATGTAAAATAAACATTTGTTTTCGGATGGGACCCCATACCTGTGATTTACTTATCAGCATGCTGTTTCCAAGTTTCTTATACTTCTGTGTGTCTGTAATTTTAAAGTGGGGGTGGTTTTTCTGGCCTTGAGTAAAAACTACTGACTACAAATCGCAGAATCCTTCCACTGTAACAGGTGATCTCATCAGCAGCTTTGGCTAGGTCAGTAATTACCTCCCTAGGTGAGAACACTGCCACTAACCCTTTAGCTTCTTGTACACAAGATTGTGATCCCCTTATCTGCAGTGTTTGAATTAATGCAGAAGGGGTTAAACCTGTAATTTCTGACTCAGCCAATCAAATGATTAGCAAGCCAGAGTCAGGAAATGTCTGACATTGTTGTTACAAAAAAAGGTTTTCTTTTATAACAGAAAGTTGCAAACAAACATAAATCTATGAGTCTCCAGGACCAGCTGATTCCCTCATCCCGAACTGGGATGCCTTGCTATGTGAAACCCTGACGTTGGCCCAAGATTCTTACCTGTCCGAGGAGTCCACAGTGTATGGTGGCATCACTTGCATCCTAGTAGAGAAGCTGATTGGACAAGAGGGCGCCAATGGAACGAGGAGAGTTTACTGGGCAAACAGCGGAGTTTCAACAAAACCGGCGTGCCCTAAGGGGATGGACCAAAACTTGGGATCGTGAAAATCCTGAAAATGTTGGTCCACTTTACGTGTGGTGGAGGCCCTTGGGCAGAAAGTGAGGGCCCCCCATACTGTAATTTTTATTTTTAAGTGGATTCCCAGTCATTACACAACCCCACCCCCTCCCTCCTCCTACGCACTACTGTCCTCCACTCTGCACAGTGCCTCATTTGAACAGGCTCCCTGACCTAGAGGAGTATGCCAATTGGGCTGAAAAAGATTCCTAAGAGCTTATACAGCACTGCAATGTCACACATGCACAGACCAGTCACCTGAAGAGTTAATACCTCTGGAGTGGGTATGTGAAATACACACACCCACTCCATTTCCTTCACATAAACATACACCCAATGCACGCACACACACACACACACACACACACACACACACACACACACACACACACACACACACATCTTTTTTTAGCCATCCTGTCATCGTATTTCCTGCCTCATCCACACTGATGTCCTCAGTGCAGGGCCATCTTCCTGTAGCCTCCGATGCTTCCATAGGCATGCATAGGTTATGCCCCCAGATATGAAGGTGGCCATCTTGCCATAGCCTAATAACACCTAATAATGTGTTCATATTGCCATTGTATGATTGAAAACTCATTGAGAACACACACACGCAGTGGGTTGCCCTAGCCATGGCACCTGGGGTTGGAGGTTAGGTATCAAGAGCACTTCAGTCATGCCAGAAATTGAACCTGTGGCCCTCCGGTCACATAATCAGTTCCCTAACAACTATTCCACAACTGTCCCTGCATCTGACATTTTGTGTAAACGCTGCCACTGTAAGATTTACCTAAATTTCTGGTACTAGTGTTTGCAGCCCTCTAGCTATATCAAGTGGTGGAGGACCCTGGCCACGAGTCCCTAAGACCCTGCCTATAATACAGTCCTGAACTGAACTACCTCCCTAGTGTACCATTCTTAATAACAAACCAAACTACCTATGTTAATGGGATGGGGGGAATGCCACACTGCCTAAATTAATAGGATAGAGTGGAGATGCCACACTGCCTATGGGAATGGGATGGAGGTGGGGATGCCACACTGACTATGGGAAAGGGATGGGAGGAAAACACTGACTATGGGAAAGGGATGGGAGGAATGCCATACTGCCTATGGGAATGGGAGAGGGAATGCCGCACTTCATATGGGAATGGGATGGAGGTGCGGATGCCACACTGCCTATATGGAGAATGCCAATAGCCAGGCGGGGCCGGCGAGAGGAGAGTGCGTGTGACGCACCTCCGCCCCTGGGGGAACAACCAACCAGGGGACTAGCAGGAAGTGCGGGGAACAGAAACCCCGCCCACCCTGCAGCACACGGCCCCGTATATCTGCAGACAGCACAGAGCCCCACACATACGGCTACAGCAACAGAAATAGACACACCGCTCACAGAGCAGGAAAGCAGACCCAGCGGGACACCAGCGCATAGACACAGCGATTACATACTGCAGAATTGCCCCCTGATGTGATACAGAAGGGGGTACTGGCTTTATGGCGAAAGTGACCAAAGGCAACTGATAAAAAGGTAAGCAATAATTTTTAAGGGGGCCTTCCACCCCTCACACGGAACCCGCCCAAACCAACAGGGCAATTACTTCTTAAGGGGGCACGGGAGACACATAGCACAATAAGCCATACCTTCGGTGGCACACACATATATACACACCCCACCCCTTCTCCAATATAGACC
Organism: Gastrophryne carolinensis; assembly: GCA_027917425.1. Lineage (NCBI taxonomy): Eukaryota > Metazoa > Chordata > Amphibia > Anura > Microhylidae > Gastrophryne > Gastrophryne carolinensis. The sequence continues at coordinate 98,537,695 of CM051239.1, read as the reverse complement.
AAAAATACCATTGCACAGCAAATGACATCTGTACTCCCTATCTTATACCTATTTCAAAGGCAACACCTTGGGAGTCCGCATATACAAAAAAGCTGGGAGGAACCGCTGCAACCAAAGCTCTAAAGCCGCGACAACAGCCGTTTTTAGCTGCAAAAGAATTCAGCATCCATGTAGAAACAAAGATAAGGAATTGTAAGTGCTTTTTTATATATTGACCAATGCATTTATCTCCATGTTGCTATATACAACAAATATACATGACTGTTTAATACAAACTAACCATGTACTGATGCATCATAACTAGAACACAAGGACCCTCACACTGAAGAAGCAAAAGAGCGAAACGCGTCTGTGAAAGAGGTCCACATCAACAAACCACAATAAGCCTTGCTACAGGCTGAGGGCAAATATAAGCCCCTAATACATTTAAGGACTTTGTTTTCTAAACAAATGAACCTGCAGAAACAAGTATGAATGTAATACTGTTTTTTTGTATCACACAAATGGAATGAGCATTAAACCAAGGTTTTACTACTGGCATATACAGAGCCTTTGCAATAATTGTTTGTGTGCTACGCTTAACCTAACTTCCCCAGGGAGTGACTTAGAGGGCCCCCCCTTTCTTCCTCCCGAGACCTGGAGGTTTCCAACAGACTCCTCTTCCACTCCAATACCTTGATTGGTTGTGAAGGTGGCCTGGAGGAATCCTTCTGGACCACGGGAAAGGAGGAAAACAACCCAAATTTTGCCGGGAATGTCACACTGCCTATGGGAATGGGATGGAGGTGGGGATACTACACTGCCTATGGGAATGGGATGGAGGTGGGGATGCCACACTGACTATGGGAAAGGGATGGGAGGAAAACACTGACTATGGGAAAGGGATGGGAGGAATGCCATACTGCCTATGGGAATGGGAGAGGGAATGCCGCACTTCATATGGGAATGGGATGGAGGTGCGGATGCCACACTGCCTATATGGAGAATGACATAGGGGGAATGCCACACTGCCTATGGGAATGGGATGGAGGTGGGGATACTACACTGCCTATGGGAATGGGATGGAGGTGGGGATGCCACACTGCTTATATGGGGAATGGGAGGGGGGAATGCCACACTGCCTATGGGAATGGGATGGAGGGGGGTACACCCAGACACCCAGCTCCGTGCCATGGGTGCTCCACCCTCTGCTCCTCAATCTTCTGGCCTCCCAGTGGCTTTTTTTTAACTAGGGGAATGGGAGGGGTGAGAATGCCACAATGCCTATATTGGGAATGGGATAGGGGAAATGCCACACTGCCTATGGGATAGGGATGGAGGTGGGGATGCCACACTGCCTATGGGAATAGATGGGGGAAATGCCACACTGCCTATATGGGGAATGGGAGGGGGGAATGCCACACTGCCTATGGGAATGGAATGGAGGGGGGCACACGCAGACACCTGGCTCCGTGCCATGGGTGGGCGTGGTCTGGACACTTCACCCTCTGCTCCTCAATCTTCTGGCCTCCCAGTGGCTCTTTATTAATCAGGGGAATGGGAGGGATGAGAATGCCGCACTATCTATAGGCAGTGGTAGGGGGAAATGCCACACTGACTATGGGAATGGAATGGGAGATAATGCCACACTGCCTATGGGAATGATGTGGGAGGTAATGCCACACTGCCTATGGTAATAGGATGGAGGGGGATGCCTCACTGCCTATATGGCGAATGGGAATAGGATGGGGGAATGCCACTATGGGAATGTCAATGGAATGGGATGGGGTAATGCCACACTGCCTATGAGAATGGGATGGGGTAATGCCACACTGCCTATGCCTATGGGAATGGGATAGGGGAATGCCACACTGCCTATATGGGGGATAAGATGGGGGTATGCCTCACTGCCAATGAGAATGAGAGCAGGGAATGCCAAACTGCATATAAGGGGAGGAATAGGAGGGGCTATGCCACACTGCATATAAGGGGAATGGGAGGGGCAGAATGCAACACTGCCTGTAATTGGATCTTGCCTATTATTTGATCCTTGGTGGACATTGTTTTAGCACATTTAGTTTAGAATATTTTTTTTCTTATTTTCCTGCTCCAAATCCTAGATGCATCTTATATTGTGGTGTGTCTTATAGGGTGAAATATGCTGTACACAGAGGTCATACATGGTACATGGCCATAGGACAATTGATGGTAAATTGGTAAGCCCTTCAGAATACCAGGATTTCAGTGTGATTTGATTGATAATTTGGATAGCAACCAATGTATGGGCTGAAATGAGATTTGAAATCCAGGTTTTCCAGATTGATTGGTTAATGATTTACTACCAATTGTCCTATGACGTTCAATATGTAGGTATATTTATATGGTTCATTCAAGGGTTGTTTTATATATGATTAAGGATGCGGTCCACGTCAGAAATGCATAATTTTAAACTTTGCATTCTCTTAGATTTTGGGTTTTCTTTAATCATGAAATACCTTGTTGTTAGTTCAGAAAAAAACACCCAATCCTCCTTACTCTCTAGGATGGGAGCTTCTAAAATGTGTGTTTTGAAGTTGTCCAAGCATTTATAATCAAGTAGATGATAAACTATAGGTATCAGATAAACGTTATGCACATATCAACCTAGCAAGAAACGTTGTCTCACAGGCAGATGCGTCTCTTTTTATTATCTCTGTAACCAACCCCCCTACTGCCAGCAGCAAGCCCCACAATATTGAAAAGGTTCTCCTTGCACTACTATAACCAAAAAATAACTCATAAACAGCTGCATACACATGCAACAGCCATACTTTCTCCAGCAGGGGTGTGTGGTAGTGAAACTTGGGGGGAGGGGGGGGGTAGAAATCTGGGTCCTCGTTAGACAAAGCAGCTAAAGGAGAAGCTAAGTAATTGCAGGGCTGACTGCTGGCAGAAGGGGTTGGGTTGCAATCCCCAAGGATCAGCCTCCTGGTCTGTTTTAAAAAGCTGAGTACGACTTAATAGCTTTGCAACTGAAACCCACTTTGTACTTTACTGTACTATAACATAACAAAGCTTTATGTATTATAAAGCACACTGTACTATACTTACATTGAAAGACACTCAACTAAGTTTTCTTTAGTTCAAATTTTATAGGAAAAACCTTGACTTGTGATCAAGTAGAGTGGATCTGAAAAAAACATTTTTGAATGCAACACCAAAAACAGAACTTCTATCAATGTTCTTTCTGAAATATTTATCCGCCTTCCAGGATATACAACCCTTGACCAAAAGTCTTTAAAATTTGATTACAGATTGTATCTATTGGGAACCATCTTCAGTTCATTGTTTCGTTTCCTGTTGCACATGCTTTCGAAGTAATAACTTTGCCTGAAATACTACGCAGGTAAAGAAATAGTCTACTTTGATAAATTCAGAAAATTGATGCAAGTGCACTTCTTGCAGAGCAAAAACCATACAAATTTTTGTTTAACCTCTGTCCTTTGCTATTCTGCAGATCAAAATAAGTATACAAACATAGTTACTGTAATACAAAATATCATGTTTTAGAAAACAAATCAGGAGAGTACATTAGGGTAATAAATCCTAAATCCTTTCACATTTTTAACGGCTTAATATTGGTTTATAGTAATGATATAATTAAAGAGAATTTAGAAATAGACTGTTCACAAGAGCAGGACTCTCTGTCCTATTGCGTCCTGTTTTCATACATGCATTTTGTAATGGTCTCTGCAGTGAAAGGTTTTACTTTGTAATTATACCATACACAGTGCTCCGGAAGGAGATGGCACTAGCATAAATGAGTAATAATCATAATGATAATAATAAAAAGATACGTTACGAATGACCACCAAAAAAAAAGGGTACTCACCTATTGTTCTGTGCAGCTTATTGGTCCAAGCGATCAGGCTTGGCATGCCACCTCTATTGTAGTGAATGAAGAGGGGGTGTAAATGATGGAGGGGGACACAAGCAAGACATGGAAATGCCGATGACTGCTGTTTCAGCCCTGGGGGGGGGGGGGGGGGCGGACTTGGATCCAGCATACAGGTGCGGGGGACTAAAGGCAAGTACCCTTTTTTTTTTTTTTTTGATTGGTGAATCACTTTAAGGACAGAAACACTCAATTCTGTGTGTAAATGGCTTCATCTAACCACAATCCCTTAATTAGTTCCAAATGGTTAGCTACATTTGCAAAAATCCAATGTAGAATAGTTTGTTTTAATAAAATAACCATATGCCCTAGCAGCAGGCTAAAATAATACCATAAATCTCTTCAACAAAAAAAAACATGGAGTGAGGTCTTATAATCTGTTATAGTAATGGTTGTGTTTAGCCAGTAAGAGCATTTTACAGATTTGCCATTCATAACATAATGCTTATACTTGCTCTAAAATGTCTATATTTGAACATATGTTTGATGTGAAACTACAAATACATATATATATATATATATATATATATAGTTTGGCTGCATTTGAGCACACAGTATGTCTCTGAATACCGCAGAATCCGGCTGCTTATGTCCTGTGTCACATCATCAATAAACACTAGTGATCCAGTGCCACTGGCAGCCATGCATGCACAAGCCATTGCACTACCTCTGTTGTGTTTTACAGTCGATGTGCTATGCTTTGGATCATGAGCTGTACCACGCCTTCGCAATACTTTTTTATTTCCATCATTCTGCCAGAGGCTGATCTTGGTTTCTTCTGTCCAAAGAATGTGCTTTCAGAACTGTGCCGTTTTTTAAATTTTTTTTTAGCAAAGTCCAATCTAGCCTTTTTATTCTTGAGGCTTATGAGTGGCTTGTACGGTGCAGTGAACCCTCTGTATTTATTTTCATGTAGTCTTCTATTTATGGTAGATTTGGATATTGATATGCCTACATCCTGGAGAGTGGTGTTCAATTGGTTGGCTGTTGTCTCTTCATAATGGAAATTATTCTGCAATCATCCACCACTGTTGTTTCGTGGCAGTCCAGGTCATTTTGCATTGATGAGTTCACCAATATTATCTATCTTTTTTGTTCTCAGGATGTACTAAACTGTAGATTTTCCACTCATATTGAAGCAATTTCTCGGATGGGTTTTTTCTGTTTCCAAATTTTAGGGATGGCTTGTTTCACCTGTATGGAGAGCTCCTTTGACTGCATGTTTTCTTCACAGCGGAATCTTCCAAATGCAAGCACCGCATATCTATTCAACTCCAGGCCTTGTATCTGTTTAATTGAGAATTATATAAAGAAGAAATCGCCCCCACCTGCTCATAAAACAGCCTTTGAGTCAATTGTCAAATTACTTTTGGTAACCTAAATGCTTCATCCAATTTTAACTTGAATATGTCTCAGTAAACAGGTAAAAACAATCTTTGTGTCTGTGTCAAGTGTACAACTAGCAGAAGAACTTTTGGTCCACAGAATCCATCAGGTACATATAATCAATTATGGATCCTGACCCTGTAGGGTCAAGTTCAGTCACAATTAAAGCAAAGAAGGTCTACTGTCTATTCCAGGATCCTCCTTGGAAGGCATCAGGCCCTGATGGGATATCAACTCTCTGTCTTAAATCATGTGCTGAACAACTTGCACCAGTGCTCACCAACTTCTTCAATTTATCACAAGGCTCAGAAGTAGTCCCTTTCTGTCTCAAAAGATCCACCAAAAGAAACCCTCGGCTACTGATCTAAACAACTATAGACCGGTGGCCCTTACGTCAGTAATAATGAAGACATTTGAATGTCTAGTGTTGGGATACCTGAAAAGCAGTGGCAGTAAGAAATTCAGACAATGCTGTAAACATGGCTCTCCTCTCTGCCTACGAACACCTAGACAACCTTGGCTCGTATGCGAAGATGCTCTTTATAGTCTTCAGTGTGGCCTTTAAAGTGGACCAACACCCAGGGGTGATCGGCCCGGGAATCTATAAGATTCCCGGGCCGATCACCTCCCTCACCGCGGGGCATCCGAGATCGGGATGTCCCGCGGGGTGAACCCCCCCCCCAAAAGCCCCAAAAACCTTACCTTATCGGCGACGGCCGCCTCGCGCGCGCTCCTCTAGCAGTGCGTGCGCCCGCGCCGGCCGTTTGTGAATGGCCAGCGCGTGCCCTGTAAGAGGGACGAGCGGGAGGTGGCGGCTTGCCCGTCGCCGAAAAGGTACGTTTTTTGGGGCTTTTGAGGGGGTTTCACACAGCGGGGCATCCTGATCTCGGATGTCCCGCTGAAGTGGACCAACGCCCAGGATAGTGAAAATCCTGGGTGTTGGTCCACTTTTAATACCATCAAGCTGAACCTCTTAGTTGAGAAGATGACCCATATAAACATCCCTCTGAACATCTGCATCTGGATTGAAAGTTTCCTTACTGACAGATCCCAGCAGGTCAGGGCTTTCTGGCACCAGACATATCAACAGTGTCACCCCCAAGGAATGAGTGTTATCACCGTTGCTGTTCTCCTTGTACACAAATGATTACTAATCCTTAAACCAGACCAACAGCCTTGCACAGTTGGAAAAGAAAACTCAGCAAAACTCACTTGCCCCAACTGCACGTATGATACTGAAACATAATCAGCACTTACATTAGCTCCTGCATCCACTCAAAGTTGAAACGCCACCTCGACAATTTTATGGTGGTAGCGGCCATTTAGGAGCTTCCTTTCCCAGCATCTCAGACATGCTGCTGCCTAGATTCATCTGACATAACTGACAATACACAGTAACAGGAAACCTAGCAACACTTCCTCTTTACAGGTGGCCTGCAGATTCATGAGTAGCTATTTTGTTTTTACAATTTACCACAGCAGGGGTTAAATTAATTTTTATGTGCAGCAATCTGAATTGTCCTGAGGAGGGATGCATATGAGCAATGTTGTGTTGGTTCATTTTAAGTTATTTTTGACTGTTGGTCCACTTTAAGTTTGCAGATGACACAACAAAAGTAGGACTTTTGAAGGATGGCAACGAGTACCTCAGTGTGATAAAAGACCTAGTAATGTGGTGCAAAAAAGTCATCACTTAGTTATCAATTCTGCTAAAACTGTTGAGTTAATTGTAGACTTTAGCGAGACCCTGGGTCAAATCCAACCAATCTATACAAATGATGTGGAAATAGCAAGGGTTAAGGCATTATTCTCTTGGATGATCTCAGATGGGTGAAAAAAATATTGAGGAAAACCCAACAGAGCCTGACATTTGTTTATTGCACAGAAACAATGTCCATTATGTTTATACTGTCTGAGCTGGAAACATTTTTGAAAAGAGAAAAGATAGAAAAAGAACATTACAAATAGCATACCTCCCAAGTGTCCCTGATTTAAAGGGACTGTCCCTCTTTTGAGTCCGTCTCCCCCTGTCCCTCGTGGTTCTCATTTGTTCCTATTTGATGTGTAACATGCAGATCTGCATCAACAAATGATTCATTTGCCTATTCAAATTGTTTCTACTGTTGTAATTGTAATAATGTATCTCCTATCCATCCCTCAATGAGGAGGCGTGGCTTCATCCATCCCCCAATGAGGGGGCGTGGCTTCATCCATCCCCCAATGAGGGGGCATGGCCTAATTTAACAAATGTCCCTCTTTCCCATCCTGAAAAGTTGGTAGTTATAAAATAGGATCAAAGAGAAAAAGATAAAAAGAACAGCATGAGAAAAAACAGTAAAACGGGGGAGAGAGTTTGTTCCTCTACCATTTTTTCCCTCTGGACCCTCCCTATGGCCATTTCCCCTCTTACGTGCAAATAATGTCACTATAGGCCCCAAATTGCAGCAAATTCCTCCTCAGCTTCCCTACACATAAAACTCAATTCTTCATTTGGCTCTAAAGTGAACTTTTTACTCCAAAGCAGACTTCTTGTGCCTGTAGCTGAATTGACCCCTATTGCTTGTGGAGAGGTGATGATCCTGAATCTCTCAGGACAAACGGAGTCTCTGCCCCGGACTCTCTTTCTTGTATATTGCTATGATTTTTTCACAGTTTATCTTTGGGGAGTCAGGGCTGTAAATTTACATCGGCCACTCCTGGGTCTGTGTTCTCGGAGCAAGTGTGGACAAGTTTCTGGTCTCCTCTCGCCATCTGCAAGAAGCCAAAATAAATGATTAACAGCGATTGTCTAGGCTACTACATAGACCATATAATCACACAGCCTTAAAGCTCAATTTTAATGCCCCCACCCATCTTTTTAATTAAAACACCCCAAAGCGGAGAAAACCGCCCTATAAGTTGCACTAATTATTCCCCAAAAGTGGGGGAAAAATGTTAGTGCGTTTTATTGGGCGAATGTAAAAAAAAAAAACACAACAAAAAAGGAAAAAAAAAAGATATACTTACATGAGCCTTGCGCTGCGGCCGCTGAAACGCCAGCCAATGAAAGGGCGGCGAGCAGGGAGAGGGCAGGGTAACTGAACCTCACCCACTATCCCTGCTCTGGCCACTGCCAGTATCGGCATTAATTCTCGGGCTGGCATGCGCACACATGTAGCCGAGACCCGTGCGCTGGCCCATATAGCGGCAGTATCGACAGCGTTGGGCAGGGAGAGGGCATGGTAACTGAACCCCACCCACTGTCCCCCCTCTGCCGCTGCCAGCACTGCCACTACTTCTCAGGTCCATGATACCCCTATACCCAGTTCATAAGGCTCCTCACCTGCGGCTAGTGGGAGACTTGCCATTAGCCCCCCCCCCCCCAATTACTTGTCTCCTTAAAGCCTGGGAGGCCACAAAAGCTGTCCCCTGCGCCCTGTTCTACAAGCCCTGCATAGCTTGTCCCCGAGCTAGTTATCCCCCAAAAATGCCCCCTCTCTGGGAAGGGGGACCCCACACCATTTTTTTTTGTTTAACCCTTTATAAGTGTGGATAGTAGTTGTATTTTATTTATAAATGTTATAAAGTGCTCTTTTCAGTTTGGGGGTCTCCTGGGCAGGAATGGGGGAAAAATGGGGATTTCACATGCAATATGCTTTTCGTTAATAAATGTTTTATTTAAATAAAGGAGGCAATTTTCTAAAAACTATATTTTTTAATATTTTCTTTTTTTTTTACTCAAAAATATTTTTAAAAAAACAGCAGAGAAAATACAAACAATACATTTCATGTTAAAGCCTAAACTCTGCAGCAAAAAAATATATATCATTTTCCTGGAAACTCCTGCAAAAATCACAGCACAAAATGGTGAAAATGATCTGTCAGCAGAGGGTGACAAAATCTCAAGTAGCAAGGCAGTTAAAAGGGATAAAAGTAACTATGCATTTTGGGTATTGTTCTGTTCGGGGGACTTTCAGATTTAGCTTGTTTATTCTTGTTTGCATATTGATATTTTAGGAGAACAGTTTTTTTATACATTTTTTAGCGAAGGCCTGTGCAACCTAAGAATTCTTCGAGGGATTACTTTCAGAAAGATGAGCCCACTACAACAAGCTGGGTACACCTAGAAAGCCTAATGTGTGTACTTTCAGGGAATATATGATTTGTGGGGGTATTCCTAATGTAAAGGGTTGTTTGGTTGAAAAAACGCAAAGTACGCACTTTGAAATTTTTGAGTAAAATTACCCTTACGCGCATGCTTTACATTGGGATGTTTGGCAACTCTTCCCTTGACAGTACCTATGCATGTTGGGTATTGTTCTACCCGGGAGACCTTGCAAAAAATGTACAAAACAATGCAAAGACTAAAGATCCACAAGTACATTATAGCCTCGATTCAGAGACACATTCGTCCGGACTTCCGTAGCTGTCTGTGAAAGTTTTGGTGGGTGTTTTTTTGCTTTTTTTCATCCATTTTCTACTCGCACGAACGTTCGGGAATGCGCTTCCGATGAACGGAAGCAAATCGGAACATTTCCATTAGTTCGGATCATTTTCCAAACAAAATCGGAAATTTTCCGTTCGTTCAGAAAACTTCCGTTGCTGGGATGGGTTTCTGTCTGATTCAGAGAGCTGATTTCCGACGGACCACTACCCTATAAATCCGTTTCATTTCCGATCCACTTACGAGACCTTTGAGGGCTCGGATTGCTATTGTTGAACATGTTTTGCGGCTATGTGGAGGAGTCTGCGCGCCTTTAGCACCAAGGCATTGCATGTATCAGCATGGCAGTAGCCATAAATTGTCTAGCAATGCATACCTAAATCAATACATTTCATGTATGCCTTATAGAAGAATTTTAATGCTGACCTTAATTAGTCCTTAGCATGTAAACATTTATTTTCCCACACATCCATATAATTGCTATATTTTTTTAGACTTATGTCCTTTGTGAATTATATTTGGATTGTTGAACTTGAATCTAAATTTGTTGTAGGAGTTATTGTTTTAGTTGGTTACCTTTGCTTTGTGTAATTATTTTATATTTGGTTGCAGGAACTGCAAGATGTGCAACTCGCCCCTTGCTCCTGATGCCCGTTCTTTGCCTGCAGAATGCGGGCCAGGGGTTCTCTAATAGGGCACTATGCAAAACCCGGGCCGTGGTGGCGAGGGCCCTCTGGCTTTTGAAGTCCAGCATGCATAGAATCGCTCGTACGCTCATACAAGAACGGAAACTTTTCACAAAAAAAAACAGATCGGAACTAAAACGGAAGTTTTTTTTGTCTCTCTGAATCGAGGCTTATGTGCAAAGCATGGTCGAGATGACCATATTTCAAAAGCTGTGCAAGCGTAATAACAAAGTGCTAAGGTGCAAAAAAAGGGTTGAAGCAGCAAGATGGATATAAAAGCTAAACAGTATTCAATAAAACATTAACATCACCAATTTATGAAGTCACGGTCCTCCCGCAGTAGCCTACCACCGACACATTGCGTGTCTGCTATGACACTTCGCCAGGGTGAGTGAGTCATTATACATTATAATAATGTATAAAAGTGCAGCCTGCTACTCCGTTCACCTGTTCCCAGCCTGTGTGTTTACTTACCTATTCTCAGCCTCCTACACTGCTTACTGTTCTCAGCCTTTGACCCTGTTCACCTTTCCCCAGCCAGAGACCATTGGCTGCCTGGCTTAGAGTTGTCTTAAAGCGGACATTCACCCTGAATAAGAGCTTATCTTATATGTTTCCCAAACCCTGCACATACAGATTGCCCACATTAAAAATCATCCTACCTGCATCTACTGCATGTTATGAGCCTTTAAACACCCAAGATGGTGTCTTATGGAATATCAGGCAGCCTGCAAACAGGAAGTGCCTTCTGACTGTACTGCTCTGCATTCTGGGACTGCTGACCTTTTCCGGACCCCACCTCTGCTCTGTCTGAGCAAAGCACAGCTATAACCTGCCCCCCCCGTATCCTAGAGTCCTGAACAGAGTTGCAGCCCAGTGGGGGAAAGAATAATAAGAAGTGACTAAAAACGAAAAATATATTAATTTTAGATGCTGGGGAATTATTTTTTAAGGGTTTGGGCTTTTCAATAAGTCATGGTGAAGGTCCAGTTTAATTTCCCAGGTCCCATACCTAAACTAGGAAATTCTCAAACTACCCAGCTATAAAATCTGCCCGAGCTTGTTCTTTCTCAGGCAGTTAAAAAGAAAAGCTGGACTGTGAAAATAATTACTGGTGCTATTTTACAACTGATTGGGTCTGTGCTCAACATCTTATTCTTCACAGAAGAGCAAAGGAAGGAAGCAGGCAAAACTGACAAGTACAAGCTTAAAAGACAAATTAGGGTATCAGAAAAAATGATTGGAGCCTCCCTCCTCTCTCTGAAGAAAACAGGATATTAGAATGGGAACTAAAGTGAAGAGGATCTGGGCAAACCCACCCCACCCAGGCCACAGATTGTTTCAACTCCTTCCGTCAGGAAGACGTTTTGAGATGTTGCTTACAGGACCTCAAGGTCCAAAATTGTGGTTTTTTTGGTTATTTCCAGTGGTGATTTGGACATTAAATAAGCTCTTGGCCAAGTCCCAGTGAAAGGACAGGGAACTTACTGGGACGTATTGGCACTGTATTTTATAAAGAGGAACATCAGGGGAGATTAAAACCTCCCTCAAACCTCACCGATCTGCCTCTGGGCACTAAATACTCACCTTGCTGGGAGATGCAATGGAGCCGCCTAAAATCCTGTGGGACTTCACTAAGCGGCGCAGGACTTTGAAGAGCACGGCTAAAGCCGTACTGTCATTTACAGATGGCTAAGCTGGAGGGAGGCAGATGAACGGGCCCTGAAGCAGACAGATGTCGCAGCAGCAGGCAGCGGTCACATCCAAAAGGCAAATGGGGGGTGGGAATCGGCCCCTTTTTATTTTTTATGTCCTGTTTATGGTCCTGTGGAATGTAATCCTTTTTATTTAATGTTTATGTTTTATTTAACACAATCTCCAATTAAATCTGTGGGCATTACTCATGTTATTTAGGCCTGTTACCAGCCTCGAGAAATTCCTTGTGCATCCCTGATGTATGGTACTTGGCAAAACAGTGTTTTCTCTTTTGTTCCAGAAAGTGGCCTTTTTAATATAATCTCCATCGAAATAGTTTCAAAGTTGGTAGCCTTGTCCGTCAAATCCATGTCCATAAAACCCTCCCTTCTAACATCTAAGGATGGGCAATTGCACGCTGTGTCTCCCTTCCATATCAATGAAGAAGTAGTCTTCTACTACTACTACTACTTGGCCATTTCTTTATTGAGGAATCCAGTATCATATACAGAATACCTTTTTTTCGCACTGTGTGAAATCCCAAGCCTCTGCCGTGAACCTAAATCCTGGTACAAAAGCAAAGAACTCTGAATCATGTAGCCTTTGGCCTCTTTAAAAAGTTTGCCTATCATCCCAATCGTTCAGCTGATGATGCCATAAGTTACCTGCTGCATACATTTCTAGAACACCTGGATTACAGAAAGAGGACTGCGTGAACTGCTGTTTGTGGACTACAGCTCTGCATTTAATACAGTTCTACATCTAAGTTCACCCACAAGCTAAATAAATTGTGACTCAGTGTTCACCTGTAAGTGGATATTAGACTTCCTTCCTAGGAGACGCAGCCCCAGACACAGCCACGCCTGGATGGCAGGGGGCAGGAGTGCCCCACAGTCCACAGATGCTAGGAGTGTGGCCACCGATATATTTACTTCGGCAAAGAAGCCAGGAAGGTGGGTTTTGGGTTCCGTTTTAAGCCCTTTACTATACTCTCCTCTGTACACCCATAAATGCATATCCTCATCTCACTCCACTAAAGTTGTCAAGTTCACAGACAAAAACAATGACAATAGATCAAATGCCTTTCATACTAGTGCAAGGAGAATAACAATCACCTCAATGCCATGAAAGCAAAAGAGATGGCGGTTGCTTTTAGCACTAAACTGGAGAGGAACTACAAAAACTTCATGATCAGATGAGCTCCTGTGAAAAAAGTGACCACCTTCAAATACCTGGGTGTCCATTTATCCCGGGTCACGCTGCCGCGTTGCTATATAGTACAGCGGAACTATGGTCATTTTTATCTATATTTCTGCTTTAAAGTGGACCAACACCCAGGATTTTCACTATCCTGGGTGTTGGTCCACTTCCGCGGGGCACCCCGCTGTGTGAAACCCCCCAGAAAGCCCAAAAAAACTCACCTCACCCCGCTCCTACGGCGCATGCGCGAGCGCTCCGCCAATCAGCGCGGACGGACAACCTGGAATATGGACCAGACAAGAAGAGCGCGCCCGCCGCCACCTCTCGCGCTTCCCTCTAACAGGGAGCGCACCCGCGCCGGCCATTCACAAACGGGTGCACGCCCTGCTAGAGGGAAGCGTGAGAGGCGGCGGCCGCCCGCGCATGCGCCATTGGAACGAGGAAAAGGTAGGATTTTTGGGGGTCCTGGGGGGTTTCACACAGCGGGGCACCCCCGATCGGGGTGTTGGTCCACTTTAAAGAATAACTCGCCACAGCTCTGGGACAAACTCTCTGCAGATCTCTAGCAAAGCAGTGAGACAATTACAGGGCAGAAAGTCGGGAACAAAGATATATAATTTTTTTTTATTAAAGTTACCATTTCATTTATGGAATTAGAATTAAGATAAAGAGCATAAAAATGAAAAGAAGAACATAAGGAGTTATATTAACATTAGTGGATAGGCATGAGGTCAGCACAGGACCACATATAAAATACATATACACATGTAACCAACTTAAAGAGGACCTTCACCCTGAATAAGCATATCATATATGTTTCCCACACCCCGTACATACAGATTGCACACATTAAATATGATCCTACCTGCACCTACTGCATGTTATGAGCCTTTAAACATCCAAGATGGCAGCTCATGGAGCATCAGGCAGCCTGCAAACAGGAAGTGCCTTCTGACTGTGTCGCTCTGCATTCTGGGATTGCAATCCTTTCCCTGACCTCAGCTCTGCTCTGTCTGTGCAAAGCACACCTATAACCCCACCCCCTGTACTTTATCCCGCTCTCCTCTTCTCAGTATGTGGTGCTGCAGTATGTGAGTCAAGATGGCGGCGCCCGTATCCTAGAGTCCTGAACAGAGTTTCAGCCCGGCGGGGGAAAAAATAATAAGTGACTAAAATCTTAAAATATATTAATTTTAGATGCTGGGGAATAGTTTTTTAAGGATTTGGGCTTTTCATTAAATCAGGCTGAAGGTCCGGTTTAAAGTGATCCTATACCCAGAAAGGAGGTTTTTGTTTTCACCTTCCATCCCCAGCCCAGTGCCCCAAAACAACCTGTGTTTTTTCACTTAACCCTTTGTATACTGGTAAGGGGTCCTGGAACCCCTGCGGGCTGGTAGCCATTAGGGTCGGGGACTCCAAGCTGGGGCCAGGGCTGGTTTTGCTGGAGGGGGACCCACGTCGTTTTATTATTATTATGGGTTTAACCCTTAATAGTTACCAGCAAGTTGCAGTTAGTTGTAATTTCGTAGGAATGGGTATTTTAAACGCAATATGATTTTCTTGAAAAACCTATATTTTCTACATTTTCTAAGAAATAAGCATTTTTCCATGTCACCCAAAATATCAAAATACACTGAATTTTTTTTTTAATTTACAAAATTTATCACTATTAAACAGGAGCATCGGGGGAGCTTAAAACCTCCCCAAAATCTCACCAATCTGCTGGCTCTCCCCCGCCGATTTTACCTTTGGCCAGTTTTTACTCACCTCGTCAGGGTTTCCATCTTCTGGGTCCCTCAGATTCCGGACAACCTTCCGACGGGCAGCGCCATCTTGCATCCCATCAGGCACTGCACGCGGCCCCCAATCTCGCGCCTGCACAGTGCCCATGAATGGGATGTAATGGAGCCACCTGAAATCCAGTGAAACTTTGAAGAACACAGTTAAAGCCGTGCTATCATTTACAGACAGTTAAAGTGGACCAACAACCTGCTGGATCAGCCCGGGCCTCCAAAATCTTGATGCGCATACCACAGCGCGCTTATTGGACGAGCGGCCACGCATGCGCCGTAGGAGCGGGGTGAGGTGAGTTTTTTACAGAAATCTGGGGGGTTTCACATAGCAGCCCCGATCCGGGTGCCCAGGGAAGTGGACCAAAACCCAGGATAGTCAAAATCCTGGGTGTTGGTCCACTTTAAGCCAGTGGGCGGGGAAGCAGAGGAAGAGGTCCTGAAGCAGCCGGATCTGGGTGCCCCAGGAGCAAGAACCAAAAACCACGATAGTCACAATCCTGGGTTTTGATCCACTTTAAACAGTTTGGTCACAAATGGCACACAGTAAGGAAGTCTCCCGCCAATACGGATTACAGATAGAAAAAATAACAGTATATAGTTTATTGACCTCCTGGCAATGTCCAAAGCAGGAGCTGCCCACACATTGCGTTGTCGCGCGTCTGTGACGTTGCTAAATGGGAACATATACAGTTTTCACTTCGCTTGAGTCTCGAGGGCCCGGCAAACAATGAGTTAACGCCTGTTCCTATGGCGTCACCTCACACCTTCCCCCCACTCCCCGAGGCCGCCCCGCCCCTCTGTCAGCCTGTTTAGCGGTGACGTCAGTTGGAGTCCTCGCGGAGTGATACCGTCGGACCCATGCTTGCTGTCACTGCACGGTGCCGCCCCTCAGCCTGACCTGACCTCACTCATAGAAGCCTCCGCCCCACTAACAGCAGAACCCTCGCTCGCGAGCTCCCCAGACAGGGGAAGCTGTGCTGCTTCTCGCGAGACGAGAAGTTAACGACTGCCGGGTTTGCTGGTTATCTGACAATGAACGAGGGACGGCTAAGGGGGGAGTCCGGTACTCAGGTGAGGGACGGGCGGCGCCCTCTAGCGGTGGCATCTGTAATGGTAGCTGGTGTCTGCAGCACTGACCATGTCTGGGTTTATCCCCCCATCTTGCTGCTGTGGGGTGAGGTCACGTGACTCATGACATGCTGAGATGTGTAATGGAAGGAATAGGGTGGAGGGCGGAGCCATTGTGCGGCCTCCCTGAGTGTAGGCTAGTGGTAGAGGGAACATTTGTGTCCCTGTCCTGGGGCATCCCAGCATCCCATCAGGTGTGCATATCCTGAGGGAAGGGGCTGCAGGGATGCCATTGTTCTATGCTGCTCATTACTATATATGATACAGAGCGCCAATCGGAGGAGAGCCCGTACATGCACTGCGGGATGGCCAGTGAGTTAAGAATGATTGGCACCCCAAATCCAGAGCCCACCCTTCTTTAAAGTGGCCCAAATCCCATCGTTCAGCCTGAGACTGCAGGGCAGGCTTACTCCCTTCCCCAGAGGTATCCCAAAGTGGGATGCCCCTCTTGGTGAAACCCCCGGGTACCTGATAATCTTACCTTTCCTCCAAGCCCACAACGCTCGTCTCTCCTCGGCTGTGTGTGGCCATCCCTGCCAAACTGGATGGACGTGCACAGCCGAAGGCAGCCAGGATTCCATTCAGCTTTTCAGCCGCACCTTAATATGTGCAATGGGAGAAACTGATTGGATGAGTGGCTGCGCCATGGCCTTGAGGTGAGCGAGCTTGACATTCTGGGGGGTTTCACACAACAGGGTACCCCAGGGGGAAGGATCAGAACCTGGAATAGTGAAAGTGTCTTTCCTGGGTTTGTTCCAGGGCATCCTGAATTGGGATGCCTTGCTGTGTGAAACCCCCCTGTTCGCCCATAAAAACTCCCCTTCCCAGACGCCAGCTTGAATAGAGAGTGCACGCTGCCATCCAAGCCTATCTGAATGGCTGGGATGGGAGCGAGCACATGATGCAGCGCCTGCCGAATGAGGTAGTCTCAGCAGGTGGCTCTGATTGGATGAGAGCCCGCGCATGTGCCATTGGAGCCTGAAGCGAGTTTTTATGGGGGAACTGAGGGGGTTTCCTGATTTTGGATGCCTAGGAAAAACAGCAGCATGCCCTGGAATATTTTAGGATGCCAGGAAGGCTGCTGCTGGGTTTTGTTCTGCTTTAGAGCAGACTCAAAACCCTCCATCCGCCCTTCCAGTAAAAAAAAACGTATTTCCACCACCAAGGCCACGCCCACCAGGAATTTTTGATCTCACCGATTGGCTGATCTCAAGAATTCTTGATGGCGTGGCCAGCCCGCAGACCTCATCCCCAGGTTCTCTCTAGTCTTGGACGTGCTCCTGCCCTCAGCTACAGGCAATCCGGGAATGCAGCTGCGGGCAGCAGAAGCACCATGGGAGCTGCCAGGAAATGGTGAGTTTCTTGGCGATCCCAAAGCTTTCACATTTCAATTTGGGATGCCCCAGGGGAAGGCCAATGGGCCACCACTTGAGGGTTTTGTACACTTTGAAGTGGAACAAAACCCGGGATTTTTACTTTCCCCGGTTTTGTTCCGTTGCCCTGGGACATCCCGAATTGGTGTTTGAAACCTCCTGGTTCCAACAGTGCATATATGGGCCCTCGTCCAATGAGAGCCGCCTGCTGTGATTATGTCATTTGTCAAACTGCTCTCATTGACCTCTATAGGGAGCGCCCACTGCTACATGCAGGTGATGCAGCAGCTCCCTATTGACAACAATGAGAGCTGTTTGCCGAATGACCTAATCACAGCAAGCGCCTCTCATTGGACAAGAGCCCGCACATATGCTGTTGGAACCGGGAAATGTTTACACACACCCCTGGGGGGGGGGGTTTCACACAGTGGGACATCCCAATTCAGGATACCCCGTGGGAAGACCAATGACTGGCCCTGAGGTCTAAAAGATTCCCCTGGTGGGAAGGTCACGGTGGGTTTTGTTCTGCTTTAAAGCTTTAAACTATTATTGTTAAGCATGCAAACTGCTGCATACTTATCAATAATCAGTTCTTAACTCACCTGTCCGGAGGTCGGCCCGCCCACCGCCATGTTACTATACCCAGGAGGAGAACAATCCCACAATCCTCCCAGGTGCTTTATGCAAATCTTATACCTGCGCCATGGCCAAATGATTTCTCCAATTATGCCAGTGTCCAGCAGCTCAAGATTAGTTAGCTGCGGCCTGACGTCACCGGCCACACAGCTGCAGCTGACTACTGGTTCATGTAGTGTGGATTTCCTCATGGATTAACACACTACATGAACCCGGGGGATATCTGGCCTGCGCTTGGAAGGTAAGTTCGTGAGGCTTTTTATTTTGGGAGTTGCATTAAAGCAGAACAAAGCCCTAAGGCTGCTGCCCCCCCCCCCCCCCCCCCCCCCCCATTCGGCTTGCCTCACTATGGAACCTTGGGTGTCACCCGCAAAACTCACCCAGCCATTCAGATAGGTTGGAGGCAGGGCACACCCCAATCTAAAGGGCACTGGGAATGTGTCCGCTCTCGCTCCCTGGTCTAAACAGAACCGTATTGACAGTCGCTGATTGGACGAGGACCCGTGCATGTGCCATAAAACGTTTGTCTGGGCAATCTGGGGGGTGTCACAATGCAGGACTTCCCAAATCAGGTTTTGTTCCACTTTATTTTTGCTCTTAGTGTTCCAACACAAATGTGTCTATGGTACAGGGACCCCTTATTTTGTGATGGTCTGCTGGTTACTAGTTTACACGTACTGTATATCATTTTAAACACCAGAAATGCCCTCTTCCATCCAGCAACTATTGACCCTACCTGCTTCTAGCTCATAACACTGTTCTCATTGAGATGCTCTCCAACCCACCATGTGTGGTAGCTTGAGGATGCTCATTGACCTCCCTATCACCATCCCTGTGGCCATATATGTGTTGGATTCTCTAGGCTGCTAAAGCTCTTACCGTAGGGAATCCATGATTTCTGTTTTTGGGAACTCATATTGGAGTGTCTGTAAAGTTCTGGGAGTGTATATAGCTTACTAATCCTTATTCACAACTTTCTTTCCCCAGCTACTTGCTAGACTAGAGGGTCGCGCTTCACTCAAGAACTTTGAGCCATTCATGTTTGGCAGTGAAGGTCCCGTGCATGGTAAATATTTGTCTGTATACTATGAGCTTCCAGCCTACTGTATCACCATGTTTACCTCCCGAAGGACATTAAAAGCATTAAAGGAAAACTATTAAAGTGGACCAAAACCCAGGATTTTGACTATCCTGAGTTTTGGACCTTTCCCCTGGGGCACCCCGCTCGGGTGCCTCGCTGCGTGAAGCCCCCCCAGATCGCCGCAGTCAACTCACCACTTACCGCTCATCCAGTCGGCGAGCTCGATGCTGACGTCACGTCGTCTAAGGCGAGTGGCTCGGAGCGCACTGACGGACGCATCCCCCGCTACCCTCTAACAGTGAGCGTGCTCCCGCCGGCCATTCACAAATGCCTGGTGTGGACCCGCGCCCTGCTAAAGGGATAGCGGGGATGCGGCTCGCACATGCGCCATTGCACAGGGAAACAAGGTAAGTGTATGGGGCAACCTGGGGGGTTTCACACAGCGGGGCATCCCGATTTTGGATGCCCCGGGGGAGGGAATCGTATAATATTCCCGGGCCAATTGCGGTGGGTTTTGGTCCACTTTAAAAAAACACCTGTGATAATGAAATGCTATTACTGTATATAATGGGCTATAGAATATTTGACCAATATAATTTGATAAAAAAAAATTAAAGATTAAAAAAAAATAAAAAACTTCCACTTTGTAATTTTTTGCTTACTTTAAAGTGGAACAAAACCCAGCCTGGCCAGCCCTGGAATTGAAAAGATTGGCCTTTTACTCGCCAACTATAGCATATACTTTGAACTCTGTAGCATCCTGTTTGTAATAGCCTATGTACTATATATTTTGCCCTGTAATTACTTATTTGTACAGCGGAACTGGAAAAGCATATTTATATTTTATTTTTATCAATTACATAAAAAGATAATGTTAAAGGGAGGTATATTTCTTAGTTATCCTGCAACAAAATTCATTTTTTTTTCTCTGAAGATCTGAATCCGAAACACAGATTTGTATAGAACAAATTTACACTGTGCAATAAGCCACAGGGCTGTAATCATTGATTTGTTACAGAATGTTTCCAGCTAGAACAGTGTTTTAACTCCCACAATTATGTACAAGAAGGCAGCTCTTTGGCATTCCATTTATTATTGGTGAGATGCAAATAGGGCTATGCTTTAAAGTGGACCAAAAGTGGCCTTATAGGAATCCAGGGCCACCTGATTCTCTCCTTCTGGCGCAGAAGGGATGCCCCACTATGTAAAAACTTCCAGGTTACCCAGTAAACTCACCTTCTCCCTGATTCAACAGTGCATGTGCGAAATGGAGCCACTGCCTGCTAACTCTTATCACCATACATTTGTGAAAGGCCGGCAGGGGCACCCACCCTGTCAGAGTATAACGGGGATGTGGCCGCAGGTGCGCTCGGCTCTTCTCAGTTAGACTCGGCCCTTAGTCGAGTTTAGCTGTTTTGACGTGAGGACAGCCAAGCAAGCTGATTGGATGCATGCGCCATAGGACCAGGGAAAGGTGAGTTTCACTGGTTTTCACACAGTTGGGAATCCTGATTTGGTAAGTACCAAGACCCGGGATAGTCAAAATCTTGGGTTTTGGTCCACTTCAACGTGGAAGTCCGCTTTAATGTATTTCAGAAGTGACCACCTACTTTTGAGTTGGTTTGCCAGCCTTGCACTCCACCCATTAGCAGTCGTCCACTTTCTACTTACAAGCGCCTGTTTCATCTACAATCATTCTGACCAAGCTGGCTTGCTTTTCCTTACAGTGTATAATCATATGTTTACTTTGTTGGCTACTGGACATTGTACAAACAATGGCTACCACTATTGTAGAGGATATTTAACACTTGTTCTGTTTCTGTTTCCCTTTTATATTCAGGCGATATCATTGAATTCCATGGTGCTGAAGGCAGTGGGAAGACGGAAATGTTCTGCCATCTCATTTCACATTGCATCTTGCCAAAGTCTGAGGGTGGGCTGCAGGTGGAGGTGGTCTACATAGACACAGACTATCACTTTGATTTGCTTCGCCTGGTGACTATTCTTGAGCACAGATTGTCGCAAAGCAATGAGGAGACAGTGAAGCAGTGTCTTAGTCGGTTCTTTCTGCTTTACTGCAACAGCAGCATACAATTGCTCCTTACTCTTTACTCACTAGAAAACATGTTCTGTAGTCACCCGATGCTCTGCTTATTAATCATAGATAGTCTTTCCTCCTTCTACTGGATTGACAGGAATAACGGAGGTGATAGCATTGCCAAACAAGAGACTAACATGAAAAAATGCATTGAGCTCCTCGATAAGCTACTCAAAGAATACAAACTGGTTCTCCTTGCCTCAACCCAGACTCTAATGCAGAAGATCTCGAATGACATAAGTAAACCACTATCACATTCCAAAGAGCCATCTACCTCCAGCCTGGACTTCAAGCCCTACCTGTGTAGGTTATGGCAACATGTCACCACACACCGCGTCTACTTTTCAAAAGAACACACACAACAAAACAACGTCCAGACATTTTCCATAACCTCCTGCCACTTGAAAAGCAAAAATGTCACAAGGCAGACATTTGTGATTACCGAATCTGGGGTGAAGTTCATCTCTTGATACTGCAATATGTATTTCTTCAGAAATGATCAGTATTCACAGTATCTGTGAGCATTTTATATTTTGATCCTTAAAGGAAAAGTCACCTCATGCTACTAGGACTACAGTTGTCTCAGAGTATTGAAGAATTGAAATGTAAGGCAAGGTTTGTATAATAGGTACCCTCCAGCCTCTTTCTACTGATACTTACCTCTCCTTGCATTAGACCTCTTAAAGATTATTACTGCAGGCCTATGAGCTAAGGGAGTCTTCAAACTGGCTAGAACTTCTCATTGTAAAGAGGGGTTCATATTTCTCTGAACCATAGGTGGCTACCATTCCATATTTGTTTGTTTTGGGTCTTCAGTGAGTCATGAGATACTGCTATATGTTTATCCTTTCACTGTCAGACTTTACCTATTGGCAGTTATTTAACACCCAGTCCTTACCAGAACATGTCTCTTTGTTATGTATCTTAGTCGCTATAATGTCCACACTTCATTGTGGTCACTGACCGCAAACCTTACTTTAAACCTGACCAACTGCCATTTTACAAAAAATGAGCGTCTGTCTGTTACAGGGAGCATCCCAAAACGCCACCCCCCCCCCCCCATCAATTCCCTACAAACCCCATAAACCTTACCTGTTACCTCGCTCCATCGGCACCATGCAGCCATGTGATTGGTTGGCTGTGTTCAGGTGTCCAATTCTCACCAGAAAAGCGGAAGCCCGAGAACAGGACATGTGGCTGCGTGTCACTCCATCGGCGACCTGCAGCCACGTGATTTCAAAATATGAAATAGTCATGTACTAGATTGAGAAACTTAAAAAAAACAATAAGAAAGCAATCCTCCCATGGGGATAAGTAGGAACCAAGACTTTTCTTGTGTTTAACTATTAATCTATCTCTTTAATTATGGCCATTAAATCTAAATAATTTAATTAAACTATTTTTACATGTTTTTAAGTTCTGTTTTCCTATTTCCCTATTAATCAACATACACAACATTGACACAAGTATTGGGAAGTAATTGCACGCTTTTGGGACTCTGATGGCGAGAGTTGCTTCTCTTGTACCTGAAATTGGAATGCACCTGGAAATGAAATGTGACCCAGGTCATGAGTAAGCACAAGGGCCAACCAGAGGTGGAGGTTTCATGAAGTCACTGTGCCCCAACAGCAGGGCATGGAACAGGTGGGCAATTCTTTAACTTGCAAAGGGCAAGGAACAGGTGTGTGAAATCTGTAACCTAGATGGATAACAGGCACGTAGCTGGTAAAAGGTAAAAGGTTGGCAGCAAGCAGACAACAGGTGGGAGGTAACTGCAGGCAAAAGATCCTCAAATCCATGTTTCCATCCAAACTGGCAACAGGTAACTGGTAGGCAGCAAGGAATAGTTACTCAAAGAGCCCGATTAAGCTCAGGACCGAAATAAACAAAAAAAAAAACAGGTGATTCACACAGGCAAATTAATTTTTATTTTTTTTTTTATGGGTATATGGATTGTGGAGTCAACTTTCCACATGCCACATTTGAACATTTTTTTTTTGGCCAGCAAATGCCAAAATAAAATGGATAAAGACATGCAAAGTCTTTTTTTATCTTTCAAGGGTTAAATAAAAAAAAAACTTTTTGCTGTAAAAATAAAGTGCCCCCCCCCTCTGCTGGTTACCAACCATATTTACCAGACATAGGGGGTCAAGGGTCAAACTGATGGCTCCCAGTCCTAGTAGATCACTAACCCCTATGCCCTTAAGCCCAGGTCCTGGAAGAACACTGGGCCCCTGCTGATTGGTACCGCCCTGGCTGTTGAAGGTGCGGGTAATCATGGGTATCGGTAAGGCATTTGAGCCATAGTCACACCAGGCAGCTCGAATTGGATGGGAGCCCGCAACACGCACCGTCGAAACCTGGACAGGTGAGTTTTTATGGGCGAGCAGGGGGGTTTCACACAATTAGGGATGGCCTAGGGCACAGAACAAAAAATCTGAGTCGAATTCACATGTTTTGTTCTGCTTCAAGTTAATAAAATATATATTAACACTACTCCCCCCCCACCCCCCATATATTAGTTGAAAGGGTTGGGGGGGTTAAAGATTAAGTCCACTTTCGATTGAATTTCTTAAAGTGTATATTTTCGTTTGGCAAAATTATGTCTTAAAAGTGCTTAGCTGATCTAGCATTTTTTTTTTTACTTTTTCCGATTTTGGCAAATGTGTGTTTTATGGCAGCAGTTTTCACTATCTGCAGTCTGTTGGCATTGGCACAGTTGCTGCTGGGCATGTATAAGTTTCAATGAGCACCCTCACCTCAGCAGTATTCTGTGTGTACAAGGCGCACGTCTCTTTTTCCTAGTGTGCAGACTTAGCAACAGATTGCAGGTAGTGAAAACTGCTTTCATGAAACACACGTTAACATAGGAAGAAATAAAAAAATACTAGCTCAGCCGGGTGGCCAAATTCAAGTAAATGTCGGTAGACTCCTTTTGTAGCAAACAGAACACTGGGGGTAAACCTCTGGTGTGAGTCGATCTTTTGTAATAGCATCCTTGATGGCCTGGTAGACCGTATGTGGCTCTGGAGGCAGCTCCATAAATGCCTCTAAAGCCTTGCCCCCCAGCCCTGGGGGCTAAGTAGGATTGTTTTGTTTGATTTACTCTTTTCTCAAACGGGTGTTGGACCGGGTCCTAGGGCTTTAAAACATAAACTGCTGTATGTATTCCACTAGAACTAGAACCTAGATTCTCGAAGGTTCGATTCGGACAAACCCATATTTTTAGGAGAAATTCGGCAAATTGCCTGAATCACATTGTGATTTCCCCCCCAGCGGCCAATCACGCGGCTCCATTTCCAGATACACACATATGATTTTCTTGAAAAACCTTTTAATTTAAAAAAAGACACAAAAATTGAGAAAGCACTGAAATAACAAGATATTTCATGTAAAAGGCCAAACTCTGATGAAACAAAACAATATTTATTTTTTAATTATATGCTTGCGCATGTGCAGTTGGATCGGGGAGAAGGTATGTTTACTGGGCAGTGCCCTGGGAGTGGGAATCAGAAAGACGGTTGTGGTACACTTTAAAGCTAACATACAAATTTGGTTGAAGTTGGGCTTTATAGTGTATAGTACCTCTACACTCTGAGCTGTTTGTTACCATTCCTGGGCCTTCCCAATTAGGATGTGCATCTGCCCTGAACTACCTCAGAAAGTTGCTGCTCGCCATGTGACTGTTGGCAACCAATGGATTCATCAGCAAGATAAGTGCTGCTCTTTGCATAGGCCTACTTGTTGTCATATCACAGGAGTATGGATATGGATGGATTTAAAGCAGAACAAACTCCAGTACAGCCTTCCACTTTCCACCAGGACATCCCAAATAGGCATGCCCCTCTGTCAGAAACCCCCTGGGATGCCACAAAACTTACCTGCTTTCTGGATCCTTCCCCAATGTAAACATCGGCGGCCTCACCCCCTGCTCCCAGCTATTCAGGTTGGGGACGGCTCGATGTGGCAACTCGAGATCCCGATTTCCTTAAATGGAACAGTTTGCCGAATATTTAATATGCATGGCAAATGGCTCTGACTGTATGAGAGCCTGCGCATGTGCAGCAGGACCAAGAACAGGTGAGTTTTACTGGGCGATACGGGGGGTTTCACACAGCGGGTATCCCAAATCGGGATGCCGGGGGGGGGGGCAAGAATCAAAACCAAGGTTAGTCAAAATCCTCGGTTTTGTTCCGCTATATAGCCTTCACAGACTTAAACCGGACCTTCAGCATCATCTAATGAAAAGTCCAAACCCCTCAAAAACTACTCCCTAGCATCTAAAATTAATATATTTTGTGTTTTAGTCACTTATTTTTTATTCTTTCCCCTACTGAGCTGCAACTCTGTTCAAGACTCTAGGACACAGGCGCCACCATCTTGCCTCAAAAGCATCACATACTGAGGAGAGGAAAGGGGGGCAATGTACAGGGGGGAGGATTACAGCTGTGCTTTGCACAGACAGAACAGTGCTGGGGTCAGAAAAAGGACAGCAATCCCAGAGTGCAGAGCGGCACAGTCAGAAGACACTTCCTGTTTGCAGGCTGCCTGAGACTCCATGTGCCGCCATCTTGGATGTTTAAAGGCTCTGAAAATGCAGTAGATGCTGGTAGGATGATTTGTAATGTGGGCAATCTGTATGTACAGGGTGAGGGAAACATACACGATAGGCTCTTATTCAGGGTGAAGGTCCGCTTTAAATGGGAACAGACAGTCCCTACCTTCAACAATGAATGGCAGAGGCTGGGGTTTGGTTTTTAGAGAATAGGGGACTAAACTATATAACCCTTGCCCCTCTATCTCACAGGAAATCTCTGTTAAATGATGCACGCCTTAGAGTGAGAGGTTACTTTCCGTTTAAAAATGATTTCAACAAAACATGTCAATTTTATCAATTTTATGAACATTTTGATCCTGATATTGTTCACATATTTCTAAAATGAATTTAAATAATAGATATATGGCTAACCTAAAAGGTTGACACCCCCTTTAAGGCCACACACCCGATGGCTAGAGCTTTAATGAAGCCAAGATTTAACTTGATGTACAATTCCCAGGACCCTCATGGTGACCACAGCCGAATGAAGACTGGACAGCCTGCCAGATGGAGCCCAACAACCACTCAATCTCTCCCTCACTTTATTCATTCCAGCAGGATTATTAGCTCCAAGAACACAGAGCTCTTTTCGGGGCCACTTTATTTGAGAGAAACACGCTGAACCTGTTTAATCCTGCTTC
The DNA here is from genome assembly GCA_027917425.1 of Gastrophryne carolinensis. NCBI lineage: Eukaryota > Metazoa > Chordata > Amphibia > Anura > Microhylidae > Gastrophryne > Gastrophryne carolinensis. The sequence goes on along the minus strand of CM051239.1, from coordinate 98,511,045 downwards.
ACATCATTTCCTCATTGACGAGAACCTTTCATGCTCAGCAGTAGATGCCGAATCTTAATATAATCATAATTGCTGTTTACTTTCCAAACTCCTGGGCTAATGAAAAATAGTTCCCTTTAACCCGTTGCTATGTTGCCAGAGATTTTAAAGAAATACTACTCACCAACACAACAATCTCGGACTACCTCGAGATTTAGAGGAAGAGGCTTAAAAGGGGATCAGAGACAAGACAAGACATTGCAGCCTGCAATGCTCTTCCCACCTGGTAAATGAATGCCTGCCATTCTAACGGAACATAGAAGTGGAAGTGGCAGAGGCAGACACAGTTGGGCATCCCAAATAGGCACACCCCATGCTGCATGGCCTCATTAGAGGTCCACCTGCTGCTGGGCAGTAGCTAAAGAGGATAAAACCAAAATATTTTCCGCATTGTATGTATTTATTATTTAACTGATTTGGTTTGACTTATAGTTTAATGTCATAGAATATAGTTAAAGCAGACCTGGACAGACAGGGCTGGACTATAAGGGGGGCCCAATGGGCGTGCGCACCGGGGCCTCCACAAACCTTTGGGTTATGGTCTGGTCCAGGAGGCTTTTCAGTCTTTGGTCTGACAGTTGATGAAACCAGCAACAAAGCTATCGGTGGCAGTGGGGGCCCCTTGTGCCTGGGCAGCCAAAGCCACCACAGGGCAGGACGGAGAGTCTCGACGCTACAGTGGGTGCAGAGCTGTCAGTTGGCGGCCACTCACTGCACATAAGCCACCAAGCACAGCCGCTGGCAGCTCAATGCAGGGAACTGTTTTCTGCTGGACCAACTGTGCAACTACAATACCCCCCGCCCAGAATGGCCAAGCAGCAAGCACCCACACAGGTGTAGCACAAAAGATTCAATCTGATGATCCAGTAAGTGGGCGACTGCCAGACAACCACCACCATCAGTTACTGGGCTGGAATATTATTTTAAAGGAAAAAAATACTGTATCTGGGGGCCTCCACCACACTTAATCCAGTCCTGCTTGTACATACAGATTGCCCACATTAAAAATCAGAAAAAAACACATTTTCTGAGCCTTTTAACAGCCAAATCGGCGGACTGTGGAGTCTCGGGCTGCCTGCAGACAGGAAGTGTCTTCTGACTGTGCCACTCTGCATTCTGGGATTGCTGTCCTTTCCTGATCCCAGCTCTGCCCTGTCTATGCAAAGCACAGCTATAACCCACCCCTTTACTTTTCACCCCTCTATGTGATGCTTCTGAGGCAAGATGGCAGCACCCGTATCCTAGAGTCCTGAACAGAGTTGAAGCCCAGCAGGGGAAAGAATCATTATTAAGTAAGCGACTAAAAACGTAAAATATATCAATTTTAGATGCTGGGGAATAATTTTCTTAAGGGTTTGAGCAAATGATGCTGAAGGTCTAGTTTAACTTTAAAATGAGGTCAAATCCTTTTTCCCCTCAGGATGTAGGACCTGCATAGTAGATAGAAGTGACCCAATATACCAAAGTTGACTCTCACATAAAGAGCTGTGAGGGGGCCCCCTTAAGAATGTGGGCCTAGGCAACACTGTTTCTGTGCTGGAACCATTGATGGCTAAGAGATTGACCAGCAATATGTGACTCTGGTAGGCCTCGGGTAAGGCCAAATCCCAGAGGTGAGCCTTCTGAGCTTCCATTGAGACAGCGCTGCTGTAAGGAATGGGTGTTCCCCAGTGGGAAAGCAGACACTGCCTTTCACTGCAGCGCAATGTCGTGCATTTCAGCATGGAGTGTGAACCTGGTGCCCACGTGTGGTAGGGCTGAGATGCCAGGATGTGGGAGGCGGTGCTTGAGGTCTATATTGTATGGTGCCTGCTCTTTCCGGCTGACATTGCATGTCACTGGTATTGCCCGGATGTGCCAGTTGTTGGCCCAACTGCTGCTGAAGGGGGACACAGTTGTATGGGACTCTGGGTTGTCCCTGGCTCCCAGCTCTCCACACAAGAACCCTACTGTGACTGCCTACAAAGACGGATCTCCTGTTCTGGAGGCAGTGGAGAAAGACGCTTAAGGACTCCCATTTAACTGGGGGTAAGTGGAACAGCATTTTTACAAGGGTATATTTGCTGCTGGGCATATACAAGGCTTTAGTTAGCTGCTGGGCATATGTCAGTGAGTACATTGTCTTCAGCAGCGACCATAGCAGCAGTTTTCTGTGTGTACAGGGCTCACTTCTCTCGTCTTGGAGATATGAATGTAAAAATTAAGGCCCTCATATATCATAAACTATGACGGAAAGCCATGCACTGTCATAGGTTCAAAAAATGTATTTATTAAACTTTTCTCAAATCAGTGCATTTAAAAAATTTTTTTACTAAACTGTCAGTGTACAGCAGTGCAGCACTTGTTCAGGCTTCTTTTTTTTTTACAAGTGCATGGTTCTCAATTCCCATAGGATATAATCAGGAATGTTACATATCATGCTACCTATTTTTTGCGTTTTTTTATAAGTTATTTTTTCTAAGGCTTTGGGAACATGGAAGGGGCACAATGATATGTGTACTTGAGATAAAAAAAACTTCCCTTTGTTTTTATTTAATCACCATTCTGCATGTCACATATGTAGCATATATAACTTTTTTGAATGTAATTGTTAGTTTTTAACCAAATGGTATTTTTTTCCATGTGTATATTTTATGTGCATCTGGCTATGCCACCTGCTGGCACAGTGATAAATATAGGTGCTGAGAATAGGAACTCCTTGGCGCAGCCTATGTAGTAACATGTCTAAGTATTGGCCGCAGTGTCAGTTGGACCTGCCGGCAGATTATCCCAGCGCCACTTTGTACTGCCGTTATTCCGGCGCTCAACATCATATTTATGAATTTTTTACTCCTTTAAATCTTTGGCGCTGTATTTTTCCGGCGCTGGTTAACATTTCCTCATTGTAGTTACAAAAAATCACTGCTGGGAATAAAAGGGGACAAATTTTGCAGTGTGTTTCGGCTGGGTATTAGTTGTTGGTGTCCTAATTACACATTGTGTAAAGTGATTGGCAAGTCAAAAGTTAAAAATAAATATCAGCTGCTTACCTTTCATTCAGTGGCGTTAGTGCTGTGCTTTTTTTCTCTTTCTCCTTAATGAGGAAAATTACTTCCTCATTCAACCCTGCTGACCTGGTCCATCAATCAACCTTCAGCGGACCAAGAACAGAAACACCTCCCAAACCCTTCCCAGACGTCCTGATTGGCTGCCTTCCTCTGCAGCCGCTTAGGCCAAAAAAGTGGAGCTGTGTGGCGCTGAAGCTTCTTAAATAAGGCTCCCAGTTTCTATTAAGGCAAAACCGGCATATGGATAAATGTAATTAAAGTGGACCAACACCCAGGGGTGATCGGCCCGGAAATCTATAAGATTCCCGGGCCGATCACCTTCCACCCTGCGGGACATCCGAGATCGGGATGTCCCGCGGGGTGAAACCCCCCAGAAACCCCAAAAACATCTTACCTGATCCGCCGCCGCCTCCCGCGCGCACGTCTGGAGGGGCGCGCGGGAGGCGGCGGCGGCGGATCAGGTAAGATGTGAATGGCCGGCGGGGGCGCGCGTGCGCCGAGAGTGACGCGCGGGAGGCGACGGCGGCGGAAGCGGCTTGGACGTTCCTGATCCCCGCCTGGACGTTGCCGGGGATTGGCTGCGGCGTTCACGTGGGAGCGTTGAGAGGTGAGTTTTTTGGGGGTTTCTGGGGGGTTTCACACAGCGGGGCACCCCCGATCGGGGTGCCTCGCCGAAGTGGACCAAAACCCAGGATAGTCAAAATCCTGGGTGTTGGTCCACTTTAAGTATAATGCACCTCCCCCCCCCCTATTTTTCATGTTAATTGTAATTGTTAATTGTAATTATGTATATTATTGTTGAATAAAAGAAAGAGTGCCTCTCGGCCCTGTGAACCCCCTCCATGCCCCTCCCCTCCAACAGCCTAATTAGTCACAGAGGCCCGGCCTCTGTAATATAAAAATTTCCCTACACCTCGGCTAGCATTACCTCCAGCAGGATGCCAGGGTAGACAGACTGTGGACAACAGCAGATACTGGCGGGGGGCTGCTGAAGCCATTGGCATCACCAGACCAGTCTCACGGACCTGGAGGGAGCCAGCAGATTCACAGAGGGGGACAGGGGCCTGCAAGATGTGGAGGGGTTAGTAATATAAAATGTAATTTATTAAAATGCTGACTTTCTAATACCCCCTAGCCCTCTACCACCAGATCACAGGCTCGGTGTTCTTCTAGAAATGTCCCTTGTCCTCTGAGCATCTCATATCTGAGGAGCAAGTGCCAAGAACACCCTGAAACAGCTACTACATACAGACCATCAAAGAATAAAAAAAAGCTATGTACAAGATAAATAAATACAATCCCAAAGCAGGCGTAAATGTATTTTTGCTGTAGGCTTTAGTGGCAGGAAAGAGTTAACGACTCGCAGAAGCAAACGACAATCTTTTAATAACGTTTCATATAGAAACTGGCGCACCATTAGACAAACAAAATGTCATTTTCCCTGGAGCCATTATTGGCACGTGTGCACTGGAGCCAGATTTTACTGCAACCGTCTTCAGTCCCGTTCCAAGACCAAGTCATTTAGCAGCGGAAAGTGGGACACGGTTCCTCTAAGAAGTTCTACATGTGTACACAAGAGCTTTATTAATGATGGAGCTGCTTTCCTCATTAAAGACGCTCCTCTATGAAAGGCCCACAGAGCACACACTGCCCCATCCCCCCACCGCAATTATTTCCACATTTCCCTTGTAGTAGCTTTAGGCAAGTTTAGGCTATATTTTTTATAGCTTATTACCAGCAGATTTATAGATCTGGAGGAGCCTAGATTTGATTTAATTCAATTTCAAATAAAAATTTTAACTGTGGCTTCTCAAAAACAATTGAATGGGAAACCTGTCAGAGCAGAGGTACAGGGGCCTACCTTTGCTGGTCCTAGTCATTCATCATAAAGCAGAGAAATCAAATTTCCTAATGTGTACACCTGTTACAGGTAAATGCCTTTTACTGAAGATGATATTTACTAAAATGTACCTGTATAGATTTCCCACAATATAGTGAATAGAGGGGGTGAGTACAAATGTGTAGAAAATGTAATCTCACCATCGAAAATCTTCTGCCCTTTACCTGGAGCACCACTCCACTGCTAAACCATACGGACATGTGGGATTGAAAAAGAAAAATAATATTTTTGCAGTTTTGTGTGTGAAAAGCTTAGCAAACCTAAACTGGACCAACCCCTTTACTAGAAGCAATGCTCATATGAATCCCTCGCCAGGGCAATTCAGATTGCTGCACACAAAAATGTATTTATCTTTTAGTAACTTCTGGTGTGGTCACTTCCTGCAAAGAGGAAGTGCTGTGGGGTTCCTGTTGCTGTGCATTGTGGGTTATATTAGTTGAATCCAGGCAGCAGCATGACTTCGAAACAAGCTCCAAAATTGCCGCTACCAGGAGAATCAGTGAGGCGGCTTTGTTATCTTTGAGTGGATGGAGGAGCAAATGTAAGTGCTGACAATGATTCAGTATCATGGATCCAGCCAGTGAGCTTTAGGGAGTTTTTTTTCCACCTATGCCCGATCGGCCCGGGAATATATAAGATTCCCAGGCCGATCGATTCCCTCCCCCCCCCCGGGGCATCCAAAATTAGGATGCCCCGCTGTGTGAAACCCCCCAGGTCGGCCCATATATTCACCTTGTTTCCCAGTCCAATGGCACATGTGCGAGCCACGGCCGCATCCCCACGATCCCTCTAGCAGGGCTCGTGTCCGCGCTAGGCATTTGTGAATGATTAGAGGGAAGTGGGGGATGCGGTCGCCCGCTCTTGGACCTGACAGCAGCGGCTCCGAGCGCGCTGATTGGACGAGCGCCCGTGCATGCGCCGTAGGAAGAGGTGAGTTGGCATCGGCAATCTGGGGGGTTTCACAAAACCCAGGATAGTCAAAATCCTGGGTTTTGGTCCACTTTAAGTGAACAGTGGACAACTGAGATGGCATGCTTGCCGCATAAGGCAACAAGCTGCCCCGCATGACAAAGCAGGAGGGGAGATTATTTATTAAAATGTGAAGTCCTCTCCATCTTATGTGGGGGAACTTTCCAGCCCATGTGTGGTGATCTGTCTTGCTCAGTTAGCAGCTAGTTAATTATGTTTGTAGAGCTCCACCTCAAAACAATGGAGTGTAAAAAACTTAAAAGTAAAAACATATTTAAAGGCCTTTAGTTAGCATAACAAAAGTAAAACTATACTCACCTTCCTTCCCTCTAAACACATTCAGGTCGATTCAAAGAAACATGTAACAGCTTTGATTTTGGTGCCGATCATCCTATTTTTCCCGTACGCTCGTGCGTTCGTATGAACTTGCGAGTGATTCTATAAGCAAATACGTTTCTATCCTAAAATTTAGGTCCGTTCGTATGGCAGTTCGGGAATCAGACCTATGTCAGTTTCCATCCTGAATTTTCCGTTTCATTTCTCAGGTTGCAACATTGGTTTTGCCCTTTTTCCTTTTTTGTCTGGACGTAAATCCTTCTGATCTTGCGGCTGCGCACTACAAACTTACCTCATTAAAGTGCATTCTAAATATTTGGTCTTATTTTTCTTTATTTCATTCATTTTGTAGTAACCAACCATTAATGAATGCATTTGCATAAGTAAATCTTACTTTGTTTAATTTTTAGTTAACTTGCATTTTTTACTTGTGGATTTAATTTTAATAATTTGGCTTCAAATGGTACAACTTAAAATGTTGTGTGTGGTTACCCACACCCTCTACATACAGATTGCTCTCAAATATAAAAAAACACCCAGCAACTTCTGCATGTTATGAGTCTAGAAACAGCCAAGATGGCGGCTCAGGTATTCTCGGGCAGCCTGCAAACAGAAAGGGCCTTGTGACTGTGTTGCTCTGCATTCTTTGATTTCTGACCTTCCCGTGCCCCCAGCTCTGCTGTGTCTGTGCAAAATACAGCAGTAACCCACATCCTGCACTTTATCCCGCTCTCCTCTCCTCAGTAAGTGTGATGCATCTGACCAAAGATGTGCTTAAATAATTAAACAAAGCAAAGGTAAACAACTACACCAATAAATGCAATCTAAAAATATTATTCTAGTACATCAATTTAAAAATAAATAACAAAGGACATAAGTTTCTTTAATTAACGCAAATAAATTGCAAAATAAAGGTTTACATGCAAAGGACTAATTAAGGTCCACATTAAAATGCTTTTATAAGGCATACATGAATCAGGTATGCATTGCCATACAATTTATGGGCTCGGCCATGCTGATACATGCAGTTCATTGCAGCTCAAGACGCGCAGACTCCTCCACATAGCCAAAAAACCTGTTCAAGAACAGCAATCCGACTGCTAAAAGGTGTCGGCAGTGGCTTTCTTTTAAAACGTATTTAGAGGTTTGAAAACTGTTCTCTGAATCACACCTAAACACATTCGATTATCCTAAGTTTTACGTTTTCATCCTAAGTTTTAGGATTTGATCCTAAGTTTTACGTTTTGATCCTAAAATTTAGGAACGAACTTGCGATGATCGTAAGAGCATATACGCATTCGAACGTAGGCTCGTGCGAGTCGTAAATGGCCAAAAAAACAGGAAAAAATGACTAACACCCACCCAAACTTACGATTCTCGATCCGAAATCAATTAACTTTTGCTCTTTGAATCGAGGGGATTGTTCCAGTTACTGATATTCACTACTTACCTACTCAGGAAATGTGTGTCCCAGGTTTCATGTACATACAGAATGAAGCGCTGACCCTACCTGGTGATTAGAGCTATGGCTAGAGTAGAATAGGCAGCAATGGGATAGCCATTATTACCTGACCATCATTTCCATGCTGTGCTTTGGACTTTTTTTCGCAAAGCACACTGCATCCCTGGGATACCTTCAGTGATGAGAGCATGCCTGGAACTTGGAGTGGAGCTGTGGTGCTTGTGGCGAGCAGCACATCCTCAGGGAGAGTTAGGAATTAACATTATCTTTTTAGCTGCCTTTTCTGATTTGTTTGGTCAGTTAGCCATTGCAGTGCTGACCCCACCCCAAACTCCCTTGCCCATGGTAGTGTTCTGTAGCTAAGCTGTGCTGTTTTGGCAAATGTTTTGTTTTTACTTTACTGACCACTGGCCTTGGGGTGCTGATATTTGTTTTACTGGTAATTGTAATAGCGGGTATACTTTTCCCATCCTCAATTACAGTAATAAAAAAAAACGCCATTGCCAGGCCAGTGGCCAGTAAAGCAAAGAAAATATACCATCCAAAGTGGACAAGTATCTGCACACAAATCAAACCACACTACAGTAAATCCTAAGCAGTGGTAGGGGTACAACACAATTGAAATGTACTCTCTGTAGTTAATATTTAAGATTAACCTCTCTGATAATCTGGAAGAGGTCGTTACATTTGGCAGATGCCAGGAGAATGCTGCCTGTCTACATGTACAGTGCCTTTAACTGTAAGATGGGGAGGCTAATTTATTATTATTGGTGCGGGTGGCACCTGAGCTCCTCGACCGAGATGCTTGGTACTGTCTGCACCATAATGACGGCTTCAGGCTGGCAGTGCTGTCAGCTGTAACGCTCCCCACCAGGCAGTGAGGCAGCATGGCTTTTATATGCCTCTGCGCCAGTGACACCTAGCATCGGACGGGAGCGCCGCAAGCTGAATATATTTATTTTAAAAATACATAGCACTCCAAGAGACACTCATAAAACAGGATTTCAGGCACACAGCGCCTGTTGGAATCCCAATTTTTATTTTTTTTAGGGTCCTGTAATTTAAAAAAAAAAAAAAATGGGAATTGCATTAGGAACACTATAAAAACATGACCTAGCTTTCTCACGGTCCAAAACACAAGCGCAACACAAAAGTACAAAAAAATTCATCCAAAAATAATCCCAACCAGTCCCCCAAAAAAGATAGCTTAAATATTTATAACCATCCCAGCCCATTGAAATTTATGGGATAAGGCCACACAGTGCAGGGTGAACATCTGGTTCTAACAAAGTATAAAAGCCATATAAAATCCAATCCTTTAATTCTAATGGTTACAAAATGCAGTATACAAAGCAGACAGTCTCATAAAAGTAGGGAAAAATCACCTCCATCTACACGTTTCAGACCTTCTGGTCTTTATTCATGACATGAGTAAGGACCAGAAGGTCTGAAATTTTTAAATCATTGGAATTAAAGAACTGGATTTTTAAACTACTTGATTCTGGCCGGCTTTTATACTTTGTTGCAACTACCACGAGAAGAGCGCTCATAGCCGCAGCCGTTTGGAAGCATGTTACAAGGATCAGGGCTCTGCTAATTAGAGGTAGAGCTGACTGTTGCCATTACCTCTTGAGTGTCTGGTTTTACCTGGCACTGTAGGGAACTCAGTGCTGGCATTCATCCCATCGCTGCACTGATGATAGATGGGACACTACCTGGCACAGGCGGTCTGGATTTTTGACTTGTACTACATACACCTTTTTGACTGGGACCTGACATTCATCTGGTACTACCTGTCACTATGTGGCCTTAGCTTGTCTTAAATAATCCCCTGGTGAGGGATACTGGTGAGGGGAGCATTGCATGCAACTGGTTGGCAACAGTTCAATAAGAGTCTGGTGTAGAAAAACTTTTAGAATGCCAAATGCAAGCCAGTCCCCATTGCCCAGCATTAATTCGCCTTAGTGAAGCTCTAAACAGCAGCACATTTTTGTATTAGCTAAATACTATTTTGTCAACTATCGTTGCCAAGCAATATTGTTTGTTGGAATTTTGGCTTTAACATGAAATGTATTTTTTGTAACTTTTTAAGTGCTTTCTCAATATTTTGGGGGTGTGGAAACACATTTTTAGAAAGTCTATTCTTTTTTTTAAATAGAAAATGTGAGGCTTTTCAAGAAAAGCCCCTTTCCTCCCAATTACAATGGTACCACATATGTATCGGTAGACACTCCAGGAGACAAGGACCCCTTACCAGTCTATAAAGGGTTAAAGTGGACCAACACCCAGGGGTGATCGGCCCGGGAATCTTATAGATTCCCGGGCCGATCACCTCCCTCACCGTGGGACATCCGAGATCGGGATGTCCCGCGGGGTGAAACCCCCCCAAAAGCCCCAAAAAACCTTACCTTACCCCTCTAGCAGGGCGCGCTCCCACGCCGGCCGTATGTGAATGGCCGGCGCGGGTGCGTGCCCTGTAAGAGGGACGCGTGGGAGGCGGCGGCGGCGGCTTGTCCGTCGCCGAAAAGGTAAGTTTTTGTGGGGTTTTTGGGGGGGTTTCACACAGCGGGGCATCCTGATCTCGGATTCCCCGCTGAAGTGGACCAACACCCAGGATAGTGAAAATCCTGGGTGTTGGTCCACTTTAAGTGAAAAAATAAACACACACAGACACCCAAAAATCCTTTTTTTAAAACTTTTTTTTTTTTATACTGGCGGAGTGAGCTGACGCTGATATGAAAAGCTCCCTGTGGCGGGGAGTGAGCTGTCAGAAGCCAAGCTTGGGGCAGAGAATCAGTGTCCTCCGTCCTGCCGAAGCCCCCTGTCCAACAATCAGAGGCCTGGTGGGGAATGAGGAAACACCTGACACTGGAGTCTAGCTCCAAAAGGAAGAAAAATCTAAGGATGTAATGTAAATATGTATATATATATATATATATATATATATATATATATATATATATACGGTATATATATATATATATATAGAGAGAGAGAGAAAGAGAGTAGATAAAGGTACCCTGTGGGTGGTGACCTTAAAAAAATACAATACACAATATAATCCTGCTGATAATCTAGCACTTTGATTCTCTTAAAATACAGCTGTTACATTGTGAACATTTGACAATGATAATTTTGTATCTAATAGTGCGGTGATTTCAAGGCAGAAAGAACCCATAATGACTTAATAGCGATCCTGATATGAAAAACCTCAATAGGGAAAAACAATAAAGAAGAAATTTCATTGAAGCAAGCGTTCAAAGTCAGGAGGCCTGTATTAAACATCTGAGCTCCTGTGACACAGGAGGTTCAAGGTGCGCTTTTCAGATGTATTTTTTTATTTTAACTTGAAAAAGATTTCAGATGCTTCTCTGGAAATCTCCGCTTACATTGTTATATAATGTGCCAATGTCATGTCGTTTGAATTGTGGACTTTAGGAGAGACAGCGGGAAATTAATATGAACATACACTTTATTGGCGATAAAAGCATCTGACCTTTTCAATACAGAGTATACCACCTCCTGGCATCTGGCTCCCTCCCATACCATTAAATGTGGAAATTATAGATGTACAGGATTGAGGAAAATCTGAAAATGTTTTTTTTTAAAGAAAAGACTTGTGATCTTTATGTCTTGGCATAAAACCTTTTAGTTCTTCTAGACTTCTGCAAGAAGCTTGGGAACATATACAGTATGTAGGAATAAATCAAGGCAACTGAACTTGCTGTTTTTTTGCACCTGAAAGGATTCGCTAGTCATCCGACTGCTTGACTGAATCCGGAGTGACTAGTAGAGGAATCTGACAGACAATAAATGCTTATTCCAATGCACAGCCTATGTCTATTGCTTCCAGATTCCTGTTCAATCACTCTGAATTGAGAATGATGACTAGCAATTCAATCAGATGACTAGCGAAAGTCTTCAAGAAAATAATACAGTCGGCCCAGTTGCCTTGATTTATTCCTACAGATATTCATTGACCTGGATAAATGAGAAACTTCACAGACAAGCTTGGAAATGGATCTATGGATCTATATAATTTTTACACATATTTTGGGATGCATAGGGGCTCAAGTACAATGTTTTTAGGCTTTTATCAGCAACTCGGGAGCATTATATGTAGAATGCAAAACAGAACCCCCTTTGACTAGGTTAATGGTTCCTAGTGTCAAACAGGCCCACCAGAGCACCAGAGGATACCCCCCTGGCCCCCAGGCACTTACCCGGGGCCTTTGAAATTCAAGTTTGCAAACAATTTGTGTTGGTCCCAGCCAGGGGCAACACCCTGTGTTAGAATGACCCACCGCAAAGGGTGAAAGGCTGGTACTGGCTCAAAACTTACTATGGAATCAAAAGAGAGAGTATTGGGCTTAGGAACTTCCCAAATGAAGTTTATTAGCCTATTGAGCATGACCCGGCCTTTGTTACCACACAATAATCAATTTAGTATAATCGTAAAATTTCATCCATTTATTGATAATCACAATAATAAGAGAGAATTCATAGACTCTCTATTTTAAAACAAGAAAAAACATTGGCAATCGCTCTATATTGAAAATACCAGAAAAAAAACACATAACATGCCATAATGCCATACAACGCTTGTAAGTATGAGTAAGTAGCCAATGTCCTTCATCTATGAGTATTCAGTATGTATTTTGGTGTACTAGTTTCGCCTGTTAGGCTTCTTCAGCACCATTCATAGTCAAGAATATAGCATGGTAGGACTCTGTCCAAATAAAATACAATCAATTAGCACTGTGTGAAACCCCAAAAAATATGACATGTATTAAAGTGGACCAAAACCCAGGATTTTGACTATCCTGGGTTTTGGTCCACTCCCCCGGGGCACCTCGATGGGGGGGGCCCAACTGTGTGAAACCCCCCAGAGAGAGCGCATTAACTCACTTCATCCCGGTCCTACCGCGCATGCTCGGCCGCTCTTCCAATCAGCGCACTCGGAGCCGCTGAGCTATGGACGTCTCACCCGATGTCTTCGCTCATGCTCTCCACAGAGCGGAAGTGCTAGTTATTAGTCACATGCACAGACATAGATAGTATGTTATACAGTGAAATGTTTTGTTCCAACTGTTCAAGAGAATATTATACAATGAATAGGGTAACACTGTTGTATGTAATCAAACATAAGATAACATAATAATAACTGACAACATTTTAAGACACAATAACCAATTAGCAATAGATTATTGGCTAAGAAATAGAGTCACTTTTCTAAGTTCAGTTCAAGTTTCCATTTATAACCTGCCCTGCTTCCATGTGTCTGGGGGGTTGGGTCAATGTAGCAGACCTGATTTGAGGGGGGAGGGGAGATTTCACCCTGCCACCCTACCCTGGAGCTGAGGCAGTACGGGGGGGGGGGTTACAAAGAAAAAAAAGCCTTACCCTACCTTCGGATAAGGTAAAGGTTTTTTTCTTGGTTGATCCCCTAGACTTTCAGGTTGATCCCCTAGACTTTCAGGTTGATCCCCTAGCCTTACATAACTAACTGACTGTTCATTACTAGTGATTATTATTTATTATGGTACACTGTTTATTATGTATGAAATATTATTTTAGGGGAATAATATAATCTTTATCATGAATTATACAATCTTTTGCAGGAAATACACTGTCAGGTATACCCTTTTGTAATTGGACCAATCAGGTTTATTCCAAATCAAGAGAATGACTCATGGTTTGATACAGTCCTTTATATTTGTAGATGCTATAGCTTGCATACTATTTGGAGGCAAAACCCTTTTAATACGCAGATGCCCTTTTGTGCGCTCCAGATTAGCACACCTGCACATAAGATTTCTTGTTATAGGCCTAGAGAATTTGCAGTTTTCAAATTACCTAAATGGCCTCCTGCCCCGGTGGATAATCTGGTTGCACTGTAAAGGAAGGATGTGTTGTTATTCCAAATCCCCCATTACCCCAAAAGACTCATAATCCATCTTTCCAGTCCAGCAGCAATTCACAACTAATTTGGTAGGCTGTAGTCTGTTTTTGTAATACAGTGTCATTTTTAAGATGTGAATATATTATTCTTCCTCTCATTTTATTCCTTGCTTGCTGCAGAATAATGTTTCCCGTAAGAAAAATTATAGATCAATTACTCTTTAATTCTGTTCAGAATGGCTGGTTCTAGAAGTTGTAGTGATCCGTATAACAGCTGTGGGCAATTGCTCCTCTGGGGCAGAGCAAGCCTGTTCTATGAGGTCCTCAGTAAGGTTTTGTATCGATTTTCATCATCTCCTTTTCTTTTTATGGACGGTATTTTACTTAATACAGATAATCTCATAGAGATGGTTATATGGTCCCCTATTGCTGTTGAGTTATTGTAGATATTATATATTCCAAAATTTTGTCCAAGTTCTGCCCCTAGATGAATTTAACTTGATGTGCATGAATTAAACATCCCCATTTATTGATTTGTATTAAAAATGGATAAAATAAAATTCAAAGAAAATAGGACCCAGAGACATGAGCTAGTCTGATGCTTTAAGGTGCGCTTTAAGAAAAATTGATTTTTATAGGCCATGGTGGCAACTAGAGTGGCCATTTTACCTGAATTACAGGTTCCTATGACTCATGTATAGAAGTTAAGGATCTCTGTGGGAACTTCTTGATATTTGGCTTATACCCTCACAGCCTGTGCTTGGAACAGGTGTTATATTCTCATGCTCCATATCAACTGAAGATAAGGAAGGGTAACATTTTGATAAAGCACTAAGGACCTTCATGGACATTTTCTGGTGGCCACATATTTAGAGGTAGGTACCGTACTTTAATATGCCGATTGTGTAGTGTGTTAGATAGAAAGAGGAAACCCCCTGTAGTCAGTACGAACTATACCAGGAATACCAGCAAATACACACAATGGCAGTATTAAGCATAGTACCATAGCCAGCATAGAGTTAGCTGTAGGTCAGGAGGCATGCCACTAGTAAAGAGATTAAACAAGAAGCAATTAGAACTAGATGGAACTGGTTTGAGCAGGTTTGGATGAGGACCCTCGCACATGCAAAATGTGGTTTGATATGTCAGTGGGAGGTGACGGGGTAGAGCTGGGATCAGACTAGAGGTAAAGTTAGGGGTGAACCCTGCAGTCAGTCAGTGTCTTGTCTTGACTAACACCTGAGAACCTAAACACAGGATTAAGTCCATCTGTGACCAGCTTCAGCCGAGGGAACAGACTATCTGTGATCAGGGTCGGACTGGAGCACATTGGGCCCATCAGAGCAAATTCCTGGGCCTACTAGAGGAAATAATTATTGGGGCCTACAATAGGAAGCATTTTTGGGGCCCACAGAGAAAAGCATTCCAGAGGAAATAGTTCTTGAGGCCACCAGAGGAATGCATTCTTGGGGCCCACTTTTTGTCTAAAACTCAATTAGCATGTAATATAATCAAATTGGATGTTTACTGACTAACCAGATAGGAAATAACATAACCAGACACACTGTTTCAGTATTGGATCTCTTGCTGCTCTGATGATAGCCCTGTGTCAGGGCCTGGGGCCCACCAGAGGATACTCTGATGCTCTAGCCGGACAGTCAGACACTGTCTGTGATTGTGAGAAGACATAGTGAACGTCATTGATTATTACTGAAGATGTCAAAAGTAAGTAAAAATGTATGGTTTTATTTAAAAGTAATGAGCACACAAAGAAAAAATTAAAACCACATCAAAGCTGACCAATGGTTAAAGTACCATGGGCCAGTAGCCCTGGATTGAAAAGCAAATGGCACACCTGGGAATAACCTGGGAGGGATGAACATAAAAAATATATAGATTTAACCCCTAACTACAGAAATGCCAATTCACCCAGTTTGTTAGGGAGTCACCTGATTTTTGACCCCCCCCCCCTTAAAGTGGACCAACACTCAGGATTTTGACTATCCTGGGTCTTGGTCCACTTCGGTGGGGCACCCCCGATCGGGGTGCCCCGCTGTGTGAAACCCCCCCAAACCCCCCGAACTCACCTCTCCCCACGCCGACGGACAAGCCGCGGACAAGCCGCGGACAAGCGGCTCCTCCGCCGCCGCCTCCCGCGCGTCCCTCTTGACGCGCGCGTGCCCGCGCCGGCCATTCACAGATGGCCGGCGCGGGCGCGCCAAAGATAAGGTAAGGAGTTTGGGGGGGTTTCACCCCGCGGGACATCCCGATCTCGGATGTCCCGCGGGGAGGGAGGTGATCGGCCCGGGAATCTTATAGATTCCCGGGCCGATCACCCGTGGGTGTTGGTCCACTTTAACCCGGTTACCCCTTTCAAACTACCAAATCAACCTGAAAAAACATGAATTTCCTTCTTCTCTGTGATTGGCTGACTTAGATCTCCAACACATTTACTATGCCATTAAATCATTGGCTAGCCATCCAGCTCCTCACTATTGGCTGCCTATGACTCCTTCTAAGCTAGATTTGCCCTTAGAGGTGTGGCAAGGATATCCTGTCAGACGTGGACCTAGAGGAACAGTGCTGTGACTGCTGCAGTAGATGGGGTGAGACCTATCACTCGTCTGTTGACCCTTTCTCAGCTGTAAGTAGAGGCAGAGGTAAGTGCCTCTGCCTGTTCTAGGACTTCTAGCTAGCGATCAGCTCTTCATTTTTTGCTAAAGGGTCACGTTTAATGTGGCCCAACACTCAAAAATGACCGGGGGTCCACTTACTCCCCAGAACAAAACACACCAGCGGCCGGCCTGTAATCTAAAAGATTCCAAGGGCCAGACACTGGCTTTTCCCTGGGGCATCCCAAATTGAGATGCCCCACTGTGTGAAACCCCCAGGGTGTCAATATACACTCACCTTTAAGTGGTCTTTCCTTCCTGCTTTCTTTTCTTTAGTGTCAGCTATTGTAATAGTGAAGAATACGACCAGAATTATTATATAAGCATTATGTTTGTTAAAACCTTATATACCTGCAAACTGCCATTTGTTCCTCAAAAGCCAGTGAATAAGTCAAGCCCCTTAAACACACCCCCACCACACCCATCACACTGTTCTCCAAGGTTGGCGGCTCTGTAATTATACTAAGCAAGCAATTTTCACAACACACGAGTATACCAAAATGTAGTAAATAAGACAAAATTTAACCCAATGGTACAAAGCCAGAGGGTCACATAAAGGAGCACCACCAAAATAAATTCATACTCAATTTATTCAATTAATACAAAAACACATACATTTAAAAACCACAACTACAATACACAAAATTAAAACCGCCTCTACCTACCCTGAAAAAATGCATAAGTGCCTGTCCTAACAGTGCCCATATATACAGCAAGATATTATAGACAGTCAGGGCGGGAGGCCGCTCCACCTGCGCTTCGCGGTCTGTGAAGCGCAGGTGGAGCGGCCTCCCGCCCTGACTGTCCACCCTGGAGATTGATCCTCACATTGCCATATAGCTGAGTATCTTCCCCCTTTTTGTTATTATTGTCACTTGTTGCATTTTGTATCTCTATACAGTTACTATTGCACAGCCATGAAGGCCAATGTATTTTGAAGTGTCTTGTTTCTTTGATGTATATTACTTTTGTAATTCAGTAAACAGAATGTGGGTTATTTTGCACAATGCACATGTCACTTTGGGATTTAGAATTTATTAGGTAGGGTTTTTTTTATATACTATACATGGTTGATATTACTAATTCAAATTATTTTTGTGCCGGCACAAATATACCTATATATATATTTTTTTTTTCTAATATTAGGGGGGGTTTAGATTATATAGGGAAGAGGCTCAGGTTTATATGTCTATAATATCTTGCTGTATATATGGGCACTGTTAGGACAGGCGCTTATGCATTTTTTCAGGGCAGGTAGAGGCGGTTTTAATTTTGTGTATTGTAGTTGTGGTTTTTAAATGTATGTGTTTTTGTATTAATTGAATAAATTGAGTATGAATTTATTTTGGTGGTGCTCCTTTATGTGACCCTCTGGCTTTGTACCATTGGGTTAAATTTTGTCTTATATCATTGATTCAGTGAGCACGCCCATACTTACCAATTATTAGTGGTGCACCATATTAGTCTATATCAAAATGTAGTAAATACAAATGAACTGTAAGGCTGTAAGAAGCAGCTAAAGCAAAGCTATAGAGCATAGATTTAGAGGGGGAGGCTATATCTGTGATTCTGGAACTGGACTGGAATAAAAAGCTGTTTTGTTTATTGCCTATGACTTGGTGCAACAAAACTGTGAGTAACTGAGAACTGTTACCACACTTACACCCAGAGGCATAGCTAGGTTTTCTGGCACCCGGGGCAAAGGTTCAAAATGCCAATTTGGGGCCCCCTGACCTGCTGCACCTGGGGCACGTGCCCCCCTAACTACACCCCTGCTTACACCACCCCATACACCAGCACTGGATCCAAAGATTGCCCACTCTTCACCACACCACTGACCAGCTGCTTGTGGTTTATAACAACTCTCTTACAATAAGAGTAATAATGAGTAGCTACAATAATATTAATAATACATAATGATAATACTCTTGTTATTGTTGTTGGATAAGTTGGCCTTTTAAAAAATGATCTCTTTAAACCAGACCAACAGCCTGGCACAGTTGAAAAAGATAGGTAGCGGCCATTTTGGTGTTTCCTCTCCCAGCATCTCAGCCATGCTGCTGCCTGGATTCATAACTGACATTGCACAGTAACAGGAAGCCCAGCAACACTTCCTGTTTGCAGGTGGCCTGCAAATGCACAAGCTGCCATTTTATTTTTAACATTTACCACAGCAGGGTAAATTAAATTTTGATGTGCAGCAATCTAAATTGCCCTGGGGAGGGAAGCATATGACTGCGTGTGGCTCGATTGCATCGATTCCCTCCTGCCAGGGCATCCAAAATTGGGATGGCCCACTGTGCAAAACCCCCCCAGTTCGCCCCATTCACTTACCTTGCTTCCCGGTCCGAAGGCGCATGCGCGAGCTTCAGCCGCATCCCGCTATCCCTCTAGCAGGGATGTGTTCCCTGTTAGCGGGAAGCAGGGGATGCGTCCGCCAGCGCGCTCAGAGCTGCTGGCCTTATACATCATCTTAGATGTTGTGATGTCAGTGGCTCCAGTGTGCCGATTGGACGAGCAGCCACGCATGCGCTGTAGGACCGGGAAGAGGTGACTTAGATTGGGCGATCTGGGGGGGTTTCACACAGCGGGGCACCTCCGATCAGGATGCCCGCAGGGCGAGCAGTGTGAGCTGAGCTGTCAGTGTCGACTGCTAATGTTTGCATGTCTCAGTTAAAGTGGACCAACACCCTCCCATGATCGGCCCGGGAATCTATAAGATTCCCGGACCGATCAGCTCCCTGGCTGCGGGGCACCCCGTTTGTGAATGCCCGGCGCGGGTGCGCGCCCTGTAAGAGTGACGCGCGGGAGGCGGCGGCGGGCGCGCTCTCTTGTACGTCGCTGCCTCCCGCTTGTCCGTCGGCAGGGATTGGCTGCAGCGGTCATGTGGGAGCGGGGAGAGGTGAGTTTTTGGGGCTTTCTGGGGGGTTTCACACAGCGGGGCACCCCCAATCGGGGTGCTCCACCAAAGTGGACCAAAACCCAGGATAGTCAAAATCCTGGGTGTTGGTCCACTTTAAGTCACAGTATAGATTTAATGTTTGACTCATCTTTGTCTATTCTTTTATCTAGAGACATACGGAGAGGTTAGTGATGCTATATGATAAGTCATACGCTATCTGTGACGGTGGTAACAGCAGAGGCACGTGCTCTCAGGTCTGATCCTTTTCATATCAGAGCCTGGCTGTGGGAATCTTGCCTGGATATGAGCAGCCACACCCTCTGTATCTGCCGCAGCCAATCAGAGGTGGGCATCTGTCCAAGGTGCTGCAGAGTCAAGGATGACTTGGCAGCAGACATTTCCTTTCTGTGGGGTTGTAGATTTATTCTGAGGAAGAAAAAAATAAATAAATCCTGTAAATCATTCCCTGTGCTGTCAGCTATCAAACAATCCAAATATACAAACTTTGTATTTTGAATTGCAGATCCATAATGTGTCTACAGACATAATAATATACACAGTCTATTCTGTTGGACCATTAACATCATCAATATACACAAAAACTATTAAAGCAGACCAAACGTAAAAGAGAACCCTGCAGCCAGACAACTCACCCCTTCTGGCCGTCCGAGAGTCCTGAAGTCTCTCTCTGTCTATGATAAAAGAAGAAAAAAACGAACATAGAGGCTGAATCACTACTAGCGCCACGTATTGCCAGATGAGCGTCTGTATAGCGACACTTAGAGCGACCGCTAGTAGATGCTGTAAGCGGGTATCGGGCGCTGTAACCTAGCATTGTGGTCACTGTAGTAACCTGGCCGGCAATGATGAATATGATGTGCGTTGGGCGTTCTAACAACAGTATAACGCTGCAGCGAGCTAGAGGTAGTGCCAGGTCAGTGCGTCCGGCGCTCTATACCAACAAAAAACTACACACACACAGACTCTCAGCGCTCCACATCATGCTTATCAAAAAAGGACACACACACACAGCGTCGGCGCTCTAAATCTGGTCTCTATAGTATAGAGCGCCAGACGCTGTGTGATCACAGTCACAGTTTTTGAACACATAAACACCAGTAACAAAGCGAAAACACATGGAATGACATTGTTATAACACTGGGACAATGACACTTTAGTGCCAGACCAGTAAATAGAATTTTGCATAAAAATATAAAGTCAAAAACATGTATAAAAGTGTTTGTTTACAGCCAGGAGAGGGCACACAATGATTTGAGCAAAAAAAAATAATAGCGTGCCAAACACGCTATTTAAACACAAACAAATGAAAGGCCATTGAAATGTATAGGAGAGCGACACTGAGCGAAAGGTAATACGTGGCGCTCCTACATGCTGAGCCACCTCTAGTAATACATGTGATGCTACATGGCGCTGTTAGAGGCGCTCACCAGATTCACTTTCTTAAATGTGGTTTTGCATACAGCGCCCGTTGTCACCAGACGCTGCCTGCCGCTACGAAGCATTACCTGGCGCTATCCGTTCTTAAAAAAAAAACCCTACTCTTCAATTCCAAATGCATATAGAAGTGGGTATAGGTGTTTAGCCCAGCCCACATTGGAGTGAATAGTGTGCACAGCTCTATTCACTGTGCCAGAGGGGCACTGCCTCGGTGCCCACTAGTATGTAGCAGTGTTCTGGAATAGGTCTGCCAGGGGGCAGTGTGCAGTGACACATTCAAAATGAAGATTTTTGATTAATTAAGAAAAACATTTACGGAAGCATTCCTTATTCCTAAATCATGATGCCTTCGCTGTATAAAACCACCCCCTAACCTTGGAATCCAATCCCATTGTGTATGAGTCCCATCCATTGTGCAACCCCACCAAGCATATCTGGCTGCAACGGGCAATCATTTTATTCTGCATCGCTTGCTGGGCAATTCAATCACTTCCTCATTTATTGTATGGCTGCCAATCACTTGACTCTGGTGACCAATCGGGTTTTCTGATTCAGGTTTGCACACCAAACCTGAATGGTTGCTGGCAGCTATATAGCGCCAAAGAAGTAAAAGCTAAAAAGTGGCTTAAAGCGGACCTTCACCCTGGATAAGATCATATCTTATATGTTTCCCACACCCTGTACATACAGATTTCTTACATTAAAAATCATCCTATCTGCTGCATTTTATTAGCCTTTAAACATCCAAGATGGCGGCTCATGGAGCATCAGGCAGCCTGCAAACAGGAAGTGTTTTCTGACTGTGTCACTCTGCATTCTGGGATTGCTGTCCTTTCCCTGACCCCAGCTCTGCTCTGTCTGTGCTAAGCACAGCTATAACCCACCCCCTGTACTTTATCCCGCTCTCCTCTCAGTATGTGATGCTTCTGAGGCAAGATGGCGGCGCCTGTATCCTAGAGTCCTGAACAGAGTTGCAACCCAGTGGGGGAATGAATAATAAGTAAGTGACTAAAAACGTAAAATATATCAATTTTAGATGCTGGGGAATAGTTTTTAAAGTGGACCAACACCCGATGCTGATCGGGCCGGGAGATCAGCATCGGGGCTGCCCTGCTGTGTGAAACCCCCCAGAAAGCCCCGAAATCCATATCTGCTCCTCGATCCAGCGGCGCATGCGCGAGCCGCCGCTCGCCCATCCCTCTAGCAGGACGCGCACCCACGCCGGCCGTTTGTGAATGGCCGGCGCGGGCACGCTCCCTGTAAGAGTAACGCGCAGGAGGCGGCGGCGGGCGCGCTTGCTTGTCTGGCGACGGACCTTGCTTGTCCGTCGGCGGGGATTGGCTGCAGCGGTCACGTGGGAGCGGGGACAGGTGAGTTTTCAGGGCTTTCTGGGGGGTTTCACACAGCGGGGCACCCCCGATCAGATTGCCCCACCGAAGTGGACCAAAACACAGGATAGTCAAAATCCTGGGTGTTGGTCCACTTTAAGGGTTTGGACTTTTCATTCAATCATGGTGAAGGTCCATGTTTTACACACAGGGGCGACCCCAAATTGACCAAAACCCCAGGAGGAGGGCTGAGTTTTAGTCCATTTTAAGCATAAATGTAACCAAACAAATGCATGCCCATGAGCGCTAGCAGCTGATGTAAACAACATATTAATACAAAGTGACAATCCTACACAACAGGCCCAACACATAGCTAACATGATATATGTTGCAGCATTTAGAATCTTTGCAGCCTTTATAAGAGAGGTGTATCATTGATTCAGTGGCTTGTAATAACACAAAGGCTGTGTTATGACAAAAAGTACAGCACTCTGTGGGAAAGGCTGCTTAAAGCGGAACATTGGACCGAAAATAAAAAAGGGCCGATTCCCTTCCCATTGGCCCCTACTTACCTTTTGGCTGCAGCGGCATCCGGGTGCTTCAGAGCCCGATGGCTGCCCCCCGCGCCGGCTTAGCCGAGTGACTCTGCTCCATGCTCCGTTCTCCTCAAAGTTCCGCACCAATCAGTGAAGTCTTGCGGGATTTCGGACAACCCCATTGCATCCCATTCATGGGCGCTGCGCAGGCGCGAGATCGGGGGCCGCATGCAGTGTCTTATGGTGCCGCCTGTCGGAAGGTTGCCCGGAAACCAAGGGACCTAGAAGATGGATCCCTTGGCGAGGTGCATAAAGAACGCCCTAAGGTAAAACCGGTGAGGGAGGGGAGTAGATCGGTGAGTCTTGGGGGAGGTTTTAACCTCCCCCGATGTACCTTTTTAAAGCTAAGTTAGTCAGCACACAACAGGCAATGTTAATGTTAACAAAGTGGACCAACACCCAGGGGTGATCGGCCCGGGATTCTATAAGATTCCCGGGCCGATCACCTCACTCACCGCGGGACATCCGAGATCGGGATGTCCCGCGGGGTGAAACCCCTCCAAAAAACTCCAAACTCCTTACCTGATCCGCCGCCGCTTCCGCCGCCGCCGTCTCCCGCGCGCCCCTCTAGACGTGCGCACGCCGGCCGTCTGTGAATGGCCGGCGCGGGCGCGCGCACGCCGAGAGTGACGCGAGGCGGCGGCGGACGCGCTGTCTTGGACGCCGCTGTCACCCGCTTGGACGTCGGCGGGGATTGGACGGCGCGGTCACGTGGGAGCGGGGAGAGGTGAGTTTTTTGGGGTTTCTGAGAGCGGGACACCCCCGATCGGGGTGCCCCGCCTAAGTGGACCAAAACCCAGGATAGTCAAAATGCTGGGTGTTGGTCCTCTACATGTACATTGTATTTGCTGTAAAACATACACTCATAAACACACAGGACAAATAAAGTGGACCAAAACTCAGGATTTTGACGATCCTGGTGCCCCGTTGTGTGAAACCCCCCAGGTTGCCTGAACAAACTCATCTCTTCCTGGTCCTACGATGCTCAGTGCACTCGAGTGCGCTGACGGCTGCGTTCCCTGCTACTCTCTAACAGGGAGCATGCCATGCCGGCCACAAATGCCTGGCGTGGGCACGCACCCTGCTCTTGTTTTTGGCGACCTGGGGGGTTTCACACAGCGGGACACCCCCGGTCGGTGTGCCCTGGGGGCAAGGACCAAAACCCAGGATAGTCAAAATCATTCCAAGCAAAGGGGTACATTAGCCTGTTTTCTACTCTCTCCATGCTGAATGTGAGGGGCTGCATCTTTTATTCAACCTGCTTTATATTTCTTTATAACACCTAGTGAACTCCTTAGCTTCATCTGGGCCTACTCAGCGGCAGAGGATGACTTATCCATGCATTCTTTAGTGTAACAGTCCCCTCCAAAGTCAATTCATTTTGAGGACTGAGTAAACATCTATGTTATGAGTAGGAACTGGCCTATGTTTATTGCTCTACACAGACTGGAATGGTGCATCTGCTCCCATAGGTGGGATTCATTTATTTATTAAAAAGAATATACCCATGTACCTGTCTAGTACTGTCTCTAATTACCTAGTAACTCTAGCAAGGCACGTGCCCGCGTCAGCCATTTGTGATTGGATGAGCGGCCGCGCATACGCCAAAGGACCAGGAAGAGGTGAGTTTCTTTGGGCAATCTGGGGGGTTTCACACAGTAGAGGAAATGACCAAAACACAGGATAGTCAAAATCCTGGGTTTTGGTCCACTTTAACACCCCAAGCCCTTTGATGTTCCTCTTTAAGTCAAAAGCACTTCCCGGGGCCGTTAGCTTTTTACCTGTCCGGTTCCTAATGTCCTTAATAGACCCCATAGTCAGCCAATAAAATGACTCTCTCTTCTCTGACTCAATAAAGCCTTGTGCTACACTTGTAAATGTCTCTGGCATTGGCAAGTGCTGGCATAAGACCCAGAGAGCACAAGACAATAACAGTTTTTGTTAAATAGGAGGGAATTTAGACCGGGAACGGCGGCCAGTGCCTCTTCAGATGCCATGAATGTGACCAGTTATATTGCGGATGATGTCACTGCTTGCTATGGCTATGGTCCCTTCTCTTCTTTTATTTAGGTTCAGCCTTTTTAATGCTTTAATTAATTAGCCAGCTGCATAAATAGGTGACTATACTAAAACAATAGAGGATATTGTACAAAAAGGTCTAAGAACATAATCATAGCACAATGTGTCCCTCATACACCTGGTGGTTGGCGAGGTGACAGGAAGCAGGTTCTTCTGGACCCAGGGTGTTCCTGCGTGTGTCTTTGTAGGCGGGGTGCTGGTAATACATCGTGTTCAGTACACAATCTGCCATGCAGCACTTTCCCGTCCTCTTACAGCCAATATCCAAACAGCTGGTCTTATGCTAGTGTCTGGTTAACCAGGTTGTTGTCTCCGTCCTGGATATCCATAGTAGCTGTGTTATTTCTTTTCTCTCTTGTTACTACTAGTTTCCTGCTCCTTTACTAAGCGAGTGGTTTAGAACACGGACTGTCTGACTGGGTTTCCTCCCTTTCCTACCTTCCAGCTATGCTTCTAGAACTTTCCCTTGCACATATTCACATGCCTCTTGCCTTGCCAAACATGTGCTGGGTTTTCCCTCTAGATCCCCTCAACCAAAAGCCATCAAACCTGTGGTTTCCTGTTGTTACTCTATTCTTTTGGCTCCCTTTCTGTCTATGTTTAGCCCTAGCTTTTCCTTTCTAGACGCTTCCTATCGTTAGTCTATGGCAGCAATACTCAACTGGCAGACCGGGGTCCGAATGCGGAGCTCAGTGCCAGATTTACGGACCCCTGGCCTGACAGCACTGCACTCACTTGCCCATCCATTTCTGTCCCCCAAGTTCTGCCCATCCAATCCCCGGCCTCCCAGCTTTGCCAATCCATTACCCTTTCTTCCAGCTCTGCCCATTCATTCCTGCCTTTCTAGTTATGCCCATCCATCCCTTCTCCCATTTTTTTTCTCCATCCCTCCTGTTCTTCATGTTCTGTCAATCCATCCCTCTTCCTTACAGCTCCTCTCCCATCCATCCCTCTCCCCCGCGCCCTATCTATCCATGTTACCAGACCTTATTGCCAGTAACATTTTAGGCCCTAGTCCAACCCTGTACACGGACTGCACGGTTAAAGCAGTGTGCTGCGGAGCAGTTGGTTCTGTGGGGCCAATAGGATTTTTGCAGTGGGGTAGTGGGGCAAGCAGCCTTTTTTTAGTTTGCTTGGGGAGTCTATAGCCCCTCCCCCAGTGTGCTGATTTCTATCCTATCTATATCCATACTCTATCCTTTAACTATCAACCCCCCCCCCCCCCCCACAACAGCCCTCTGCCCGGACCTTCACCTCTCCCCTGATGCTTGTAAATAGACCTTTACAAGAAGTGGTTGAGTACCCCTGGTCTATGGCATAGGTGCCCAACTGATGATAAGGAAATGATATTGTGAGCTTAATTCCGGGACAGAACTTGACTGGAGTGCTCCTAAAGTCCACCTTTACTCAGAGCACCTTGGCAACTTGACAAAGTGACGTTTTTCCACGAAACGCGCGGGTGATGATACCAGTGGCGCACGACAGGGATATCAGATCTAACACTTAGGTGAATTCATTCCTTGTAGTTACCTTTGTTCACTGTCATTTTCTAATTGATCATTATGTGGTACTATTGCACTTTACAAGCACTGTTAGCACTTTAGTAAAAACACAGTTTTCTTGAATATTGTTTCCTTAGTAGATTTAGTGGATTATATTATTTGATGGATTATGGGGTTGAGCTTATAATTGGGATGCCCCTGCTGTGGTCCTTCTTGTCATTTTAATTGAATGTTGTTTGTTGACTTGTTGTTGTTGAACTGGCACCGCAGTGTCTGTTTTTGTACTTCAGGTTGAGGTGGAGACACCAGATTGGCACATTACACCCCACCATTATCTAGGTGGTACAGGACCATTTTATTTTCTGTAGGAAGGTCTATACTCAGAGGGAAGTTTATGTCATCACCTTCCATCCCCAGCCCAGTGTTTTTTTTACTAAAGCTTTTGCCCAATATTCATAACAACACAAACCGGATGCAGTCGGCCATATTGCTCCCTGACCGAGCAGCTACACCTCCCAACACTGATACACTCTGTTACAGTACACACTGCTCAGCAATGGGGAACCAGGCTTTGGAGTCGAAGTCAGAGTTGGGGCTAGTTTCGGCTGCAGTCCGAAAAAAGAAACCGACTCCAGCATAAAAAAAATCTAATATTGTATAAATAATGCGACTTTCATAGGAAGTTTAGAAATATCAATCATAAATATTTTCTATGTTCTCAATCTAAGGCCCTTGTTTATACCATTCAGTGATAAACAGCCATCTTTTATTCAGCCTGCTCTATATTTCTTTCTAACACCTAGAGAACTCCATGCCTTCTTCTGGGCTTACTCGGCAGCAGAGGATGAATTATCCATGCATTCTTTAGTGTAACAGTCCCCTCCAAAGGGAATTCATTTTGAGGACTGAGAAAGGGGAGCCACCAGAAAGGAGCAAGTTCAGCAGGGTTTATCTGGGAATGCAAAGTGCTGGTGAGTTGAAGATGCCATCCCTGATAGCCAACATGGGGCAAGGAGAAAGCATCATATGCTCAAGCCATCTGATGTGGTCCCTGCCCTGCTGTGCAGAAAGTGTGAGGGGTAAATAGAACGGGCGTGTAAAGGTAAACAGAGGCTCATTCGGGATGAGAGATTGCAAGGAGAGTGATATCAGAGGGGTGGACCATTGCCAAATATAGGTGGCAGGGGTGGCTTGGAGGAACGTGGTGACGTTGATAGTGCAACACCACCACTAAGTGAAATCTCTGGCACCATAAAAAGATACAATTTTTTTCTATATTTAATTGAATGTTTTGCATTAGTAGGTGTTTATATGGGTTGAGTTTCAGGAATACAGTAATGATTTGGGATTGATGGGGAGGGCTATAAATATGGAACCCATATATTGGAGTCGAGCTTTGGCTTAACGCCTCCACAGCCCTGTGGGGAGCACTTTAACCTAACTGAATGAATTAGCATATGGCCGCTATTTACCATAATACTACTTCCCGTTAGTGTTTTTATCAATATTGGGCTGTCGCCATCCCAGTGCCTCAAAACAGTCTGTGTTTTGTTTTTTACTAAAGCCTTTGCCCAGTAATGATAAAAACACTAACAGGAAGTAGTATGATGTTGAATGGCAGCAATATGATAATTAATTCAGTTACAATCTAAAAACATATTGCCAGTTATAATTAATAAGGCAGACCATCAGTGCTGAGCTATGTGTACTGTAACTGTATGTTTCATCGCTAGAAAGCACCGGGGGGCAGGGCTGCTCGGCCAGGGAGCAATATGGCTGACTGCATACAGGTTGTGTAATATATATTGGGAATAGGCTTTAGTAAATTAGGGTTAGAAGGCGGTGACATAAACATTCTTTCTGGGTATAGGATCACTGTAAAATAACATTAACCAGATATGTGAACTCTTGCTTGTGTCTTTAATGACACTGGTATTAAATAGCCTTGTTGGAGACCCTGAGCTTGTCTCTGTATGTAATCTGCAACTATATTGCTAGGTTAATGCAGTTTACATTTATGACAGTAGATGGCGTTGTTATCTTTGTGTAGTGTCTGTTGCGCATTCTCTACTGCATGTTGTATTTCCTGTACAGTAAGCTGCTCTCTAGACTCTCCTGTCCTTGTAAGGTGATCTTCTCTTACTGCACTCATGTTCCAGTTCCTGTTACACCACAAATGTCTTTCTGGATTTGACGCCGCTGCACCCAGCACTCACAATATGCAACAAGCCTAACCCTTTAAGTGCCAGCCTACCTAAAGATGTTGTCACCCTCTGTTGTCAGACCATTTTTGAAAATCTTGTGCCCAGGAGGGCACTTTATAACATTTTCAAATAAACTACAACTACTATCTGCACTATCAAGGGTTAAGTTAAAAAGAAAAATTAAACCTTTAAAAATGTTAAAAAATGGCGTTGGGTCCCCCCTTCCCAGTAAAACCAGCCTGGGCACCAATTATGATGCTGATTGACCAGGGCTATTCCCCCCCCCCCCCCAGGCTTTTGGGAGGCAGGCAATTGGGGCAGGGTTAATGGCAAGTCACCAGCTGGCTGGCAGGTGCCCCCTCCTACCTTGTTTCAAGGACCCCTTACTTATTCACCAAGGGTTAAATGAAAAAAAACACACTGACACAGCAAAAATGTAATTTATTAAAAATATTTTTTTCTCTACTTACCTAAAATCCAATGGCAATCAACTTAGCCGGGTGTGGGGGCAGGGAATAGGAGCCGTCTGGCACTGCATCAGGTTCTGCCGATCACTTCCGTCTTCTGACTTGCTCCCTGTCACTGACTTGCTACCTTTTATAGGGCGAGTCACATTATGTAAAAGACCCCTCCCTGCAGAGGCTGGCAAGATGCTTGAAGCCAGTGCATGGGGCAGGGAAGGGGTCCTCTCTGCCCCGCTGAAGACCTTGGGGTAGGATCGGGGAAGAGGAGACCCAGGTCACTGTATCTCGGATGGAGGTGAGAATCTTTTTTTTTTTTCTTTGATTCTATGTGCTTGGCAGTTAATGGTAGGAGAGACGAGCATGTGGAATATACGGGCTTGGTGTTTAAAGGGTTAATGAGGGTAGTAGTGTTGGAGGGGATGTACAGGTGCGGGCTTCTTGCAAATGTTTGAGAGGGTAAGTGAGCCAAATGTTTTCGTTGCCCAACCGGCAGCCCTGGGGTAGTCGCCATCAGTTGGCGCAGGCGAGGTTAGGTTATAGAAGAAAAGCAAGGAGCAAGGCACCATAACTTCTAGGCAAAAAACCTACCCTCATTTTTGACCATGCAAGGGGTCATTCTTATATTGGCTTTGAGATCTCCTTGCGGAGTCATTTAAAGTCATAAGGGTTGATTCAGAGAGGCATAAAATCTTTTTCGTTTTTGACTCGTTCCGTTTAGTTTTCGTTTTGTTTCGTTGGCGTATGTGTGTACGCATGATTCTAAGCTGGCATCGGGAGCCTTCTGTTAACTGTTCATCGCTGCGTACGCCAACGAGATTGTCTTTTGTCTTTTTTTTGTCATTTTTCTGCTTTAGTTTTTCGTTTACGTTACTTAGGAAACAACGTAGGCTTCCGTTTTTTGTTTTTTTCCAACGTCGCCTGCAACTAAATATTTACGTGCCCCGTTAGATTCTGCATTCCGCTTTCTAAAAATAAACGTCCAGACGGAAATCTGTCCTAACTCACGCATGACACACCTAAATTAACTCATTCATGTCCCCGTCTCAACTATTCTCTCACTCACTTCTGCTACAATGCTTACCTCAATTCCTTTGCGCTTTCCATTTTCTTGACTTTGCGCACTTCATGCTTACCTCAATTCCTTCGCACTTTCCATTTTCTTGACTTTGCGCACTTCATGCTTACCTCATTTCCTTCGCGCTTTCCATTTTCTTGACTTTGCGGACTTCATGCTTACCTCAATTCCTTTGCGCTTTCCATTTTCTTGACTTTGCGAACTTCATGCTTACCTCAATTCCTTCGCACTTTCCATTTTCTTGACTTGGTGACTTGGCGCACTTCATGCTTACCTCAATTTCTTCGCGCTTTTCATTTTCTTGACTTTGCGCTATTCCTTTTTTTTTTCTTCCAATGTTTTCCTGTAAGCAACCCTTAATGTATTTTTGATTGACATAAAAGAAGACAGAAACATGTTTTTTCTTTTGGTATTTTATTTTAAAATGCAAATTCTTATTTGCCTTTTTGTTTTCTTTGGTTTTAGTTTTTTTTTGTTTTTTTAATATCTGTTTCTAAAATCTGAACAATTTTAAAAGTTTTAAAATTTGCAAAAACTATTTACAAAGCAATGGCAGGCCCCATATAATTATTCTTCTGTGGTCCCCATCGAAGCAGCCAGCTCCTGGATATCGCCCACCAGCCGAAACACAGTAGCTGTAAGTTGAGTCAATCTTGCCTGTGTAGTGTAAAAAAAAAGAAATGAAAATTATTGGTCTGCAAATACATGTTTCACAGCTGTGGATCGAATTATTATTAAAGTTTCCTAAAAGTCATTAGGCCATATGTCATTCTGCAACTGAATTCATCAAGGGATGAGGGCATATGTCATTATGCTAATTACATTGGCTAGGGATTCTGGTTTCTTGCTGATGATATCATGTTCGACATACTCCAAATCTTAAAGTTTAAACTTACTTGGCTGGTGGGCGACCTCAGCTTCGGGGACCACCCTCCACTCTGGGGCCTGCCACTGCTGGGAATGTGAGGCTGTAGAGACATTTAAAATAGGCTCACTTCTAATGTCTGATTGCACAGAAATCAAATTACACTTAGAATGTGTGTGTGACATCACCCACCTCCTCCATGTTCCTCATGGGCTTGATCTGCTGCCCTCTCTGCTCCCGATCCTTCACCCGCTACATATTCATCTATAAAAAGAAAAGCAGAAAATGAGTATTGGTTTCAATAGCATGTACCTGTGTGTGTTAAAATCAGAGTCACATACCAGTGTGTATGGGCTCAGACGTTTTATACGACTGCCTGCCCATGTGGTGAGGCCCCTCCTCTGTAGAGAGGTCGAGTGGGGTAGGAGGCTGGCCCTGGAGATGCACCACCTTTACTTTGTGCAGAATCATCCCGCACTGGCTGGACTGCTCGCCTTCGGGTGGGTCTAATTCGATATTCAAATTCGGACACTAGAAAATATTAGCATTTATAAATAAAGGCCTACCTTCTGTGTTTGTCAGATCTAGCATGCAATCGGAATGTACTTACTTGGGAAATGTGTTGCAAAAATCGCCGCACCTGGGGCCTCTTCCGTCGCTTGAGGTCCGACCAATGCTGGATGATTTGCGTGAAAGTGAAAGTGGTGTCAGTTTCCGTATCTATTGTGGCCACAATCTCCAGGGCCAACTTCCGTTTCTCATAATCGTTGGGCAGGTAGTCGTACCTGCGCTCCATCATGATCTAAAAAACACATAAATAAAAATAGTTGTTAGATCAAACAGCATACAATCATCTCATTCACAATTAGATCAGTTTACTAAATGCCATTCCCCATCACATTTCTAGCCTTAACCTATCCTTCTAGATGCAAGTTAGTTGGTTCGCACATGTGCGCACTAACTTCTGTTTGCCACGGAGTTTAAATCAATTTGAAAAACAACTGTTTCTTCCTGCGCTTCCTTAATGCATATGCATGCATTTAGATGTCAAATCAACATCCTTAAAAAACACTTACAAGCATAATAATATCTTGTTGTTGGTGGGTGAAGATCGTGGGAGCCATCTTCTTTCTAGTCCGCAGCAGATAGGTAGTGCCCCAGCGGTTTCCAGGATGCGCACGGCCGGACGCATGCGTACGTGTAAGCGTCATACCCAGTCATTAGTATTTAAAGTGGACCAACACCCAGGATTTTGACTATCCTGGGTCTTGGTCCACTTCGGTGGGGCACCCCCGATCGGGGTGCCCCGCTGTGTGAAACCCCCCCGAACCCCCCGAACAACTCACCTCTCCCCGCTCCCAGCGCCGACGTACAAGCAAAGATCTTGAACGTCTAAGCGGCGGCGGCCGCCGCCGCCTCCCTCGCGTCACTTTGAACGCGCGCGCCCCCGCGCCGGCCATAAGGTAGGTAAGTTGGGGTGTTTGGGGGGGGTTTCACCCCGCGGGACATCCCGATCTCGGATGTCCCGCGGGGTGGGGGGTGATCGGCCCGGGAATCTTATAGATTCCCGGGCCGATCACCCGTGGGTGTTGGTCCACTTTAACGGGTAATGGACGCACAGCTCATTCTCTTTGTGAATGTCATCATGGCACCAAAGAAAAGTAGCGCCAAACATCCACCAGCCAAGGAGCGCAAGACAAAAAGGGCGGAGACACATCCTCAAGACCGAGCACTCGAGCCCACAAATCCCAAGGTTCCAAGGTGCCGGAAACGCGGAGCAAAAGTGGCCACCACAAGGCTACATTGGCCACAACTCCTGGCCCATCCAAATCTGCCAGCACCAGGAAAAGGAAAGAAACTTCCTCCAGGAAGAAGGCTCCCACCCAACCACATCGAAAGAGCAAGGGAGCGCGACTTCCAAGGGGAAAAGGAAGCAGAGGCCGAGAAGCCCAAGCCCCAAAGCACACCCTCACCTGCTCGCCCACATTTTCCACCGGAACACGTTGAAACAACCAAGTCCTCTGCCACATCCACGGCTGCAAGTTCTGTGGCCAGCCAGCCAATGGCCCCCAGTCCAAATTCCATACCAGTCCATTTCTTTTCGAGCGACGTGACAACCTATTCTTCCCCACATACTCAGGCAATAATGTTCCCTGAATTGTCAACAACCAGGGAAGAGCCACAGCAAACATTAGGCCGAACCTTGCGGCGAGGGCACTTGAGCGGGTTCTTTGGTGAGGCACAAACACTCGCCTTGGCAAGTGGGATAACAGTGCATTTTGATTAGCTATATAGGCGCAATTCCTACTAGCTAAGTGCTACTAGCAAAGTGCGCAAAAAACAAATCTGGGAAGACCTCACCAGACAGGTGAATGCAACGGGGGACGAGAGGAAAGATGAGCAGATATAGCGAAAATGCTCCGACCTCAAATATGCAGTAAGGAAGAAGCAGGAATCACGGGTACATATTGATGTTTGCATTTTGCTGGTTGTTGTTGGGACCAACATGACAAATAATGTCTTATTTTCAGGATGCAAACTGGCGGAGGCTTCCCCACCAAATTGCAATACACAAGAGCAGAGGAAATGGTCCTGGCTTTGATCCACCCGCAGCATTACAGGGGCTCTCTGGCACCTGGGACATGGACAACCAGGACATTTCTGCAGGTTAGTAATGATTGTTTTAATGAGACTTATTTTAAAAATTAAAAATGTGGCTCACACGCAGATATCAACACAGGCCCCTAGGGAGTGTGTTTGAGGGGAGGTTAATGTTGTAGGCGGGGGTGGAATGGCTGAGGAAGGGGGTTAATGAACTCTCCCAGGGTGCAGCAGTTCATGGTCCTTCAAAAGGTTTTCAGTCTATACACGACCTTCACCATGATTTATGGGAAATAACAATACATTTGTAACCAAAATCCACAGCATCTGATGTTAATATTTTGACAATTTGTGATCACTTACTTCTTATTCTTTCAACCACTGGCCTGCAACTTTGTTTAGGACATGAGGATATAGACGCACCCGTCTGGATTTAGAAGCATCACACTTAGTGAGGAGATGAGAGTAGGATAAAGTGGAGGGAGTGGGGTTCTAGCTGTGCTTTGCTCAGACAAAGTAGAGCTGGGGTCAGGGAAAGGTCATCATTCCAAGAATGTACAGCAGCACAGTCAGAAGGCAAATGCTATTTGCAAGCTGCCATTTTGGATATGTAAAGCCTCCTAACATGCAGTGCATGCATGTTTTTTTTATTTTAGGGTGACCAATCTGTAGGTACAGGGTGAGCAAAACATATAAGATACACTCTGATTCATTGGGAAGGTCCACTTTAATCGCTGTGGGAATTGTGATTCCTGCTTTGCCCCGTGTGTTCTAAAGCATATCTACTCATCACGCTCATCAAGGGATGTTTTTGTGTTTACGTGCCTTTTAATTTTTCCCCCAGCTCAGCATCATGCCTCTGCAAGTGTGGAAGCCTCCTCCAGTTTGACCACGCCATCTACTTCCCTGCTGCCTAGGACACAGGACTGGCTAGATAGGGTAAGTGTACTGTGCTGATGATGTGAATGAACATGACTAATTGTTCACAAATATATTTCTCCAAAAAGCTGACACATTTTTTCACATGTCCCAACAGACTCCCCCACTAATGGATGTTATCCAGCATATGGAGGAGGAGGATGCCAGCCGGATTCTGCCTTCTGCAATTACCCCCCTGGAACCTAATCTGCCACTGACCCAGCATCCTACTGCAACAAATCCTCTGCAGCAGAGTGAAGCTGGACGCCTGCTGCCAGCCCATCATGGCCAGCAGGCTGAGACTGAGCCTACAGTCCCCAGTGCTAGCTCTGCTGCAGAGGTTTTGCCTAGTACATCTGGTACTGTTGCTCGGCCTAGACCTCCTGCATCTGCTGGCGCTCAAACCCACGGAATTGGAAGACGCAGTCAGCCACCTCGACCAGTTTCCCAGGGGAGGCGCGTGCCGATCCTGGAGTCAGCATGGCACTATGACAGCCGTTACTTTAGGCAGGTGACTCAAAGAACCAAAGAGAAGATTACTGCACATTAGAGACCTTTAATAATAACTTCACACCATGCTGACAGAATTTAGGGCAACAGCCAGATGGCAGAATAAATGGCCACCTTAAATAACTTCAGCGCCATGCTAGATGAATTTTGCACTAGCAACAGACAGATGCTGGAGCAGTGGCAGATTATGAATGCCATACATGCCCAGGTATTGGGCCACCTCCAAGGCCAACACCAACATTATTATGGCCATCAACAATATTAAGAATTTCACCTGGATCTGCTCAATATATTTCCTCTCTATCCCAACACTATTTACCTGTGTGGTGAGCGCAACCAAGATTTTGTGGTTGATGCCTTTGCTGGTTAATTTTGGAATTCGCCCATAAACCTCATTATAGTGCTCAGATACCCCACTAGCCAATGCCTGAGTTTGTGCCTCACTAAAGGGGCCGCTCAAACTCCCACGCAGCAGGCTTGGGCCTAATGAAATGCTGGCTGACTCATCCTGTTTGTTGGCAATATTGTGGGCCATTTTTGCCTGAAGAACATCAGCATTTGGCCATGGAAAAGATTGGACTGGACTTACATGGCATGCTGGCTGTCATAGGCTGGAAAAATAACTTGCACCCCTAGAGTTTGCAGATGACTCCGACCTTGCAACATTGCACTGATGAAATGTGGTACAAGCAGGAGAGGGTGTGTATGTGGCCCTATGTATTCCTGCCCTACTATTCCCATTGAAAGTCGTGCTCCCTATGGCTCTTGATGTTGGTGGGCGGGGAACCTTTGGCCTGGAGTAAGTTAGCTTAGAACTCCTGGATGTGGCCAATTTTTATGGGCCAGGAGTCGGGCCCATTGTATACTTAGGTTTGCTAATGGATGTCCATAGAGGCTGCGAGTGCCCTTCAACTAAAATGTTAGATCTTTACTGTAAATGTATGGAATGGGACTTTATCTGTTCTGGCCTAAGTTGATGCATTTATGTTTGTTGGCTTTTAAAATTAATGAAGGTTTGTAATGAAAAAATGAAAAACCGGATAAAATAAACTGCATTAAATTTTTTTGTAATTAAAGCATTAAAAAATTATTAAACCAAAAAAAAATTCTTCAGATATCAAACAAATCGACAAATAACACAAAAACAATAACAAAATAGACAAATATTAAGAAAAAAAAAATATCTATAAGCTGGGCACGGACGGATTGCCCAGAAGCACTCGGGGTGCCATCATAGAAATCATCAGTTTCCTGCCTGGGTGGAGAGGGGGGCATATCCACATAACGGGGGACCTGCTGCCTCAGGGCAAAATTGTGGAGCATGCAGCAGGCTAAAATAATTTTGATAACCTTGTTGGGGTCATACTGCAGTGCCCCCCCCTGTATGGTCCAAGCAGCGAAATCGCGACTTCAACAGGCCGAAGGCCCTCTCCACTACTGCCCGGGTCTTGCGGTGGGCCCGATTATAGGACTCATTCTGCAGGCGAAGGACTGGCGTCAGGAGCCACGGCATAAGCGGATATCCAGAATCCCCTGAAAGCATAACAAAATTCTAACATTAATTAAACATTCTAAGCAATATTATTGTTTAACATGTCATCAAGGGCAAAAAACAGCCATAGGATGATACAGGGGTCATCAACTATATTCATAGGCATACAGTGAAAGGGGAATGATTTCATTTCAACAAACTTACCCAGTAGCCATCCACCAGATAAATCGCCAGACTCAAACCGAGTATATAAGCCTGAACTACGCAGAATATATGCGTCATGGGACGACCTGGGATAACCTGCAAGGACACTCAGGAAACGCATGACCGGACCAACCACTGCTTGGATGTTCAGCGAGTGGCCCATCTTGCGGTTCCTGACCAAAAAAAAAAAACATTACACCAAGCCAAGGTATCCACAAAAAAACCCTAAATAGAAAACCAACTAAAGATTATAGTTAGACAATCCCTAACTAAATAAAAATGTCTAACTAAATATAAAAATAATATGGATGTGTTTGTAAATTAAGGTGAACATGCTAAGGACTAATTAAGGTCAGCATTCCAATTCTTTTCTAAGGGCTACATGATAAGTATTGATTAAGGTCGGCATTCTAAACTCTTTCAAAGGGATACTTGAGAAGGAGGGATTAAGGTATGCATTCTAAACTCTTTCAAAGGGATACTTGAGAAGGAGGGATTACTAGATAGATGAAATTAAGTTTGGCTAAACAATATAAAAAAATGACATAAATAACTTACCTATAGATGTATTCATCTGCTGCGGGTGGGACTAAGGCAACATGGGTGCAATCGATCGCACCCATGACGTGGCATGTCGACGATATTATAAAATCCCAACTTAATCGCGTTCCAGGCTACCATGTCGTCAGGAAAGGAAATATATTTGGGACACAGGATAGCCATGCCATCCAGAAACTTGGATAGCGCGCGGCTCAGCGTAGGCTGGGACATACCCACGGAGAGGGCACCCAGCCTCTGGAACGAGCCGTTCGCCAAAAATTGCAGGCAGCCAAGCATCTTGCTCATACCTGAAATTGCTTGCCCCTTCCTCGTGGTGCGGGCTAACCATGGCCGCAGCTTACTATACAATTTATGGAGGGAAACGCGATTGAGTCGAGTCAGCAAGAACAGCTCAACGTCATGCATGCGATCGATGTTCATGCATCTCCGGTGCAATCTGGCCTCGGCCATGCTGATGCAGGTAAGGCAGTTGAGCTGAAGGCGCTCATACTCCTCAACATAGCCGCAAAACATGATCAACACTAATTCCGAGTCCAAAATGAGCCCGTAACTGGAGCGGAAATTTAACCGTTATATAGGGCGGAGGTGCATCGGCAATCAGGACTCAGAATCAGACGCAAGCCCATACCAATAACGTAAGTTATCAGACATAACGCAAAAATTATGATATCGATTCGTCCATTGAATGCGCGTATACGCGTTAATGTAAACGCATATACTCATGAAAACAGTAACGTAAAAACCAAAAAACTAGGCAAAAATTCACAAAAAATACACAGACACATGCGAAAGTGCATGTGTATGTGTCTCTGAATCAAGGCTATAGTTCAAGGAAAAGTTGTGGAAGTGGAAATATTTTTATACTCACACTTTTGCCTTCAGAGTAAAGATAAAAGCATTTTAAAGTAGAGTGAAAGTCTCAGCGGTCAGGACTTCCACGATTGTGCATTGTGGAATGATTGTTCTGCTATCCCCATTCAGCAGCTGCAGACATTCGGTCACTAACATCACTCATTCTGCAGCTGCTGCTCTTGCCCCACTTCCCTGCTGCATTGATTCATGAATGAATCGACGCGGCCAGGGACATGACCTCGAGGCTGCACCAAGGGGGTATGTGGTATACATACTCCTTCCGGGTGCAGCAAGATGGAGGGGAATATGCACGAACTACTGCAGCATTTTGCATGCTTCTTAATGTCCTTTTTTAGTTTCCAAATCAAAAACAAAAAAAAAAACACACTGTGGAAGGATGGAAAATAGAAAGAAGCAGGATGAGGATAGGTGCAGGTTTGGGCTGATCCCACAAACTTTTGGGAATTGGCTGCAGGTGTTGATGGTTTACAGAATATTATCTGGAAACGTGTGGGTGTAGGATGGCTCTGACCCAACAGCAAGGCACTGATGACTTTATTGTTTCAATATCCCAGCGTTGGACGGGGACCCAGCACCTTGGGGAGTTCAGGGTGTTCCAATAAACATTTCCACCAAGCACAGAGCCTTCCCTTGAGATCAAAATCCATACACACTTCAAGTCTTGTGGGCAACGACCCCAGTCAGGCCAGTGACCCACCAGCTGCTTCACCAGGACACAGTGGATAGATGGGCTTTCATCTTTCCCTTCAGCACTCACCTTCAGCTAGGGTTCTGGTCTCGGCTCGATCAGTCCCAGGATGACTACACTCAGAGTTGCACAGGTTTCACCTGCCTTGTCCATAGCTACTCCACAAGTTGCTGCCATTCTGCCAGGGCTCCCTTTTATACTAGGGGTGGTGACCACATTTACCCACTTAGGTTCCACTGCTCCCTTAGAGGTGACCCCCACCCAGCCAGACCTGAACCCTGCTCCACTCTCACTGACTCCCTAATGTACTGGGAAGAGGAAGCAGCAGAAGTAAGGTACCCTCCACCACTGGAACCCATCCCAGAGGAAAAGTGGGGAACCCACCCAAGTTATGCCCCTTTTCAGATGCTACTGTTCTTTAGTGGCCTATGGGCTGCATGTGCCATGAGACACCCACCAGATAGATGCAGTTTTACTGGGCAGCCCAGCTGGAGGACTTGGAGGCCCCGATACCCCTAATCAGCACCTCTCCGGAGTATCCATGCCAAGAGGAGGACTGGGGGAGGAAACCCCTTAATCTTGGGTGTGAGGCCATAAAATGATAAGGGAAAAACCCTTGGACCACTCTGGATGAACCTGTACTTGTTTGGGACCTCTTGGCTCCCTTTATCTCCTTACACCCTTTCCTTAATACAACCCCTGGCAAAAATTATGGAATCACCAGTCTCTGTGGATGTTTCTTCAGTTGTTGAATTTTGTTGAA
Source organism: Gastrophryne carolinensis (assembly GCA_027917425.1). Lineage (NCBI taxonomy): Eukaryota > Metazoa > Chordata > Amphibia > Anura > Microhylidae > Gastrophryne > Gastrophryne carolinensis. Next base: position 98,471,636 of record CM051239.1, on the reverse strand, counting down.
AAAAAAGCACAGACATGACAAAAAACTAAAGGCATTTCAAATGGCAACTTTCTGGTTTTAAGAAATACTAAAAGAAATCAAGAAAAATAATTGTGGTAGCCAGTAACAGTTACATTTTTAGAACAAGCACAGGTAATAAATTATGGAATTACTCAAATTTAAGGAAAAAAATATGGAATCGTGAAAAACAAACAAAATAACACTCCAACACATCACTAGTACTTTGTTGCGCCACCTCTGGCTTTTATAACTGCTTGCAGTCTCTGAGGCATTGACTTAATGAGTGACAAACAGTACTCTTCACCAATCTGTCTCCAGCTTTCTCTGATTGCTGTTGCCAGATCAGCTTTACAGGTTGGAGCCTTGTCATGGACCATTTTCTTTAACTTCCACCACAGATTTTCAATTGGATTGAGATCCGGACTGTTTGCAGGCCATGACTGTGACCTTATGTGTCTTTCTTCAAGGAATGTTTTCACAGTTTTTGCTCTATGGCAAGATGCATTATCATCTTGAAAAATGATGTAATCATCCCCAAACATTCCTTCGATAGATGGGATAAGAAAAGTGTCCAAAATGTCAATGTAAACTTGTGCATTTATTGAAGATGTAATGACAGCCATCTCCCCAGTGCTTTTACCTGACATGCAGCCCCATATCATCAATGACTGTGGAAATTTGCATGTTTTCTTCAGACAGTCGTCTGCATAAATCTCTTTGGGACGGCAGCAAACAAGTTCCAGCATCATCACCTTGCCCAATGCAGATTTGAGATGCATCACTGAATAGGACTTTCATCCAGTCATCCAAAGTCCACGATTGCCTTTCCTTAGCCAATTGTAACCTTGTTTTTTTCTGTTTAGGTGTTAGTGATGGCTTTCTTTTAGCTTTTCTGTATGCAAATCCCATTTCCTTTAGGCGATTTCTTACAGTTCAGTCACAGACGTTGATTCCAGTTTCCTCCCATTTGTTCCTCATTTGTTTTATGGTACATTTTCTGTTTTCAAGGCATATTGCTTTAAGTTTTTAGTCTTGACGCTTTGATGTCTTCCTTGGTCTACCAGTATGCTTGCCTTTAACCACCTTCCCATGTTGTTTGTACTTGGTTCAGGTTTTAGACACAGCTGACTGTTAACAACCAACATCTTGTGCAACACTGCGTGATGATTTACCCTCTTTAAGGAGTTTGATAATTCTCTCAATTTTACCAAGTGACATCTCTGGTGTTGGAGCCATGATTCATGTCAGTCCTCTTGTTGCAGCAGCTCTCCAAGGTGTGATCACTCCTTTTTTACCTGGACACTAACAAGCAGATTTAATCTGATGCAGGTGTTATTGTTTGTAATCAAAATTTGCAGGGTGATTCCATATTTTTTCCTCAAAATTGAGTGATTCCAAAATTTATTGCCTGTGCTTGTTCTAAAAATGTAACTGTTACTGGCTACCACAATTATTTTTCTTGATTTCTTTTAGTATTTCATAAAGCCAGAAAGTTGCCATTTGAAATGCCTTTAGTTTTTTTGTCATGTCTGTGATCTGCTTTTTTTCAACAAAATTCAACAACTGGGAGCCAAGTGACAGTGACCACTCTGATTGGCTGAGCGTGCCTGTCAGCCAATCAGCGAACTTGCTCTCACCCAAGTCTATGCCATGGGAACTGAAGGAAGGTGAATGTATGGGGCAAACTGGGCGGGGACACACAGCGGGGTTTCCCAATTCGGGATTCGGCCGTACAGCGCAACAACACACGGGAAGTGAAATTCCTGCCAGTTGTTCGCCTTTGAGTGGCCCTCGCTCTTCAAAAGGTTGAGCACCCCTGCTCTAGTATGAATTAGCTGCACTCTTTGCTGTCTCCATTTTTCCTCATGTACTAAGCTTATATAAAATCTAAATTGCAGCATACAGTATATAACTTGCCAGAGATAAAATAATATAACCCTAAGGTTTTCTTCATATAAGTATCGAGGCAGAATATGAGCTGCTACAGGGTGACAGAACATCATCTTTAATGTTTTTTTTACTTTAAAACTAACTTTTAAAGGTCAAAAAGGAATAGAGATGACTAAGTGACCCAAACATGGCGGCCCTTGTGTGCAGTCTCTTCCCGGCAGTCTCTCGCCTCCTATGAGTCATTCTTCTACAGTATATTTCTGGCTTCAGAGGATCACACTTGTGGCTGGCTGCCTAATTATTCTGTCACTTTACTGGCAGTACAAAAGCGCTAGATCTGAAGCTATGCTATTTTGGAAGAACTTTTCTTAAATAAACTATGCACCACCAGCAATCCCAAGTGTAAATGTTACAACAAAACAAACAATCTGTAAAAATGGAAAAAAAAAACTGTATCAGCAGATACATTTTTAAAAGCCAAGAACAAAAGTAAAGTAGAAAAAAATGACTTTTACTGCTGGAAAATATAGGAAATATTCTTTATTTAAAGAGGAACTTTGGAGGCCCTGGAGTCTAGAAGAATTGGGGTTCCCCACAGTGTGAAACCCCCCAGATGCCCAGATCCACTTACCTTCTCCCGAGCCCTCTCTGCGCTGCGGCTGCATCCCCGCACACCTCCAGCCGTGCACGCTCTCCTGCCCAGCCTTTCTCAGTGAGCGGTGCGGGCAAGTCTCGGCTGCAAGGTGATGTGGCTGTCGGTGCACTTTGCTCCCTTCCGCACCACTCGGGTCACCAAACGGAGTGACAGCAAGCAAGCAGGACGCCCAGGCAAACAGCGCACTCGCTTTCTAGCCTGCGCCATGGGAGCAACTGGAAGTTGAGTTGATCGGGCGACCTGGGGGAATACACACAGCAGGCCATCCCAATTCACTCCTGATTTTTATTCCCCTTTAAGGCTACCTTCACACCTGTCTGGCATGCGTTTATGCAGCAGTGTTTGCGATGGGGATTCAATTTTGCATTTGCATTTTTGTTTTATTTTGTATGCATTCGCGTTGGTGCCTGCATTACAAAAAAATCCAGTTTCTGGGTGCTATTCCCTGCTTTTCTGTCTATTGAATCTATTGAATTTAAAATCTCTGGTGTTATAAATGCAAAAAGCATGCATTACCGCATGAAAGTTGAACATGTGTTCGCTTTCGCAGCAACATAGGCTTTAATAGGATGCGCTTGAGGCCCGGACACAGCAGGCAAGAACTATGCCCAGTCAAAGCAGAACAAAATGCTGAAAACCTCCTCTCGGGGGCATCCTTAGCCTCGATTCAGAGACACATTCGTCCGGAATTCCGTAGCTGTCTGTGAAAGTTTTGGTGGGTGTTTGTCATTTTTTTGCTTTTTTTCGTCCATTTTCTACTCGCACGAACGTTCGGGAATGCGCTTCCGATGATCGGAAGCAAATCGGAACATTTCCGTTAGTTCGGATCATTTTCCAAACAAAATCGGAAATTTTCCGTTCCTTCAGAAAACTTCAGTTGATTCAGAGAGCTTCCGTCTGATTCAGAGAGCTGATTTCCGACGGATCACCACCCTATAAATACGTTTCATTTCCGATCCACTTACGAGACCTTTGAGGGCTCGGATTGCTATTGTTGAACATGTTTTGCGGCTATGTGGAGGAGTCTGCGCACCTTTAGCACCAAGGCATAGCATGTATCAGCATGGCCGAGGCCATGAATTGTATAGCAATGCATACCTGAATCAATACATTTCATGTATGCCTTATAGAAGCATTTTAATGCTGACCTTAATTAGTCCTTAGCATGTAAACATTTATTTTCCCACACATCCATATAATCGCTAAATTTTTTTAGACTTATGTCCTTTGTGAATTATATTTGGATTGTTGAACTTGAATCTTAATGTGTTGTAGGAGTTATTGTTTTAGTTGGTTACCTTTGCTTTGTGTAATTATTTTATATTTGGTTGCAGGAACTGCAAGATGTGCCAGTCGCCCTTGCTCCTGATGCCCGTTCTTTGCCTGCAGAATGCGGGCCAGGGGTTCTCTAATCGGGCACTATGCAAAACCCAGGCCGTGGTGGCAAGGGCCCTCTGGCTTTTGAAGTCCAGATTTAGGTGTTTGAACCATACGGGGGGGGGGGGGGGCACTGCAGCATGACCCCAACAAGGTTATACCAATATTTTAATGTACGTTTTTTAACAGGGACCACACGTGCCAGAGTGGCACAACTGAGTGTCAGGGTCCTTCAGTTGGTGGGCGAGATGCAGGAGCTGCGCAACTCGTTGGGGACCACAGATGAAGAATAATGTTCTGTGGCCTGCCATTGCTATGTATTTTGTTTTTTATAGTTGTAAAAATGTAAAATTTTCAAAATTTTGATACATTTTATATTTTATGTTGGCATCCCAAAAAAATGTTACAGTGTCATTTCATTTACAAAATACATTAACACTAAACTAATGGGCTCAGAAATATTTAAAGATGAATATTCACATGACCGAGAAGTGGTTTGGGTGAGCTTTAAGGTTCCAAAGGGGAAGATGGAGGATAGTGCTAAGTGATTTAGCTAAACATTGTAGTAGAAGTGAGGGTGGCAAATATGTAGGCGAGCACTTTAATGAGTGAAGTTTGTAGTGCGCAGGCGCAAGATCGTAAGGATTCCGTCTGGACGATTATTTTTTGTAAAATGGAAACAGAATCTATCGGGAAACGTAAAGGATTCGTTGGAGGATACGATGGGAAAAGGGCAAAAACGAAAGCCTACGTTGTAACATGTGGAAATGAAACGGAAAAGTCTGGATGGAAAATGACATCCGCGTAATTCGTAATCTGCCATACGAATGGACGGAAACTTTACAGAAGGTTTTCAATGCATGCATAGAATCGCTCGAACGCTCATACGAGAACGGAAACATTTCACAGATCGGAACTAAAACGGAAGTTTTTTGTGTCTCTCTGAATCGAGGCTCTTATATGGGAAGCATTGCAGACTAAACAGGCCAAAGTACTTACCGCTCCCAGCTTCCAGCACTGCTCAAGATCAGGCCGCACTGCATCCCAGCTTTCCCCCCTCTGCTTATGACTGCTGATAGGATGCAGGCATCAGGAATCACAGTGCAGTAATGGAGTATGGAAATTGTAAATATTTTAAGCTGTTCTCAAGCTTGCATTTAGCTATCAGACTGTGGGGCTTCCTAAATGAGGCCAAGAGCAATTAAAGTGGACCAAAACTCTAAATAGATCAATCAAGAGGCTTAACTTTAGGGGGTGCAGGGGGGTGCGACTGCACCAGGGCCCAGAAGGTCAGGGGGACCCCATCACTTTTACTCCTCCACCTTATGCAGCAGATTTCTGCTCAGTTGGCATCATTTAGAGAAAGGAAGCCCCATTTGTCTCTGCTATTTCCGTCTTTCGTTGTCATGCATCCAACAGCATTAAAAGACAGAAAAAAAGTTTACTGTATGAGCCTTGACAGGACCCCATCTAATATTTGCACCAGGGACTGTCACATTTAGCTACGCCACTGGGCTTCCCAGCTGCCCATATACTCTTCTGCTTCCACGTTCCTACTGTGGTGGCTTGTGGCAGTCAGCAGGGGTACAGAGTGAAGACACCAGGCATTAGTACTGACCCCTCTGAACTTAGGTTGCTTGCTATTGGCAACTGTACACCAAGATCTACAAGAAGTGAGTAGTGAGTCCAGTACACCCAGAACACTGCCAGAGATGCCAACCAGTCCTGCACTTCACAATAACAATTTACCTCAACGCTCCTGTACTCAGGCAATTAACTGGGTTGAATAGGAGTTCAAATTATCTAAGTCTGGAATAAAATCACCCTGCAGGAATAGGTCAGGTTGCCATCCCTGACCTGCTGCTGGGCATATATAAACATGAGTGAACTCACTCACCTCAGTAGCAGCCATAACAGCAGTATTTGTGTGCACGGGTCTATGTAAGGATTGCATGTTATCCTGACTGTCATCTGCTCTGTGCTCTCTGGCTGTGGAATCCTGGTAGACCTGTGCATCCCCGGCATACCTTAAGAGGTGCAGACTCCCATGTAAACACCCAGGGCAGTTTCTAGACAAAATAGCTCTCAGTGTGGGAAAGAAAAAATTCTACCTCCCATTACCCATCCAATACAGGTATGTGCCATGCTGTGCCTCTACCGTACCCATACAGGTATGTGCCATGCTGTGCCTCTACCGTACCCATACAGGTATGTGCCATGCTGTGCCTCTACCTTACCTATACAGGTATGTGCCATGCTGTGCCTCTACCTTACCTATACAGGTATGTGCCATGCTGTGTCTCTACCGTACCTATACAGGTATGTGCCATGCTGTGCCTCTACCTTACCCATACAGGTATGTGGCATGCTGTGCCTCTACCTTACCCATACAGGTATGTGCCATGCTGTGCCTCTACCTTATCCATACAGGTATGTGCCATGCTGTGCCTCTACCTTACCCATACAGGTATGTGCCATGCTGTGCCTCTACCTTACCTATACAGGTATGTGCCATGCTTTGCCTCTACCTTACCCATACAGGTATGTGCCATGCTGTGCCTCTACCTTACCCATACAGGTATGTGCCATGCTGTGCCTCTACCTTATCCATACAGGTATGCGCCATGCTGTGCCTCTACCTTATCCATACAGGTATGTGGCATGCTGTGCCTCTACCTTACCCATACAGGTATGTGCCATGCTGTGCCTCTACCTTACCCATACAGGTATGTGGCATGCTGTGCCTCTACCTTACCCATACAGGTATGTGGCATGCTGTGCCTCTACCGTACCCATACAGGTATGTGCCATGCTGTGCCTCTACCTTACCCATACAGGTATGTGCCATGCTGTGCCTCTACCTTACCCATACAGGTATGTGCCATGCTGTGCCTCTACCTTACCCATACAGGTATGTGCCATGCTGTGCCTCTACCTTACCCATACAGGCATGTGCCATGCTGTGCCTCTACCTTACCCATACAGGTATGTGCCATGCTGTGCCTCTACCTTATCCATACAGGTATGTGGCATGCTGTGCCTCTACCGTACCCATACAGGTATGTGGCATGCTGTGCCTCTACCTTACCCATACAGGTATGTGCCATGCTGTGCCTCTACCTTACCCATACAGGTATGTGCCATGCTGTGCCTCTACCTTACCCATACAGGTATGTGTCACGCTGTGCCTCTACCTTACCCATACAGGTATGCGCCATGCTGTGCCTCTACCTTACCCATACAGGTATGTGCCATGCTGTGCCTCTACCTTACCCATACAGGTATGTGCCATGCTGTGCCTCTACCTTACCCATACAGGTATGTGCCATGCTGTGCCTCTACCTTACCCATACAGGTATGTGCCATGCTGTGCCTCTACCTTACCCATACAGGTATGTGCCATGCTGTGCCTCTACCTTACCCATACAGGTATGTGCCATGCTGTGCCTCTACCTTACCCATACAGGTATGTGTCACGCTGTGCCTCTACCTTACCCATACAGGTATGTGCCATGCTGTGCCTCTACCTTACCCATACAGGTATGTGCCATGCTGTGCCTCTACCGTACCCATACAGGTATGTGCCATGCTGTGCCTCTACCGTACCCATACAGGTATGTGCCATGCTGTGCCTCTACCTTACCCATACAGGTATGTGCCATGCTGTGCCTCTACCTTACCCATACAGGTATGTGCCATGCTGTGCCTCTACCGTACCCATACAGGTATGTGGCATGCTGTGCCTCTACCGTACCCATACAGGTATGTGGCATGCTGTGCCTCTACCTTACCCATACAGGTATGTGCCATGCCGTGCCTCTACCTTACCCATACAGGTATGTGCCATGCTATGCCTCTACCTTACCCATACAGGTATGTGCCATACTGTGCCTCTACCTTACCTATACAGGTATGTGCCATGCTGTGCCTCTACCTTACCCATACAGGTATGTGCCATGCTGTGCCTCTACCTTACCCATACAGGTATGCGCCATGCTGTGCCTCTACCTTACCCATACAGGTATGTGCCATGCTGTGCCTCTACCTTACCCATACAGGTATGTGCCATGCTGTGCCTCTACCATACCCATACAGGTATGTGCCATGCTGTGCCTCTACCTTACCCATACAGGTATGTGCCATGCTGTGCCTCTACCTTACCCATACAGGTATGTGCCATGCTGTGCCTCTACCTTACCCATACAGGTATGTGCCCTGCTGTGCCTCTACCTTACCCATACAATTATGTGCCATGCTGTGCCTCTACCTTACCCATACAGGTATGTGCCATGCTGTGTCTCTACCTTACCCATACAGGTATGTGCCATGCTGTGCCTCTACCTTACCCATACAGGTATGTGCCATGCTGTGCCTCTACCTTACCTATACAGGGATGTGCCATGCTGTGCCTCTACCTTACCCATACAGGTATGTGCCATGCTGTGCCTCTACCTTACCTATACAGGTATGTGCCATGCTGTGCCTCTACCTTACCCATACAGGTATGCGCCATGCTGTGCCTCTACCTTACCCATACAGGTATGTGCCATGCTTTGCCTCTACCTTACTTATACAGGAATGTGCCATGCTGTGCCTCTACCTTACCCATACAGGTATGTGCCATGCTTTGCCTCTACCTTACTTATACAGGAATGTGCCATGCTGTGCCTCTACCTTACCTATACAGGTATGTGCCATGCTGTGCCTCTACCTTACCTATACAGGTATGCGCCATGCTGTGCCTCTACCTTACCCATACAGGTATGTGCCATGCTGTGCCTCTACCGTACCCATACAGGTATGTGCCATGCTGTGCCTCTACCTTACCTATACAGGTATGTGCCATGCTGTGCCTCTACCTTACCTATACAGGTATGCGCCATGCTGTGCCTCTACCTTACCCATACAGGTATGTGCCATGCTGTGCCTCTACCGTACCCATACAGGTATGTGCCATGCTGTGCCTCTACCTTACCCATACAGGTATGTGCCATGCTGTGCCTCTACCTTACCCATACAGGTATGTGCCATGCTGTGCCTCTACCTTACCCATACAGGTATGTGCCATGCTGTGCCTCTACCTTACCCATACAGGTATGTGCCATGCTGTGCCTCTACCTTACCCATACAGGTATGTGCCATGCTGTGCCTCTACCGTACCCATACAGGTATGCGCCATGCTGTGCCTCTACCTTACCCATACAGGTATGCGCCATGCTGTGCCTCTACCTTACCCATACAGGTATGTGCCATGCTGTGCCTCTACCTTACCCATACAGGTATGTGCCATGCTGTGCCTCTACCGTACCCATACAGGTATGTGCCATGCTGTGCCTCTACCTTACCTATACAGGTATGTGCCATGCTGTGCCTCTACCTTATCCATACAGGTATGTGCCATGCTGTGCCTCTACCTTATCCATACAGGTATGTGCCATGCTGTGCCTCTACCTTATCCATACAGGTATGTGGCATGCTGTGCCTCTACCTTACCCATACAGGTATGTGCCATGCTGTGCCTCTACCTTACCCATACAGGTATGTGCCATGCTGTGCCTCTACCTTACCCATACAGGTATGTGGCATGCTGTGCCTCTACCGTACCCATACAGGTATGTGCCATGCTGTGCCTCTACCTTACCCATACAGGTATGTGCCATGCTGTGCCTCTACCTTACCCATACAGGTATGTGCCATGCTGTGCCTCTACCTTACCCATACAGGTATGTGCCATGCTGTGCCTCTACCTTATCCATACAGGTATGTGCCATGCTGTGCCTCTACCTTACCCATACAGGTATGTGCCATGCTGTGCCTCTACCTTATCCATACAGGTATGTGGCATGCTGTGCCTCTACCGTACCCATACAGGTATGTGGCATGCTGTGCCTCTACCTTACCCATACAGGTATGTGCCATGCTGTGCCTCTACCTTACCCATACAGGTATGTGCCATGCCGTGCCTCTACCTTACCCATACAGGTATGTGCCATGCTGTGCCTCTACCGTACCCATACAGGTATGTGGCATGCTGTGCCTCTACCTTACCCATACAGGTATGTGCCATGCCGTGCCTCTACCTTACCCATACAGGTATGTGCCATGCTATGCCTCTACCTTACCCATACAGGTATGTGCCATACTGTGCCTCTACCTTACCTATACAGGTATGTGCCATGCTGTGCCTCTACCTTACCCATACAGGTATGTGCCATGCTGTGCCTCTACCTTACCCATACAGGTATGCGCCATGCTGTGCCTCTACCTTACCCATACAGGTATGTGCCATGCTGTGCCTCTACCTTACCCATACAGGTATGTGCCATGCTGTGCCTCTACCATACCCATACAGGTATGTGCCATGCTGTGCCTCTACCTTACCCATACAGGTATGTGCCATGCTGTGCCTCTACCTTACCCATACAGGTATGTGCCCTGCTGTGCCTCTACCTTACCCATACAATTATGTGCCATGCTGTGCCTCTACCTTACCCATACAGGTATGTGCCATGCTGTGTCTCTACCTTACCCATACAGGTATGTGCCATGCTGTGCCTCTACCTTACCCATACAGGTATGTGCCATGCTGTGCCTCTACCTTACCTATACAGGGATGTGCCATGCTGTGCCTCTACCTTACCCATACAGGTATGTGCCATGCTGTGCCTCTACCTTACCTATACAGGTATGTGCCATGCTGTGCCTCTACCTTACCCATACAGGTATGCGCCATGCTGTGCCTCTACCTTACCCATACAGGTATGTGCCATGCTTTGCCTCTACCTTACTTATACAGGTATGTGCCATGCTGTGCCTCTACCTTACCTATACAGGTATGTGCCATGCTGTGCCTCTACCTTACCTATACAGGTATGCGCCATGCTGTGCCTCTACCTTACCCATACAGGTATGTGCCATGCTGTGCCTCTACCGTACCCATACAGGTATGTGCCATGCTGTGCCTCTACCTTACCTATACAGGTATGTGCCATGCTGTGCCTCTACCTTACCTATACAGGTATGCGCCATGCTGTGCCTCTACCTTACCCATACAGGTATGTGCCATGCTGTGCCTCTACCGTACCCATACAGGTATGTGCCATGCTGTGCCTCTACCGTACCCATACAGGTATGTGCCATGCTGTGCCTCTACCTTACCCATACAGGTATGTGCCATGCTGTGCCTCTACCTTACCCATACAGGTATGTGCCATGCTGTGCCTCTACCTTACCCATACAGGTATGTGCCATGCTGTGCCTCTACCGTACCCATACAGGTATGTGCCATGCTGTGCCTCTACCTTACCCATACAGGTATGCGCCATGCTGTGCCTCTACCTTACCCATACAGGTATGTGCCATGCTGTGCCTCTACCTTACCCATACAGGTATGTGCCATGCTGTGCCTCTACCGTACCCATACAGGTATGTGCCATGCTGTGCCTCTACCTTACCCATACAGGTATGTGCCATGCTGTGCCTCTACCTTATCCATACAGGTATGTGCCATGCTGTGCCTCTACCTTATCCATACAGGTATGTGCCATGCTGTGCCTCTACCTTATCCATACAGGTATGTGGCATGCTGTGCCTCTACCTTACCCATACAGGTATGTGCCATGCTGTGCCTCTACCTTACCCATACAGGTATGTGCCATGCTGTGCCTCTACCTTACCCATACAGGTATGTGGCATGCTGTGCCTCTACCGTACCCATACAGGTATGTGCCATGCTGTGCCTCTACCTTACCCATACAGGTATGTGCCATGCTGTGCCTCTACCTTACCCATACAGGTATGTGCCATGCTGTGCCTCTACCTTACCCATACAGGTATGTGCCATGCTGTGCCTCTACCTTACCCATACAGGTATGTGCCATGCTGTGCCTCTACCTTACCCATACAGGTATGTGCCATGCTGTGCCTCTACCTTATCCATACAGGTATGTGCAATGCTGTGCCTCTACCTTACCCATACAGGTATGTGGCATGCTGTGCCTCTACCTTACCCATACAGGTATGTGGCATGCTGTGCCTCTACCTTACCCATACAGGTATGTGGCATGCTGTGCCTCTACCGTACCCATACAGGTATGTGGCATGCTGTGCCTCTACCGTACCCATACAGGTATGTGGCATGCTGTGCCTCTACCGTACCCATACAGGTATGTGGCATGCCGTGCCTCTACCTTACCCATACAGGTATGTGCCATGCCGTGCCTCTACCTTACCCATACAGGTATGTGCCATGCTATGCCTCTACCTTACCCATACAGGTATGTGCCATGCTGTGCCTCTACCTTACCCATACAGGTATGTGCCATGCTGTGCCTCTACCTTACCCATACAGGTATGTGCCATGCTGTGCCTCTACCTTACCCATACAGGTATGTGCCATGCTGTGCCTCTACCTTACCCATACAGGTATGTGCCATGCTGTGCCTCTACCTTACCCATACAGGTATGTGGCATGCTGTGCCTCTACCTTACCCATACAGGTATGCGCCATGCTGTGCCTCTACCTTACCCATACAGGTATGCGCCATGCTGTGCCTCTACCTTACCCATACAGTTATGCGCCATGCTGTGCCTCTACCTTACCCATACAGGTATGTGCCCTGCTGTGCCTCTACCTTACCCATACAGGTATGTGCCATGCTGTGCCTCTACCTTACCCATACAGGTATGCGCCATGCTGTGCCTCTACCTTACCCATACAGGTATGTGCCATGCTGTGCCTCTACCTTACCCATACAGGTATGCACCATGCTGTGCCTCTACCTTAGCAGCAGCCAGTGCCCCCTACCAATGACAGAGATGCCAACCTAACCCATTCATGCAGGGTGATTTTTCACCAGATTAAAAGGTTATAGCAAAGTCTGCATGATATTGATTATGGAAACATAGCCCTTAAAAGGACGCTGTCAAGTAATCAAAACGTATTAGGTAGAACCACCTAAGTCAATATGAATCATGAAGGGGGTTAAAAATGTTGGCCTGGACAAGTTTAGATTTAAAAAAGTAGCTTCACTTTAATGAAAATATGTGCTTACAAAAAATCTATAGACAGTATAGGCAATCAAAATAGTTAGTAGGTAGGTAAAAGTTATGGTAAATGTAGAAAGAGCGGTAGCGTACCTGCATATATTAGGTGTAGAGTAGATAATGGTGTGGATCCGGTCGGGCCCCTCCGTTGATCCTGTCAGGAGAAGTGAGTGCCGGACGCCATGCTATTTAAATGTAGAAGGGCGCATTTTCTACATTTAAATACCTTGGTGGGCGGCACACACTCACCTCTTCTGACACAGGATTAGTGGAGGTACTCTTTCTATGTTTATCCTAGCTTACCCTACCAAGTACGTGTACCCCCCTTCTTTCTGAACCCCCCTGCACCTCATTTCTCTGCAAGACTGCTATACTTTATAGATCTGCAGGACCCACATGGGACCACAATATAGTACCACACCCTTCGAACTGGCTCCCACCCTCACAGCACCGCCGATATAAGGTAACCTTAACATTTTGTTTTTTTAAAAATATCTTACCTGGATTTATGCTATTCCAAGCTAATTCCAATGCCTTCTCAATCCTCCACAGGATTTTCTATAAGAACTAAGGGTATAATCCACAAGGGCATACTTGCTACAAACTATAGGGGAACCCTTCCATTGCTACGAAGTGTGCGACTTTTACCACCTTTTTGTGAGTCTTATTCATTTATATACACTTTGTCAAACCCCGAGGACACCCACCTACATAGTAAGTTCACAACCCCCAATCGCCGCAGCTAGCTTCACCTATAGGCAAACCCCCATTCGCCGGGACACTTTAAATGCCTCACTGGACACAGCTGCCCCCAGGATTTGGTAGCTCAAACATTGTGAACTTACACAAGGGGTGAAGGCGAATGAACCAGAGGTAAGACTGGGCGTTATCAGACAAGCCAGGGTTATACATGGCAAGCGGGCAAGCACGGACAGACGAGCCGGGGATGCAGCCACGAGTGAAAGACAAGCTGCTGATGCGGCTGCCGGATGACAGGGACCTGTGCATGCCGTCCGAGCAGCCGACTGAGGACACAGTGGGGCCGAGAAGGTAAGTGTATCATGACACACTTTTTCAGTTACCAGTTCAAGTAACAAGGTCATACTTGCTACAAACTATAGGGGAACCCTCCCCTTGCTACAAACTGTGGGACTTACCTTAACCCAACACCCTAGACATCACCAGCAGGTACCCCTTTTTTGAGATTCATATTTATTTATTTACACCTTTTTTAGTTACCAGTTTTTTAAAACTGACATTCTCAACCTTTTTTCAATCAGACCGCTTGACGGCCTCATTTTTTGAACTATGTATAGTGCACTCCTGTTGAAGCCCTGCATATAATGCTTTGAGTGAAACGCGTCGAGCTAGAGACACTATTTCTAAACCTGTAGGCCGACATCAATGCTGTTCTAAATTTTACGCTACCTGGCTGGTGCATGTAACTGTGTTTTCTAATTTTATGAATTTTGATTGCCTATACTTCTTAGTAAGCACATTATTCTTTTTCATTAAAGTAAAGCAACTTTTTTGAATCTAAACTTGTCCAGACCAACATTTTAACCCCCTTCATGATCAATTGATTTTTCTCCATAGCACTGACAATTTACCTCAACACACATGGGCTCAGCCAATTAACTGGGTTGAATAGGAGTCCTAATTATCTAAGTCCAGGTGTGTCAAGTTAAATGGTCATCGTGAATGGCAGGACTGGAGAAAAATCACCCTGCAGGAATGGGTCAGGTTGGCATCCCTGCCATGACTGAGCCAAAAAGGGGGATGAGGGGGCCTGCCTTATGGCTTGCACCACTAACAGTGGCTCTGACCCAGGATGGCTAGGATAAAGGTGCGCCGATCCCCTAAGAACAGCCCTGTATGCACTATGGCAGTGTTGTGCTGATCATTGCAGGGCAGCATTGCCTCTGGGATAAGCAGGGGCTGACCCTGGCCTCCAGCACGGATTGTCCGGTGGTTACAAAAAGCCAGGACTTCCCAAGCATAAACCCCTACAGCAAAAGCTAGGGTGCTCTGTACCTGTTTGGATTATGTCTCTTTATATTGCTCAGACAGCTCAAGCTCCAAGTGCCTTGAAAGTTTACCTGCACTTATTAAAGAGCAGCTATTATTTGCCAGGTCTTCTGGCATTGGGGTGAATATATTTTCATTACAGGCACTTCTCTGCCTCTCAACTGATTAATCTGTTACAGTCTCCTTCTCAGCTAGCTATTAGTGTGTGATACATTGTAACGATTTTTTATAACTACAGTAAGTTTACTCTGCTGGAGGAGAAAGTAACTGATTTTTAAGCTGAGGCAGAGAAGTGTCTGATAAAAATATGGAAAGCCCGTTGCCAGACTAGCTAGCAAATGATATTTATCCTTTTTTATTTATTGTCAAAATATGACAGTTACCATTGGAGCAAGCACATACAAAGTACCATACATTGCATCATCATATTAGGGATAACTACATCCCTCATACTAGTCAAAGATGTACACAACTAAAATTACAAAGACCAAATGCAGCACTTTAAAATACCAAAAAGTTCTGCTAACATTCTCTATATATCAACCATATATTGGCACTAAACCCTAGGCACATCCCACTACGGGGACTAACCCAAGATAAGCAATGAATAAAGGGGAAACTAGGAGAAAGGGAGGGAGGAAAAAGGGGGACGGACAAAACAAAAAACACCAAAAAAAAAAAGGTAAAAAAAGGGAATTACTTCACCAGCAAGTTGACCTCAAAATTAACCGGCATAAATTCCTGAGCCCATGGAGTCCACTTTTCCCGAAATCCATCCAACTCACCATCCCGAATCGCAGACACTTTCTCCATTGACATTATACAATGCACTCGATTCTTAAAATCCCTGAATGGCAAAGCAGAAGTCTTCCATGTCCCCGCTATAGTTAGCTTAGCCCCCCATTAGAATATGATATGCTAAACGCTTCTGGTTTCTCAAGCTAGGTCCAATGGACCCATTCAGCAAAGCTGTCCAAGGGTTTAAGGTAATACGTCTCCTCAAAACTTTACTAAGAGCTGCGAAAACCTTCTTCCAAAATCCCATAGCTATGGCCGGAGTTTGAGTAGTTTTAGCTAGATGGGTAAGCTGTACCACTTCCCTTATATTATCTCCAGTGTGCCTGCCTGGTATGAATCCCACCTGATCTTTGTGAATCAGGCATATACACCGACAGCCTGTCTGCAAGAACCTTAGTCAGAATCTTCATGTCTACATTAATAAGCGAAATCGGACGGAAATTGGACCACACCGTATGGTCCGAATCCGGCTTCGGGACCATACTTATAGAGGCAGTGAGGGAATCTCTCGAGAAGGAAGCCCCAGAGCGCACCCCATAAAAGCACGCTGCCAACTTAGGTGCAAGAATAGATTTAAATGCCTTTTAGTATGCTGCCGGAAAGCCGTCTGACCCCGCTCGCTTATTGACTTTTAGTCTTTCAATTGTACGTTGAATCTCCTCCAGGCTAAAACCCTTCTCCAGAGACTCCCTCAATTGCAATGGCAGGTCAGGTAGGGGAACACCAGCCAGAAACACACTCAGTTCTTCAGGCCTAGTCGGGGTAGTATTATTATACAATTTCAATAATTGTTCCCTGAACACTTTGACTATCTTATTGGGATTACTCGTGAGCTCACCCCTCTCATTTCTCAATCTAATGGGTGTATATCCCTGATCTGGGGTTTTAAGTCTCTTAGCCAATAATGAATCCGGCTTGTTGGCCTTGCAATAGTATCTGTGCTTCACCCACTTCATTACTTTCTCAGCTCTGCCTGCAAGTGCTAGGTTAAGCTCCTGGGTCACCTCAAATAGCCTAGAACGAGTTTTGGGAGACATCCGTTGTTTGGCTTCCTCAGCTACTTCTAAATATTTCCTCTCTAATTCCTCAATACACGCATTTCTCTCACGCTTTCTTCTGGAGGCAATCCCAATTAACCGACCCCTAATTACTGGCTTATGAGCTTCCCAACTAAGCACTGCAGACATCTCTGGGTTTTCATTAAGTTGAAAGTATTCTGATAAAGCCTCAGAGACCTCTAAAGCTACACTAGGATCCGACAAGAAGTGTTGAGAGACCAAGAAAATCCAGATCTTCCCCAATTTAAGAAATCAACCTTCAGAACTATACAATCATGATCTGACCATGATATTGGACCTGATATTTAACCGACTTCACCGCTGCTAGAGCCCTCTGAGACAGAAATATATGGTCAATCCTGGATCAAACGTTATGGGGATAAGAAAAATGGGTGAAATTCTGAGTCCCTGGATGCAGTTCCCGCCAGATATCTGCCAGAGCAAACTCATCCAGCAACCCCCGAAATTGTTTAGATGCAGCTGCGTATTGAGCACCTACTACCGTCCCCGCCAAAGATTGCCTATCTAAATACAGATTTAAGGTTAGGTTTGAATACCCACAAACTATCACACTACCCTGTGCCACCTCCCTGTTTCATTATCTGGCCTGAATTAGGGGTATAATAATTAGCTATGGTGACCTCTGACTCCTGCAACAATCCCACCAGAATCAAATAGCGCCCCTCTAGGTCTTTTATCTCTCTGTGACAATGAAAGGGTACCCCCCTTTTAAATCCCGTCAACACTCCCCTTTGTTTAGTGTGTGCATTTGCAGAAAATACCTGAGGGAATGATGAGTTCAGAAAACGTGGCTGAGAACATCTCGAGAAATGCGTCTCCTGTAGACAGATGACATCAGGACGCAAGGCTTTAATTCTTCTAAAAGCAGAGCACCGTTTGTTCGGGGAACTAAAGCCGTGTACATTCAAAGATAACACCGTCACCATGGTTAAATAATACTATTCTACTAAGGTACTAAAAGAAAATACTATATATAATAAAAAAAAAGGAGGAGGGGGGGAGGTAAAAGGGCAAGGGATGATCAGGTAAAGGAACTATGAATTATATTAGAGAGATTCGGCCGGACGGAAGCACAACACTGGTCACACCAGTTCACACCCCAATGTAGTATCTATCCATCCGGAACCACTCACTGACCGACGCTCCCTCAGAACCCAAAAGTAGGTAGAGAAGAGACTGTCCGTCAGCCTGGTTACTACCAGGACTATTTATATTAACTACTATTCAAAAAAGTAGCAATCACCATTAGAATTACCAGAAAATCACAGGGAAAAACCCTCTGAATAAACGAGAGTACGTCATACAATAGCCGACGAACAGGGGGGACATCCTTAACCTCAAACAATTCCGCTTGGAAAATACTATAACCGTATCATATAGCGTTAAGATATATTACGCTATGGTGTTCCCACCAATGAAAGAAACATATATTAGTACCAAGCACCATAGCGAGCATAAGAATAACAGCATCATCCTACACTCAGCAATAAGCTAAAATAGCGAACAATGAGAAAAAAAAAGAAATTCTAAAGAGCAACTTATGCCCAGAGCTCCAGTATTACATTTACATACGCCAGAAACATCAAGAATAATACACAAATAAAACTGAATACTGCTCAGGTGCCATCAAAAATGAAGAGCTGCAGCTTGCTCGCGGAACTCCATGCCTCTGACGCTTTCCAGACCGCTGAGATTTGGGAGAGTCCTCTCCCACTCTTGCAGACTTCATAGACACCGGTCTGGATATGCCTGCAGCCATCATCTGAGCCTTTAATTCTTCCACATTAACTGCAGAGAAAGTAGCGCCATTATGTGAAAAAGTGAGACGAAAGGGGAAACCCCATCTGTACTGTATCCTATGTTCTTGAAGGATCAACAACAAGGTTCTCATTTCATGCCTCCTGACCATTGTGCTCGCAGATAAGTCAGAAAAAAAATGGTATTTATAGCCCTGGAATGACAGTTCAGGAAGTTGCCTTGCCGCTTTCTGGATCAGCTCTTTAGAAGAATAAAAATGAAACTTAGCGACAATATCGCGGGGGGGGGGGGATCACTGGGCTGCCTCCGCGGACCTAGGGCACTGTGCACCCGATCCATCTCAAGCCGCTCCACAGATACACCCGGAACCAGTTCCTGGCACAAAGCTGTAATTGCCCCCCTAACATCTTCCACATGTTCAGGGATGCCCCTAAATCGCAGGTTAGAGCGCCGTTCCCTATTTTCAATGTCCTCTAACTTAGCGGCCAGTGAAAGGTTTTCAACTTTAAGTAGGTTTACTTCAGTGTCCAGGACCTCCTGGGCTGTCTTCACTTCACTCATCTTAGCATCCAGGGTAGCCAAACTACCAGCTACTTTTGCTAATTCTCTGGACATATGCTCTTTAATCAGCTCTGTATTGGAAAGCAGAGCACTCTGCAGCAAACATTCAAATCGATTCAGCAAGGTGTTGCTCACCTCTAGCTGTGACTCAGGGCTGGGCAGACTGATCCTACCTCTCTCCTCCTCCAAGAACGATGCCTCACTGTGGACTATCTCTTCAAGATCTTCAGGGGAGAGATCGTCCGCCATCTTGGTTGTCAGCTCCGCAGATGCTGTCTCCCTCACTCGCTCCAGGCTTCACCGGCGCCGCTCTCCATTACCTCCCGCCACGGTACGGAGCTCAGTCAGGCCGCTGCCATCCCCGCACCGCGCGCATGCGCACCCCCGATTTATCCGTTAAGTCCTAAGGGCAACCATGTCCAGTGAGACATTTCCATCATCTTGGTGACTTGTCTCTAGGCAAAAGTAGCAGTGGAGCATCTCAGTGGCTTGTCTCTAGGCAGAAGTACCAGTGGAGATCGGGATTGTGATTTGACTAAAGGCAGGTGTCCAACCGGGCACCCAGTTTGTTGACGACTCACTTCACTCTTCTTGAAGATCTTGATGTAAAGACTTGGTGTATAGTTGCCTATGGCAACAGTTTGGAGGTGGTGAAAACTGCTTCCATAAACCACATAATTGCGAAAAAAAATACTAGGTGGTTTATTCATGAAGCTCTAGCGCCAGATAGTGCTTCGTAGCGGCAGGCAGCGTCTGGTGAACGCTGGGCGCTGTACATAATACCACATTTATGAAGGCGATTCTAGTAAGCGACTCGAACAGCGCCATGTAGCGTACGATTCATCATTACAGGCAGCTCAGCATATAGCGCCAGCGCTCTAGCTTCCAGAGCGCCAGGTAAGACCTGTAGCTACCATTCGCTCTCCTATACATTTCAATAGACGTTCCTTCTAATCCCTTTACTGATCCCATTTTTTTTTACTCTCAAATAATTATTTGATCTCTCCTGGGCTGGAATTATTTATTTTTGAATTTTTTTTTTTTTTTTTATATTTTACAATTTTATGCAGAATTGTTCTTACAGGTCTGGCACTAAAGTGTTGTTGTCACAGTGTTCCAACAATGTTATTCCATGTTTTTTCACTTTGTTACTGGTGGATATGTGTCCAAAAACTCACTTTAATCACACCGCATCTGGTTCTCTATACTACTATAGCGAACCAATTTTGAGTGCCGACGCTGTGTGAGTCAGATTTTTTGTTGAATATGGTGTGGAGCGCCAACGCTCTGAGCAGTCGCTACCTCTCGCACTGTACTGTTGTTAGATGTGGTGTAGGCTTGGCCGCTATTGTTTGGAACACTGCCTTGCGTACGCTGTGGCAAATACAGAAACGGTATTAATGATTTACAGTTAGGAGCCTATTATTACAGTAACTGAAATACATTATGTGAAAGTTAAATTAAAGCAAATGTACAATACTTGTAAAATGTTTTTTTTTTTGTGCGTTCTATAGCGTAAATATCATGTATTGGGCGTTTCATAGCGTTCATACCTTGCGACAGGGTTAAAGGTTTCGTTTTGTGCACTTCCGGGTTGCCTATGCGCAGAAATGGCCCCCAGACGTCCAGCAAGGCGCCTTCCCAGCTCCTCTTCCTCCTCATCCTCTGTTGTCTCCCCCCCCCCACGGAAGAGGCAGCGTTTTGACCCTCGGATGAATGGGCAGATAGTTATGCTAAGTTTTTATATATATATTTAACAATTTTTATTTCATTTAAATGTTTTTAAAGGTGAACTCAACCCATGAGCCAAAATCGTTATATAATTTTGGATTCCTCATAAATATTAAATTATTACCCATGGCCAATAAAATTTTGTTTTTCTTTATTGTGATATGAACATGTGTCCCAATAATTAGTCAGATTGAACTATTCCCTGCAGATAAATTTGAGGGATATTTTTTAACTTCAAAATACAGTGTTCTTATGATTGTTTCTGTTGTGTTTTCTCTCTATACAGATGTTTCTACGCAGACAGACCCTGTCTTAATTCTCCCCACCCCATCTCCAGGACTCTCCAGCAGCATGGGCCCAATCCACAACTGTGATGGTGAGTAATGTTTTTTTGACAATAATCTTGTAGACATGCATATGTATGTGTCTATGACCATGTTAGTGGCAGTCTAGAGTTGACATTCATACATAGAGACCCTCTTTTTAGAATATTCATTCATAATAGAATCAAAGCATGCTAGTTTCGTGCTCCTGCTAATGTAACTTAATGTAAACCTAATGTAACTTAACCCTACATTATAAAGGCAGCAGTTGGTTATGTGCTTTATGTGCTGGGTTTCTATTCCTGCTACTATTGTAACACCCCATTCACTAATTATTAGAATAAATATTATGCAATAAATATTTTAATTTAAAAGGTCAATGTATGTAGATCATATTGCCTCAGGTATAATTGACCGCTACATTAAGTACATTCTTCCGGTGGTCAAGTAGGCCTTATTTGGTTAGGTTATGTCCTTTGTGATGTTAGACTAGGCTGTTGTGTAGAATGGCTACACAGGTTCTTTAATTTTGCCATATAGTGTTCAGAAAGATTGGCCTGTTGTGTATGTTTCAAAATACTGGTAATTAGTTCTTGTTAAACTAACATTTTTTTTTTTAAAGATCATAGGTATATACTGTATTTTTGGAACTGTGGTACTTAATTATGTATTTTTTTCCCACAGCTTGCCCAGAGGATCATCACAGATGTGGCAATACATCATGGAGTCACTAAGAATGCTGCTGGAGATGCAGAATAAAATCCAAGGTGGGGGGAATTAAGTTTGCCGCTGTGTGGCTGATCTTTGCTTTTGGCAAAGATTTGTTTGAACATAATTTGTGTTTGGTTTTTATTTACAATAGCATTGTCTGACTCCACACACACACAAAAACACATCTGAAATTTAATTTGAAAAAAAAAATGAGTACAAAAAAAAAAGAATAAGAAAACAGGAAAAACAAAATAAGTGCAAAAAATGACCCCCCCCCCCCAAAAAAAAAAAAATCAAAACAAAATAAGTACAAAAATGAAAAACAAAATAAGTTAAAACATTTTTGAACAATATAACATTGAAAAAAATAACATTCTAAACAATGGTGGTGTTAGAGCAGCATTATAACGCTCAGGCGCTGCATTGAATGAGGGTGAGTGCCTCTACAGCGCCTTTACAGTGACTCACATACATCTCATTTAACATTGGTAAACTGATTCCTATAGTGTGCCCTCAGCAAATGAGACGCTCTGATACAGCGCCCAATAGCCGATCACAGCGTATACTAGCGGTCACTCTTAGCGCCTCTGTACAGACGCTCATCTGCTCAGCACCTTGAGGACATCCTTTTGGCACAACAAAGTTAAATGTCTAAAATGCCATTGAAAGTAGACTTTCCCTTTGACAATCCTCAGGCCACAGTAACATCAGTGGAGACTGAGGATAAGAAAATATGATAGAGGTATTAACTCTGAATGCAAAGTGTAAATAACAGAATCACAAAAAAAATGGATGTATGCTAAATTCCAAAGAGAATGCCAGGATTACTCCACAAACTGGGTTTACATGTGAGATAAGAAGAAAAAGTTGATACATGATCTATCTTAAAGAAAGCAGCAGAGGAGATCAGTGAGTTACTAAAGTCAGGGATACTCAGATGTACTCATCCTACACAGAAGAGTCAAGGAACGCAACATTTAGACAGTTTGCTGCAGTGGGAAGTTATAAAAAAAAAAACATCAGAATGAAATGGATTAATTGTTCTAAGGAAAATAAATCAAAAACCTCAGTGCCGGAAGAAATCATTACATGCTCACGCGAGAAGAAAATAGATAAAGAATCTCCAACATTACAGTCATCCAAGATGAATTGAGTTTAGAGTGCTCTTTAAAAGTCTTTCATTCTCGCCTATTGTTCATTTTAATTTGCGACTATTGTAGATGTTTATAGGTTTTGTTTATCTATGTTATGTAGCACCGCCACTGAATATTATTTATTATGACCACCTTAACAAAAAAGACAGACAAGCAAAGCAAAACAGCTATCAGCCCCCCCCCCCCCCCCCCCCTTGCACACACCATTGATTTGCCCACACAGTCTGATACAGGAGGTCCAAATGCTAATAAAAGGTGGTCATGAATAAATAAAATCCAGAAGCTGGACTACAGGATAAAAAATAAGTCTCAACAACAGCTTATTTAGCAGCATATATTAGGATAAACCCTCAGCATGGCAGGTAAGCAAACAATGATTTGTTTTTAAACCTAGAATGCACAATCCCTTTAATTTAAAAAATAATGCATTTTCTCCCATGCAGTCAAGATTAAATGAACGTGTTGCACTGAAACAACACAGTGAACTGTAGGTGATTAAATTGCCTCACTGTTTTTACATACTTTGATCTAATCTAATCCAAAGAAAAGATTGTCCTCTGAGATGTGCAGAAAGGAGGACTACTTTATTTAGATGAAGCAATAAAAGTAAAAAGGACTCCACATTATTTCTATAGTACATCTGGGAAGACACCACCTCAGATCATATACAAGAACAATAAAATATTGTTGAAGAAAAGGGGTTCTGCCAGCCACTGCCCAAAGGTTACCAGATCTAGTTATTAAAATAAAAAAGTTACTTGTCCACTCCTCTCAAGTAGCCCTATCTCCTTCCATAAGCCAGGTCCTGTAGATGTGGCTTCTGATACTTCGAAGCTGCTGGTAACACAAATGACATTTTCATCACCAAGTCACTGTAACAGCTGGTCCATGACACTGCTCTTTGCATTAACAGACCCTAGGCTAAGGAATAGAATAGGTAGTTTAAGAGACATGCCTCCTTACACACAGGGGTCAATTGGAGTACAGCTCACTCCCCTGATTGATTCGTTTTCAGAGGGTATAAAAGGGAGCCAGAGGGGTGGGGCTAATAGCGTTCCAGTCAGCTAGAGTTGAGAGTGGGTCCCTAAGGTCCGTGCATGAGAAGTGGGCCTTGGTGAGAGCAGCCTGAAGTGGTGGGGCAGCCAGGAGGAGGGTTCCAGGCCAAAAAGAGGTCAGTGCAGGTGTTGACCCTGCCACCCACCCATGAGCAGCTGGAGTAGGGAAATTAAGGGGGGCCTGAAGTGTGACCTGAAGCTGGTTGTAACGCAAGAATGAACTGTCTGTCTATGCCTGAATAAAGGGAAGGGCACCTAAAACTGCACTTGGTTTGTGATGTCCTTCTCCTGCCTACCAGAGTAAAGAGTGGCCACCTGCTACTAATCAAGCGTGAGTACTTTTCCCTGTCCCTCGCAAACCTCTGAACCCACTTAGGAGAACTTTGGCATCTCTCTCTAGAATGGCATCCCCAAACTCATGCACCAAATCACACGCGATGTTCACAAATGGTGTAGTCAGGGCAGGATTCGACAAACAAATGTGTGAGGGTCCCTGAGTAGAGATCCTGAGCCATGGGTTGTGAAATTGAGAACGGCAGAGCTGTGGATCATGAACGCCAGCTAATGGCAGAGAGGAAGTAAGTCTTAAAGGAGCCACAGCACTCAAACCAGTTAGCTTGCTGACCAACCTACAATCTGTCTTTAAAAAACAGAGGGCTCGGTCACACACATCTGCAGAAGTATGCTTAAGCTGCACCACCAGCGCCAAGGTGCCCTGTGAGGTGCAGTTCTAACTCTAATCTCTGAGAGCCCCCATTTGGGAGAGGAAGTAAGAGAGCAGCACTGAGAGGGTTAAGAGCAGAGTTGAGAAGTTTGGACATCTTGGAGCCAGCTGCCAAGAGCGTGAAAGTTTCCTGACGCAGCGGGAAGTGGGGCTGGAGGACCGTGAAGAGCTGTGGAAACAGGGCTCCATGCTATCCCGCAGGGGCCCTTGCAGGTCCTTGTGACAGCAGCGACCGGCTGAGTGATTCTGTTCCTGGTGTGTCCCCGCTGCGGGGAGTTAGCATCTGCCATGACGACCAGGGCCTGCTGTAGCACCTGCCTGCTGCTGGCCCTTATCACTTGGACCAGGGTGCCATGTATCCAGAGAGCAGCAGAGGAGTAGCAAGAGACGTTACCAGTGAAAGTGGCCTGCGAGCAGTGAAAGTCTTAGGCTTTCTGTTCTCTGTATTTGGTCTTAGGCCTTCTGTTATGCTTCCTGTATGGGTTTGCTCCCCTAATGTTATCTGTAAGTCTGTGCTTGCTCTTAGTCTGTGTTACTGCTGTTAGTGTTCTATTCACTAACACTGACACTTTTACCCACATCAAAACTTACCTTCAAATAATATTCTTCTTCTTCCTCCTCCTCCCTGTGTTTAATGCTTACCTTAATCTCTTCTCCTTCTTTTTCTTCTTCCTATTCCTTGTCCCATATACTTACCTTTTGGGACATGTAACTGTATGGTTATGTTGTGAGAACGTACAGTGCCTGGAAAGAGAACACACCACACCTTTTTTTGTTTTTTTTTTACTTAAGTGTTTGTTGGTAAAATTTTAAAAACTTTTTTGTTTAAAAAACATTGGTGTCATCCACCCAGGAGGCTCTTGTTTTTCTTCATTTGTGCCCTTGTCTTTGATCTGTGAATGAAAAACATCATCAGTTTCACCCAGTCTCTGGAACGAGCCGTTTGCCAAAAACTGCAGGCAGCCAACCAATTTGGTCATACCTGCAATTGCATGCCCCTTCCTTGTGGTGCGGGCTAACCATGGCCGCAGCTGACTATACAAGTCCTGGAGAGAAACACGGTTAAGGCGGGTGAGCTCGAATAGCTCAAGGTCATGCATGCCATCGATGTCTAGACTGGTGCGGTGCAGCCGGGTTTCTGCCAGGCTCAAACGGACCAGGCCGCGTAGCCGGCGTCTTTGATGCTCGCGCACAGCAGAATGCATCACGGAACACTGGCCGTAAGTTGAGCGCCCACACCCTCATTTTATTGGGCTGATTTCAATCGGAAACAAGGCTTTGAATCAGTTGGAAAAACGGCCAAATCAACGGCCAGTCCGTTTTCACAGAGTTCTGCCTCTTGCGAGCCGACACACGTAAAGGCGCGCGCAGGAACACCTGAACGCATACACGCACACAAAAAGCAACAGAGCACCCTTTAAAGACCCGATCACAGCCCAAAACCAACAGGAAAACGTACGGGATAGCTGAACGAGGAGGCTCTGCGTCAGGCCATATATGAGTGAAAATGGCCATTGCGGTGGTCCCACAGACACTCAATTAGGTTCAGGTCTGGGAAATTGTTGGGCCGGGTAGACGTCTTGGCTATGCACTTTCAACCACTGTCAGACATTTCTAGCCATGTGACTTCCTGGAAGCTCCCATTCACCCCAGGGAAGACATTAGGCATTTAGCGGTGTACAACATGTGATCTGCAAGGGTCGTTTTTTGCCAAATCGGTTGAGAGTGGGCCCATAAAATGCCTCCAAAACATTACCCAGACCATAACACTGCCACTATCAGCTTGTGTTCTTCCAACAATGGTTGAAGGATGTTTGT
Organism: Gastrophryne carolinensis; assembly: GCA_027917425.1. Lineage (NCBI taxonomy): Eukaryota > Metazoa > Chordata > Amphibia > Anura > Microhylidae > Gastrophryne > Gastrophryne carolinensis. Next base: position 98,444,929 of record CM051239.1, on the reverse strand, counting down.
TTAATGATGTTTCTTACCTGACACACCAACATCCATCCTTTCAATGTAGGAGAAGACATGATAGAAAAGGCAACCCTTTGCTGAACAGCAGAGATCTGATACTGCCATGAAAACTAGTCTATACAACTTCAATAGCAGAGGTGCAGCACCCATCCAGCTGTTTGGCATCCCCCTACACAGTAGGGCTGGCTTAACTGTATAACAAATGAGTAATGTGGGTGACTAGCAACCCACTGGTGGAGACGACCCTCCCAATGTGTAAAGATTACTGGAAAGAAAAAAAAAATAAAAAAAAGAAAAAAAACAAAACAACCCAACAGTTTTGCTGATAAGCTGCTAATGGAGAAATGCTTCCTAAAAACAGGGAGCACATTAACAGCAAATCGAGGCTGGTGCGGGGAGTGGGCCCCAATACTATAGCTAATACACTGGTTTGGGGTAGGGATTACTGGGCTTCCCCTAGTTGAGTTTCTATGAAAACCCGGGGCTCCACACCCTCTGACCTCGCCCAAATTGACAGTATCATATTAAAAACAAGTTAATTTTATTGGTGCATATACATATAAAAACATTTTTGGTTATTAACCACATAGCAGCTACATATATACAAATAATGCCTGTTTTTCAAACTGGGTATCCAGGCAAACAGTGTATCAGTTTTACAGAATATTCCGACGCAGATGTAGAAAAAATTGCTTGAGTGTCTCAAAGGGGGGCAAACTAGTTTCGCCTGTCTATAGGCTTCATCAGTGCCCTTTACACCAGTCCTATAAAAACATATATGTATATGATAGTATCCAGGTAGCTATTCCAAGACTTTTTAAAAGACATACTTATTTGACATCTCGTTATGCAACAGTATACATGGATTCATACCTCTATTCAATAGAATGGTAGATGCAGCTGGAGCCAGCTCTTGATTTCTGCAGTGTAGCCGATTAGGTTGTGATGGGGCTAGTGTAGAGCCCAAATATAAAAAATCATGGTACAGCCCTCAGTGCATTCAAAAAGCCCCAGTGGACTAGTAACACCTGCATTAATAGGAACAGATTGCCTCATAAACATCTCTACCACATGTATGGCCGGTGATTCCGGTAAGGATAATGTGATTGTATAAATGATAAAGATTGAATAGCAAATGCCCATACCTTGTATGCTGAACGAGGCGTGAGGAGGAGCACACGATGTGCCTGTCACCTCCTGTCCTAAAAGCAGCAGCGCCGTGCAGTGCGTGCTGACACTAACGCCGCTGTTAAGTAGTGGCCAGTATGTGATGTCAAGCACCCTCAGCTGTGTATCGGCGCCGTCCCTCCCCCCCCTTCCGGTGGTCTGATAGGGGTTGCTAGGGGGGACGGAAGCCAAACACAGTCACAGCGCCGCACCTCCCCTCGGAGGGCGGGGCTCAGAGCAGCCTCCGTCGACCAGTGAGGTGACAGGCGCTAGAGCTACCACACGGCACCGTCACGTGTCTCCTACGCGGCGCCATTTTGGTGGAGACCAGTGAGGGGGTTAGGCTTCAATAAAAAAGCAGGGTAAATAGCGATTTCGGTAACAAGGATATATTAATAGCCCCTAGCCATATATAAGCCTAGCTGGCACTGTTGTGGGTGGCCTCATCCTAATAGGTATGCCGTGATGCTTATGGTGCCTTGCTAATGATTCTGGAGTGCCCTAAGCCAGCTGGCCACATTTTAGGGAGAATTTGTAACCCAAAGACACTATCCCCTCGATTCAAAGAGCAAAAGTTAATTGATTTCGGATCGAGAATCGTAAGTTTGGGTGGGTGTTTGTCATTTTTTCTTGTTTTTTTGCCCATTTCGTATTCGCACGATCGTTCGCGCATAGACGTATATGAACATACGCATTTCGTACGGAAATCGTATATTTTGCGTTAGTTCGTGTCTTTTTCCCGTCCAAATCGTATATTTTGCGTCAGATCCTATTTTTTACGTCCTTCACATGGGCTTGCGACCAATTCAGAGAGCTGATTGCTAATTGTTTTGAAGCCCATTAAATAGCTGCTTTACGAAATGTTTGCCGGCAGCTATTTGGCCTCGGGAGTAGGATGGAGAGGAGCGAGTTTGTGGCACATCAAGGGCTTATGCTTTTTGGCATTGAGTTGATCCAGATGTCTGAGAGCAGATTGCCCCTGTGTCGTCGCATGAACATCGATAGCATGAATGATGTTGAGCTGTTCGAGCTGACCAGGCTTAATCGCGCTTCCCTCCATAAATTATATAGTGAGCTGCGGCCATGGTTAGCCCGCACCACAAGGAAGGGGCATGCAATTTCAGGTATGACCAAGATGCTTGGCTGCCTGCAATTTTTGGCGAACGGCTCGTTCCAGAGGCTGGGTGCCCTCTCCGTGGGGATCTCACAGCCTACGCTGAGCCGCGCACTATCTAAATTTTTGGAAGGCATGGCTGCCATAACTCCAAAATATATTTATTTTCCGGATGATATGGCAGCCAGAAACGCCATTAAGCTTGGTTTTTATAATGTGGCCGACATGCCCAACGTTATTGGTGCTGTTGACTGCACACATGTGGCACTCGTACCTAGGGCAGCCGACGAGTATATATATATAGGTATTTATATTTTGTTTTAGGTTATTATGTTGCCCAACGTGTAATGTAACCAGTTTTCCTTAGCGGCAGCATATTTTTTTTTGGCTCATTTGTGTACATGCCTTATTTAGGCTTTTCATTAGTAGTTTCCAATAGAGTGCAGACATGTTTTAAATTTTTGATCCTTTTTTCAATTATCAATTACCCTTTTTGTATGCTTTTGCCTTAAGGAATCGAAAAATGGGACACTCCCTTAATGTCCAGGCCGTGGTTGGGCCGGACATGCGTTTTCTGAGTGTCCTTGCCGGCTACCCAGGATCATCGCACGACTCATATATACTCAGACGATCTGGGTTGTTTCGGAGATTTGAGTCAGGTGAATTTTCGGGTGCATGGCTGCTTGGTAAGTGTGTCCTATTTATTTGGTATTAAATTTCTGATTAATCTGTTATTTGTTGATATTTTTGTTTTTGTATTCTTTACATAAGCCTGAAACTGCATTTTAGTTGGGTCGTATTTTCGGAACTCAAAACCAAAATGCTTGCCTCACTTTGTCCTTCAGAAGGTTTTCCCTTTAGTTAGGATGTCTGTAAGTTCCATGTCCCAAAATATATTGGTTGGGAGTTTATACCCAAGTATCTGTTACTTTATGGTCCTTTTGTAGTATTGGTCTTTAAATGGCAAAGTGGACTTAAACTGCATACATTGTATTCTTTATCTAAATGTTGAGTGCCCCTCAGCAGCATCCTAATTGTAACATGTCAGAAAACCAAAAATATTTAAAAATTCTAACTACCCTTGCCCGTGCAGATGTTTTATCATTCTTTTGTATATTTAAGCGGCATTTTTATTTATGTACTACATTAGTGGCAATAGTTATTTTGCTAATGTGCCCTGGGTGTATTTTTACGCCCTTTACCTTACATCATTTGGATATATGTCAAATTCTTTGTGTTTGTTGTCTTGCCTTTTTAATTTTTATTAAATTTAATTGTCTTGTTAAGGTGATTCCGGGTACCCACTTCTCCCCTGGCTCATGACGCCTGTGCTGCGGCCCCAGGATGCCTCTCAGGAAGCGTACAACCGTGCGCACCGCAAGACCAGGGCTGTTGTGGAGAGGGCCTTTGGGCTGTTGAAGACCCGTTTTCGTTGTTTGGACCATACTGGGGGCGCCCTGCAATATGATCCCAAAAAAGTGATCGACATCATCATGGCATGTGCTGTTTTGCACAATTTTGCAATACTAGAACGTGTCCCACGTTATGTGGATAGTCTGCCCTCTACAGCCCTAGAGGATGATGGAGACAATTATGTTGGGCCACCCAGTGAGTCTGGACAATCAGTTAGAGCAAACTTGATATTGCAGCATTTTAGTTAATTTTATTTCGTTTTTCAACATTCTGTGTGTCTGTCTTAGCCTTTTTGTTCAATATGTTGTTTTGCCGTAATGTGGCATTACCTTAAATTAAAACATTTTTCCCTTAATTGTTGCCTAATGTATTTCATGTTGTTTACTTAGCTTGATATTTGCATTGTTACACCTCTTAAACCAAAAAGTATCTGGTTTAGCCCAAGCTGATTTAAAATGTGTTTCCACTAAAAACGCCACAAGTATTGTAATTGTGAAATTTGTTTTACTTTGTAGAATTAGAATTATTGTGCTTAACATAAAACATTCCACATACAACTGTGGTTAAAAAGGCATGATATAACAAAAAACAAATCGAGCACATCTACACCTGGAAGTGAGTGGCACAACCAAACAAGGACACCCAGTCCAAAGGCCAGCCTAGTCCAGTCATTAATATTGCCTGTGCCCAGGGATATTTGGGCATGGCCATAATGTCACACAAACATGTCTGCAAACAGGAGGAGCACAAACCAAATACATATTTAAAGCCATAAGTGGCCAGATACACTCCACATAGACCTATGGCATTGGCTAGTGGCCTTAATCATTACTCTAAGGAGCTATATGGGAGCAAATACAAAACACAACCTGCATGAGCAACACAAAATGGATTGTTTGAAACCTCAAAGGACAAGTAAATACAGTGGGGGGTAAGAGAAAAGATGTCCCACACAATCATGGCTTAATAGGGTGGCTGCCCATAATACCCAGGTGGAGGTCCGTGGGGATGGGACCTAGCCTGGGCCATGGCTGCATTGTGAATTTGAAACTGCTCCATAATGTTTCTCTGCATATTGGTCATCTCAGCCATGGCTGACTGGATGCCATTACTTGCAGTTACCATGTTGCTGTTGAGGGTACGCAACTCCGCGAGGATGCCCTGTAAGCTGTTATTGATGTTGACCATGTCGGCATGCCTTTCGTCACGCTCAGTAACGAGCTGTGCCTCAAAAGAGTCCCTCTCTTGGGACCATAATTGAAGCAGGGCACTTTGCCTCCCCTGGGAAATTGTGGGGCGGCGTAATGGAGTCAGCCGCACAATTACCCTGGCTCTTGGGCGTGCCCTGCCGCGTTGTGTCGTCCCCTCAACAGCAACAGGCATGCTTGGCAAATCCTCAGCAGCAGAGTGAACACTGGGGACTGTTGTGTCAGTCTCCCCATGTGCATGCACAATGGATGGAGATTCACTCTGCTGCTGAGGATTGGCCAGAGAAACATTAGGGAGCAGTTCCAGATTGGGACCCAGGGGGAGGTCATCGGACGTGCCCTGCATGGAGACATCAGCTTCCTCCATTTCCTGGATCTCTTCCATGAGTGTGCGGGTCTGTAGGGACATATTAAAAAAAAGGGTAAGTTGGCGTCCAAATTTGGGATTCCATCAGTTTAACACATGCTTAAGCACTTGGTAGTATTTATGGTACTAAATTAACTTACCGGAAATCTCGGATCTGGGCTCCTATGCTGTACGGACCTGGTAGGCATAAGCAAACTGGGGGGTGAGTTTACCCTTGCTGAGGGGTCATGCTGGGCTGAAGAAGAGAAAACAAAACAAGGTAAACACACACATAAGCATTGTTTTTTTAGTTACTAAAAAAAGCCACTATTTGTAATATTAAGCAACTCTACAGCAATGGGGACAATTGTTAAAATATACGCAATTTTAGATAGGTGCAATGGCTCGAGAAAACTGCTAACTGACCTCAGTTCAAAGTCAGGAAGTGTACCCAGTCAGCATACAACTTGCACAGCAACTATTTGGATTTTGACTACCATTCTCTAGGTCAGGGGTACTCAAACACTTCTTGTAAAGGTCCATTTAAAGGTATGTGGTGAGAGGTGAATGTCTGGGCATGGGGCTGTCGCAGGGGGTGTCTAGTTAGAAATAAACACACTGGGGGAGGTGCTGGAGATTGCCAAGTGCAAACTAATAAAGGCTGCTTGCCCTTGCTGGGCTGGATGGGGCAGAGCAGAGCTGAGGGGACAGGGATTGGATGGCTAAAGGTGGGAGGTCAGGAATTGATGGTGATGGGATGGATGGAGCAAATATGTTAGAAATGTATGGGGCTTATGTGGGGGGGGGCAGATGGTGGGACTGTGGCAGATGGGGCAGAGCTGGGGCAGCGGGACAGGATTGGACCAAGAGAAAGATGCACCAAGTTACTGTGTACCTTGCAATGCCACTTCCTGTGCAGTACTTCATATTGCAATGCTATGTTTCAGGGAGCCATGACATTGGGCAGGAGACCAACCACTACATCGCCGATCAAGGGGGCAGCTCTGAGCACGTCAACACAGAAGTAACTGAGTGCAGTGCTGTCTGGGCAGGGGTCCGGGAATCTGGTGCCAAGGTCCGCATTGGGACCCCGGGCCGCCAGTTGAGTCTCGCTGCTCTAGGTCAGATATGTTTGGGGGTGTGTAATTAAATTGTTACCTCAAACACAACTCACACAACAAATAGCCAACCCATCCCTAATGATGTGTGTTTTGTGAGTCCAAATATATCACTTTTCAGGATAAACTTCGTTACTTGACAAATATTTTTTGTTAATTGGTCTTTTACATAATGTATGTGGTCCTAAATGTGTGATTCACAGGGACCAAACAGGACACAAACAGGCACAGTAGTGCGAGCCCAAGCAAGCCACACCATAGGGCCATACCGTCATCTTGGTACTAGTGACCTTTATATTTTTTACCAAACAGGCAAACATGCAGATTAAGAGTACTCACCGTGGGTACGGGTCGGTGAGTCTGTGTCCCTTAGACCCGCATGGCCACCGACCGCGACCGGATGGAGAAGGCCCAGCACAATCTCCTCAGCAGGGGTAAACTCCAGTTTGGTAGGAAAGCCACCTCCAGTTTGCATGCTGAAAAGAGAAAATCGTTTGGTACTCAGAAAAGGTGCATACAGTACATCCTAATCCTTATATTTGGAGACATCATTTATTTACCTGTAATTATGCCTTTTAATTTCTTTTTGACGTACAGCATATTTGAGATCCGAGATTTTCTTTTGAATTTGTGGCACATCTTTCCTCTCTTCCCCCGCTGCATTTACTTGTCGTAGGATGGTTTCAAACAATTCCATCTTGCGCTGCTTCGTGGTGTGTTTTGATTTGCTCCCATAGAGCTCGTCATAGTATAATGTAAGGCCACTAGCCAATGCCATATTTTGGTCATGGGAGAATCTCCCACTCAACTGGCCGCGGCGCAATGTGCGGCCAGATGGTTGGCTTGGGTGCTCCTCCATGTGTGCAGACACATGTGGTGACATTATGGCCTGGGGCTGGGTAGGGGAATGGACGGATTGCTGGCTTCCCAATGACTGGACTGGACTGGCCAAGGGACTGGGTGTTCTTGCGTGGCTGGCCACCGAACTTCCAGGTGTAGATGTGGTCAGGGTGGCCATTCTTTGGCCTCTTGGGGGGCTATGTTCCTGGCTGGTGCCAGGTCGGGGGCTATGTTCCCGGCTGGTGCCAGGTCGGGGGCTATGTTCCCGGCTGGTGCCAGGTCGGGGGCTATGTTCCCGGCTGGTGCCAGGTCGGGGGCTTCTGGCCCTGCTGCGTGGCCTGTATTGGCTTCTGGCCCTGCTTCTTGGCCTTTCTGGGCTTCTGGCCCTGCTTCTGGGCCTGGATGGGGTTGTTGCCCTGCTTCTTGGCCTTTCTGGGCTTCTGGCCCTGCTTCTGGGCCTGGATGGGGTTGTTGCCCTGCTTCTTGGCCTTTCTGGGCTTCTGGCCCTGCTTCTGGGCCTGGATGGGGTTGTTGCCCTGCTGCGCGGCCTTTCTGGGGTTCTGGCCCTGCTTCTGGGCCTGGATGGGGTTGTTGCCCTGCTGCGCGGCCTTGCTGGGCTTCTGGCCCTGCTTCTGGGCCTGGATGGGGTTGTTGCCCTGCTGCGCGGCCTTGCTGGGGTTCTGGGCCTCCTGTGTCTGCTTTCTGGGCTTCTGGCCCTGCTTCTGGGCCTGGACGGGCTTCTGGCCCTGGATGGGCTTCTGGCCCTGCTTCTGGGCCTGGATGGGGTTGTTGCCCTGCTGCGCGGCCTTGCTGGGGTTCTGGGCCTCCTGTGTCTGCTTTCTGGGCTTCTGGCCCTGCTTCTGGGCCTGGATGGGCTTCTGGCCCTGGATGGGCTTCTGGCCCTGCTTCTGGCCCTGGATGGGGTTCTGGCCCAGCTGCGTGGCCTAGATGGGCTTCTGGCCCTGCTGCGGGGCCTGGGTTGGCGAAGTGCCCTGCTTGAAACCATGGGCGGTGTGGGCTCCCTTGGGCGGCCTCTTCTGGGGGCAGAGGTGGTGGGTGCTGCTGTGGCCTGTTTTTTGGCCGCAGGGGCACGTGCCTTTGGGGCCCTTTTTTGGGTAAGGGAGGGTCCAGTGTCCCTTGGTGGGGCCGAGGTGGTACTCGCCTTCTGGGAGCGTAATTTCTTGCTTCCTTGCTGGGACCTGGTGGTTGGGCCCTCCGAGGTCTGGCTTGGCTGGGCGCGTTTTGCTGCAGGCTTTTTGGGTGCCATTTTCCACAAATGCTCAAAGAGAATGAGCTTTGGGTGCAGGGACCTTTAAATAATGAGCCCAGCGTGTGACGCCTATGCGCACGACTACGCGCTCGTACGGACGTACGTTCGAGCGGAACCAGGAAACCGCTGGGGTTTCACTTATCTGCTGCCTTGAAGAAGCATAAAGATGGCGCCCACTATCTTCACCCGTCAACAGGAAGAGATCCTCATGCTGGTAAGTGCCTGGCTCTGCGTTTTAAGCTAATACTCAATGATGGCCTAAATGTAAATGATGCGTTTGGAACTAGTTTTGGGTCTCTTAATGTTTAAGAACTGGCTCCTCACACTTCATCCTCAAGGGCCGAGCCTGGCCACGTTTTCACCTGTCTATGCTGATGTCCGAATTAGGGCAATTGCTCTGGCTTAGCACCAGTTAATTAACCTGTGGAGTAGCGGGGCTAGCTGTCAAACCTGGCCTGTCTCGGACCTTGATGCTGATGTTTGAGGAACACTGTTTGCCTAAGACCGCAAAACACAACGGCAAGCCACACACGTGGCCCAAAAGCCTAAGCATAAGCCGACATCTTGGATGTTGAAACCATCCTAACATGCCATAGATGCAGGTGGCCTGATTTTTAATGTTGGCTATTATCTGTATGTACATGGTGTGTGAAACATATAACATAAGACCAGACTCTCATTCACAGTCAACGTCTGCTTTAAGGCACTCCCCAAAAATGGCTGGCACTCTAAATGTGTGTGTTAATGACATGAAATTCTCAACTTGTGATGCAACACATATGGGTCTGTGTGTAAAAGTAAAAGCTCTGTGTCCATTATGTTTTTCAGATCATGCTTCAGCGCCGGTATGACTTCGCGCCCAATGTGTGCAAAAAAAGGGACATCGCCCGGGAGATCATCGCGGAAATCCACCGTGTGACCAGCACCACCTTCACTCACACCCAGATAATGCAGCATTGGTCGGACCTGAAACGTCTGCACATGGCCCGGGTGCGGAGGTTTTTTGGGATCCATTTCCCAAGTAAGTACCAAGCGATAGCATGTTATATGTTGCAAATGTATAAGCTATACCTTTATTTATAATGACTTTTCTTTGTTAGTGTTGGAAATGGATTTCAGAATTCGCCGCACCCGGAGGCGCACAGGCCGACCAGTGCTGCATGAGTCTGCATCTGTGAGTGAAGGTGGTGGATCTCCCGGGCGACGGACCTACCCCTCCTCTGTGGCCTCCTCAGACCAGCCCCTGGACCTTACCACAGAGGAGGGGCGCAACCGCGTGGGCGTGGAGTCATGCCCGGCCAGGCATGGGGAAGGCTCTGGTATGTCACTCTTCATGTATATGCACAAAGATATACATGCCAGGCCAAAAACTAAGTGCTCCTTTATTATGTATTTGTAGAAGCTTCTGGAGCGGGGGAGATAGTGGAGGAGGAGGCAGCAGAGATGCTGGAAGTTGATCCGGGCGAAGGTGAGTGATGTCAGCCAGACTGGGAGCCAGATATGTTGGGAATAGTGACTCTATACAACTACTAACCAAATGTCACATGTTTCTCCAGGGACTTCTTCACAGCATAGCCAGGACCAAGGGCAGCCTGTTGGCCCCAACCAGCCATCTGTCGGCCACCAACTCAGTAAGTATCCATGCCATTATTCATATTAATGTGTTGTTAGCTAATAACACACACATAACTAAAGGCGTAGCCAATGTGTAGTTAACACTTTCATGTGGGCACTTCGTTAGCTTAAAGCGGACCCTAACTCGTATTAAGAACATAGCTAATATTTAGCCAACACACTGTACATACAGATTGGGAACATTGAAAAACAGCCTACAGCCATCTAATGCATGTTAGGAGCCTGTAAACATCCAATATGGCGGAATATGGAATGCGCAATATTTACATGCTGCATGGGATACAGATTAGAAAAAGTAAGGTGCTGCCATGCATTGTGGGACTGATGACCTTTCCCTGAACCCAGCTATGCTCTGTATTCCCAAAGCACCACTGTAACCTACTCCCCTGTACTTGATCCCACTCTCCTCTCCTCATTAAGTGTTATGCTTCTGAGTCCCGATGGCGGCGCAGTAATCATAAATCCACCAAAATATACTTCGATCTGGTGCAGAATCATTTTGGAATAGTTATTGCTTTTCATTAAATAATGTTGAAGGTCCGGTTTAAGGAGTTTCAATACTTACCTGTGGGAAATGCATTTACTTTATCCCTTTGAAGAATGACATATGTCATGCATTTACATGTATTTTATTAACCCCAAATCTATTTCCAGCATACAAACCGGTCTGGTACTCCTATTTATGTTTATTTCTCTATTGCTTACAGGGATGAGGCCCCAAACCGTGGCAGAAAAAAAAAAAAGAATCAAAGAGTTGGTGGCCGAGCTGCTGGCCATACAGGCGACGTTGGGGCCAACAGAAGAAGAAGAGGAGGAGGATTAGTGCCCTTGGTCCTGGCTACTTTTGTAAAATAGTTTTAAAGTTTGTTTTAGATAGTATACTTTTCTATTTTTAAAAAACAAAAAAAATTTAAACATTTTTAAAATGTTTTTAAAATAAACAAAAAAAACCCCCCAAAAAATATTTAAAATAAATAATATTTTAAGCCTTCATAAATGTGTCATTTCTAATATGCGCACAAAAAGACATTTACACAAACACTAAAAAACACGCTTAGAAACATATAGACATATGTACATTAGGTTGTTTGGGTAAGTTTTAGGGTCGTCAACATGAAGAAGGATGCAAGCGCTAAGGGGTTTAGGTAAGTTTTAGGGACCGAGAAATGAAGAAGGATGCAAGCGCTAAGGGGTTTAGGTAAGTTTTATGGCCCGAGAAATGAAGAAGGATGCAAGCGCTAAGGGGTTTAGGTAAGTTTTAGGGACCGAGAAATGAAGAAGGATGCAAGCGCTAAGGGGTTTAGGTAAGTTTTATGGCCGAGAAATGAAGAAGGATGCAAGCGCTAAGGGGTTTAGGTAAGTTTTATGGCCCGAGAAATGAAGAAGGATGCAAGCGCTAAGGGGCTTAGGTAAGTTTTAGGGACCGAGAAATGAAGAAGGATGCAAGCGCTAAGGGGTTTAGGTAAGTTTTAGGGACCGAGAAATGAAGAAGGATGCAAGCGCTAAGGGGTTTAGGTAAGTTTTATGGCCCGAGAAATGAAGAAGGATGCAAGCGCTAAGGGGTTTAGGTAAGTTTTATGGCCCGAGAAATGAAGAAGGATGCAAGCGCTAAGGGGTTTAGGTAAGTTTTATGGCCCGAGAAATGAAGAAGGATGCAAGCGCTAAGGGGTTTAGGTAAGTTTTAGGGACCGAGAAATGAAGAAGGATGCAAGCGCTAAGGGGTTTAGGTAAGCTTTAGGGACCGAGAAATGAAGAAGGATGCAAGCGCTAAGGGGTTTAGGTAAGTTTTATGGTTCAAAAAGGAAAGTGGGAGCCTGGCGCGAGGCAGTAGTGGTCAGAGTGCGCATGCGCAAGATCTTATATACATACGAACGAACGAATCTAAGAGGCCAAAAACCAATGAAAACAAGAGGCAAACGCAAGTAATTGGAAGAGGTGGACGATGGAAGCAGCGCAAAAAACAGGCTGCCGCCGCAACAAGTGAGCACATGAACGTGAATTTTACGATTGACAACTGACTGAGGCAAGTTCGGGAGATAACATACGAACGGACGTATATTTTAGGATAGAAACGTATTTGCTTATAGAATCACTCGCAAGTTCATACGAACGCACGAGCGGACGTGAAAAATAGGATGATCGGCACCCAATTCCAAGCTGTTACATGTTTCTTTGAATCGACCCTTATATGTCTAAATACAAGGTTTGAGTTATATAACTGGCCATTATTTTAGATAAGACATATATTATATGAAAGGCCTCACTTATAGCCAAGTACAAATATGCCTATTATGATCCATTTATGACACTATGTCACATGGGCAAAAGTGCCGCCCCACCATGAGCCTAGGACACGTGAGTGTTATTAAGTCCCACACAGGCCAATCAGCACTGGGCATTTAAAGCTATGTAAATAAAAATATTTTTGATTAATAAAACAAATTATAAACCAGATAATTGCTGTTACTGCAGACCTATACCTACAGGCTAGCGGCCAGTGCATCTACCATGTACAGCAATAAGAAAAAAAAAAAAAAAAAAGTTTTAGACAAAAGTATGGTAGCCCCCTTATACATTTTGATGGTGAACTACTCCACCATAGTGTTGACCGTGGCGTAGTCCACGGGTTGGTGCTTGCTTTGTGATTGACTTCACCTTCCACGTCAATTGCACATGGTGCTTTATATTTTGTGCAAAGCTTATTTAAACTGGTGCTACATTTTCAGTAAAAACTGCCACCCTTGTCAATAATAATAACTGTCAAGCATGATATTTGCAACACTGGTAAACTGGTCCTTATACCCCAAAAGCAACAAGTGATATGTGTGCAGTCTCTCTGTAAGGCTCAACCTTATGTGAAACCCAGGTCAGAGGGATATTGCCCAATCTTCACTGCCTCTTCACCCTTAGTAGACAAACCCCAGTCACCGGGATGCTGAAATCGCTTACCTGCAAACGGCTCCTCATGAGCACTTAGGCGCAAGCAACGTCACCTGAGTTCTGGGACCACAAGGATGGCGAGCACTGATGATTATGGTTTTTCACGATAGCCAAAGTCATACACGGGAAATCATTCCGAAACAAATTGTCGAAGTACAGGGATGAAGCAAATCCAAAGTCCGTGAGGAACACCAGGGGGCCTACACTAGAAATCACCAGAGGAGGTACCAGGGGAGTAAAAAAGGCAAGGTCAAGGGAAGGTTAGTGTCATACACAGGTAATCCCACTCACAGGCAGGGGAGCAAGTGCAGCTGGACGCTCCCACAGCTGTTCATGCAGGAGATTTCGCAGGAGTGAAGTGCAGGTAAGATCGAATTATCTGCTCTATCACACAACTTATGTACCCACCAAGCCATTTTATGGCACGTGAAAGTAGGAAGTGGTCATAATAATGTGCCTCAACTGTGTAAATCTGATCACCGTTGGTGGGTCACAACAATCTTATTCCCCCATAAAACTAATTGGACCACACTTTGTTTTGGTTGTAATCAATTTCCTGAGCCAACTAAAGGTTTTTATATACAGTATTTACACAGTACATATAAATTGTCAGTCTAACCTTACACTTATACACCATATGTGCTCTTACATGTATTATAGTCGATGGCAAAATAATCAATGTTTTCAAGAATCTAAAGAACAAAGGATGTACTATGACATATTGTCATGTGCTTTTCTACAACATCAGCTGTTTTTTGTTCACAAACATTGTAATTGAAAACTAAAACCACTAGCATTAATGACACCTGTAAATTAGCTTGTAAGGTTCCCATAAGGGGGTTGGGGAAAGGACAAGTCTTGGGAGACATATTTAAAGAGAAGTGGTCGCTCCTGGACCAATTGAAGATAGTCCAAAGCAGATGTGTACCTAGTAATTGGTGAGGACGTAATACTTGCCTCCCCCGTGCTTCAAGGTAAATACATTGAATCAGCTGATAATGACAGGACAGCTCTGAAGAGTCACACTGGAACACAGCAGGCTTCTGAAAGTAACTGCTGGATCATCTTCCTCTAGGCTGTGGACCTAACCCTCAATTATGGTACACTAGATTTTCAAGAAACAGAGATGCTGCAAGGATAAGCTGTAAACAGTTACTGATAGGAGAATCCATATTAAACCACCTATGCAGTACTACACTAACCATAGCATATTAGGATACATTATGGCTAGAGGTAATATACACCTTGTATATTACAGTACATACTAATGATGAGCTGGCCAGATGATCCCCGGTATCCAGTACTCCCCACGATCATTAAAGTTTATGGGACTGGATGTTCAGCCAAATATCTGGTATTTGCCCATTTTTTCCTTTTTTCTACCTAGTACAGTAAAAAAAAATGTGCCCATCCACCCCACTCTGGGGCTACTAGTCCAGTGCACCACATTGAAAGTGTACACTTGGTAAGGGGCCCCAAAGATCACTGTACCAATTAAAAGGGTTGGGGGCTAGAAAGCCATCCTGCGTGTCAGAGTTCGGGGTGGAGCTCTGAGTAAGGAGGGCCTTGCCAAGCTAGCAACATTCTCCTGGGCCTAGAGTCTACTGATAGACCTGGTCTTCTCTGAAGCCCCCTGCAAGTGAGGACGGTTGGGCTGCAGGTATAATCAGGGTTCTTCCTGGAAGATCAGGGCCCCCGAGACAAAGATACGCAGCACAGAGTTGGCAAAGCAGGCCAGGAAGGAGTAGGTCAGGGCTGGGAGCAGAGGTTCTCGAATAGATTCCAGACAAATGTTTAGGGCAGACTGCAAATGCACAAGATTGAGGTTAAAGGCCAAGGGTCATATAAGTTCAGTCCAGTTCAGGCCCACAAACCTTACCTCAGCCCCGTTCCATCGGCGCATGCGCAAGCCGCGGCCGCGTCTCGCGCTTCCCTCTAGCAGGGCGCGCACCCGCGCCGGCCATTTGTGAATGGCCGGTGCAGGTGCGCTCCCTGTTAGAGGGAAGCGCGAGACGTGGCCTCCAGCGCTCAGAGCCAGCTGAACTGGTATGCGCGTCCAGGCGGCCTTGGACGTGCATACCACAGCGGCTCTGAGCGCTGTGATTGGCTGGCACGGTCACGTGGGAGCGGGGAGAGGTGAGTTTTTTGGGGCTTTCTGGGGGGTTTCAGACAGCGAAGTGGACCAAAACCCAGGATAGTCAAAATCCTGGGTGTTGGTCCACTTTAAGCATATATGCATGTATCTGCAATTAGATACATGCTTTCTTCTTTAGGCAGGTAAGCATTTATACATGTATCTGTGCAAATAGCTACATGCTTTCTCATATCAGCAGATAAACATCCATAAGCATCCATGCATGTGGATATTCACACAGATCTGCCTATTTCGCAGACATTTCTAGCCATTTCGCATGGTTACCTGGGTTTTGGTCTGCATTACAGGGACATTCCAAATTGGGATTGTGTATGAAACCCCCAGGATCAGCTGTTTACTCTCCTCGATTAATGCTGCCATGGTAGGCTCTCATCTGATCAGAACTCACCACTGTGCATAATTTTGCCTGGCAATGAGTTCTGAATGGGACCAATTGCTGGACGCCTCCCGCAGGCCACTCCCCTCTGCTACTTGCAGCCACCTCCAGCCATTCAGATATGTTGATGGCAGGTGTTTGCATCAGTTAGAGGATTGCCAGGGATGCTGCGGGTATAAAAATCCAACGTGAGTATATATGTGACCAGTGTGGTATCCCAAAGTGGGATAATAATTTGATCTGCTTTAAGATAATATTTTCCTCATCTGATTTTTACCCTATCTTTATGGCTAGTGGAATATTACTAGGTAGAGATGTATCACATCAGTCATGTAAAACACAAATTTCAACTTTTTTTTCCAAAATGACAAAAAAAATTGTACGAAAGTTGAAAATTGAAACTTGGGACAAAGTCAACAAAAGTTTATTATTCAATAACAGAGCGTAAAGGAAAATTGGATGTGACATGTTTTTTCTCTAAGGCTGGTATCTCGTTTCAATTGCAGGATGAAAATGATTCTATATGGTTGCTAATCATGTATTAGATTTTACTTGCCGTAATGGCCAGGAACAGAGAAGCAATGTCCAATTTCATTATGATTGAGATAGAGTTGTACGGCTAAACGATAATGACACAAAGACAGGATTAAGATACTGCAGAAAGTGCTGTGGACAAGGAGGATGGGGGTCACTGCAAGCAGATGGTCTTTACAATGACCTGATTCACTTCATCTAATTGCCTATTAAAGTAAGTCTATTGTGAGGCTACAGCGTTTCTTCCATTTTACTTCCTTCTAAAGACTTAGCAGAACCAGTCCAGTTGGAGGCCATGTGTTAGATACAGATAATTTAGGTTAAAGGATGTAGGAAAAGTTGTCACCTACACAACAGCTGTATTGCTAATATTGGTGTTAGCAACAATCAGCTGTATTTACAATTGACTTGCTATTGGGCTTCCGGTCATCTCAAATAAGAGGGAACATAGGAGGGGATTCTTTACTGTAAGAGCAATGAGGGTATTGTACTGTAATAGAAGATGGAGTCATGAGGAATTCACTAAAAGAGTTTAAATGTGGTCTAGATACCTTCTGTCAGGAACCGCTTACCTGGGCCCCGTTTCAGCGCTGGTCCTGGGAGCCCCACCGCAGCTGCAGCGTCTGTGCGACGGCCGCGTCGGGCAGCGGCGGCGGCGGTTGGCGCGCCTGCCAGCACCGCTCTCGGCCGTCCTCGCTCCCGTCCCGCGCTCGCGCGCTGTGCGCGAGCACGTTCTTCTTATGTCCTCTGCCGGCGCTGCTCTCAGCGCGGCCGCCGGAGGTAATTGCTGGCCAGTGCGCGTTCAGGGTCCTCCCTCGCCTTCTGTCGGGCCAATGAGCCCTGGAATTACACAGTGGGCCAATGAGCCCAGGTAGGGACTGATGGCATTCCCATTGTTCTGGCCAATCATTATTATGATCCTGTGTGCACCAATCACAATACCTTCCCTCCTATGTCTGTCCCTATAAAGCTCTTTTCCCCGCAGTTGCTTGTTGCCTGTGATAGCGCTTAGTACCCTGATATTGCCTTGTCTCTGAAGTTTATCTTGTTGCCGACCCTGCCTGAATTGACGACCCTATCTCTTGAACCCCTGTTGCCGACCTTCGCCTGGATTGACCACTCTCGATCTGAGACCCTGTTGCCGACCTCTGCTTAGAACCCTGACCACGATATTGTCTACTCCATTGTACTTCTGTCATCTCTGATCACCCGGTGCCGACCCCTAGCCTGTCTGGACTTCCGCTATACGCTCAACTTTGGGCTCGCTCTATTCCACTCTCAGCCACTGGTTCTTCAGACCTCCGTACAGTAAGCCTCCATCCTTTGAGCCATTGAAGTCCTGGGGGCAACCGATCCCGGGCAGGCGTATTCTGCGTCCCGGCAAGCGGGGGCCCCTACAGGTGAAGCTGGCTGCGGAGATTGGGGGTTGAGGGCTTACCTGGAGGGCTGGAGTTACCTGAGCGGATCATTAGAGGACCCAGAGCGTGACATTATCACAGGCCAAAAAAGAAATGGATGACCTGGTACAGCAGGTGCAAGCTATGGCCACAGCGATCAATCAACTCGCTCAAAGAGTGGCCACTCAGGAGTCTCGACAAGTACCGACTTCCTCTGTACCACCTCATATTACCGAACCGAAGATCCCTTTGCCTGAGAAGTTTTTTGGTGATCGAAGAAAGTTTTCTAACTTCAAGAACGCATGTGAACTGTATTTCAAGCTAAGGCCTATCTCCTCTGGCACCGAGGTCCAACGAGTAGGCCTAGTAATTTCTTTGCTTCAAGGAGACCTGGGCCTTTAGTTTACCATCTCATGATATTGCTCTGCAATCAGTTACCGCTTTTTTCTCCGCTATGGGCGTCTTATACGCCGACCCAGATTTTCGGTCTACCGCAGAGAATAGGCTTCGGGCCTTAAAACAAGGACGGAATTCGACTGAAGATTACAGTGCTGAATTCCGCCGCTGGGCTATCGAAGCTAGGTGGAACGATCCAGCTTTGTGTAGCCAATTCAGGGTGGGGCTGTCGGATGGCATCAAGGATGCTTTAGTTAATTTTCTCAACCAGTGGATCTAGACCAATTAATGCAGGTCTCCATTAAAATAGACCGACGTCTTAGAGAAAGGGCCAGAGGAAGAGTAAGGGCTCCCACGGTCTTCAGACCAGTACAGAGCCATAGATCCCCGGTTCCCCGTGGAGAAAGTACCTCTACGTTTTCCCAGGAAGAACCTATGCAATTAGGGAGAACCCGCTTATCCCAAGAGGAGAAGCAGCGTAGGCGATCCAAGGGGTTGTGCCTGTACTGCGGGAATTCTGGTCATTTTTCAGGCTCCTGTCCCAATAAGGGGAAACCGGCGGAAAACTTCCACACCCAGACCAGGTAGAGAGTACTGATCTGGGTGAGTCAGTTTGTAACTCTCGCCAAAATAAGATGCTTGTACCTATCGATTTTTTGGGGGGGTCTTCTAAGCAGACAGTTTCCGCCTTTATTGACAGTGGTGCGGCTGGAAACTTTCTGGACAGAAGCATGATCTCCACTTTAGGGATCCCTTTAGTTCCCCTTGAAAGATCTCTACAAGTTTTGGCCATCAATGGGAAGGCGATCCAGGGAGGTCCTATTACTACCAAGACCCCACCTCTCAGATTGATTGTTGGCTCTTCACACTCCGAATTCTTAGAATTCTTTATTTTTGATTGTCCAGAAACCCCGGTGGTTTTGGTTGCAACTCCATAACCCGGTGTTAGATTGGCAGGCTGGAGAATTGACCAAGTGGAGTGATCACTGCAAAGGTCACTGTTTTACTACTGGCCTCAGAAGCGTTCAAGTCTTACCACAGGAATTACCTCAGCAATATGCTGATTGGATCGATGTATTTTCTGAACGCTCTGCTGATACTTTGCCTCCACATCGGTCTTACGACTGCCCCATTGACTTGCTGCCTGGCACTATTCCCCCGAGGGGAAAGATCTATAACCTTACCCTGCCCGAGGAGCAAGCAATGAGGGAGTATATTACCGAAAATCTTAGGAAAGGATTTATCCGTCCCTCTACCTCGCCTGCTGGGGCCGGGTTCTTTTTTGTAGAGAAAAAAGATGGTGGCTTGAGACCGTGCATAGATTATCGAGCCTTGAATAAGATCACTGTAAAAAAACGATACCCCTTACCCTTGATTGGGGATCTGTTCAATCAAGTCACAGGAGCTCGAATTTTCTCCAAATTGGATTTGAGAGGGGCTTACAATCTGATCCGCATCCGACAGGGGGACGAGTGGAAAACTGCATTTAATGTGAAGGATGGGCACTATGAGTACCTGGTCATGCCCTTCGGTCTTTGTAATGCGCCAGCCGTTTTCCAAGATTTTGTTAATGATATATTCAGGGAATATCTCTCATATCTATTTGTAGTCATCTACTTGGATGATATTCTCATTTTTTTCTAATTCTTTACCGGAGCACAGACACCATGTTAAGTTGGTGCTACAAAAATTAAGAGAGAACAACTTATTTGCTAAACTGTCTAAGTGTGTGTTTGAAGTCACTACAGTTCCCTTCCTAGGGTATGTTATTACCAACCAGGGTTTGGAGATGGACGCGGGGAAGGTTTCAGCAGTTCAGGATTGGGTCCAACCCAAAACTTTAAAGGAATTGCAACGTTTTCTAGGTTTTGCAAATTTTTATCGGCGTTTCATAAAAGGGTTTTCCCATGTTGTTGCACCCCTTACCAACCTTACCCGCAAGGGGGCTTTTACTGCTAACTGGTCCCCCTCTGCCTGTGAGGCCTTTCTAACCTTGAAACGGGCCTTTACTTTGCCACCTGTGTTAATTCATCCAGATATTCATAAAGCCTTCGTTATTGAAGTAGATGCTTCTGAGCTGGGAGTGGGTGCAGTTTTGTCACAATATTCTGGTAACCCTGAGCGTCTCCATCCATGCGCTTATTTTTCGCGTAAATTCAGTACCGCGGAACAAAATTATGATGTTGGCAATAGGGAACTATTAGCTATTAAACTGGCATTTGATGAATGGCGACACTGGTTGGAGGGTTCATTACATCCTATAACTGTGTATACCGATCATAAAAATCTCGAATACATAGGTTCTGCCAAGAGGCTGAACTCTCGTCAGGCACGTTGGGCATTATTCTTCTCGCGCTTTAATTTTATTATTACTTTCAAGCTGGGTGTAAAAAATACTAAAGCTGATGCTCTATCTCGCATGTTCGGTGAATGTAAGGATCGGGGTGATTCTGGTGAACCAATTTTACCCACAGGTTGTGTGGTCGGGGCGTTACTTCCTGATCTCTCCAATACCTTGGCGCCGTTTCAAGATGAATCTCCTAGTGATGTACCCTTGGGGTGCCAGTTTGTTCTGCTGCACCTGCGTTCGGATGTAATTCGCGAATTTCACGATGCCAAAACTGCTGGTCATTTGGGTAACCGTAAGACGTTTATGCTTGCCCGTCGTCATGTATGGTGGCCTACCATGAGACGCGATATCACTGCCTTTATCGACGCTTGTGCTATTTGTGCTCGAAGTAAAGGAGTTCACAAGGCTCCTAGTGGCGGTTTGGTTCCTCTTGAAATTCCTGCTGAGCCATGGACCCATATTTCTATGGATTTTATTGTAGATTTGCCTCTCTCACATGGTAATAAAGTAATTTGGGTGGTCGTAGATCGTTTCAGTAAGATGGCACATTTCGTTCCTTTGGCCAAACTTCCTTCTGCACCTGAGCTTTTGCGGTTGTTTACTTCGCATATTTTTCATATTCATGGTATTCCGTCCAATATAGTCTCTGATCGGGGTGTTCAATTTACTTCCCGTTTTTGGAAACACTTCTGTTCGCGTTTGGGAATACAGATCTCTCTTCTTCTGCCTACCATCCCCAGACTAATGGGCAGACGGAAAGAACTAATCAAAACTTGGAACAATACTTAAGGTGTTATGTTTCTGATGCCCAAGAACAATGGGCGGAATTTATTGATTTCGCCGAATTTGCTTACAATAACGCGCCTAGTGAGAGTACCAAGGTATCTCCTTTTTATTGTAACGTAGGGAAAATCCTAGAGCTTCTTCCCTTTCAGGGTCACCTTCCAATCTGCCGGCGTTGGAGGAGTGGCTTCAAGAACGGAAGAATATCTGGACACACGTTCAGGAGATTCTTAAGACCACTTGTTTGAGGTATAAAAAATTTGCCGACCGCCGCAGATCACAGGAACCTACTCTTCGAGTAGGCGATCTAGTTTGGGTCTCCACTAAAAATATTGCGCTCCGTCAGCCATCTAGCAAATTAGGTCCAAAATTTATTGGTCCTTTTCCTATTATCAAGAAGTTGAATAATGTGTCTTTTAAAGTTCAACTCCCGCCGACCATGAAAATACCCAATTCTTTCCATGTTTCTCTGTTAAAACCGGCGAAGAATGCTCCTCTTGCTGGTCCTGCACCAATTCTTCTTGATAATGAGCCCGAGTATGAAGTGAATAAGATCTTGGATTCACGTAAAGTGCGTAATTCTTTACAGTATTTGGTGGATTGGGTTGGCTATGGTCCGGAGGAAAGATGCTGGGTGGCAGCGAGGGATGTTCATGCCAAGGCTCTTGTAAGAAGGTTCCATCGTGACAATCCAGGGAAACCGGGTGAGGGTCCGGAGGCCCCTCGTGAAGGGGGGGGGTAGTGTCAGGAACCGCTTACCTGGGCCCCGTTCCAGCGCTGGTCCTGGGCGCCCCACCGCATCTGCAGCGTCTGTGCGACGGCCGCGTCGGGCAGCGGCGGCGGTTGGCGCGCCTGCCAGCACCGCTCTCGGCCGTCCTCGCTCCCGTCCTCTTCCGTCACGTGCTCGCTCGCGCGCGCGGGCACGTTCTTCTTATGTCCTCCAGCGGCGCTGCTCTCAGCGCGGCCGCCGGAGGTAATTGCTGGCCAGTGCGCGTTCAGGGTCCTCCCTCACCTTCTGTTGGGCCAATGAGCCCTGGAATTACACAGTGGGCCAATGAGCCCAGGTAGGGACTGATGGCATTCCCATTGTTCTGGCCAATCATTATTATGATCCTGTGTGCACCAATCACAATACCTTCCCTCCTATGTCTGTCCCTATAAAGCTCTTTTCCCCGCAGTTGCTTGTTGCCTGTGATAGCGCTTAGTACCCTGATATTGCCTTGTCTCTGAAGTTTATCTTGTTGCCGACCCTGCCTGAATTGACGACCCTATCTCTTGGACCCCTGTTGCCGACCTTCGCCTGGA
Organism: Gastrophryne carolinensis; assembly: GCA_027917425.1. NCBI lineage: Eukaryota > Metazoa > Chordata > Amphibia > Anura > Microhylidae > Gastrophryne > Gastrophryne carolinensis. Next base: position 98,422,579 of record CM051239.1, on the reverse strand, counting down.
TTGACCACTCTCGATCTGAGACCCTGTTGCCGACCTCTGCTTAGAACCCTGACCACGATATTGTCTCCATTGTACTTCTGTCATCTCTGATCACCCGGTGCCGACCCCTAGCCTGTCTGGACTTCCGCTATACGCTCAACTTTGGGCTCGCTCTATTCCACTCTCAGCCACTGGTTCTTCAGACCTCCGTACAGTAAGCCTCCATCCTTTGAGCCATTGAAGTCCTGGGGGCAACCGATCCCGGGCAGGCGTATTCTGCGTCCCGGCAAGCGGGGGCCACTACAGGTGAAGCTGGCTGCGGAGATTGGGGGTTGAGGGCTTACCCGGAGGGCTGGAGTTACCTGAGCGGATCATTAGAGGACCCAGAGCGTGACACCTTCCTTGCACTACCAGCTATGGTCAGGTCGGACTGAGGTTAAACAATGGCCCAGGACTGCAGTGTGTTTGGCCCGGCATATTATGTTAGTATGTTACTGCATATGTATGTAGGTAATTATTCAGAACAACACCCCCAAAGAAACCTAATGGAAGGCAGTGTGCAGACCCCCCCCCCCCCCCCCCCCACGATACTATGCAGTGTACAGAATCGCCACAATCCCCTAATAACTAGCAGTGTGGCAGGATCCCTCTATAACTAGCAGTGTGCAGAACCCCCTCCCCAATCCCCTATTACAGGCGACATGCAGAATGATCCCGTAAAAACAGGTAGTGTGCAGAATCACCCCAACCCCACTATAACAAACAGTGTGGTAGAATCCCCCCAATCCCCATATAACAAGCCGTGTAGCAAAATTCCTTTAATCCCCCTATAATAATCAGTGGGGCAGGACCCCCCCCGCCCCCCCTATAACAAGCGCTGTGCAGAACACCCTCCTCCAATCCGCTGATAACAAGCAGTGTGGCAGAATCCTTCCAATCCCCTATATCAAGCAGTGTGCCAAATCTCCTTAACCCCCCTTAACATGCAGTGTGCAGAATTCCCACAATCACCCTATAACAGACAGTGTGCAGAATTCCTCCAAATCACCCTATAACAGGCAGTGTGCAGAATTCCCCCAATCACCCTATAACAGGTAGTTTGCAGAATTCCCTTTATACCCTATGACTGGCAGTGTGAAGAATCCCTAAAACTCCCCTATAACAAGCAGTGTGCAGAATCCCCTCAATACCCTATAAAAGTCATTGTGCACCCCCCAATCCTCTATAATAATAATAATTATTATTATATTTAATAAATGTAATAAATATTATAATTATTAATATTTAAATATCTCTAATAGTTCTCAACATTTTTGCATTACCAAAGATAGGTGGTAAAAATAAAAAACACAAAAGGAAATAGCAAACAAAATTGTTGCAGGAAAACATCACATGTCTGTTTTTTTCATAAATGTAGCCAGGGGCGCACCTGTAATTAGGCCAGGTGCAGCAGTGACCTCAGACACCGACAACTTGAGGAAGGCAGAGGGCGGCAATCGCTGGACCTGTTTTTTTACTAGTACATTGATGTTGAGCCCTATCATCCATAGCGACCCTGCAGGGGGGCAGGGAGCAGCGCTGCTGAGCCACCAATGATACTGGATATACAGTACATATAGTTTACTATTTGTAGTAAGAATAAGTAAATATTGAAAAAAACACCTTATTAAGATATTATTAAAAATACATAAAATCAATAATAAACACTCCCCCACCGCAGCTCCAAGCCCTCTACTCAAACAGATCTAAAACAATCACTAGTAAAAACAATATATATGAATACCTTATGAATCTATATAGATAGATACCTTAGAATACCTTATGAATCTATATAGATATACATGATACATAATAAATTCTATATGTGATTATAATAATGTAGCAATAATAATGTAGCAATTCAACTACTGCTCATTTAATGAAAATTCTAAAGTCCCTATAAAAACGAAAAAAAACTAACTTAAAGGTGAAATATGAATAATGCCAAATATACACATTTATGCAATTACACAATAATGAAAACCCATAACAGAGCACTTACCTAGTCTGGAGGGAAAGGGGGTCAAAGGGATCATGGACCCCACACGTAACCCAGTATGCCACTTCTCCAGTGATTCTATCTATTCTAAATGACTATATAAGGCCTTGCTATAGTTGTTCTCAGGCAGCAGGGAAGCTAGCCATACCCCTGAGTGTAGCCAATATATTTTTTACCAATGTAAAAAACAGGAGACGCATGCAGGTTGGAACTAGAGCATCTTGGGCCCAACAGAGGAAATCATTATTGGAGGTCCATCAGAGGAAATCATTTTTGGAGGTCCATCAGAGGAAATCAATTTTGGGGGCCCACCAGAGGAGATTATCCTTGGGGCCCACCCTACAGCTAAAGCACAATTAGATTGTATTAATATAAAATCTGATGTTTATTGAGCCAATAACAAGTTACAGCTCTTGTACTACCCTGATGGTGGCACAAGGTCAGCACCTGGGGCCCACTGGAGGATCCACTGGTGCTCTGGTGGCCCAGTCTGACAATGAAAGTACTTGAGGAGAAAGCTGCAGCTGATCCATCCATGACTGTCAACATAAAGAAGACCTGTGAGTAATTTATGGAATACTTAGAATTGTTGTTCAATGACTGAGCTGTACTTATGAAAACGTGTGAACTATGAGCTTCAAATATGCCTGAAAAACACATCTGTGCCTTCAGCTACCTACAAGATTCCAGCTATCATTGGTGTGCAGCAGGTGAAGGACTGAAAGGAAGATTCTGACTAATATCACTGGGCAGGATTGGCACCTTCCCCAACAAAGAAAGTACAGGCCAAGGTTGCAGGAGTGTCACGGGGCACACTCACAGATTCTCACCCATTGACCCATTCATTCCATTTTACCTTGACTTGGGCTCAAATTAGTTAACTGCGCGTCTGGCTTGTAATCGTTGCACAGCCCCCACTATATCTCTCGGCTGCGCGGGCCCCACCAGCCATTCAGTTAAGACAGACAGGGTTGCGCAGAGCTGGAGAAAAATGTGAAAATGCAGATGCAAGCTGTGCATGCACCCAAATCGGGGTGCCCCAGGGGTGGTTGTCATCCACTCTAAAGGCTAACAGGACACTGGTATTAGCACAAGTATTTTTATAGCTGAATAGTTTCTAGGGGTGGACGAGTAGAGTGGCCACCCTGAGCGCCAAGGCCATTGTATATGATAGGGGGCACCTTTATCCCAGCCACCTTGTTTTCCGCAGAAGGGTCAGGGTTAGTGTAGTTAGTGTAGTGCTCATAGAAGTTTGGGTTCAGCAAGTTCCCCCCGAACTTTGAACAAAAGTTGGTTTTGGGTGGCCGAACTTGACCTGAACCCCACTGAAATCAATGGGGACCTGAACTCTGTGACCCACAAATGTGTTGCTGGGTGTGAGTGCTGAGTGCAGCGGAGTCAAATCCAGGCGGACAACTGTGGTGTGTGGTGTAACATGAACTGGCCTTACTGGAACATGAGTGCAGTAAGAAGTCACCTTACATGGTGGGTTACATAAACAGGAAAAAAAAGTCCTAGAGATTACCTCAATGGACAGAAAACACAACATGCAGTAGAGAATGTACAACATACACTTCACGGCGCCATCTATGCCTTTGTGCTTATGTGTAAGCACTTAATTTATTTTCGTATTTCATGCTCTGGCAGCTTGCTTCGGACTATACTCCTCTGAAGTTTCCATACTAAGTCTGCACTTTGTTAATCTTTGAATCCTGGTGGTTGTTCCATGTAGATGTCTTCTGTTAACTCGCCGTGTAGAAATGCTGTCTTCACATCAAAGTGTTTCACTTGCATTTTCCTTGTGGTGGCTACTGTTAGCAAAGTCCTTATTAAAGCATGTTTGACTACTGAAGCAAATGTCTCATCATGGTTTCCATATCTTTTGAGAATATCCCTTGGCTATGAGTCTTGCTTTTTATCAATCCACTGTGCCACCTGCATTGTACTTCACTCTTAAATTCCATTTACAGCCTATGGCTTTCCTTCCAGGTGCTAGTTCTCTAAGTGTTTGTGTGTTGGTATCATGCATGGATTTTATATCTTCCTTTGTAGTCCTTATCCATTTACTGGCTTCCCCTTTCCAAAAGCTGAGATATGGCTTCCCAAGTTGCAGGTTCATTAGTACTGGCCTTGCCTGCCTTGTATGAGAGACAGAAAGGTGGTTTACCTTTGTTTTCTCTTGTTGAGCATCTTGGTTCTGTGTGTAAGCTTGCTAAGCCTGCTCTTCAGTACTGGAAGGTTCTGAGCTCACTTCAACTGTTTTATTCAGCAGTTACAGATGATGGCTGATCAGTGTCAGTTTTCTCTGCTGTTTTTACTTCCTCTTTGTCATCACATTGTCTCTCATATCTTTAACAAAAGTTATGCTGTTGCTAAAGGTAACCTAGTCAGTTTCGGGATTTAGGATTTTGTAACCATAAATTAAATACCTTTTCTTATCCAACAAAGATTACATCATATGCTCTGTTTTGGAGTTTTGTGCATTTTTCCTCTAATGTAGATGAATGCTTTCAATCCATAAAATGCGTTTTACACTTGGCTTCTCATTGTGCCATAGTTCATATGGAGTTGTCTCCACTGTTCTATAAAGTAGTCTATTCTGCAAATAAGTGGCTATCATTGCTGTTCTGTAATCAAGATTCTGTCAGCATACATCTGATCGTTCCAGTTTCTAGTTCTTTCTTTCAGCTATCCCATTTTGCTCTAGTGGTATGACACTGTCTTTTGATTCTTTATTCCTTTCTGCTTTAAGTTGTACTTTGTGTCCTGTATGAGTGGTTACCTCTGAAACTTATTACTTGTCTTTACTACATAGTTCTGTAATTTGTCAAGAACTTCAGTCTTGCATTAGGTAAGTGACTATGTATCTTGAATAGTCATCTATGAAAGTCATTATGTACCTGTTGCCTCCAGGTGTAGATGGGGACCTCATACATCACATATATACTGTGTCAAGTGGTATTGAAGCTCTATTCTGACTGACTTTAAGATGTGTTGCACTTGTAGCTTTGGATTTGATGCACCATTCACACTTAACAGTAACTGGACAAGGGGAAACTGTTGCTTTGCCAGATTCCTTTTTTGTTCTTGTATACATTCTGAGTGTCTGTGACCTAAATGCCTGTGCCACATGTGTATACAATCATTGTGTTTATGGGTGCATAGTCTCACCTTTCCCTTTACTGTTTTGAGGTGATTCAGATGATCATCTAGCTTGGCATTTGCTATCCAGCATGAAACACTTGTCACGTTACAGTGAGTCCTTTGGCTATCAGATGCTTCACAGATAAGAATCCTTCTTCTAGACCAGGAACATAAAGCACAGCATTCTCACATCATTTGGGGCATACAAGGGTTCCAGGCCCATATCCCTCTGCATGTATTTTACTTCCATCTACAAGGTAAATAGTCTCTTTGTTATTCAGATCAAGTTTTGTGAAAAAGCTTCTATCACTTGTCATATGACTGGTTGCTCTCGAGTCAATAACTAAAATGTATGGTTGCCTGTCACTTTAAATGTGGCATTTCAGTTCCCTTCACATGGATCAGAAATCGTGGAATTTGACCTTCTGTTTGGTATAAGAGGGATGCTGTCTCATTTGCTCTGCTTTCCATACAGTCTCTCTTTAAGTATCCTTGTGTGGGGCATCTAAAGCACACCCCGGTGTCACATACCTTTCTGGAGACCAGGCCAATGTGGATACAGACAGCTCCCAGCAATACCTGTGGCCTCCCCAGAGAGTGGAGACTGGGGAAACTCAGCAGAGGGGAGGGCAAGAATTAAACGCTTCCTGTAACTGAGGGGGGTGCTACACCATGCACTGGTTTCAGTGTGGGGAGTCTGCCAACAGATCTGGTTTTCGCTGGAGCTTTCTGCAAGGAGCGTTGGACTACACTGTCAAAAAGCCGCGCTCTCACTACTGTGGCCAATTGCCAGTGAGCCTAAATATGGGAAAAGTCCAATCCGGGTTTTCGGGGAAGCTGATGCAGGTAAGCCAGAAAGTCCCGAGCCAGGGAAAGCCATAATCCAGTGCCAGAGTGGTCAGAGAGCCAAAACAGGTAGTCATCTAAGCCAAGAGTCGAGAGCCAGAGAGAGGTCAGTGTTCAAAGCCAGGGTGTCAGAGCCAGATCGTAATCTAAGAGCCAGAGGGTCAGAGCCGGAGCAGGTTGTAATCTAAAGCCAGAAGTCAGAGCTGAAAGTCATGTCTGTGCATGTGCAGAGCATACACAGGGTCAGGGCAGCTCAGGCATGCATAGACCAGCGTACCAGTCACCTACGTGACCGTGTACACCACCCAGCCATGCACAGCCTAAAAGGAGACACCAGAGGGGAGCATTGCAGTGCATTGTTTGTATTTGGTATGCATCTGCATAATAACATGGCTGCGGCGTGACTGTCTGTTATATTCTCACTAACTGATCTGAGTTGTGCGATCACTTTCAGCATGGCATTTATATGCTCCTGCATGTCCTGCTCTCTGCTAAGCCTCTATTTTGTAGTTTCCTCAGCAGAAACAACTTGCTTTATAAACTGGATCACTCATGCACTCTTTTCAGTACATTCCACATGCCTTTCGCTGTATTCTCACTGTATATGTGAATAAGCTGATTGTCTGCTACTAGTTGCTTATGGTGGCCCATGCCTGTCTGTATTTCCTGTCCTAGTCCTGATTATTGTCCTGTGGCCTCTCTGTAGTTATAACCTCCCACAAGACATCTCAGCATTTTCTCTTTAAACTGGTCTGGTCACTGGGCTTTATCCAGTCACTGGGTGTCCCCCAGGCCCATAACATGTTCCAGAGTGTAAGAGTTCCAGAGTCAATCCAAATAGACATTTGTGATGAGCTGGCTTTACTGGAACATGGGTGAGGTAAGAGAAGGTCACCTGTGCCTGGTAACACGTTTCTGGTGCAGCCCTTAATCGTACATTGAGGCTCTGGAGGTTGGCAGTTAAATAGTCAAACTGCATCGGAAGAGGAACACTCCGAAGTCTTACACATACAGTCTTTTACACACAAAGGCGGCATCGATGGTGAATAATAATATAATTATACCCACATTCTTTAATCAGGAATAAGTATGGTTGCATACCACCACTTAAAAGAGCCCTATCGCGAAATGTAATATTAAACATCTATATATATACGGCTAATAAGAGGAGGAGTCACCTGAACAGAATAACACTCCCACCAAATTTGTGGTTTATTCTCTCATGGTAGGAATACAATCTAGGGGTGACAGGTATTAATCCTTCCATTAAAATAGAAAAAACAAACCTGGCTGGATATTTCTTAATGCCGGGTGTATAAGTGACCCCTCCTGCCGCTGTCCAGCATATTTATTTGGATTTTCTCATTGGGCCATTTTTTGTGATAGTGCTCCTTTAAGGTAGAATGTGTACCTTAACAAAGGGAATCAATCTCCATCCTCGTACTATGCACCAGTTTATGTGACCACTATAGACGCGGCGCAAGTTCAAAGGGGCTAGTCAGCCATAGAGTCTAACACAGATGTGTGGGCGCTTAGCCGCCTTTTCCCTACCCCTCAATTTCAGAGCTAGGATATAAAAGAAAATCGTGCAGACCAGCCTCCTTATGTTGCAGTGTCGGCACTGTTACAGAGGCCTACAATCTACAGGAGAATATCCTCAGCTAAACGACATCAGCCAAACACCGAACCCGAACACAGATTTCAAGCTGAAGTCTGTCTTCGGCACAGACCTGAACTGTGCGGTTCGGGTCCGCTCATTTCTAGTCAGGGTCACTGTTAGTGATGATGGCTATATGCCTGGACCCTCATCCCACCATATTGGGTTCAGTCATTGAGAGGGGACACTGTCTACTGTTAAACTGGACCAACAGCCTTGCACAGTTTAAAAAACCCTGAAAACTTCCTTTGCCATAGTGGACGATCTGACCCCACAAACACATGTCGGCGCACGCACCTGTTCCTGTGTGTGTAGTCTTGCGGACTGGCATGTGCCAGATGGGGCCCTGGATCTTGCACACGCTACTGAACACTCTCTTGCGCTGGGCGGGCTTTAAAAGGAGGCCTTTGGCACAGGGAAGATGCTTGCAGATCTTTTTGGAGTGACGCTGGCCTCTGTTTCTGTGTGACTTATTGGTTTGACTTTCAGCTCTGACCCTCTAGCTCTTGGATTATGACCCAGCTCTGGCTCTAACCCCCTGGCTTTGGACACCAATCTCTTTCTGGCTCTCAATCCTTTGCTTGGATGACTACCTGTTTTTACTCTCTGAACTTCAGCACTGGATTACAACATTCCCTGGCTCTGGACTCTGGCTTACCTGCATCAGCTTGCCTGAAAACCCGCACTGGGCCTTTCCCATATTTGGGCTCACTAGCTACTAGTGACAGTAGTGGGACCCCAACTTTTATGCAGCGCAGTCCAGCCCTCGCAGAATGCTCTGGCGAAAACCAGATTTGCTGGCAGACTCCCACCACTGAAACCAGTGGGTGGTGTAATGTTCTGGTTCCCCTCAGTTACAGTCAACTTTAATTCACTATTGCTTTCCAGATCTCCCTCAGTTCCTGCCTGTTGTTCCTGGTTCTGCATTATCCTCATACACCAGCCCTCCCCTCTACTTTGTTTCCCTAGTCTCCACTCTCTGAGGAGGCCACAGGTGATATTGCTGGCAGCTGTCTGTATCTACATCAACCTGGTCTCCAGAAAGGTACGTGACAGCATTATACTGCATTATACTGAATCCATGTGAGCAATAACAAGCTTTGCTTACCCGCCTTCTCCCTGCCCCTCAACCTCGGTGCTATATGAATGGCCTACAATATAATGGAAAATTGCACTGACCAGCCGTTACAGTGACCTGCAATGTACAGGAGAAACTCCTCAGCTAACATACATCGGCCAAAAACTGAACCAATGTGGTTCAGGTCCGCTCATCATTAGTCAGGGTCACTGTTAGTTGTACTGCCCATATGTCGGGCCCCTCATCCCACCATATTGGGTTTAGTCATTGAGAGGGGACACTGCCTGCTGTTAAACTGGACCAACAACCTTGCACATTTGAAAAAAATATCAAAACTCCCTTTGTCCATCTGCATGCATGATACTTAATCCTTGTCAGCACAGACATTTGCTCTTGTATACACTCAAATCTGAAACGCTGTCTTACAGATTTTCTCCCGTAGCAGCCATCTTGAAGCACCCCTGAGGCTTTCTTTCCCAGCTTTCAAGTCGTGCTGCCGCCTGGATTTAACTGACATAACCCACATTCAACAGCAGCAGGAAATCCAGCCGAACTGGGAGTGAGGAGGGGGCAGAATATTTTCCCTTCTGCAATGAGAGCTGTTTTGCCTAGAAAAGGCCCCGAGCAAAACGTTGGCTCACTCAGTCCTCCATGTGATTGAGCACCAGAGGAATTCTTCTTCATACTTCCCTGCAGCTGTGAACTGTTGCATCACTTACCTGAGCAGCTGGAAACTATGAGAAGACCATTCCTCCTGCACTCACTGTGTCCACAGGTACAGTAGTACATTTATAATTTCTACACCATGAGGTCGATTCAGGGCCAGGTGAGAATTCTCACTCCTTTTTTTAGAAGAGAAAACTGCTATTGACTTTCATTGTATACCTTGGGGCTGATTCAGAGCCAGGTGACAATTTATACCTGGTAGACAATGACAGTCAATGCAATTTTCTCTCTTAAAAAGTGATAATTCTCACCTGGCTCTGAATCAACCCCTATAAAGAATAACCCCAAACACTTACCTGTATTACACTACCCCCAACCTAGCAATCTGTTTTACAACCTACCACCAGCCTGTTGTTTTGTACTACAGACAACCTTTACACAGGTTTTCCAAACAGCCTAACCTTGTGGCCCTTGGTGCCATCTAATGTGGCCCTTGACCTGCTGCCAAGGGCAGCCACCACTTGTTAAAGCCAGAGGTCCTCCACAGCTAGTAATATAAACTTACCACTTAGCACTTCTGCACAAGGGACAGATGAAACCGCCAATATCCATGAACTATGACAAGATGTCTGCTTAGAATGTTCACTTGGGTGGCCAGGAACATGCACAGATCAGGGGATGCAGCTTTGTGCTCTTTCTGCCACTGCCACCCAGGCACCAGTGAAAGTGCTGGATTGTAAGCAAGAGAAGGAGTTCATTTTTATTTAACTCCTCTTCCTCCGCCAGGAGAGGAACACAGGATGGAGGGGTTGGGCTATAACTGGACATCCACTTTAGAATAAGAATTAAAGTATGGTTGCCCCCACAAGACGTGCTGCCCATGGGCCTCCACAACACTTTGTCCAGCCAGTGGTGTGGTAAAAGGACACAAAAGGGTATGTATGTGTGTGCTTGAGGGTTGTGGGTGTCAAGTGAGGGTAAGTAGGTATGTGGGATTTGAAAATGGTGTGTGCTGGGATATGAGGAGGTAATATTGATGGTTTTGTTCTTGTCGTTAAACAGTGGGCATCCTGACTGTTCAAAACTCCATTATGCATAATAAAATGAAAAAAGAAAAAGCTAAACCTTTTAGTGTGATCCACGACCACTTACAAAACTACTTAAAGTGGACCAAAACCCTCCAAAACAACTCAATCTATTTTGCTACCCCACCCCAGGTACATTACAATTTTGATGTTTTCTACCTTCAATATTGCTTAATATTCCTGTAATAGTGATTTTCATTTTCCCCAGCTATGCCATTGGTTTCTGACAGGATACCATTGTTCTAAACCCCCTCATAATCTCATATTGGGAGCAATTAAAGCCTACTGAAAATAGTGCTAGAAGGAAGACATGAGTCAAATTATTTTATTTTTCCTTAGGCCCTTATTTATCATGGGCTAGCGCCAGGTAGTGTCTGACGAGCGCCAGGTAGCGGCAGCTAACGGCGACTACCGACTCAAGTACGCCCGGCGGCGGTCACAATGACGCATTTATCAAGCAAAATGAGGCTAGCGCCGGCGAGAGCGACGGCTAGCGCGGCATTCATCATGAAGCCGCCTGGACCGAACAGCGCCGCTGCAAATTCCTTCACAGCGCCAGGTATGAGCTGTCGCTCCCTGGCGATGTCCAATGCATTTCAATGGAGCAATCTATAATTAATCATAATTAATTGGTATTAATTTTTTTTTTTTTTTTTTTTAATGTCAAAAATTCGGAGACCACTTCTGCAATGTTAGGATTTATTTTTAAGTAAAAAAAAATTTTAAAAATAATTTGTGCAGAATTGATCTAACAGGTCTGATATTAATGTATTCATATTACAAAATGATTCTATAAACATGTATAATGTTACATTCAAAAAATATGGTTGTTTAGGGGTTAAAAACTAGTTAACACCCATCGCCGCCAGCGCTCTGGGGTTTAAACAAGGAATGGACAGCGACAGCACATTTGGAGCGTGATTTGTTAATGAATATGAAGCTAGCCGTTCGCTCTGGCCATTCGTTGTCAGGCGCTCACATACAACGCTGAACCTGTGAAACAGCGACCCCTAAGCCCGTATTCAACATTACCGCACACCGACTGAGTCGCTGTCATCAAGCTAACGCCGGCCAAGCACAGCGAATACTGGCTGGCGCTGAAAAAATCACGCTACAGTCGCTCATCTGGCACTATTAATGAATCGGCCTCCCCGTTTTCTCTCAATTTTTCCTTTGAAGCCATTTTATTATCAGGACACTAATTTAACCATCCATGGGGTGTGGTTGGTCCGCTTTAAGTGGCACACACTTTTCAAAAGGTTGAGCACTCCTGCTTTAGGATATTTATCTTTTTTACACCCTGACCCACAGCAAACATAGTAACTACAGCAGGTGCAGCAGTAGCGACATCAGTGAAGCCCATGAGGTCAGTATACTCCATCATTGTGGCTGCTCCACCTTATTTATCAGATTTATGCTCATATTGGCATCATGTAATGAAAGCAAACATAATTTGGCTCTGCTGTCTGTCCTCAGTAAGCTCAGTAGTATCTAATTTAGGTAAAGCGACAGAAAAAAAGCCATGACAGGACCACATTCATTGTTTGCACCAGGAGTAACAATCACCAGGAATTTCACTATCACTGTGATTGTTCCTTTCCAACTTAACATCCCGATTTGGGGTTGTCCTGCTGTGTGAGACCCCATGTAACATAAGATATTTGTACTTCCCCAGTGATCCCACGGCACATGCGTGGGACTTAAATGGGCAGTTCACGGCCCTCGATTGCGAGAAAGGTAAATTGTTTTTTTTGACTGCCCCCATCCCTGCCTTAGCACCAGGGGAAGGGGACAGGGCAAGGGTTACCTAAAGACTGGATTCTTGCTTTAAGAAGAGCATGAAACAGGATCTAGCTCAGTACTGAAACTCCTGCTGCTGGAAGCCTTGCACCTGCCACATGAGCCACCCTCTCTTACTGACCATAAGGAGGATTGTGAGAATTCCTGGCTGGCTGCACAGCTTTTGGGCTGCCTGGTTAGCGTGTGGCTCCCAGCAGGGCCGGCTCCAGGTTTGGATGGGCCTTTGGGCGACAGTGTCACGGTGGGCCCTTTTGAGTCACATGCTGTATACCAATGTGACATCTATGATCTGCTGTCCCCAGTAGCTCTTTCCCCTGTGCACAGAAACTTACTGGATTTTACCTTGCAATTTCCAGGCCCAATCTCCAGTAGGTTCCGTGGCCGGCTGCTGGCTTTACCCTCGAGTGAAAACTCCCAGGGAGCTAGTAAAAATTCACCTTTCCCCAGTCCAAAGGCGCATGTGTAAGCTCTCATCCAATTAAAGCCACTTGCCACTCGGCAGCCATCCAACATCCTTGGCACCAATGTGCAGAGCAGACAGCCTGAATCAATCATTGATTAATTGGTTGTGCTGCCTGCCAGTATGCCCCAGGACCTCCCCTGGGCCCCCAACATGTGACCGACCTTGCCGGGTGCTGGTGCCGGCCCTGGCTCCCAAATCACAGCCAAAATCACCCTGTCTGTGCCAGATTTCATGTATTGCTCTTCTGACTGCCCCTCTATTTCCTACTTTCCCACTGTTCCCTGCCAGTCAGGACACCCCGGCCCTTGCTCTACCCTTGCATGCTATGGCCTCAGCAGCTCTATAGGGGGGGGGGGGCATACCGGCTTCTGTCACATTATCTGCCCCTGCAATAGAATATCCTCATATGACAAGCCTATTTGTTGACCGGCTGGAAAGTACATCAGGGGTGGGGGCCTCCTTCCATCAGCTTTTTTGGGCGTGCCCATAATAAGCTGAATGTGAACATAGCAGCTTTTCGCAAATGACAGCAGTATCCCTTGTGCCCCTCGATGTCCAAGGTATGTACAACTGGGACAACTGACCATCACACAGCAGGACATCCCAAATTGTGATGCCCCATGAATATTTAAAGTGCACCTATACTCAGTGGGATGTCGTCACCTTCCTTCCCTAGCCAAGTGCCCCAAAACAGCCTGTGTTTCTTTTTTTTTACTAAAACCTTTGCCCAGTATTCATAACAACAGGAAATGGATGCAGTTCCTGGCCGAGCAGCCCCACTCCTAGTGATAATATGTTCAGTCAAAATACACATAGCTCAGCAATAGGTAGCACTTAAATTAACTGCCTCTAGGGCTGATTCAGCGCTGTAAGGATTTTTTTCCCTCATGATTTCTGTCAGAAAAAAAAATGTAACTTGTTTTTTCCCCTCAATTCAGCACCATGTTTAACTGTGCAAATGTTTTATAAATTTGCATAGCTAAAAAAAATCCAGACTTGCACTGTGGAAAAAAAGTTATTTTTTAAATGAATTTTTTCCTTAGTGCAATTCAGCATTATTTTTAGCTGTGCGAATTATTTAAAAATGTGCACAGCTAAAATGGAAAAGGAAAAAAATCATTATAAAAATGTTTTTCTCACAGAAAAACATGAAAAATAAGTTGAATCAGCTCTAATGTGACAGTTTAGCTGTTAGCATATGGCTGGCATTCACCATAATACTACTTACTGTCAGACTTTTGATTAATATTGGGCTTTATTAAAAAAAGAAACACAGGCTGTTTTGGGGCACTGGGCTGGAAATAGAAGGTGACAACATAAACTTCTTTGCTGAGTATAGGTGCACTTTAACAGGCTCTAGATTATGGGCACACTTTTATGCACACACTCTGGGGCAGTCATAGCCAGCTGCGGGACCACTGTGGCTTGCTATTCCCACTTATGATGAGGGCACTAAGGGACAGAGTGGCTGTTAGACCCCTTTTTTAACTGGTTCTGGAATTTATAGAAAACTTTGAAGCTCTGCTACGGCTTCTACCCAGCACTGCAGGAAACAGAGTTGAGGCTGTTGTTTGGACTGTCGTTTTAAGGATACTCGCTGATCCAAAGAGTGTCTTGGATAGATCAAGAAACTCAGTGGCCACTTTAGTAGACGTCAGGCACCAGTTCCAAAACTGACCCACTGGAGTGGGTCCATGAAACAGGCTTCCCTCTCAGCATCAAAACACCTTTACCCTCCCCTGGCTCAAAGTTAGCTAAACTCAACTGGTCCATCTACAGGTATCCATGTGGTAAGGGACCAGAATCCGCAGCACACATATGGTTAGCCAATACCTTCTTTAATACAAGGTGCCAGCTGAAGCAGTGTGTACTGCGGCCGTCAGTCCCTGTTATATAGAGACCAGCACTAGATCATGCATCCCAATTACCGACATATCCAAAACTAAAATGTATTAATGGCTTCTAAAAAAAAAAAGTATGAAGCCAGCACAGCAACATGACACCAGTTATGCTGAGTTTGCTTTCATTGTCACTTAAAGCAGTACCTAAAGTCCAAATGTGCTGTCTCTGCCTGGTAATTTAGATTGCAGCGGGAGTGTGTGCCTGCCAGGCATGTGGGGGATGTGAGAGGGCGCACTCCCCATTCTTCCTAATCAGAGCCGCTTGCCGAATGACATCATCACAGCAAGCATCTCTGATTGGATGGTAGTCCGCACATGCGCCGCAATTTGGTCGGGTAATTTGCGGGGTTTCACACAGAGAAACCAAGGTCAGGAAAGTAAACCCAGGGTTTTTTCCACTTTAAGGAAAGGCATAAAAAATATTAAACACTCTAAACTGAATATTTCTATGACGTATTTTTAGAGAAATACACTACACTACTGCACTACTGCACATACAATACAACTCATACACTGGAAATATTTCCATTTAAAGCATCATTAATTATTACCAGAATTGAGGCCCAATTAACTATCAAATGTTAGAAAATAATGCCAAGCTGGAAATAGAATGTAGTAACAGGAGTTCAGAACTGGGGATTATACTGAAAAACAGTTTCTTATCCAAGACCCTCCTGATTCTCACTACTTGAAACCCCCAACCATCTGCCATTCAGGAAGCATCGGTTATCTACAAACGTCAGCCACAATTCCCAAACCTTTTATAATACAATGAGACTTATCATGTAACAAATAGAACTGCTACTTATCATTGGTGAAAATGCTGATGGAGTGCTCACTGCCTCATACTGTAAATTCTTGTATCAAGAAGAGGTAGCAGCAAAGGTGTCACCAAGTAAGGTTTACAAGGTGTGAAATTAGGTGGGAGGATTGGCTCTTCAGCAGGAAGTGGATTAGGAATACAAGGCCTGACTACTCCAGTTATGCAAGGCTGTGCCCTATGCCAGACCAAGGATTGGCCACCCAAAAACGAAAGGGTACTCACCTTTTGCTCCCCGCAGCTGATCATTCTGATTCCTGTGATCAGCAACTCACCGATCACTGAATCGAATCCCACATGAATGGGGTACTAGCTCCCTTCCCAAACGCCCTCTCTATTTACTGAAATGTGTGTGCCAACCCTGACACGCCTCCTCCATTGCAATAAATGGAGAGGCCGTGGCAGTACAGCTGTGACTGATGGTAGGGGGTGTGATCGCAACATGGAAGCACCAATGGCTGGAGTTCGGACCCAAGCAGCGCAGGTGAGTTGCTGATCTCTAGAATTGCAGCTGCGGGGGACAACAGTTAAATACCCTTCTGTGTTTGGCTAGTCAGTCGCTTCAGTGCATGCTGGAGGGATCCCTTAGTTATTGTTGAGCACAGGTTGACAAGGTAGCCTCCTAGCTGGCATAGGAAAGCTTGCTCCCATAGAACACAATAGGATATAAAGCACTCTATGAGACCTGCAGTATGCATGGATTTTTTTTAAGCCAGAATTCATAATTTTACAATGTGCTGATTTTCATTATAGCTTAAGAGCTTATACAGAGAAAGAATACTCACTATATATATATCATATTTGTTAGTTATTTGTCGCTATAAGACGCACCTAGGATTTGAAGGAGGAAAATATGAAAAAAACCTTCTGAACCAAATGTGCTAAAACTCCATCCCCCCACGAACCAAATAATATGCATAGTGCAGAATCCCCCAATTATAGGCAGTGCTTCACCCCCCTTGCATTCCTCATTATTGGCAATGTATATTCCCCCCTCTCCCATTCCCCAGTGAAGCTTTACCCCTCCCATTCCCCATATAGGCAGTGTGGCATTTCCCCCTCCCATCCCCCATAAAGGCAGTGTGGCATTCCGCCCTCCCATTTCCATAGACAGTGTGGCATTCCCCCCTCCCATTCCCCATATAGGCAGTGTGGCATTTCCCCCTCCCATCCCCCATAAAGGCAGTGTGGCATTCCGCCCTCCCATTTCCATAGACAGTGTGGCATTCCCCCCTCCCAATCCCCATATAGACAGTGTGGCATTCCCCCACTCCCAGGGTTGGACTATGAGGAGGGCGCAAGAGCCACACGCCCCAGGGCCGGCACCACTTGCCCTGCAAAGGGAGCCTCCACCAGCCTTTGGGTTATGGTCTGGCAGCAAAGCAGTGCAGTGAGGACCCCCGTGCGTATTGACAAGCCTTTGGAAAGCAGGATGGATAGTCTAGAGCAGCAGCTTTGCCGTCAGCAAAGCTACAGGGATGGGTGCAAGCAGAGCTGTCAATCGGTGGCCACTTACTGCACATTAGTCACCAAGCATAGCCACTGGCAGCTCAATGCTGGACCAGCTGGGCGACTACACAACCCCCCACCCAGAATGGCAAAGCAGGAGTTCCCAAGCAATATGCACCCGCACAAAGGTGGCCCAGGGATCAGATGTTCCAGTAAATGGGCGGATGTCAGACAACCACCGATCAGCTACTTGGCTGGACAATTATTTTAAAGGAAAAAAATACTGTATCTGGGGCCTCCACTAGATTTTGTGCCCAGGGGTCCCCACCACACTTAAAGTGGACCAACACCCTGGGGTGATCGGCCCGGGAATCTATAAGATTCCCGGGCCGATCACCCCCCTCAACGCGGGACATCCGAGATCGGGATGTCCCGTGGTGAGGAACCCCCCCAAAAACGCCGCCTCCCGCGCGCCCCTCTAGCCGTGCGCGCGCCCGCGCCGGCCGTTTGGGAATGGCCGGCGCGGGCGCGCGCGCTGTTAGAGGGACGTGCGGGAGGTGGCGGCGGACGCGCTGGCTTGTCCGTCGCTGTCAGCGCTTGTCCGTCGCTGTCACCCGGCCACGTGGGAGCGTTTTGAGGTGAGTATTGGGGTGTTTCTGGGGGGTTTTACACAGAAATCGGGGTGCCCCCCTGAAGTGGACCAAAACCTAGGATAGTCAAAATCCTGGGTGTTGGTCCACTTTAATCCGGCCCTGCAGAATCCTATTTCCCATACAGGCAGTGTGGCATTTCCCCCTCCCAATCCCTATATAGACAGTGTGGCATTCCCCTTTTCCACTTCCCATATAGGCAGTGTGGCAGAAAAAGCCAGTGCACCAATATAGAATGGCCAGCTTCAGCATGGAACAGGTGAGCGCGGAGGGAGGGGGGCTCTGCTGCATGGTTTGATCTGCTGATGGGTGCATTTTTATGGTCATGAACCCTTGTGAGACCTCTAATACAGTGTAGGATCCATTAATCCTATTACTTTGATGAGTGTTAATACTTGTAGTAATAAATAGTGCGGCTGAACACCACAGCTGCTAATTATAGCAGCTTCCTTTCTTGTACTAATAATTGCTGTTTTTAACTTTGAAAGGAATGTCCCATGAGCATCCCTCTGTGGGGGATCTCATTCCCTATTCTCTCTCACTAATTGCTTCCATTAAATGGGATTGTGAGTAATAGCTTGAGGACTGTGCTATGCATTTTATTGGGATACATGGGGGGTTGGAGCTTTGTGTTCATAAGATAAGATTACAAAATATGATGGTTGCCCAGGGGAGTACATACCATAGAGGCAGTGCAGGCACCTGCCCCCTGGCCCGTGGCACAAGCTACCTGCACCACCTCTTTTGACTGTATGCCCGGCGCCAGCTTAATTCTTACCTGTCCAGCATCTCTTGTCTCCGTCTCTATCGCCACCTCCATGCACACGCCACACGCCTCCTGCACGTGTCCTACCCACCCAGGCAGTAAGTGTCCATCCTAGGGCAGGGGGGCCCTGATGATAGGGGCACCATTAGGGATATGTACGCTGCTGTTGTTGCCATAAGTATTTCTGAAGAAAAAAATAATAACCTTTGAAAGGCCTAGAAGATTTCTTTGAGATTGGAGAGGTCTGCTTTTTGCATGGATAAGGGGGCTATCCAAATGGTTTTGCGAGAGCCTGAGTTTGAAAAGGCAGACAGAGCTTTTCTCATTTAGCAAACAATAACATGACGTAAAAAATACTTTTTTCTAAATCAGAATCCTCTGCACATACGTTAGGGAAGTTCCATAGATGAGGTGCAAATTATTATATTATGGGGTAGAGATTTTATTATAAAATGTACTGTGGTAAAGTGTGTGGAGAAGTCCTGGATGGAGAATATTTTTCCCCTACAGTGCTGTATAGAGCGCGATCCATGCCAGGATTTCAGAACCCTGGTCACATTCCCCACTCCTAGGTTTCTTCTGATCCCAGGCCTTGCACACCTGGTCAGAGTGATTTCAGGAAGGAGCTTGAATAAAAGGCTCCCACTGAGCCAGTCAGTGGTCTTTGACCAGCCTGATGGAGGGAGCTCAAGCTGAACTGCATGTTGTATGAATAACAATACTGGACTATTAAGCTGGAGGACTTGGCTTCTGCGCCCCACTGTTGGGGGTGAGAAGCGGCGGGCTGCTTTGCCCTGCAATCTGGATTGGACTTTCCTTTGACCCACAGCTTGCTGGAATCTCCAGCCCTGGATTTACCTTCATTTGGTGATGTAACCATTTGTTTTGATTTTCTGCATTGACGCTGCAACCTATGAATGGAGTATTAGTGGAGTATTATTATTTCATTTGAATACTTTCATTTTTCTGCAATAAACCTGCTTTGCCGAGAGAGAACTGTTGTCTGTGTCACTACCGTTCGCCCCCCAATATCCCACAGTACACAATAACATACTATAGGAATCCAAACTCATTTTCATGTGTTTGGATCCCCCACAGGCTGCTTCTGAAATAACAGATCTACCCTATTAATTAGAATTTGCACCTCACCTGTAGAACTGCTCCATGCTTCAGTCTCAGGGCCTTGTCTTGCTCGTAAAGCAGGGAGGAGGTAAGCAGAAAATGGGCTGCTGAGTGGCTATGTGCAGAATTTGGGGTGCCCCCCTGCTCAGTTATCAGGTGCAATCAACATGTTTGTAGCCAGGGGCGTACATATTGTAGAGGCAGGGGAGGCCCCTTCTACTGAACCCCTGGCAGAAGGGGACCCCGTGAATGACGCTACCTCTGACTTGCAACACCCCTGAGTGGTGTACTAGTGGCTCTCAAATGAAAAAAGCATGATCTTGGTAGGGACAAATACCGCCCTGGTTGCAGTGGGGATAAATGGCAGAACATAGAATGATCTGGCTCCTCTCAATGCTCGGTTTGTCCATACACAGGCAAGGGGTGTGGAAGGATAATTGTGCACATTGCCAACATCGACTGATTTAGAAAGAAAAGTACAGCTGGTGGATTATGCTGCCATTCATCCCTGCTGCCACTGGAACAGTGTCTCTCCATCCAACAGTCTATTTGTGAAACATGAGGACCCTGCTATGGGGCCCCCTCAAAGTTATGTGTGCCCCTGGCCTTGAAGTAATATTTAGTCTCAATAATGGAGCCCAAACCAATAAATAACTGAAACTATTATTTCTTAAAGCGGGTCAAAACCCACACAGCCAGGCCCTGGAACCTAAAAGATTCCAAGCCCGGCTGCTAGCCTACCATCGAGGCATCTGGTAAAACCCCCCAGGGCGCTGGTGTTCTTACCTGAACCCGGAGGGTCCCACAATGCGATTCCTCCAATGACTGCATCCCCAGCTCCCCTGCAGTTGCGTGCTGTTCAAGTGTGCGTGCTCCTGTGCCTAGTTATTCAGAAAGGTTGGGCGTGGGAGCATACACGCCGGAACAGCGTGACGGGGATGCCGGCTGCACCCTTGTCACAGCGGCACTTTTGAGAGAGCCATAAGAGAAATCACCTCATGATTTTGCTTATGAAAAAAGTGGGCGTGGCCATTGGATCTGTGTTGTTGCATAATAATATGCATAGGGATGGGTAGGAGGAGGGAGGGGACAAGCAATTCTGTCCTGCTTCTGCTGAGCTGATTGGGGCACAGGATGTATGGTATGGCATAGCTGAACCTGAAAACCCAGTGGATAGCTTCAATTTAAAAATGGAAAGCAGTTTAGGGTAGTGCCAAATGTAGTCCATTTACCTTTGCCTGCAGTAGCACTTTAATGATCAAACTTTAAACATTGTGTGGGTGTGTAGCTGTCTTCTTACATGTGCCAAATCAAGATTTGTTAGCCAAGCTGTCAAAGGATAAAGCTTGAAACATCACTTTATAGCAAAGTGCTATATCAATCCAAATTGGTATTGTTCCTGGTGATCTTTGAATTGTCCTATGCTTTGGAACCAGTTTATGAAGCTTATTAAATTCTTGCTTACGTTGGATCCATGGTCATCCTTTGTTTGACACAGTGATCCTATTCTAGGCACTTGTTTGGCCAAATTGTTTGTGGTTGGGCTGCTGCTATTTCAAGATCCAGTACAAAAGGCATTTAAAGGGACTGTTAGCCCAATGGCAATAATAGGGCAGCAAGCAGCTCACCTGATGCCTGTCCCATGTGCCTCTCCTCCATTTCCTGCAGTGCCTGGTAGAAACTGTAGCAGGGTTCAAAATATTGCCCTCCTTTCAATTTCATATCTGCAGGACCACACAAAAATGGTCTAACAGCCACTCTGTAACTCTGTGTTAGCGACCACGCAAGTCACAGTGGTCTCACAGCTATCTCTGATCAACTTATAAAGCTGCTGCATGCCATGCCCCATCCAGCATAGCAATGACCCAGAAATTAAAGCGAACAAAGGGAATCCGCTGTGGCCATACAAGGTACTTCCATATAATGTGATTTTAGATGCTTTGAAATGGCTTATTTTACATGGGAGAGGGGTGAAATTAGTGTGTGCCTGGACAGAGTCTTTAAATGGTTTTCTTGGAAATGTGGCTTCTTTTGACAGTACCTTAGTAAAAATGCCTAAGCTTTTCTGGACCACCCATTATACTGTGCAAGCCTGTCCAAAAGTGCTGGATATTTGGATGTTTTATTTGATGTGCCCGTTAGTAATGGGCATCTGTTAAGTCCATTGATTAGAGCAGTGGTGCTCAGCTGTGAGGAGGGCAGGCCACTTGGCCACCGCGATTTAGAAACTGGTTGCAGACTACAAAGAAATTAAATGGTTCAGAAAAACATAAACCACCGCCAATATCTCCCCCTAATACACCCCACAACCACCAATCCCATTCACATTGAAATCACACATTCCTACTAACTCTCATCACAACCCCTGCAGAAAAACATATGCAAGTCCTTGTTGGAGAGGGTTGGGGACCCCTGCACTACACCACTCCATTACTACATTCATATGTAACTTGCTTCCTTAGTCCTCTGATTATATGGTTCCTATAGCACCTTCCCTTTCAGTCCAAATCCTCAACAACTACTGTGCTATTGTATCAGAGATTTCACCCAAGGGCACTAGTGGTGTTGTGCAAGGGATTTCCTCCCCTTCTTGGGATAGCACCCCCAATCATTGACGCCATGTTACTTCTAGCCACTGCTGTCAATTCTGTTTGTGAAAAACAACAAAATGGAAAAACGAACACCCAAGCGTAGCTATGCAAGGAAAAAGTGGTTTAATGCTGATAGTGAGCATAGTATATTACATAGTGTACCATACATACAATATATAAAAATCAGACCAATCTATTTTAGAGGCACCTCTTGAGAAAGGTCCAGTACGGAAATGTTGAGGTTCCACATGTTATCACCCTGGTGTTTCAGCATATAAGCTCTTCTCTCTTACCCTTAAAATCGACTGGTCTGATTTTTGTCTTTGTACTATGCTTGTTATGTGGATTAAGGGGATCAACCAGTGGCTGTGCAGATGGTTATCTCTTTAATATACCTGTATTGTACATGGACTCTGTTACCCTTGCATGCTGAATACCTATGCCTATGCAGCGGTCCATTCTTTCTTACCTAGGTTAAATATTGTATATATGGTACACTATGTAATATACTATGTTCACAGTGGTAAAAACACTTTTTTACTTTTATAGCTATGTTTGAGTGTTCGTTTTTCCATTTTATGTTTATGTATAGTATTCCGGTACAAAGTGAGTGGGTGTACCAAGGATTTTTGGAACATTTTCAACATATAACTTGGTATATTATTGCTTATTCGCTACATACTGATTGGTTACTCAGTGTGCTTCAGTTTCTAATACATTGTCAATTCTGTTTGCCAATGCGACCCCTCCTATACAGGTCTTCTGCTACCTCCCGTCCTTTATGAGGCCCTATTTAAAGGGCTACTCCAGCCCCTTTGGTAAACTATACCCACCGCCCTGCTCCCTCCTATTAGCGATTATGCTCATGTAATAAAAGAAAAAAAAAGACATTCACCTTCACCCAGAAACAGTCAGTGAAGTCAGCATTGTGGCAGCTGTGGCACCAAACGCCCACCACCAGCTTCCTGAAGTCCTGGCCAGCCGCTGAAAGCTGATGCTTTCCACATCGTACTTTTGAAATACATTTGGCCAAAGCCCCTGTCGATACTCCCTTCTTAGTGTGCAGAAATAGAAATTAATATTTTCACTTACAAAGTTGTCCTGGTACACTAATTGCTTTGTTGTTTATCCCTGTAAGATAGCAGAAGATCCGTCATTGCATAGGTGCAGCAATTACATCATTGCAACAGTGGCAATGCATTGAGGAGGTGGAGTGGAGTGAAGCAGGAGCAGCGGAAATTGCCAAAAGGTTCTATTAATGGGGGAGCAATTCAGGGGATGCTAGTTAAAAATGTGGGTTTTGGTCCACTTTACTGGTAGAAAAGAACGTTATAAAGCAATCACTGTGGGCAACCTTGAATGAAAGGAAAGTGAATATCCTGGGGGTTTCTCAAAACTGAAATATGTTGTTCAAATAGACAAATAATACCAACACCATGGCCGTTTATTTAAGAAATGCTAAGACCATGTAGTGCCAGATGAGTGTCAGGTGAATGTCAGGTCCCAGTGCAAGAGGTGTATTTATCAAGTCAAAAAGCCAGAGCTCCGCTGCCAGGTAGTGTCCCATCTATCATCAGTGCCAGAAACGGGATAAGTGCCGGTGCTGAGTTCCGTCCAGCACCAGATATGACCAGGCTCTCACCCTGTGCTGTGTCCTTATCCCATACATTCCAGTGGGCTGGGATGGTTATAATTATTCAGGCCACCAGTTTGCAATTGTTTTTGGATGTATTTTATGCACTTTTGTATTGCGCTGTTAACTTGTGATTTGGGCCATGTAAAACATGTCCAGTCTTAAATTTGTCCCCAATGCAATCCTGGTGAATTTTTAGTGTGTCCCCAGCCCCCCCCAAAGCCCAAATCCCAAATCAAGCTTTTTCCGCCTGGAATCCCCATCTGCCATTGCTGTTTTTTTTCTTTTTCTCCATTTCTGCGCTCCCAGTCGGTACTAGTGGTCGCAGTGGCATCAGCTTTGATAAGCCATGAGCTGTGCCGACCCGACCCGGCTGGTAGGAAGCTCAGACATAGAGCTGCCTTGCTCCCCACCGCTGACAAGTGAAGGCGCACATAGCAGCTTGTGCAAGCCACTGATCTGGCACCTGCTGATTTTTAAAATAAATAAGGCTGCTAGTGTTCAGAAGCAGGGAAAGACTTGCATTCTGTAAGCACTTTATTGCAACCAGTGCGACCACAATGCAATTAATATTTTATTTTATACAGAAATATGTCACAGCTTCTTCAAATCATCTGTGAGTTGTTTACTTCTTGGCTGTTTACTTGGGGCTGGGCAAATTACTGAGCCTATTACATTCTTGGCAATGCAGAATGAGACACAGAAATGCTGCGCATCAGTGTTCATTGTATTATATACCAACTAAGAGAACCAATAGTGGTAAGTAAAAAATATCAACTGCAGGCCATCAGGTACTAAGTTATCATTTCTGATAAAGCTAAGGAATATGTTCCATACAGGAAGAATGTACAACAATTCAGTTTTTAGTAATGCAAATAAACGTGCAAATATTACAAATATCATACACATCATAGTGTACCGAACAAAAGGCACAATATGCATTCTGGTAAGGTATTCAGTCTGTCAATCCTCAGGAGGGTCCATATGCTGTACTATAAATTAAGGAGACGATGAAGGCGACAAAAGGAGATAAGTAGCAAAGAAAAAAATGTGTGTTTTTTTTTCACTTAACCCTTTTTGAAGTGTTAAAGGATCCTTGAGACCCTTATACCAGTTCAAAGGACAGGAGGGGCCGACAAGTCACCTGCTAGCAAGTGGATGACTTGCCAAAACCTCACCTGCATCTCCAAAGGCCAGGGGGGTGAAGAAGAGCCCCAGTGCCCATGTGGGCTATGTGGGCTGGTAGCCTCCAGGGCCCAGGGACAGCAACTCGGCCTCCGTGCCCTCGTCTACCAGTCCCCATAGCTGGTGATTGGACTGGTTTTGCTGGAGAGGGAAAACCCAGCTTGTTTTTTTTTTCAATTTTTAAGGGTTTAACCCTTAAATATTTTTTAAGGGTTTATTCCTTGAAAGTGCACATAGTAGTTCTATTTTATTTAAAAATGCTCTTTTCAGCTTGCGGTGTCTCTTGTGCAGGGTGTCTACTGATAATTAATGTGGAGTTTTAGTTTGGCCCTCCTTCTCATTAGCCAATGTTTTATATGGATTTATTGGAAGACAAACAGGAAAAAAGCAAAAACAGTATAACCACCAAAAAAGAGGTGCATAAAATATGTTTTTGGTTACGTACCTCTGTGTATTACATTTTGGAGCAATCCGGCAAGAGCATAGGTAATCTCTTGTGAAGTCATGCTCTGGCAGTAGCAGGTGTAATGCCTGGGGGCAGCAGGTGATTCTATAGATACATTACCTGTGTTTATTACTTCTCAGCCTTATTAACCGACTTTAAACCGCAAACCTAATTCAATGTGTGGAGTATGGATTTTTTTATTGGTGTCACTTTATTGTAACAGAAATGATTTACATGTTGTGCAGACCTAGAATAACAGGATTTACCCATAATTCTAATCAGTAGGCAGAGCCATAGACATTAGACTTGATTCAGAGCCTTTCTGTGTAAGTGGACTGGTCTTTCCTGTGCTAGTGTGTGATTTGGAGGATGTCGCTCAGATGTCGGATCAACAGGTCATCACCATTAGTGTGCCACCACACATGTGCCAGCTGCAGTCAGGCATACGCTCCGACCCCTGTCCCATGTACCACCCTTGTCTATTTGTGGGGACTGCTGTGGGGGGGGGGCTAAGATGTGTGTAAGTAGAGGGAATGTGAAACTGTTGCAGGATCAGACAGGGATGAGTCCAGAGACCTTACAATCTGCCAGTAATGGCGGAGGGAGAGCTGGGTGTGCCACTTGGCCTAGGTGCGTCAGCAACTCCAATCCGCCAGTACTTTTGGCCTGGAGAGCTGGGGATGCCAGGTAGTAGGGCTGTGACAGCAAGGCCAATCCGAAAGTAATAGCGCGGGGGAGAGCGGGGTGCTCCAATTGGCTTAAGTGCATCAGCGACTCCAAAGCTGTGAGCGTTTTGGAGATGCATAGGCACGTGCTGTGTGGGAGTAACATCATGCGCCTTCTCAGTGGTGCATATGCACTTCCCAGCCCAAAGGGTTAGGGCAATACATGCAGTGGCCTAACTGCACTGGGGGGGGGGGGGGAGATGTGAGACACATGAATTTACAGGAGAAGTTTAGTGTGCAGTGTGCATGTGGACCTAAACGATGCCAATACATGGCATGCAGGAAAGTAACATTTGGATTGTCTTTTGTCTTTGCAGACTTTTATAACAGACAGATATGACTTCAAGCTCAACACCCACGGCAAGAGGACGGTGGCATTGGAGGTGGCAGACCATCTGAATGGCCAGGGACCAATGGCTAACACCCACACCCAAATAATGCAGCACTGGTCAAACCCCAAAGAAGAAAATGGCCCCAGATGCGTTGGTTCTTCAGCCAGAACTTCCTAGGTAAGTGGATGCCCAATAGTGAACTATGCTGAGTTTATGCTGAACTGTGTAAGTAAATGTTCTTTTTTTGTTTCCAACTGGGGAATTCTGGCTGAGAATTAAGGACACTCGGAGGACAGAGGGGTTCAACCAAGAAAAGGTATGGGTGTAAGGCGCCATCTTTAATGCCTGTCTCAGCCTTCTCTTCAGCCTCCCACCCAGCACCCCAGGAACAAGCTGATAAGGAGGAGGCTTGAAGTCGCACACAGGCCAAGACCAGGCAGGTAGAACAACATACATCAAACACATTGGTTGAGGAATGTACATGTATTCCCCTTGCTGGTGTTTTGTGCTTCTCACTTCCTACAGACTCTTCACACATCACAACTTTTTAACATCTCTCATCACGACTAGCATTTCTTTTGTCTTTACAGGTGCCATGTTGTTACACAAGGGGCCCACAGCCTGAGGGGCAGTTTTATATGTTTAAACTTTTAATGTTGTTTTTATTTTTTAGAATAAACAAAGATTATGCACACCAAAAAAAATGACCAAATATTTTTACTACCAAAAAAAAATGTTACATAATAACCCAAAAATGTTCATAACCAAAAATCATCATAACTAATATGCTGTGTGCTGTCCATATTTAGACCAACAGGCCTAAGGCGGCAGTGTGCAGCAGATCAAGCAGGGGTGGGTGAGGGTGTCAGATAGGAGGAGGTGGAAGAAGGAAAGAACACAGAAGATGCCCCGCAAGGAACCAAGTGGGAAAAGTTAAACCGGACCTTCAGCGTGATTTAATGAAAAGCCCAAACTCTTAAAAAACAGTTCCCCGGCATCTAAAATTAATATATTTTACATTTTTAGTCACTAACTTATTATTCTTTCCCCCACTGGGCTGCAACTCTGTTCAAGAATTTAGGATACGGGTGCTGCCATCTTGAATCAGAAGCATCACACTTACTGAGGAGAGTTGGGGTCAGGTAAAGGTCAGCAGTCCCAGAATGCAGAGCAGCACAGTCAGGAGGCACTTCCTGTTTGCAGGCTGCCTGATAAGATGGCGGTTCCATAAGCCGCCATCTTGGATGTTTAAAGGCTCATAACATGCAGTAGATGCAGGTAGGATGATTTTAATGTGGACAATCTGTCTGTACAGGGTGTGGGAAACATATGAGATAGACTCTTATTCAGAGTGAAGGTCC
This sequence comes from Gastrophryne carolinensis, assembly GCA_027917425.1. Lineage (NCBI taxonomy): Eukaryota > Metazoa > Chordata > Amphibia > Anura > Microhylidae > Gastrophryne > Gastrophryne carolinensis. The sequence goes on along the minus strand of CM051239.1, from coordinate 98,394,843 downwards.
GCTTTAAGTCACACTACAGGTCATACCCTCCGAGAAACCAGGGAAATAAGGATGAAGAAGGTGATTGTCAGTGTGGACATGCACAGTAAAAGGGGTGCTCCTCACAGTAATAACATGGAAAAGGTAAGTCACACAATTGGGGGTCAGAGAGGTTTTAAAAAATGAAACACCATCTCCGCATGCTGGAATGCCATAGAACACTGAGACAACATACGTTTGAAAACAGGTAAAAACTTGACTTCTGAGACGAGTTTGAAGGCCAAAACCGTGAATGCCTGGCTAAACCGTAACCGTATGCCAAGCAATTACAGTTGTGTATGCCTGGCCGAGAAATCTTCAGGACGCGGCTGTGAATCAGCCGAGAATTCCCAAATTGCCTGTTTCCTTGTTCACTTCTGCAACAAAATGAGCAATCACGGTGAGGCTGTGAATCAAGCTTATTGTCTCTTTTCTCTTTTGTGACATCTCAAGTGCCCAGAAAAGGCAGGCCAGGCATGCACTGCTTCAGTATATCTTTTAATATTTGCACAACCATTGCTTCCTACTTGTGAACAAGTGTTTTAGGCTAGTATCCCTCATCAGCAGAAGGCTTGAAGTGACAGCAGGATTGTAGATAAGACGTGAGAGCACAATCACAGAGGTAACAAGCCACTTAGGCACTATGTTAGGCTTAATATAGTGGGCTAAAGGGTATAAGCTAAAGCGTGCTTTCTAGAAACAGAAAGGATTTATATGGCACATTCAGAATAAGAATTACAGGATTTACCTGCAGTAGGTAGAACCATGCAAACCATTTATTTTTTCCTTTGCAATATCTTTAGTCTTTTTTAGCCCACTATATTATGCCTAACATGGGTCTCTCGCTAAGTGGTTTGTGCCCTCTGTTCAAATGTACAGAAACTCATCAGCTAGTGGAAAAGCTTTTTAAACTTTAGTGCATAACATCCCTGGTGTTGATCAGAGCCCTAAATATTGGGTGTAGTTTTAATTGTGGCGTGTGCATGGGTCATGATCCTATAGTTCACACTGCAAGTGTCAAAAGACAGCTGTAGGGATACTGCAAAATGAAGTAACTGCTGTAGGAACTAATAACTGATGCAAATCACTGGCCAAGAGGAAGGGGTACTGGAGAATGAGAAAGCAGCTAAGGTAAGGATAAATAAACCCAGAACCCAGAGAAGGCAATCCAAGAAGCTATATGCCGAGAAGGTAACAGGATACAGTAGTAACCAGTTAAAATCTCTTATTATATTTATATATAATACATTTAATATAAATATAGTTACCATAATTAACTAAGGTAACTGTATTTTAGAAAGTTATTCCTGACATTTATTTCTACCTATTATACTAGTTTATTAGTTCTTCCATTCTAATTTACAAATGGCACTATATTGCAATAATTAATGAACTATGAATGCACAAATGTCAGTTTCCTACGTCTTGGTAAAGCATGCCATTCCTGTTTCTATTTATAGACTTTTCCGGAAAGACCCTGTTTGGTTTCCCTTCTGACATTAGAGATTTACATTTAATTTCCAGTCATTAGAGACTGATTGTTAATTAAGCCCTGGAAGCACCAGTGGGGACCAGGCACATTCTACAGCACACTGCAGGGATCTGAAAATATGTCTCCTTCACTATTTAAAACTCAAAGTAGAAAAAAGGGAAATTTGTGTAGTCACCGGTAAATGTCCTTTCTCGTCCTCTTCAATTCCGGGGCACCACCAGTATCAACAAGTGGGTTAATCTCAGCTGTAGGCTGGGACTGCAAGATAAAAAAAAAACTAGTTCCTCCCGGTCTATATAGGGCAGGCTGTGGCAGGATCTACTCAGTTAATTAAAAAGTAGTGCAGCTATGGCCCCGGAAGGGGAGAACACTAACCTGCGCAACTAGAACCAGTGCAACAAACTAAAACCATGTAGAAGGCATCAACCGCCACTGATGCAGACGTAACCCAATAGTAGGACGAATGTGGTGCCCCGGAATGGGAGAGGATGGGAAAGGAAATTTGAGTACACAATTCATTCCGGGGCACCACCAGCAGCAACGTGTGGGACGTCCCAAAACAGTATCCTCAATTAGGGTGGGACCATACAAGAACAGCCAACAGCCGACTGCATCAACCTAACCAAGATCCCAAGGTGGGACTATCGACCACCGCTTAGGCCAAACATGCACAGGGCCCTGCCTGAAAGTGCAGATTAACCTATGCTCCGCAATCGTCCATTCGACAAGGCCGAAACCTAGCCCTTAAGGGTGCTGGGCTGTAGGCCAGCAACCAGGCCTTGCTTGAGAAACTCCAAAAATATTGGGTACCAAGAACTTCCTACAAAGGTGGCCCTTAGATTCACACCAAGACATGAAGGCCCTCCTGTAGAAACATAGAAAACATAGAAACATAGAAGGTTGACGGCAGAAGGAGACCATACGGTCCATCTAGTCTGCCCTTATGTGTATACTGTATGTTCTCTTTATCTTAGGATAGATGTGTGCTTATCCCAGGCATGTTTAAATTCAGTGACTGTTGATGTTTCAACTACCTCTGCTGGAAGTTTGTTCCAAGCACCTACTACTCTTTCTGTAAAATAATATTTTCTAACATTGCTCCTGATCTTCCCCCCGACTAGCTTCAGGTTGTGCCCCCTTGTTCTATCGTTAAGTTTCTTCTTAAAAACACTTCCCTCCTGAACCTTATTCAATCCACCATTTTCGTTGCCCGCCTTTGGACACGTTCTATTTGAATAATGTCTTTTTGCAGGTAAGGTCTCCAGAACTGCACACAGTATTCTAGCTTCACAACCTCCCTCTTCCTACTGGTGATGCCTCGAGCTATGCAGCCGAGCATCCTGCTTGCTTTTCCCACTGCCTGGCTACACTGTCCACTCATCTTGCAGCTATCAGTAATCAGTACCCCTAAATCTCTCTCCTCCGAGGTCCTGGCTAACACAGTACTGCCCATACGGTACTCAGAGCAGGGATTCCTTCTACCCAAGTGCATGATTTTACATTTAGAGACATTAAACTCTAGTTTCCACAGTTTTGACCATCTATCCAGTAAAGCTAAATCATTTTCCATGTTGCAGACACCTCCAGGAATATCCACCCTATTACTAACCTTTGTATCATCAGCAAACAGACAAACTTTTCCTACCAAGCCTTCTTCTATGTCACTTACAAATATATTAAAAAGAATGTAGTAAATTTTGTGCTTGAATCAAGGTCTGAATTACCGCGGCGGACCAACCCCTCTCCTCCAATATGCTGATCTTAACAGCCAAGCCGCTAAAGCCAGCGCTGGAGAATTAGAGGACCTTGTTGCAGAAGAGCTGGGCGGTTGGGGAGTCAACAAAGGGGCTCCACTGCCAGGCTCACCAGATCTGTGAACCACACCCTTCTGGGCCAGTGTGGGGCGATCAGGTTGCTAGTAATCTGCTCGCAGTTGACCTTCTTTAACATATGACCCAGAAGTGGCAGTGGTGGGAATGCGTAGAGCAGGCTGTACCACGGCCAGGGGGTGTAGGCCACAGCCATGGAATTGTCCGACTGTACCCTGACCGGAAAGGCCCGGAACTGGGCAGACTAATGCCTTAGAACCAGCAGAATCACCTTCAGTTCCAACACATTGATTGGAAGACTGTGCTCCCGCCAATCCCAGAGACACTGAACCATCTGGTTGTCCAGAACACCACCCCAACCCATAAGACTGGCGCCTGTGGTCAGGATATACCTCTGCACTGGATGAAGGACACGTGCCCGTTGAGTATCCAATGCCATACCTAGATAGGTCGCCAACATGGAAGGAACAACCTGGGACTCACCCAACCGAGATGTTTTAGCATGGACAGGACTGTCCGAACAACCCACAGTGCCTCTGCCAAAGATGGGGCTTGGAAGAGTCATCCACATATTGGGGAATTTGCACATCTGGTCTCCGCAGGAGTGCCATCAACATGGCCAAGACTGGCCCTTGGGGTCTATGTTTCCCCCGTGGCTTTAGCTTACCTGAAAAATCCTCACGGCATCTGAAGTCTGTAGGGCCCCCCCCCCCCAGCCATCAGGCAAACCAAGCTGTCCACAGCCAGGACAATGTATCCATAGCATCGGAGTTCAAGAGAAGTGCAGAGTTGCAAATGCCTACTCTGCTGCTTCATCCAGACCTTGGATGGCCGCCATGGGCGTGGCACAAGCTGGTCCTCTGAGGCCTCCTGTCTGACTACTACTGGTCCAACCTGCCTGCACTACCAGAAAAGCAAACTCCCTGCATCTGAGATCAACCCACCGGTCAAAGATGCAGCAGCATCCGGACCCCCACCTGGCAACAACATGAACAAATGTCAGATTCCAAAGGGAATCAGTATAAGTCAAAAGGCTTGGCCCCCAAAAGGGAACCCTACCTGACCAGGGAAAACTGTGGGGCGGCTGCCGTTCTGGATCCGATCCTCAGCCCAGGAGAACAAGGAGGCAGTGCACGAGCTGCCAAGCAACGATCCAGGTATGCAGCAGGGACCTCCGGCACTGCACAAGATGGTGTTGCCTCGTGCTGTTAGTGAGTAGGGGGTTGGAGCCACGTCCACGGCCGGGGTGGAAATTTGTCCACCCCGGCCCCTTCTCCCATCCTCCACTGTAAGGCCGAAGCAGCCGAAGCCATGCCCCCCCCCCCCGCGCCGCCGACCCCACTGGTGTGGCCGGCCGACCCCCTTCCCAAATTTGCCAATAGACAGGCCGCATGGGGGGTGGCCATGCCCCACCTGTGCACGGCCTGAGATCATGGAACAAACCTGAAAGGGATTGGGGAAAGTGACCTGGGTCCTGAAAACCCGGCACGGATCGTGCCTTATACAGCCTAGCAGGGGAGAAAAACACATAATTTATGACATTTTTGTACAATTTACCACAATATCACACAATTTACCACAAATTCAAAAAGGGGAAAGTGTGGAGAAGGAAAAACAATATGGCTTCTCTTGGTTGGTCTAACCAGGACTCAGGTCCCATCAATTTCATGATCAGAAGACAGCGGAGCAGACAATCACCATGTCTCCTACACAGTGATCCTTGTTTTGCAAAGGGTGCAAATTGTTGTGTTGTAACCCTTTTAGACTGATAGGCTTTTGACTATGGCCCTTATTTATGAAGGAATAGCGTCAGGTAGCGACTGGTGAGCGGCCGGTAATGACGGGCCCCGCCACGAGAACGCCGGCTCCCCACCACAATCACACATTTATCAAGCCAATCCTGCTTAGCGACTGAGATAGCGCCATGTAGCGACTCATTCATCATTATTCCAGCCTCAGCCACAGCGCCAGCGTCCGACCTTGAACAGCGACAGGTATGACCTCTCGCTACCTGGCGCGCTCCAATGCATTTCAATGGAACAATCTTTAAATATTAATAATTGTTATTAATTTTTTTTTTTTTTTAAATGTGAAAAATTCTGTGACCACTTTTGCCATTTTAGATAATGTTTTTAAGGGGAAAAAAATTAAAAAAAAAATGTACAGAATTGATATTACAGGTCTGATATTAATGTATTCATATTACTAAATTATTTAAAAAACTTGTTTTTTTTGGTTTCCAAAAATATGGTGGTTTGGGGGTTAAAAAAACTACTTTTAACCCATCGCCTCCAGCGCTCTGGGGTTTAAAACATGCATTTTACAGCACGAGAATTTTTTGAGCGTGATTTTTTAATGAATATGGTGGGAGCCGGTCGCTAGGGCCAGTCGCTATCATGCGCTCCCATACAGCGCGGAACCTGTCAAATAGCGACTCCTCACCCAATATTCAACATTACGGCAAACCGAGTTGCTATCAACTACCGAACAACGGCCAAGCACAGCGACTACTAGCGGGCGCTCTGAAAATGCCGCTACAGACGCTCATCTGTCGCTACCTGGCGTTAGTGATGAATCAGCCTGCCCGTGTACCACTAACCTGTACCCAATCTAATGCCATCTACACCTTATCCAAGCCCAACTTGTTCCATAAATAAGAAACTGATACAAACAATTAATGTAAATTGTGCATTTCCTGCTCTTTAAATGGTTGTTTTATGACTTTTTAACACAGATTTAATATACGTTTACACCTTGGGATTTAATCCTAAAGAGGAACAGAAATTTACTATATATGTAGTATGTAATTCAATTTAAGAGTTATAGGTTTACTGGCAATTTTATCTAATTTTTCTATTATTTAAGGCTGACCCACCCGCAAAAGTAACTCGTCATCTGTGCAGAAGATGATGCATAGACTAAGGCTGCTTAATGTAAAAAATGTATTAAATCTATGGATCAGTTGTTTCATACAGAAGCAACCCACGTTGTTTCCACGCTGTCAGTGATCAGCTAGAATGGAGACCTCCACCCCGTCAGTCAGCAATCAGCAGCTCTAATGCAGTGCAAACAGTGTTCTTGCATCACTTAGCCTTGCCACTCCCATCACAGAGCACGTGAGGAACATGAGGATAAACATTTTTTTATAATTACTGAGTGTGCCTGGGCAATGACTTTAACACCTTCAGTCATTTTTGATTGGAGGTTTTCTTTAATAGCTAGCAAAAAGAACAATTTTTCTTTAAAATAGAAGTTTGTTGACTGAGGTAAACCAAGATGCCATACACTCTAAAAGTAAAACTGAAAGAAACTTTAGTATATTTTCCTGTTTTCATATGCAATGTATAGGTATGCTTTGTAAAAAACCCACAATATATAGGAAGACCAGACCTTGCAATTAGGGATGAGCGAATCGATCCGGACGAACCCGGATTCGATCCGAATTTCAGGAAAAATTTGATTCGGATCGAATCCGAATTTCCCCGCGATTCGATCACTCGAAGTTTTCCTTTAACATCCATTCATTTACATTTACAGGCATTCTAAAATGGCGGACGGGACATGTCTGGACATGTATCCCGCGCCAGTGCAAGCTGGGGCAGTCACATGCAGCCTATCAGCAGCCAGCAAGCCCGGTGACGTCACACAGCGGTATTTAACGGCGGCCATCTTGCTTTTCCTCATTTCTCTATTGCATTCGTGACAGACAGAACGCTGTGTAGCTGAGGCAGTTAGACAGGCTGGAGACAGGGACAGACAGGGACAGGCAGGAGACAGGCAGGAGACAGACAGGAGACAGACAGAAAGCCAGGGAAAGGTAGGAAAAACGGAGCTGGCTGACAGGGAGATTTTTTTTTTTTCATCCAGCCTTTGTTAGCGTTTTCAGGCTGCTTATAGTAACTAACTGTGCATATATACTGAACTGATCTTAAGTCTGCTGTGAGGCATCCCATTCTGTGACTAAAGCAGCCTCTGTTTAAGACCATATAAGCATTTGCTCTTATCATATTTGAAATTAGCCTGATAAAGACACTTTTGCTGGGCAAAGCACTACTGGACCCTGCCAGGTGCACTCCTATTTGGGGCATCCCATTCTGTGACTAAAGCAGCCTCTGTTTAAGACCATATAAGCATTTGCTCTTATCATATTTGAAATTAGCCTGATAAAGACACTTTTGCTGGGCAAAGCACTACTGTACCCTGCCAGGTCCATTCCTGCCCAGGGCACCCCATTCTGTGACTAAAGCAGCCTCTGTTTAAGACCATATAAGCATTTGCTCTTATCATATTTGAAATTAGCCTGATAAAGACACTTTTGCTGGGCAAAGCACTACTGTACCCTGCCAGGTCCATTCCTGCCCAGGGCATCCCATTCTGTGACTAAAGCAGCCTCTGTTTAAGACCATATAAGCATTTGCTCTTTTCATATTTGAAATTAGGCCTGATAAAGACACTTTTGCTGGGCAAAGCACTACTGTACCCTGCCAGGTCCATTCCTGCCCAGGGCATCCCATTCTGTGACTAAATCAGCCTCTGTTTAAGACCATATAAGCATTTGCTCTTATCATATTTGAAATTAGCCTGATAAAGACACTTTTGCTGGGCAAAGCACTACTGTACCCTGCCAGGTCCATTCCTGCCCAGGGCATCCCATTCTGTGACTAAAGCAGCCTCTGTTTAAGACCATATAAGCATTTGCTCTTATCATATTTGAAATTAGCCTGATAAAGACACTTTTGCTGGGCAAAGCACTACTGTACCCTGCCAGGCCCATTCCTGCCCAGGGCATCCCATTCTGTGACTACAGCAGCCTCTGTTTAAGACCATATAAGCATTTGCTCTTATCATATTTGAAATTAGCCTGATAAAGACACTTTTGCTGGGCAAAGCACTACTGTACCCTGCCAGGTCCATTCCTGCCCAGGGCATCCCATTCTGTGACTACAGCAGCCTCTGTTTAAGACCATATAAGCATTTGCTCTTATCATATTTGAAATTAGGCCTGATAAAGACACTTTTGCTGGGCAAAGCACTACTGGACCCTGCCAGGTGCACTCCTATTTGGGGCATCCCATTCTGTGACTAAAGCAGCCTCTGTTTAAGACCATATAAGCATTTGCTCTTATCATATTTGAAATTAGCCTGATAAAGACACTTTTGCTGGGCAAAGCACTACTGTACCCTGCCAGGTCCATTCCTGCCCAGGGCATCCCATTCTGTGACTAAAGCAGCCTCTGTTTAAGACCATATAAGCATTTGCTCTTATCATATTTGAAATTAGCCTGATAAAGACACTTTTGCTGGGCAAAGCACTACTGGACCCTGCCAGGTCCATTCCTGCCCAGGGCATCCCATTCTGTGACTACAGCAGCCTCTGTTTAAGACCATATAAGCATTTGCTCTTATCATATTTGAAATTAGCCTGATAAAGACACTTTTGCTGGGCAAAGCACTACTGTACCCTGCCAGGTCCATTCCTGCCCAGGGCATCCCATTCTGTGACTACAGCAGCCTCTGTTTAAGACCATATAAGCATTTGCTCTTATCATATTTGAAATTAGGCCTGATAAAGACACTTTTGCTGGGCAAAGCACTACTGGACCCTGCCAGGTGCACTCCTATTTGGGGCATCCCATTCTGTGACTAAAGCAGCCTCTGTTTAAGACCATATAAGCATTTGCTCTTATCATATTTGAAATTAGCCTGATAAAGACACTTTTGCTGGGCAAAGCACTACTGTACCCTGCCAGGTCCATTCCTGCCCAGGGCATCCCATTCTGTGACTAAAGCAGCCTCTGTTTAAGACCATATAAGCATTTGCTCTTATCATATTTGAAATTAGCCTGATAAAGACACTTTTGCTGGGCAAAGCACTACTGGACCCTGCCAGGTCCATTCCTGCCCAGGGCATCCCATTCTGTGACTACAGCAGCCTCTGTTTAAGACCATATAAGCATTTGCTCTTATCATATTTGAAATTAGCCTGATAAAGACACTTTTGCTGGGCAAAGCACTACTGGACCCTGCCAGGTGCACTCCTATTTGGGGCATCCCATTCTGTGACTAAAGCAGCCTCTGTTTAAGACCATATAAGCATTTGCTCTTATCATATTTGAAATTAGCCCGATAAAGACACTTTTGCTGGGCAAAGCACTACTGGACCCTGCCAGGTGCACTCCTATTTGGGGCATCCCATTCTGTGACTAAAGCAGCCTCTGTTTAAGACCATATAAGCATTTGCTCTTATCATATTTGAAATTAGCCTGATAAAGACACTTTTGCTGGGCAAAGCACTACTGTACCCTGCCAGGCCCATTCCTGCCCAGGGCATCCCATTCTGTGACTAAAGCAGCCTCTGTTTAAGACCATATAAGCATTTGCTCTTATCATATTTGAAATTAGGCCTGATAAAGACACTTTTGCTGGGCAAAGCACTACTGTACCCTGCCAGGTCCATTCCTGCCCAGGGCATCCCATTCTGTGACTAAAGCAGCCTCTGTTTAAGACCATATAAGCATTTGCTCTTATTATATTTGAAATTAGCCTGATAAAGACACTTTTGCTGGGCAAAGCACTACTGTACCCTGCCAGGTCCATTCCTGCCCAGGGCATCCCATTCTGTGACTAAAGCAGCCTCTGTTTAAGACCATATAAGCATTTGCTCTTATCATATTTGAAATTAGCCTGATAAAGACACTTTTGCTGGGCAAAGCACTACTGTACCCTGCCAGGCCCATTCCTGCCCAGGGCATCCCATTCTGTGACTACAGCAGCCTCTGTTTAAGACCATATAAGCATTTGCTCTTATCATATTTGAAATTAGCCTGATAAAGACACTTTTGCTGGGCAAAGAACTACTGTACCCTGCCAGGTCCATTCCTGCCCAGGGCATCCCATTCTGTGACTACAGCAGCCTCTGTTTAAGACCATATAAGCATTTGCTCTTATCATATTTGAAATTAGGCCTGATAAAGACACTTTTGCTGGGCAAAGCACTACTGGACCCTGCCAGGTGCACTCCTATTTGGGGCATCCCATTCTGTGACTAAAGCAGCCTCTGTTTAAGACCATATAAGCATTTGCTCTTATCATATTTGAAATTAGCCTGATAAAGACACTTTTGCTGGGCAAAGCACTACTGTACCCTGCCAGGTCCATTCCTGCCCAGGGCATCCCATTCTGTGACTAAAGCAGCCTCTGTTTAAGACCATATAAGCATTTGCTCTTATCATATTTGAAATTAGCCTGATAAAGACACTTTTGCTGGGCAAAGCACTACTGTACCCTGCCAGGTCCATTCCTGCCCAGGGCATCCCATTCTGTGACTACAGCAGCCTCTGTTTAAGACCATATAAGCATTTGCTCTTATCATATTTGAAATTAGCCTGATAAAGACACTTTTGCTGGGCAAAGCACTACTGTACCCTGCCAGGTCCATTCCTGCCCAGGGCATCCCATTCTGTGACTAAAGCAGCCTCTGTTTAAGACCATATAAGCATTTGCTCTTATCATATTTGAAATTAGCCTGATAAAGACACTTTTGCTGGGCAAAGCACTACTGGACCCTGCCAGGTCCATTCCTGCCCAGGGCATCCCATTCTGTGACTACAGCAGCCTCTGTTTAAGACCATATAAGCATTTGCTCTTATCATATTTGAAACTAGCCTGATAAAGACACTTTTGCTGGGCAAAGCACTACTGGACCCTGCCAGGTCCATTCCTGCCCAGGGCATCCCATTCTGTGACTAAAGCAGCCTCTGTTTAAGACCATATAAGCATTTGCTCTTATCATATTTGAAATTAGCCTGATAAAGACACTTTTGCTGGGCAAAGCACTACTGTACCCTGCCAGGTCCCTTCCTGCCCAGGGCATCCCATTCTGTGACTACAGCAGCCTCTGTTTAAGACCATATAAGCATTTGCTCTTATCATATTTGAAATTAGCCTGATAAAGACACTTTTGCTGGGCAAAGCACTACTGGACCCTGCCAGGTGCACTCCTATTTGGGGCATCCCATTCTGTGACTAAAGCAGCCTCTGTTTAAGACCATATAAGCATTTGCTCTTATCATATTTGAAATTAGCCTGATAAAGACACTTTTGCTGGGCAAAGCACTACTGTACCCTGCCAGGTCCATTCCTGCCCAGGGCATCCCATTCTGTGACTAAAGCAGCCTCTGTTTAAGACCATATAAGCATTTGCTCTTATCATATTTGAAATTAGCCTGATAAAGACACTTTTGCTGGGCAAAGCACTACTGTACCCTGCCAGGTCCATTCCTGCCCAGGGCATCCCATTCTGTGACTAAAGCAGCCTCTGTTTAAGACCATATAAGCATTTGCTCTTATCATATTTGAAATTAGGCCTGATAAAGACACTTTTGCTGGGCAAAGCACTACTGTACCCTGCCAGGTCCATTCCTGCCCAGGGCATCCCATTCTGTGATTAAAGCAGCCTCTGTTTAAGACCATATAAGCATTTGCTCTTATCATATTTGAAATTAGCCTGATAAAGACACTTTTGCTGGGCAAAGCACTACTGTACCCTGCCAGGCCCATTCCTGCCCAGGGCATCCCATTCTGTGACTACAGCAGCCTCTGTTTAAGACCATATAAGCATTTGCTCTTATCATATTTGAAATTAGGCCTGATAAAGACACTTTTGCTGGGCAAAGCACTACTGGACCCTGCCAGGTGCACTCCTATTTGGGGCATCCCATTCTGTGACTACAGCAGCCTCTGTTTAAGACCATATAAGCATTTGCTCTTATCATATTTGAAATTAGGCCTGATAAAGACACTTTTGCTGGGCATAGCACAACTTGTCCCTGCCAGGTGTACTTACTGCTGGTTTTTAGGGCATCCCATTCTGTGACTACACCAGCCTCTATTTAAGAACCTAACCATTTGCACCTATTCTAATTGAAATTAGGCATGATAAAGACACTTTTGCTGTGCATAGTCTTACTGCTGCCTGCCAGGTGCTCTCTGGTTTTTGGGACATCCCATTCTGTAACATACCATTAGCCTCTGCATTTACTGTAAGCTGCACAGTTATTTAAAGAAATTTGGCCTGTATGAGCCTGCTAACACACTGCTGCTGTGTGCATATATACTGATCTCAAGTCTGCTTGGGGCATCCCATTCTGTAACATACCATTAGCCTCTGCATTTACTGTAAGCTGCACATTTATTTAAAGAAATTTGGCCTGTATGAGCCTGCTAACACACTGCTGCTGTGTGCATATATACTGATCTCAAGTCTGCTTGGGGCATCCCATTCTGTAACATACCATTAGCCTCTGCATTAACTGTAAGCTGCACAGTTATTTAAAGAAATTTGGCCTGTATGAGCCTGCTAACACACTGCTGCTGTGTGCATATATACTGATCTCAAGTCAGCTTGGGGCATCCCATTCTGTAACATACCATTAGCCTCTGCATTAACTGTAAGCTGCACAGTTATTTAAAGAAATTTGGCCTGTATGAGCCTGCTAACACACTGCTGCTGTGTGCATATATACTGATCTCAAGTCAGCTTTGGGGCATCCCATTCTGTAACATACCATTAGCCTCTGCATTAACTGTAAGCTGCACAGTTATTTAAAGAAATTTGGCCTGTATGAGCCTGCTAACACACTGCTGCTGTGTGCATATATACTGATCTCAAGTCTGCTTGGGGCATCCCATTCTGTAACATAACATAACCTACCTACCATACTAAGCAGCTCTCTTATTTAAACTAAGCAGGCCTCTTGGAGGCTGAGTGTCCACTTTTGGGTGTGCATTTATATTCGGTTTCATATACAGTGGGGTATCCCAATTTGTAAGATAACCTACCCCAACCATGTAAACTAAATAGGCCTGTTGCAGCCTGAGTTTCTCTGCTTGCGTATGGCCTGCATTACAATCTGTCTCTTTCAATGACACTGCTGCCTGGGGTATCCCAATTTGTAAGATAACCTACCCCAACCATGTAAACTAAAGGTTACGTCCTTCCAGAAGGAAAACTTATGCCGAACATTGATTGATCGGCATGAAATTAATTTTTTTTTTCAAAGTATGGCGCTGTGAAGAAGGTCAAAATGATGTCTCATACTTGGATTATTGTTACTTTTTGTTCAGCTTGAAATATAACAGGCCACACGGGCATCCCAAGGCACATGCTATTTTAAACCTATCTGTTATACAACATAAGCGTTGATCAGGCTACTTCAGTTTGCACTTGTTTTTGACTGATTTTAATAAACCAGGCCGCAGGGCACCCCAAAGCTGCACCTTGCACCCTATCTGGTATACAACATAAGCGTTGATCAGCATCAGCTTCATTAAGCTACTTCAGTTTGCACTTCCTTTTTGACTGCTTTCATTTAACCAGGCCGCAGGGCACCCCAAAGCTGCACCTTGCACCCTACCTGTTTATACTAAATAAGCATCTACAGCCTCAGCTTTATTAAGTTATTGCATTTTGAATTGGTTTTGGTCTGCTTTAAATACACCAGGCCGCAGGGCATCCCAAACCTGCATGTTGCACCCCATCTGTTATACTAAATAAGCGTTGATCAGCATCAGCTTTATTAAGCTATTGCATTTTGCATTGGTTTTTGTACTGCTGCCAAAACACTAGCCCATATGGGCATCCCAAACCAGCACATGTCACCCTATCTGTTATACTAAATAAGCTTCTACAGGCCCTTTTTTTATTTATTTATTTTTATTTATATAGAGCTGCAATAGCTTATATTGTGAGGTTAATTTGCCATTTTGCAGCATAATATAGAGCAGCCCCTGTGTAAATCTGAGGGGCAATAGCTTATATAGTGAGGTAAATTTGCCATTTTGCTTCGTTATATAGAGCAGGCCCTGTGTAAATCTGAGGGGCAATAGCTTATATTGTGAGGTTAATTTGCCATTTTGCAGCATAATATAGAGCAGGCCCTGTGTAAATCTGAGGGGCAATAGCTTATATTGTGAGGTAAATTTGCCACTTTGCAGCATAATATAGAGCAGCCCCTGTGTAAATCTGAGGGGCAATAGCTCATATAGTGAGGTAAATTTGCCATTTTGCTTCGTTATATAGAGCAGCCCAGTTGCCATCTAAATCAACTACTGTCCGGCCAGTACAGCTTTTCCAGGGCAAACTCTGCTAGTTGCGGGCACAAGTCAAGTTTGGCTTCCCAGCAAATCCAGTGGATCTTGAAGGTGTGTTGGCATGGTCATGTCAAGGTATGACATGACCTGCTGTTTGAGGTCCAGCTCCAGGTCTTCCTGCTGCTCATGAGTAGACTCACTATGCGGGTGTAGAAAGCTACTCACTAGCGACTGAAGACTGAGGCTGCTGCTGATGGAGCTGCTGCTGCTGCTCCTTCCACCCCCCCAGCAGCCATGGCAGTGGAAGGTGATCGCAGAGGTCCCCCCGAGTCAGACCTGCGGGAGTATGGGCCATGGCGCAGATAGACATCGCCCAACTGACTACGTGGGATGTCTCTGTAGTAGGTCAGTTTGTCCTCCCTCTCAGTGGGCGTAAAAAATGCCCCCATTTTGTGCCGGAAGCGAGGGTCCAATAAGTTGGAGAGCCAGAAGTCTTCCCGCTGACAAATGGAGACAATTCTGCGCTCACTAGTACGCAAGCATGTGAGCATGCATCGTGCCATTTGTGCAAATGACTCGGAGGGACTACCTGTCTCCATCTCCACTGTAAACTGCCACGGTGTGTCTGGGTCCTCTGTCTCACCTTACTCACAACCCTCTAGCTCCTGTGGCTGCTCCTGCTCCTCCTCTTCTGTCAGATGACTAGATAAAATGGTCATTTTGTGAAACCTAAACTGTGGTTTGCTTTGCCCCACCCCCTCCTCCTCCTCCACTTCAGCCCCCACAGGCTTCATGTGGCTGTGAAATGTATGTGCCATGTCTCCAGTGCCCTGACCAGCCATGGTTTCCAACATGTGTTGTAGTACATGAAGCAGTGGAATCTCATCGTTTATCTCATAGTCCTGGCAACTGACTAATAACGTAGCTTCCTCAAAGGGCCTGAGCAAACGGTCGGTGTCACGTATGAGCTGCCAATGGTTTACATTGAATTTACACAGGTGTCCCCCTATCCGTTTGGATCATCCAGAAATCCGTGATGGCTTTTCTCTGTTCCTATAGTGCAGTGGTCCTCAACCCTGTCCTCAAGGCCCACCAACATGTCATGTTTTTTGGATCTCCAAATAGCCAGCTCTATTGCTCTGCAGCTGCACTAATTACTCCACCTGTGCATCTTTGTGGAGATCTGCAAAACCTGGCCTGTTGGTGGGCCTTGAGGACAGGGTTGGGGACCACTGCTATAGTGGATCCTGCATATGGAGGGTGGAATTCCAACGGGTGGAAACATCGCAAATCAGACTATGGTGGGGTACACCGTTGTGACGCTGAGGCTCAATAGGGTTGTGCTTGGTGGTGTAGGAGTGCCAGAAGTGCATGCTAACTTTCTTTCCTGTTGTTCTTTCAGATGGGGGCAAGACTTAAAAACTAGACTGAACACGTGTGCCATGTGAGGACGCATGACTTTGGCTTCCTTGTCGCAGCGCAAACAAGATGTTCTTCCAAGTGTAATGCAGCAGGCTGGACTTATGGTGACGCTGTCTGAGAGGAGAAATCCCTCAGACATCAAGATTAAAAATTCCAAGAATTTTTGAGGGCTAATTATTCAGAGGCAAATGATAGCTAGTTGTTTCTGATTTAATTACAAGGTGGAAACACACCCTCAAACAAAACTTCACTTTGGCAATACTATTGCATTTGTCTATTCATAATTTTATGTATATACACTAACTAACCTACTTTTTCTCCCCAGGATGCTGCATGAAACACTGCCACATCGCTGAGTAGCTGATTTTTCCGAACAACAGTCCGCAATAATCTGCTGCTGCTGCCGCCGCCACCGCCGCAGACTCCAGGGACCCTCTTCCACTACCTCGGCTTGCAACACCTCCTCCCACGACACTCTCCTCATCACTAATTGCCGGCTAGTGGAAGAAGAGGCGAGTGTCTCCTCCACTTCTTGGCTGGGCAGTAGCTGCTGAATTTTATGATTATCAGATCTTCATCAATGGATAGTGGAGCTGAACCCAAAGCATAACAGACAGACAGTTGACTGGGGGTGTCAGATGCCACTTGTGATGCAGTGGACTGCTTTTGCAGCACTTCGAGACAAAGTTGCTTCATTGGCTGACACAATGACTGGTAAATCTGTGGAACATATGGTTTACAAGCAAGAATAACCATTTGTTTTTATATGAAAAAGACCCTGGTTTATACAGACTTTTTTTTTCCAGAGACTGCCCTGCGTGGAAATGAATGGCGCTTGGATCATCCAAGCTTTCCTCCCAACAATGCCTGATGTATTCCAGTAGATTGATGACGGGGCCAGACCTACACTAAAGAAAGATGGATCGTGCAAAACAGATTTAAGGCGCTGCTCTCCAGTTACAGACATTCCTCCGCATCGGACCACAAGTAAGTATTGATAAAAAATCCTTTACGTTACTCTTACTTTTTATTAATATTCTTCGGATAAGACGGATCAGACATGATTCCAGATTAAAAATTCCAAGAATTTTTGAGGGCTAATTAGTCAGAGGCAATGATACCTTCTTGTTTCTGATTTAATTAAAAGGTGGAAACACACCCTCAAACAAAACTTCACTTTGGCAATACTTTTGCATTTGTTTATTCATAATTTTATGTAGATATTACTAACTAAGCTACTTTTTCTCCACATGACTCTCCACAGGGTGTGATTCATCCAATTTTTGGGCTCCTGAAGCCAACCCCAGGGTCTCTTTAAAGTAATGTTTGGGCTCCTGCTGCTGCTGCTGCCAACTTCTGCCAACTCCAGGGTGTGATTCATCCAATTTTTGGGCTCCTGAAGCCAACTCCAGTGTATATTTGGGCTCCTGCTGCTGCTGCTGCCAACTCCAGGGTGTGAATCATGCAATTTTTGGGCTCCTGAAGCCAACCCCAGGGTCTCTTTAAAGTAATGTTTGGGCTCCTGCTGCTGCTGCTGCCAACTTCTGCCAACTCCAGGGTGTGATTCATCCAATTTTTGGGCTCCTGAAGCCAACTCCAGTGTATATTTGGGCTCCTGCTGCTGCTGCTGCCAACTCCAGGGTGTGAATCATGCAATTTTTGGGCTCCTGAAGCCAACCCCAGTGTCTCTTTAAAGTAATATTTGGGCTCCTGCTGCTGCCAACTCCAGGGTGTGATTCATCCAATTTTTGGGCTCCTGAAGCCAACCCCAGTGTCTCTTTAAAGTAATATTTGGGCTCCTGCTGCTGCCAACTCCCAGGGTGTGATTCATCCAATTTTTGGGCTCCTGAAGCCAACCCCAGTGTATATTTGGGCTCCTGCTGCTGCTGCTGCCAACTCCAGGGTGTGAATCATCCAATTTTTGGGCTCCTGAAGCCAACCCCAGTGTCTCTTTAAAGTAATGTTGGGGCTCCTGCTGCTGCCAACTCCAGGGTGTGATTCATCCAATTTTTGGGCTCCTGAAGCCAACCCCAGTGTCTCTTTAAAGTAATGTTGGGGCTCCTGCTGCTGCTGCTGCCAACTTCTGCCAACTCCAGGGTGTGACTCATCCAATTTTTGGGCTCCTGAAGCCAACTCCAGTGTATATTTGGGCTCCTGCTGCTGCTGCTGCCAACTCCAGGGTGTGAATCATGCAATTTTTGGGCTCCTGAAGCCAACCCCAGTGTCTCTTTAAAGTATTGTTTGGGCTCCTGCTGCTGCTGCTGCCAACTCCAGGGTGTGATTCATCCAATTTTTGGGCTCCTGAAGCCAACCCCAGTGTCTCTTTAAAGTAATATTTGGGCTCCTGCTGCTGCCAACTCCCAGGGTGTGATTCATCCAATTTTTGGGCTCCTGAAGCCAATCCCAGTGTATATTTGGGCTCCTGCTGCTGCCAACTCCAGGGTGTGAATCATCCAATTTTTGGGCTCCTGAAGCCAACCCCAGTGTCTCTTTAAAGTAATGTTGGGGCTCCTGCTGCTGCTGCTGCCAACTCCAGGGTGTGATTCATCCAATTTTTGGGCTCCTGAAGCCAACCCCAGTGTCTCTTTAAAGTAATGTTGGGGCTCCTGCTGCTGCCAACTTCTGCCAACTCCAGGGTGTGACTCATCCAATTTTTGGGCTCCTGAAGCCAACTCCAGTGTATATTTGGGCTCCTGCTGCTGCTGCTGCCAACTCCAGGGTGTGATTCATCCAATGTTTGGGCTCCTGAAGCCAACTCCAGTGTATATTTGGGCTCCTGCTGCTGCTGCTGCTGCCAACTCCAGGGTGTGATTCATCCAATTTTTGGGCTCCTGAAGCCAACCCCAGTGTCTCTTTCAGCCAATGTTTGGGCTCCTGCTGCTGCTTCTGCCAACTCCAGGGTGTGATTCATCCAATTTTTGGGCTCCTGCTGCTGCCAACTCCAGTGTCTCTTTAAAGCAATGTTTGGGCTCCTGCCTCTCATAGTGATGCCACTTCAACTCTCTTGAATTCAATTGTGCCGCTCTGCGATTCTATTAGCGATGCCTCTGATCTGCATGTGATATTTATTCAAAGTATTATTTAACTAACCCAGCACGCATCCTGTGCGTGTTACAGCAAGGCAGAATGGTTTACAACCCTATTGAGGCTCTAGGAGGCTCAGAAATAGCCGTTTTTAATAGCGATTCGTCGCGAATTTATTCGGGTCGAAACGATTTTTGTCGGAAAATTCGGCGAATCAGTCGAATCGAATTTTTCAAAAGTTCGCTCATCTCTACTTGCAATGTATATTAAATACATCTTCAATGACTTGCAGACATCTGTTTGGTCACTGCTATTCTGCATTGCTGACTTAGTGGTCTCCGGTTACACTACTGAGTCAGGTCAGTGGCAGCAGGTGTATATGGATTTTCCATCTCCTGTCACACACACAATACACAATGTCCGCATGTTGTCAAATGCACAGGAGCAGATGGTAAATACCATGAAACTTTTTGAATTTCCAAAACCCACAGGGGTTTCTTCCTCAGATAAATAGCCAGCTGTATGGGCATTCAGTTATAACTTTTCTCTAGGACCTCTTATTAAAAATGTCTCAATAAAAAAACGTCTGAAATTAAACAGATAATGTATGAATGCCTAGACCTTGAAACATATTTTACTAATATACTTTATTTATTTCCCCCATTTTTCAATTGGGGAAGTGAGCTGCACCAGACAAACTGATGGACAAGCTCCTTGATAAAGGTAGAAGGAGAATGTGCCAGGTACAGGATTGGACTGGCTCATAGGGTTACCAGGGAATCCCCCTGGTGTCCATTTGAGGGCCTCCATCATGTTGCATCCTAAGTGCACACATATAATACAGTTTGCCATATATCTGTGCATTGGCCCTAAATAATATCTGGTAATAGTTCAGTGTGTGGTAGGCCCCCAGAGTCAGTTCTACAAACAGTCCAGCAGGAGTCCATTCCATTCTTCTCATCTCTATGGTTGTGGGAGCTACCTCTACTCTCTAGATTACGGTGATCTATAGCTTCTTTGTATGTTTTCTCTGGATTTTCAAATTGCAGAGAAGTGCTGAGCAGAGAGAACACAAAGACTATGTATGTCTTTATGTCTATAGCAAACAAATTGTTTAACTAAGGGCAGTAAATAAAATGACACCCAGTGCATTCCCTCCTCTCCTTTATCAAGGAGCTCTGCCATCATTTTGCCTGGCACAGTTCACTTCTCAGATTGGAAAATAGGGGAGGGGGGTTTGTTTAAATAAATTATATTGGTAAAATATGTTTCAAAGTCCAGGCAATCAAAGATTATAAGTCTTTAAGATATGAGATTATCTTAATATGCAAGTAGAAAAAATGGCTTTCTTTAGAGCAGGCACTTTCACTTAGAGTCACATTTGTTTCTGGTCACTTTGAAAGGGCTGGGTAATAACTAATTGCAAACGCGACTATTCAAATGTATGGTTACAGATACAGAATTTTGTTTCCCAGGACAGATGTAGAGTAATTTTGCCCAGGACAGCCACATAATTATTTTGCACAGACTAGATGCAGGTGCTGAATTATTTTGCTCAAGGCAGTTGCAGAATTAATTTGCCAAGGACAGCCACCTAATTATTTTGCCCAGGATAGATGCAGATGCTGGATTATTTTTCCCATGATAGCCATCACTCAACAGTGCCACACACACGCCAGTATCAGCAGCCTTGGAGTGATTGAGTTGACTAAAAGGGGCGCTGACCAGCCGCTGTCATCGGGAAAGAAGAAATGAACTGTGAAAGTATTTATTTTGAGGCTCAGGAGCCTTGTTTTTGTTTGTTTTTCTTTTTTTTTTAAATGGGAGCATCCGCATAACCAGATTCAATTGAAAAAATAATTTGCAGCTATATACACCAATGCCATGTACAAGGACATATACGCCAGTCAGATAAAACCAAAACTGCAAAATGTCTAGTCCAAAACTGCACTTATACCCCTCGATTCAAAGAGCAAAAGTTAATTGATTTCGTATCGAGAATCGTAAGTTTGGGTGGGTGTTAGTCATTTTTTCCTGTTTTTTTGGCCATTTCCGACTCGCACGAGCCTACGTACGAATGCGTATATGCTCTTACGATCAGCGGAAGTTCGTTCCTAAATTTTAGGATCAAAACGTAAAACTTAGGATCAAATCCTAAAACTTAGGATCAAAACGTAAAACTTAGGTTAATTGGATGTGTTTAGGTGTGATTCAGAGAAACCTCTAAACGCGTTTTAAAAGAAAGCCACAGCCGACACCTTTTAGCAGCCGGATTGCTGTTCGTGAACAGGTTTTTTGGCTATGTGGAGGAGTCTGCGCGTCTTGAGCTCCAATGAACTGCATGTATCAGCATGGCCGAGGCCATAAATTGTATGGCAATGCATACCTGATTCATGTATGCCTTATAAAAGCATTTTAATGTGGACCTTAATTAGTCCTTTGCATGTAAACCTTTATTTTGCAATATATTTGCGTTAATTAAAGAAACTTATGTCCTTTGTTATTTATTTTAAAATTGAGGTACTAGAATAATATTTTTAGATTGCATTTATTGGTGTAGTTGTTTACCTTTGCTTTGTTTAATTATTTAAGCACATCTTTGGTCAGATGCATCACACTTACTGAGGAGAGGAGAGCGGGATAAAGTGCAGGATGTGGGTTACTGCTGTATTTTGCACAGACACAGCAGAGCTGGGGGCATGGAAAGGTCAGAAATCAAAGAATCCAGAGCAACACAGTCACAAGGCCCTTTCTGTTTGCAGGCTGCCCGATAATACCTGAGCCGCCATCTTGGCTGTTTCTAGGCTCATAACATGCAGAAGTTGCTGGGTGTTTTTTAATATTTGTGAGCAATCTGTATGTAGAGGGTGTGGGTAACCACACAAAAAATTTAAAGTTGTACCATTTGAAGCCAAAATATTAAAATTAAATCCACAAGTAAAAAATGCAAGTTAACTAAAAATTAAACAAAGTAAGATTTACTTATGCAAATGCATTCATTAATGGTTGGTTACTACAAAATGAATGAAATAACGAAAATTAAAAGACCAAATATTTAGAATGCACTTTAATGAGGTAAGTTTGTAGTGCGGAGCCGCAAGATCAGAAGGATTTACGTCCAGACAAAAAAGGAAAAAGGGCAAAACCAATGTTGCAACCTGAGAAATGAAACGGAAAATTCAGGATGGAAACTGACATAGGTCTGATTCCCGAACTGCCATACGAACGGACGTATATTTTAGGATAGAAACGTATTTGCTTATTGAATCACTCGCAAGTTCATACGAACGCACGAGCGGACGTGAAAAATAGGATGATCGTGAGCCAAATCCAAGCTGTTACATGTTTCTTTGAATCAACCCAATAGAGAATAATATAGTTATTGGTTAAAAACTATATAAGGACTGAAAAAGGGCTGATTTACTAAGAAAACCACTAGCAACACAAGCTCATATTTTCATATCTTTGTTTTATCATTAGGTATTTAGGATGCCCCTCAATCAGAATTACTGCCTATCCCCCAATTGAGCAGCACACTTACCAAGCCGCAATCCACTGCTGTACTCCTATGTGGCATATGAAGTGCACACAGCGGCATCCCCCTGCTGTTTGTGATCCTGCCATGCAGACTATGGAAAGCATGCAAAGCAGGAGAGGAGAAGATGCCACATAACTTTTCCACAAGCAAAAATGTCACTTTGGAATATTTTGCTCAAAAACCAATGAACACATTCAAGACATGTTTAATAAATTATCTACCTGAATATAAAGACAAAATGTTTTGAGCAAATTGAACTTTCTACTTTTCAATATAAACCCCCCTGACTTCAAGACAAGTATTCCACTTCACCTCCAGTGATCAGATGCCCTCAGAGTAGGAGACTTCTTGTTGCTGCCTCTTTGACTGATTTATCATCAGTAATTGGTTGCCCACACAGAAATTTGTTTAGGTTACAAAAGAAAAAGTAAACACTAGGAGCCAGGTCTGGTATGTAGGGTGGATGGTTAAACTCCATGAAGCCACATTCCCTGATAGCAGCTTGTGGTTTGCAAGACTTGTCAGCAACACGTGTATGAAGCAGCAACACACCTGCCGACAACTTCCCATAGAATTTCTCTTTGATTGCCTCATGGAATGTCTTCATTGTTAAAGCATAATGTTTCAAGTGATTGCTTTCTTAAGTGGTATGCGATCTATTAGAATATACCTATTGTATCCCAAAAAGTTTTCTGACTTCTGCACACAAAATTTCTTTGGATTTAGTGATCCTTTGTGCTTCCATTGCATGGACTCTAGTTTGGTCTCAGAATCATGGTGGTGGACCCTTGTTTCATCACCCATACCAATTCAAGAATAAAAGTCTCCTGGGCTTTCTCTAAACTGGGCCCTTTAAGAGGAGGGCTTTGACATCTAGGAAGTTCTTATCTGTATTTCTGGAAACTGCCACCCTTGGCCCTTAAAAAGAAGGTGTCTAACATCCAGGAAGTGCAGGTTTGTCTTCCTGGATACTCCTGCCTTCCTGTTCCCAGCTATGGGAACCTTGCCTCTTTGAACCTCTGGATTGTTTGCCTGTTATTCACCTGGGCTCTCTGGCTTCTTTGGTTTTTGACTCAGCTTTGGACTTCCCCCCTGACCCCTGCTTGGACTTTGTGTTGTGAACCTGTGCTGCCAGCCCTCGACTTTGGGCTGAACTTTAACCTTGATCCTGTCTATTGGACTCGCTGCTCTGTCACTCAGCTGTGCCATTCTCGCTGCCATGCCCAGGCCCAGTCACTCTGTCGTGCCGGATGGTTGACCCTGGGTGTTCTCTAAGCCCAGTTTTTCCCGTTTTGTAGAGGCTCCAGCAGATTTGGGGATTTTAAGCATAAAAAAAAATAATGACAAAAATAATGACAAGCAGTTAACAAAAAGCCTGGAGAACAATAATAATCAGAATTAAAAAATGAACATATGAACAATCACCATACAGCGGTAACTAGGAATAATGATAACAAGGGTGGGATGGAACAGGACGTGCTGTATATGTATAATACCAATTCTACAGGTGAGTAATCACAGAATTGTATTATTCAGTATACAGCACGTCCTGTTCCAGAATATTCCTTACACATGGGACATCCAATAGCAATGTCTGTAAGGTTGGGTGGGATCCCCAAAAAGTAACAGCGGGCAGTTTAAACCACTGCAGCCTGCAGAACTTTGTGACCAAAAGCAGCATCAGCTGAGGCCCTAACATCAACCTTGTAAAACTTAGAAAAGGTATGAACAGAAGACCAAGTAGCGGCCTTGCAAACTTGTTCAACGGAAGCTTGGTGCTGAAAGGCCCAAGAGGCACCAATAGCACGAATAGAATGAGCAGTAAGGCGGAAGGGAGGCTCCTTCCCCTTAGCAGAATAGGCCTGTACCACAGCCTGACGGATCGACTTGCTGATAGTGGACTTAGCTGGAGCCAGACCCTACTTAGGTCCAGAAGGGAGCACAAAAAGAGCATCAGTCTTCCTGAAAGAATTCAGTAGCCACCAAATAGGTGGAACTTCAGAGTCCTGACCACATCCAGAGAGTGTAACATCCGCTCCTTAGGATTACTAGGATTAGGGCATAGAGAAGGCAAAACAATGTCTTGATTGAGATGAAAAGCAGACACAACCTTAGGCAGAAAATCTGGCTTGAAACGAAAAAACCACCTGGTCCTGGTGTCTCTCAAAGTAAGGGGGTTTGATGGAAAGCGCCGCCAACTCAGAAACACGCCTAACAGAAGTGATAGCCACCAAAAAGACTACCTTAAGAGTCAAAATGAACACGCCTCACGCAAAGGCTCAAAGGGAGACCCCTGCAAGGCATATAAAACCAAGGCTTACGTGGAGGACGCACGTGAGTAACCCCCTGGAACAAAGTCTTAACCAGACGATGGTGAGCAAAGGATCTTTGAAAGAAAATGGCCAAAGCAGAAACATGACCTTTGAGGGTAAGTTTAAGACCCAAATCCAAACCATGTTGCAGGAATTCCAGAATCCTAGGGATAGAAAACACCCGACAGGGAAGCGACTTAGACTCACACCAGTCAATGTAAGCATGCCAGACCCTATAGTAGATGGATGGCGAGGACTTCTTCCTAGCCCGAATCATGGTATTAACAAGGCAGGCAGTCAATTTTCCATCAAGATGGAGGTTTCAGCAGCCAGGCCGTCAAAGCCAGCGTTTGTAAATTGGGATGGCGTAGCTGCCCCTGAGTGAGCAGGTCTGGATCCTTGGGCAGAGCATACTGATCTACTGCCAACAGCACGACGTCTGCGAACCACACCCTTCTTGGCCAACAGGGGGCCACCAGAATGGTTGGCACCCCTTCCTGAGCAGTCTTGGGCAGCACCTTGCCCAGCAGAGGAAAAGGAGGGAACACATAGTGAAGCTGAAAGCTCTTCCAAGACATTGCTAGTGCATCCATGGCCAAGGCCAGAAGGTCCTGGGACAGAGAGACAAAGACTGGAAGCTTGTGATGGGATGCAAACAGATCCACATCTGGCTGACCCCAGCGGTGGCACAGGGAGCGAAACACCCTGCTGCTGAGGGACCATTCTCCCAGGCAAGAGATCCCCCTGCTGAGGGAGTCTGCCTCCAGATTCTCCACCCCCGGGATGTACACGGCTGATATGCAGGGAACATTCTCCTCCGCCCAAGACAGTATCAGGGACACTTCCTTGAGGGCCCTCTTTCTCCGGGTCGCTCCCTGATGATTGATGTAGGCAATCGCCGCCTGGTTGTCCGAGCAGACCTGAACCGCCCGACCCCGAAGGTGTGGAGTCAATTGGGCGAGAACCAACCTTATCGCCCTCAATTCCAGAATGTTGATAGGGGTTGACTCTTGACCTGAGTTGTATCCAGAGTCATGCACAGAAAGGACCTCACTATTGACGGTGACAGGAAAGACTTGGGGTGGTTGATCACCCAGCCGAAGGACTCCAGTGAGGACACCACCAGCTGAGTATCCAGCTCGGCCTGCTGGAGGGACTGAGACGTGATGAGAATGTCGTCCAAGTAAGGAAGGATGCAAATGCCCTGAGATCTCAGCAGAGCCAGTATGCCCGCCAGCACCTTGGTGAATACCCTGGGAGCCAAGGTGATACCGAAAGGCAAGGCCACAAATTGATAGTGCTGATCCTCCAGAGCGAACCTGAGGAATCTCTGATGACCTGGAAAGATTGGTACATGAAGGTAAGCATCCTTGATGTCTACAGAGGTCATGAAGTCCCCTGGGCATAGTGAATTGACAGCTGAGCGCAGAGTCTCCATGCAAAAATGTTTGAATCTGACAAATTTGTTGAGGCACTTTAAATCCAGGATAGGTCTGATGGACCCGTCTTTTTTGGGAACAGTGAAAAGATTGGAATATTAGCCTCTGCCCCTTTCCCTCAAAGGCACCTGGCAGATGACAACTCCCCAACTCCAGAAGGTTTTGGACAGCAAGGCACAGACCCTGAGCTGACAGGGGGTTTAGAGCCATCCGGGATTTGATGAATCTTGGGGGCGGCCAGGCTGCAAACTCTATCTTGTAACCGGATTACACTACCTCCTGAATCCACTGGTCTGAGACGTGAAGCCTCCAGACGTGAGCAGAGAGCCGAAGCCGTCCCCCCACCCGGATGGGTGAGGGCGCCCCTTCATGCCTGAGGGGGCTTGGGTGAGGATTTTGTCTTGGGACCCCAGGAGAGGCCAGGACGGCCAAGTCCTCTGCCCCCTTTCCCAGTGATCTCCGCGGGCCCCAGTAAAGGAAACTCCTCGGCCAGTTCTGGAACCACGGAAGGATGGGAGAAAGGCACCCATCCCCCGAAAGGACCGGGACGGCCTCCAAGCGTTCACCAAAGAGGCGCAGGCCCTTGAAAGGGAAACCAGTGAAGGCCTTCTTAGCAGCATTATCAGCTACCCACTGACGTAGCCAGACAGAGCAGCGTATAGCCACCAACAGGGCAGAAGTCCTACCACACATTCTAATGGCATCATCCATGGCAGATAGAACATATGCAACAAATTCATAGCAAAGCAGGAGAGATCTATACTCTTCTCCTCCCGCGTCATCAGAGGCCCCCTATAAGAGACTCTTAAGCAAACCCTTAATAGCAATAGCCATAATAGCAGAGGTACAAACCAGGCGTAGCACGGTCCCCACACAGGTAAAGGCATGGCAAGCCAGTTGGTCCATACGCTGGTCCTCACCATCCCTCAGGGTAGTAGTGTCAGGAGAATGCATGACAGATGTATTGGACAGCCCCAGAACGGGCGCGTCCACCTCAGGAGGACTTGACCAATGCTTAATCACATCAGCAGGAAAGGGATACCTCTTGTCCCAACTCTTGGGCACCCCTGGCAGCTTGCTAGGCCGCTCCCATTCTTTGAGCACCAGATTATTAAAGTGCGACTGCTCCGGGAATTCCAAACGTGGTTTAACCGTATGAAAAACCTCACCCTGCTGCTGCGGAGTCACGGCAGGAGGGGCGATACAGAGCACGTCAAAAATATGAGCCAAAAGCCTGTCAGTGTCATCTGAGGACCATGGATTTTCCCCAAAGGGAGACCCTGTACCACCATAAACCCTAGGCTGCTCCTCAGATGATTCTGAATCAGAGAACAATTCCCCCTCCTCTAGGGTTGAATAACCAGTAGTGTCAAAAGTTTCCTCCGCTTCCACAGGAAAGAGGGAAACGGCAGGAGATAAATGCCGCTTCTTAGCAGAAGCCTTACGCGAGGCAGACCCAGCAATATGTTTCTCAATGCTGGCCACCCGTGCAGCCAAATCAGGCTGAGACTCCCCACTGGTATGCTCCTCGCAGGGGGTCAGATGTAGGCGTGGGGGGGTAGGCGAAGCCCGAGGGGGCACAGGCCCAGCAACAGGTAACCCAGACTGCAGTGCAAGTACCTGCTGGGCACAGGATACACATACCCTGTCATCATCACCGATTGGGGATACCCCACACGCAACACATAGCCAGGCTTGCCCCAAAGGAACTCCAGGCCCATTATCCCCAGAAGCCTCCATATGGTCATTTGAATGGCACCGTAGGCCAGTAAGGGTTAATGCTAAAGAGCTACCCGGGATGCCCCAATAAACCGCTAGGGAAGTGGGAGATAATGAGGGGGACGGCCAGGAGAAACCACAGGACCGAAGCTTTAACCCGCCTGAAAGACATAATCATAATCAGACATAATCAAACATTCCCATGAGAATAAGGCATAAGAAAAAAACAGAAAAAAATCACCCCACCGGTGTTACTCACGGACCAGAGAGCCAGCAGCACGCAGCAGGAGACAAAATGGCGTCCACAGACCTCGTGCCATGGAGATATGAGGTAAAATGCATCATCCACAGAGCCCGCCCCCCCCGAAGAGCGTGAAGCGCGCCCACGTGATCCGGCTGACCAGTAGCGGCCCGGCATCTCTGAGGTGAATGAGGCTGCCAGTCGCGGAGCGTAGTACAAACGCGCGGCGGCGCGTGTAATAAAAGTGACAAAGCACAACATATGTCTACAATCTTAAACCACTAGACAACCCCCCCCCCCCCCCCCGGAGATCTCCCAAGGGGAGAGTGAGGGAGGATAACGGCAAAATTCCCAGGGCGAAACGGCGCCCAGGGACTAAGATGAGGAGTGAGGGTGAAGGGGGAAAATGGGAATAGGGTTTAACTGCACAGGATAAACCTGGCAAAGCCCATGAGGCAGTGGGGGCATCCCAAAAGGCTCACCATTAGCCTAAACCTGTTAGAGCAGGCACTGCGGTAGGAGCCTAGCTCCTCAGCACCATAGTGCTTCAATAGCCTACCTTCACCCAAACCTTATCAGCCGAGGCTGGGAGGCAGTCAATGGAACGGAACGGGTGGGAATAGTCCTGCAGGGCCGCAGGCAATAAGCCCCGCTCACCTGCGCCACAAGAGAGCTGTCTTCTATCTTCTCAGTGCAGACTGCAGAAAAGAACTGGGGAATTTGTGGGAGGTCCCTGACTTATATAGGATCGGGAGGAGCCACAAGCTGTTTTCTGCAGTCCAGCGCCATCTTGTGGATGTATTACCCATGTGTAAGGAATATTCTGGAACAGGACGTGCTGTATACTTAGAATATATACATATATATTTACAGGACCAATTACATAGTCATAGGGAATTTTCTGCATCCTAACAATGCCATCTAGTTTTATTTGCTGGTAAATGTTACTTCAATGACAGAAAATGTACACTCTTTCCAAACCAACCCAGTGTATCAAGTCCTGCAAGACTTCCTACTCCTGCCAGCAAGGTTTTATTAGCATGTCATTATTAATAAGGGTACACAAGGAAAACAGTCATTTCCTGGCTGATATTTCGCTAACCATTCTCTCTGTCATGCTATAAAGTAAGCTGAAAGAATACTAGAGTTGCAAATGTGATTTAATCATTGTGGAAAACAGGAGAGCAATATTTTGAAAACCATTTTATTTGGAGCGGCTCAACGTCCACCAGTGGTGCAAAGGCAAATAAGCCAGTCCCCACCAATAGTCCTTACCCTAGGGGGGAGAAATAAATCACTATTTTTGTGGTGAGTATTTCATACAAAATAAAAGAGAATGCAGCCCTGCAAGATTTAAACAAGTTCAAGCCCCATGAACTGGATCATGATGCAATAAGGCAATCGATGGTCCTGCTGGTCGCTGGGGAAAATTGCTGGATTGCAGGAAAAGTAAAGAAGACAGATGGGGAAAGATTTAAAAGTTGTTGCCTGTGGGGTGAGGGATGCAAGAAATTAGCAAAAAGCTGGAGATTAGTCCACTAAAGTTTTGTGAAAGTACAGTAAGCTGAACACAAAGGCAAAAAGACTACACATTCATACCATACTCACACAGTAATCTAATTTGCAAAATAGTAGAATAGAGAGAAGAAACGCTATAAAGGAACACCAGGTTACCCCAGACTTCCTGCTGTGTTGGGAACCTGCAAGGTTTTCAGGGTTAAACTTCTGAGAGCTGGCATACAAGGGGTTTGGTCGGCTTTAAAGTGATTCAGCAGGGAAATAAAAAAAAATAAAGAGTACTTACTTTTTGTCTTGATCACTGCAGGCCCCACAACTCACCTGTTCACTTCATCAGGGCCCCAGCTGCAGCCAATGCCACCCACGCCTTCCACAGCCAGACCCTGGGGACGTGATTGCTGGCGGAACGGAATGGCAACTCACCAATAATTACTGGGGTGTGACCACAACCTCTCCATTCATTGCAATGGAGGTAGTGGGCGAAGCCTTACACGTCCCCTCTCCATTGTAGTGAATGGCGGGGGAGTGGTCTGGCACGTAAGTGCTAGAAAAACGGTTTCTGGGCCGGATGGCGCGGAAGACAGCGGCTGCCCCAATAAAGCGATCGGGTGAGTTCTGGAGCACCAGGCCTGCAGTAACCAGAAGACAAAATGTAAGCACCCGTTTGTGTTTTTTTTATTTCCCTGCTGTCGGACATTAAATAGTGTTTAAAGGTTTAATAGAGGAGTGAAAAATACCATGTGGTAGTTTTCAAAAAGAGATAAAGGGGTTGATTCAGAGCCAGGTGAGAATTCTCACTCCTTTTTTAGAAGAGAAAAGCCATTCACTTTCATTGTCTACCTCGGGGCTGATTCAGAGCCAGGTAGGTAAACCCAGTAGGTAATGAAAGTGAATGGCAGTTTTCTTTCCTAAAAAAAGAATGAGAATTCTCACCTGGCTCTAAATCGACCCCAGAGTGATGAAAAGAAGATGATGAGAATGTGACAAGGTTATGAGAATAGCAGAGACAATACTAGGTTGGTTTCTGAGGTAATTTGAGGCATTTTGAATTGTATTCTTTGTAATATGTACTGTGACAACACTGAACCATTTAGTTGAGAGGCAAAACAGCATTTAAAAGTGCAAGGTTCCAGCTTTGGTAGACCACAGGCGGTGTTACAATAATCAAGCCAAGGTTTGACTAGGTGTGCATTAGCATGTGGTAAAATTTTATTTAAAGGGACTGTAAACACAACTGCATAAGGCAGCAAGCAACTCACCTGATGACTGTACCATGTGTTTCTCCATTACCCACATTGCCAGATAGGAGCCAAAGCAGGTCTCCAAATTTTGCCATCCAGACCATCTGGGTCCTGAGGGCGACATTTTCTAAAGTCCCTGTGGCACTGGGTGAGCTGCAAGTACGGTAAATGTGCAACACCTGCATCATTTGGTTGGTATCAAGCAGTGTCGGGTCTTCTTGGGCCCTAAGGTGTCCTGCTGCTGTTAATGTGGTTTGGGAATGCAGACAGTCTCTGATGGCCTGGAAGGAGTAATAACAGCCATGACCCAGTTTATTCAGAAAGGTCACCTACTTAATTCAAGAGACAATATTCCACAGCTGATGTTCAGCAGTACAGCAGCTTCTATATGGATGGTTCCAGTACAAGCACTTGCGAGCATTCTTGCCAATTCAGGAATAGGTCTGTTCCCTTTCCCTTGTTGAGGACAGTCTGGTCCCCTTCCACTGGACATCTGGACCTTTGGCTACATTCCCAGTTGTCTAGTCTAGTCTTTACTTTACTTACTTTACTTGATTCTGCAGTACCTTTGACTTTCTTCACTGTACTTCACTTAAAGTGGACCAAAACCCACCCACAAATAAAGGTATAGCAGGTGGCGGCAGATTGGGGAGAAGGTGAGTTTACTGAGCAATCTGGAGGTTTTTTGCACAGCAGGGCATCCTGAATCTGGATGCCTCAGAAGAAGGAAGGAAGTCTGATGTGAAGTCTCATAGACTTTAGGGTGGTCTTTGGACCACTTTAGAGTGGAACAAATCCCCAGGATTTTGACTTTCCTGGACTTTGTTCCCTGCCCTGCTAGGTAAAACCCCCCAGACCAACTATAAAACTCACCTTTTCCTGGTCCTTCGATGCATGCATGAGCTTTCCTCCAATAAGAGCCATTTGCTATGCATATTTAATGCTCGGCATATGCCTCTGTTTATGGCAATTGGGAGAGCGAGTGGGCACATCCCTAGCAGCGCACATGCTCCTGGCCCCAGCCTATCTGAGTTTTGCAGCCAAGCATGGGTCTGGATTTCTCTGGAGAAGTGCAGGGCAGGTATGAAAATCTTGGGCTGGTGGCGATATATGTACATGGGGAGCATAAGCAATTGGGATGCCCCCCCCCCCGTGCATGGACACTAATTTAGCATAAAGTTAACTTTTTACTTCCATTTGCCAAGGCACACCCAAGGAACTGGCCGGAGACTGACATTAGGAGCATGATATAACCATATCTGTTCTCTAGTGGGTGGCCCCCCTATACTGTAATGCAGATATCTATACCCATCATGTTTAAAGAGGCAACAAATCACTTCTCCCATGTCCAACTATAACTGCCTTTGACTACCAGTCCCTACTGAGGAATCGGGTCTCCTAGGTCAATTATCTATTGGCATTCCTACACTAAAGGGGATTTCCTTGCTGCTGCCAATAACTGCTAGCTGTCACCTGCCTTCTGCTAGACCAACCTGTCACATAAGGAATGCTAGTTAAAGGAGCGCTATCGCAAAAAAATGTCCCAATGATAAAAATCCATATAAATATGCTGGATGGTGGGAGGAGATGTCACTTATACACCCAACATCAAGAAATATCCAGCCAGGCTTGTTTTTTTTTATTTTAATAGAAGGAAGAGCAAATCCAGGGTAACAGTCCCTGTCACCCTTAATAGACTAAATCTGTCACCCCTGGATTTTATTCCTACCAGAAGAAAACCACAAGCTTGGTGGGAGTTTTATTCAGTTCAGGTGTATAAGTGACCCCTCCTCTCATTAGCCGACATGTTTATATGGAATTTTAATATTACACAATTTCTTGATAGTGCTCCTTTAAGCATAGTCGGCAGACGACTGTAATCAGAGCACCATCCTGTACACAGGGGATATAAGGAAGACCTTATCATGTGCTCAGCAGTATAAACGGTTTATATTCCCCCATACTGTGACGTTTGGAGCATCTGATGTTGGTGTAAACACATTAGAAACATTTGAGAATTTTCCCTGGCGGTTGTCTTGTCGGGGTTTTGATGCTTTATTTGTCCTATAAACATTTGTTGCGGAGATGTCAGATGTGCAGGATTCTTCCAGCCATGGGAGCTGCACAGCGTCTGTCAGCAATCACGGATATGCTCCGGGGGATCTATTCGGTTAGATGTAGTTGAAAGTGCACAAATCATGTGATGCTAGAAGGCCGCTGCGCAGACGTGGGTGTGTCAATCTGCCTTTGGCACAATAATGTTTCACTTGAAGACTGTGTTGAATGTATAGTGCCCAAACAAGCTTTATTTCTCCCCCTTAAAAGCACCCTGTATTTTAGCTGTGAATTCTCTATTTATATCGCTAATACTACAACAAATTGGTAAGATAGCAGGGTGTATGGCCCAACTATGGATTTCATTTTTAACCTGGACCAACAGCTATGCACACAACTACCGAAAACGCACTCCACCTGCATGCACGATACTGAATCATTGTCAGCGCTTACATTTGCTCAGACATCCACTCAAAGCTGAATTGCCACCTCCCCGATTTTGGTCACGAACATCTTGCAGGACCTGGGAGGCTTCCTTCCCAGCATCCCAACCGTGCTGCTGCCTGGATTTAAACTGGACTTTCAGCATCATTTAATGAACAGCCCAAACCCTTAAAAACTATTCCCCAGCATCTAAAATTATTATATTTTAAGTTTTTAGTTGCATAATTATTATTCTTTCCCCCGCTGGGCTTCAACTTAGTATACGGGCGTCACCATCCTGCCTGAGAAGCATCAAATACTGAGGAGAGGAGAGGGGTGAAAAGCACAGGGGGTGGCGGGTTATAATGTAAGGAAATCCAATGTTGCTGGTGCACTCTTACAAATCCATTGTTAGTGGGTGCCAGGTCCACGGTGGCGCCGCAATACATCCAGGTAACTCCAATAAATGAGTATAAATGCTTGTATTCTGTCAAAGCAGTTATAGTTCCATTACCAAACATGGAACAGAAGATACAATCCATATCATGGCCAAAAAGACAGTCTTTTACATCTATCCAACGTTTCGGGGGTCAGGAGCCCCCTTTATCAAGGCAGACTGTGAACCGGTGTGCATGGTGTCCCACATCTATATGTACCATGTCAGACACATTCAAAATTCCCGCCTGACGTCATAATGACGTCAGCGGGGTGTATGTACGCCCCATATCCATAAGATAACCACTACTAACGTGTGACGATGCAAGAAAATAAAGAAAATAAAGAAGATGGGGCTGTTACTACTTACCCGCACCCGTCGGGGCTCCAGATCACGGGAGCTCCGCCACCGCCGATCGCCGCTTGCTGTACTGGCGGGCGGCGATTTCCCCGTCTGTCAGGGGGTTTGCAGAGCGCTGGCAAGAGCTGCCCGGTAACCGGTGATGCGGCGGCAGCCGCGATCCTATTGGATAGCAGCCCCCGTCTCAGCCACCGGCTCGTGAGACAGGCAGCGTCCAATGGAGCGATCCCCAGCACGCCGCAGCTTCTTCATAGGAGCTGCGGCGTCTGGATAGACGCTGCCTGTCTCACGGGCCGGTGGCTGAGACAGGGGCTGCGATCCATTAGGATCGCGGCTGCTCCGCCGCATCACCAGTTACCGGGCAGGTTTTGCTGCCAGCGCTCTGCAAACCCCTGACGGGGAAATCGCCGTCCGCCAGTACAGCGAGCGGCGATGGCGGAGCTCCCGTGATCTGGAGCCCCGACGGGTGCGGGTAAGTAGTAACAGCCCCATCTTCTTTATTTTCTTGCATCGTCACACATTAGTAGTGGTTATCTTATGGATATGGGGCGTACATACACCCCGCTGACGTCATTATGACGTCAGGAGGGAATTTTGAATGTGTCTGGCATGGTACATATAGATGTGGGACACCATGCACACCGGTTCACAGTCTGCCTTGATAAAGGGGGCTCCTGACCCCCGAAACGTTGGATAGATGCAAAAGACTGTCTTTTTGGCCATGATATGGATTGTATCTTCTGTTCCATGTTTGGTAATGGAACTATAACTGCTTTGACAGAATACAAACATTTATACTCATTTATTGGAGTGCCGTTCCTATTGATTTACCTGGGTGGCGGGTTATAGCTGTGCTTTGCATAGACAGAGCAGAGCTGGGATTAGGAAATGGACATCAATCCCAAAATGCAAGCGGCATAGTCAGAAAACACTTCCTGTCTGCAGGCAGACTGAGGCTCCATGGGTGGAGCATCTTGGATGTTTAAAGGTTCAGAAAAAGCAATAGGTACAGGTAGGATGCATGTTAATGTAAGCAATCTGTATGTACAGGGTGGGGGAAACATACAAGATCGGCTCTTACTCAGGGTGAAGATCCGGTTTAACTGATATAACCCACAATGCACAGCAGCAGAAAACCCAGCAGCACTTCCTCACTGCAGGCTATCTGCAACTCTATAAGCTGTCATTAAAGTGGACCAACACCCAGGATTTTGACTATCCTGGGTTTTGGTCCACTTCCCTGGGGCACCCCGATCGGGGGTGCCCCGCTATGTGAAACCCCCCAGATGCGCGGCCGCTCGCCCAATCAGCGTGCTCGGAGCCGCAGAGCTATGCACATCAAAGCGATGTCTTAGCTCAGTGGCTCCAAGCATGCTGACGGCCGCATCTCACACTTCCCTCTAACAGGGAGCGCGCAGGCCATTCACAAATGGCAGGCGCAGGCATGCGCCCTGCTAGAGAGAAGCGCGACATACAGCCGCGGCCAGCGCGCGCGCCGTTGGACCGGGATTCAGGTAAGGTTAGCCGGTGTCCTGGGGGGTTTCACACAACGAGGCATCCCAATTTTGGATGTCTCGCGGAGAGGGATTGGATCCTGCAGGTTGTTGGTCCACTTTAAGGGGGAGGGGGTACACTACAGCAAGAGTTACAAAAAGTTACATTTATTTTTATTTGGGATACATAATTCATATGCAGGTAATAGAAGAGGTTATCACTTGTCAAAGCTATTTGTATAAAAAAAGTAGTAGTAAATTTAGTTACATTTTGTTTTATTTGAATATTACAGTTAAAGCAATAAAATTGAAATTAATGTAGCAATGAAAGTAAAAAGATTGCTTAGGTTTACTACTCCTTTTCTTGGAAAAATAAATGTGTTGGCTAAAGGGGTCTTTAAGAGCTAAAAGAGAGGTCTCCACTTTAAAAATATGTGTAAAGGGAAATTATATCACTTTATACAAAAGGTTTACAATGATAATTACATAGTAATACCATACCATTCTAAAATGCTTTAGTTAGCTAAATGGGATCTTTATCTAGATTTTGTTCGCCACTCAAATGGTGTGCTAATATACCCCCCATCAAACCGAATAAGAGGAAGGGGCAGTACTCCCCCAATCTCCCTATAAGGGGAGACACCCCCCCCCCCATGACTCCATAACAGAAAATGTGCAGAATCCCCTTATAACAGGTAGCATGCAGAACCTACCCCAACCCCAGACCCCCCCCCCCCCCCCCATAACAAGCAGTATGCAGAATCCCCCTTCAACAAGCAGTATGCAGATTCCCCAGCACGGACATTTTCTCCCCAATGGCAGTAGTGTCAGTACGATGAGTGGAATTATTTTATATTTGCATAAGACACACAATTACCCCCCACTTTTGGGT
Organism: Gastrophryne carolinensis; assembly: GCA_027917425.1. Taxonomy (NCBI): domain Eukaryota; kingdom Metazoa; phylum Chordata; class Amphibia; order Anura; family Microhylidae; genus Gastrophryne; species Gastrophryne carolinensis. The sequence goes on along the minus strand of CM051239.1, from coordinate 98,358,300 downwards.
GTATCTTATAAAGGGAAAAATACAGTATGCACCAGCACTAAAGGGGAACAAAACCCTTGCTAGTTGCCCTATCTAAAAGACTCCAGGCTTGGCTGATTGCTACCCCTGAGGCATCGCAATTTGGGATCCCACACTTTGTAAAACCCTCACATAACTTGCCTTTCACATGGCTCCCGTGGCCACATCACAGGGATCTCTGGCCCATTCAGATAGGCTGGAGGTGGGAACATTGCACCAGCAGGCTTGTCCTCTCACCCTTTGCTTTTGAGATCTGCCAATCCCTGGCCTCAAAGTTGTCTGGGGTGGGCCTGGCTACGGCGTGGACAAAAACTGTCCCCACTGAGCTGTCAAACTTGCTGGAAAAACAGAACATATAATTAGAGTGCACATTAATTTCTAGTTTTTATATTTTTAAAAAAAATTGTTTGTCACCTTGAGGTTTCCTGACAGACAGATTCACTTTAAGCAAACGCTGCATTCTAGCATGGTCATTTTATGTAGGAGAGGATATGAAGTTTTACCAATGTAGGCCCAATTCAAAGCTGATCTACAGTTTGGCTTTTAAAGCAGACCTCCAGTAAAAATGACTGTTTAACTCTTTTGGCGGCTATGAGTCAGAGGGTCATGGAAGTCTGATGCCGCGTGTGAAGGGCTGCCGCAGGATTTTAGATTGGAGGTCAAAAAAACACCTTTTGCGCAATTAGCCCTTTGCCCCATATTCACACTTTCTGCACACTTGGGTGACCCTTTCCTCAACCATTCACTGCAGCACAAAGTAGAAAAAGGGGCAAGCTGCCATTGCCAGTTTCAGGGAGCAAAGCAAATTGCTTGACTCGATACGGTGATGTCCCTGAAAATAAATGTGCTGTACACAAAACAAAGGTGTCTTGTTTTCCATAACAACCCCAGGCTAATTAATTGTAATGAACTCATGAATGGGTGAGGGTTAAATCCAGCCATTTTTTAGTGTTTACCAGTGATACCAGTATCAAGATTTACACTTACTACTCACCACCGGAGGTATCTGAATTGAAACCAGAAGTACACTTAACAAAAACGCAACTCAAAGATCTAGGACTTTTTTTAGGTACACAAAAGGTCCGCAAATATTGGTCACAGATTTGTCTAAATCTGTGTTATTGAGCACTTCTCATATTCCAAAATAATCCAACTCACAGGTGTGGCATATCAAGATGCTGATTAGACAGCATGATTATTGCATAGGTGTGCTTTAGGCTGGCCACAATAAAAGTTCCACCAAATGTTCAGTTTTATCACACCACTATGCCACCAATGTTCCAGGTTTCGGAGGAGCGTGCAGTTGGCATGCTGACTGCAGGATTTTCACCAGAGCTGTTGTCAGGTCAGTGAACTGAATGTTCATTTCTTTACCTTATGCCACCTCCAAAAGCATTTCAGAGAATTTGGCAGTACATCAAAGCGGCCTCGCGTGTCTAACCACACCAGCCCAGGATCTCCCACCTAACATCTTCACCTCTAAAATCATTGAGACCAGCCACCCAGGTACCCTGCTGTAACAATTGGTTTGCATAACCAAAACCTTTCTGCACAAACTGTCAGAAACCGCCTCAGGGAATCTCATCTGCATAGTCATCATCCACATCAGGGGCTCCACCTGACTGCAGTTCAATGTAACTGCCTTGAGTGAGCAAATGCTCACATTTGATGGCGTCTGGTATTCCACAGGATATGATCAATTCTATGTGAAGGAGATGTGTTGCACTGCATGGGGCAAATGTTGCTCACACCAGATATTATCTGATTTTCTGACCCCCCAAATCAAGTAAAATTGCACTTTTTAGGGCGGCCCTTTATTGAAGCCAGCCTAAGGCACACCTGTGCAATAATTATGCTGTCTAATCAGAGACTTGCTATGCCACACCTATGAGGTGGATGGATTCTCTCGCAAAATGAGAAGTGCTCATTATTAACACAGATTTGGACAATTTCTTGAGCAATATTTGGAAGAAAAAAAACTTGTGTACATAGAAAAAGTCTTAGATTGTTTAGTTCAGGTCATGAAAAATGGGAGAAAAAACAAAAGTTTGCATTTACATTTCTGCTAAAGAGGAACATCAGAAGGTTTGGGCAGTTAATAATAACTCCTCAAACTTGGCTGGCCTGACCTCCCTTCCCCCTTGGCTTTTATCTCTGTGACTCTTTGTTTACCATTCTGGGCACATCGTGCTCCGCCATCCCTCTGATCCCTCGTCATCTTCTAGATGGCAGTTCCATCTTGGGAGTCTTCAGTCTCCCGGCAGACACTGCGCCGACCTGCCGATCCCACACTTGCGCATTGTTATTGCATAGGCTGCAATGATACTGGAGCAAATTCCAGTTTGGAAGCTGGTTTGCGGAGGGGTGATTACGGCTAATGCAGATCCTATTCATCATTGATGGCTAAGGTGCCAGTGGGGGAGATAGGGACGGGGATAGAGAAAGGCGAGGGAGATAACAGCTGGATGTCAGCTTTTTAGGTAATGACGACTTCCAAAAGGTAGTGAGGAATTCATCAGCAGGTATGATGCTCCTCTTTAAGCATATACATCCGAGGAAGAGTAATTTTTTAATTAGATTTCAATCAGTTATTCTTCTTACTTTGCACACAGATAGCAAGGAGCTTGATTAAGTGTCACTGACTGCCATAAGCACATGTCCCCAGTCTAATTTAGGTGGTGGGCGTTAGCGTCAATTACAGGTAAGGTCTTGGGTATAATATCCAAGGATCCAATATCAGGTTGCTGGTAGGCTTTTGTGTTCCTGGAATGTGGGTAGTTCTTAGGTGAGGGGGGTCTGTAGAAAGCAACCCATGTGTGTCTCTACTTTATATAAGGTGATTGTCCTCAGAGGATACATGTCACAGCTCATTATACTAAGGGCTTTCAAACTGAAGCAGCATCATAGCTCTAATCTCCAGGGCCCCCATACAATCATTAAGCCTGTATGTACACATACACTAACTACTGCCAAGACTTAAACCGGACCAACACCTGTTTTTTCTCTAATGGGTGTCGGTCCCGCTGTCAGCACAAAAAAACAAGCTTGGGGGACATCCAGAATGCGGGAGTCCCCTGCACATAACCACCTCAGAACGCCCGATATGCTTCCCTTCACCTCGAGGTTGACCGCCGGCACACACATAGGTGGATCATGAGCGGGGCATTCTGGAGGCTGGTACCAAGGACGTAACCATAACCCACGTGACCACCCCACCGCACAATCACAGGACTCCTTTTCCGGCATTCTCGATCCCCTCCAGCTTGCTTTTATGTGCTGTCAGCTTGACCAACACCCAAGAAAAAACAGGTGTTTGGTTTAAGGCATTAAAAGAAAAAATACCTCCAATAAATCTGACCCAGTGCAGTGGTTTACATTAGAGCAGCAGGCAAGTTCTGCTGAGCAATTATAGCCCTGATTTGAGATGCCTTACTGTGCATACCCTAACAACAGGCCTGAGACTGGGGAGAAAGGCTGGTCTTCCAGGCCACCTGACTGCAAGTGTCCAATCTGGGACAGGCAAGTAGATTCTCCCTTCCACCCAATATTGCCAAATGGGCATATGCTGGCAGAAGAAGAGTAAAAGCTGGTGAAAAGGTTACAGGTGAAGAAGCTGCTTTTCTGAAAGTATGCCAAGTGTGCCAAAAGGATGTCCTCAAGGTATTTTTATCTCGCAATTTTTTATGGTGGCAAATGTGTGTTTTATGGAAGCAGTTTTCGCTACCTGCACCAAGTCTATTATTATTGTTTATATATATAGTGCCATCATCTTCCGTAGCGCTGTACAAATTAGTAATTACAGACAGGGTAGATACATACAGTACATTGACCATTACAAATGCAGTGTTACAGAGTTTACAATGGATATTCTGAATAGAAGATACAATAGGGGAGAGAGCCCTGCCCTTGCGAGCTTACAGTCTAAAGGATGAGCGGTGGAGATGAGGGGGAAAGATCACAAACAGTCAGTATTGAGCTTTGTGGCATGTGCTCTTTAGAGCAGTGGTTCCCAACCCTGTCCTCAAGGCCCACCAACAGGCCAGGTTTTTCAGATCTCCACAAAGATGCACAGGTGGAGTAATTAGTGCAGCTGCAGAGCAATAGAGCTGGCTATTTGGAGATCCAAAAAACATGACATGTTGGTGGGCCTTGAGGACAGGGTTGAGGACCACTGCTTTAGAGAACTGCTTAAGCCAGATTGTATGCTTGTCTGAATAGGTGAGTTTTAAGGCCACCTTTGAAAGATTTATGGGTTGGGGAGTGGGCGGATTCGGTGGGGGAGGGCATTCCAGAAGATTGGAGTTGCACGTGAGAAGTCCTGGAGGCGGGCATGAGAGGAGGTGACCAGGGTGGAGGACAGGAGGTCGGCAGCAGAACAAAGGCTGCGTCTAAGTTGATATTGTTGGATTAGAGATGAAATGTAGGGAGAGGACTGGCTGGAGAGAGCTTTGTAGGCGAGAGTTAGAGTTTTGAACAGGATTCGCTGTGGGGCTGGCAGCCAGTGAAGGGATTGTCAGAGAGGCGCAGAGCTGGATGAGCGATGGATGAGGCGAGCAGCAGAGTTTAGGATAGATTGGAGGGGTGCCAGTCTGTTAGTTGGTAAGCCACAAAGAAGGGTGTTGCAGTAGTCCAGACGGGATATGACCAGGGCATGCACTAACATTTTAGTGGTGTCAGGTGAGAGGAAGGGACGGATGCGTTAGATGTCTATACACCAAGAGCTACAAGAAGAGAGAAGCGATGCCTGTACATCTAGAACGCTTATGCTATGGCTGCTGCTGAGGTGAAGGAGCTCACTCACGCTTACACATGCCCAACAGCAGTGTTTTGTGTGTGCAGGGCTCAGTCGTGCTGTTTTGGATCCAACAGGTTGTTCAATTTTAGATGGAAAATTATGTTTTTTTTCAGGAGACTTTATTTTTACCACTACAGGTGTTAAACTAACTGGCCTGTAGTTACTGGCTTCTTCTCTATTCCCCTTCTAATGGATAGATCTTAGTTCCCTTAGAACTCTGGGGTGGATGCCATCTGGACCCATTACCTTACTTACCTTTAGATGTGCCAGCTCAGTTAAGACATCAGCCTCCAAAAACTCAGGAGCTAGACTCTCCCAGCTGGGTGCAATGTTATGGCCATACCTAATAAGAGTTTGGAAGCCACCTTCTGAAAATACTGAACAAAAGTAGCTTTCCAGATGGTCAGCTACAGCCTTATCTCCATCAATACAATTATTGGGGCAGGCCGAGGGCAGCGAGAGTACATGAGAGAGTCTAGTGAGTGAGAGACTACAGGGGTCTTGTGGTAAAATGCACATTTCTGGTGATCCCACAGTGCATGCACAAGCTGCAGTGGTCTCACCCTGGCTGCATTGTGCTCCTTTTTGGGGCATTTTGATTGGCTGGCATGGGTGCAAACGGCTGGAGGGATGCATTTGCAGGGATACTTGCCGCTAGCATTTGATTTAGAGTTCTATGCCACTTATTAAAGCCGAACCAGACCCAGGGTCAGCCACTGGCCTTCCCCAGTGGCATCCCAGATTGGGATGCCGCACTGTTTGATATCCCCAGGGATGCCGCAACACTCACCGTCCTCCTGGCGCCCTCGCCAATGTCAACATTCAGTGGCCGCATCTCCACTTCTTCGGGCTGTGAACATGTCTGGATGTAAACAGAGCCATTTGGCAAGTATTATATATACACAACAAATGGCTCTGATTGGATGATAGCCTGTGCATGTGCCGTAGAACTGTGGAAAGGTGAGTTTGTATGGGGGTTCTGGGAGGTTTCCCACAGCGTGGCATCCTAATTTGGGATGCCCACGGGGCATGGAACAAAACCTGGGTTAGGCAAAAGCCCAGATTTTGTTCTGCTTTAATATGAGGGCATAGAATGCTGATTGTGTTGAGATTTACCCCCTTTCTTGTAGCTCAGTCCCTGGATTTTACTTATACCTGACTACTTTTTTTTAGCCCTGAAGGTGGACCTATTCAAAGAAGCAGGCAAAAGACAGACAAGCAAAAACAGAACAGATATCCTCCCATGTACACACAAGAATCGTGTGTCTTGCACAGACTGATACAAGAAGCACAGAGATAGGTCCACATTTAAATGCTAATTAAAAAATGGTCATGCACAGAAAAAAAATCCAGGGGCTGGGCTACAGTAAGGGGGCTAAATCTCAGCAACAACAACCTAATTCAGCAGCACGCCAGGAGAAACCCTCTGCGTGTCATAAGGCTGTGTCCGCTTCGTCAACCACAGTGACTTACCAAACCCCCACTATTGCAGTGAATTGTGTGGTAGTGGCCAGTCACCATGACTGATACAGGGTTGTCTGCACAGGTAATTTTGCAGGAATGCACACCGTGGGACTTGATCTCGGGCCTTGGTAAGGTTTACATAATTAGATGGAAGCACTGTGGGAGAGAAAGACGGCACAAATGTTTTTAGTCCTTCTAGGGTTGACTAGAACACAAAACTGAATGGATGCAAGCAGCTTTTATTTCTTATTTCCAAGCCCCTTTATGAGCTGTTAGCTCGGTGCAGTATTTAAAGTGGACCAGATTTGGGATGCTCCGCTGTGTCAAACTATGTGTCATCCATTATACATATCTCACTGGTGATCCCGCGACATATGTGCAGCCAGCAGTGGCATCACCTGCATCCTGCGTCCACCATCACTGAATGATGCATAAAGAGATGTAGGGGATGTGAATGGCCATTGCAAACAGCATCTAGGTTTCAGCTTTTTTTAGCAGCTCATTTATATGCATGACCAAAAAAATCTAATTGGAGGAAAACTGTAAATGCGTGCCTCCAGGGTATGTATAATGGGTCAGGGGTTTTACACAGTGGGGCATCCCAAATCGGGATACAGAAGACTTGACATGCAGAAGATGCATTCTGGTGAGCTGCTGAATAAAGCTGCTGTTGTTGAGATTTACCCCCTTTCTTGTAGTCCATTCCCTGGAATTTGCTTATACCTGACTACCTTTTTTTTTAGCACAGAAGGTGGACCTATTCAAAGAAGCAGGGAAAAATACCATTTTGTGATTACTCACCTGTAAAATGGGTATTATAAGTATGTCTCACACCCTGCTTCGGAAATATTAATTACACGTGGGTTATGGTCCAGTAGAGGGCGAACTTCTGCAGAGATTACTAGAAAAAGAAGCCCCTCCCGGTCCATAAATATCTGGGACCTCCCACACATTCCCCAGTATAAGAAAGCAGTAAGGGGACCAGGAAGAGCCAAAAAAATCTATGAGAAAAAAGTTTCACCATATAGAGGATCCAAGATACAACTTAGGGTGGGACGAAGCAGGGTGTGAGACATACTTATAATACCCATTTCACAGGTGAGTAATCACAAAATGGTATTATTCCAAGTATGTCTCACACCCTGCTTCGGAAATATTAATTACACGTGGGACATCCAATAGCAGTGTCCAAAAAGGGTGGGGATCCCAACAGGCAATAGTGCACAATTAAACCACTGCAGCTTGCAGAACTTTGCAGCCCAAAACAGCATCCGCTGAGGCCCGCACATCAACCTTACAAAACTTGGAAAACGTATGAACAGAAGACCAAGTAGTAGCCTTACAAACTTGATCAACAGAGGCCTGGTGCTGAAACGCCCAGGAAGCCCCAACAGCACGAGTAGAATGAGCAGTGATCTGGAAAGGGGGATCCCTCCCCTTAGCAGAACAGGCCCTAATAAAGGCCTGACGAATCCATTTACTAATGGTAGACTTGACGGGCGCCAAACCCTTCTTGGGCCCGGAGGGCACCACAAAAAAGGCGTCCGTCTTCCGGAAAGGTGAAGTAGCCACCAGATAGTACTTTACACATCTAACAACATCCAGAGAGTGCAAAGCCCTCTCCTTGTCATTGCTAGGTTTAGGACACAATGAAGGAAGCACAATGTCCTGATTGAGGTGAAAAGCAGAAACAACCTTTGGCAGGAAGTCTGGTTTAAAGCGGAAAACCACCTTGTCCTGATGTCTCTTAAAGTAGGGGGCCTGAATAGACAGAGACGCCAACTCAGAAAAACGTCGAACAGAGGTGATAGCCACCAAAAAGGCAACTTTTAAGGTGAAAATGGATAGAGCAGAATCCTGCACTGGTTCAAAAGGAGGACCCTGAAGGGCAGACAACACCAAATTTAAATCCCAGGTAACATGGGTTTGCGAGGAGGGCGCATATGAGTGACCCCCTGAAAAAAGGTCTTAACCAAAGGATGAAGAGCGAAAGATCTCTGAAAGAAAACCGCCAGAGCGGACACATGCCCCTTAAGAGTGCTAAGCTGAAACCCCATGTCCAGACCATGCTGAAGAAACTCCAAAATCCAAAGAATGGAAAACACCCGACAAGGAAAGGCCCTAGCCTCACACCAATCAATGTAGGTCCGCCAGGTCCTGTAATAGATATTAGAGGAAGATTTCTTCCTAGCCCTGACAAGAGTCTAGACAATGGCTTCAGACAAACCCTTTTCCTTTAAAATGAAGGTTTCAGCAGCCACGCCGTCAACCCCAATGTTTGTAAATTGGGGTAACAAAGCTGACCTTGTGTGATCAGTTCCGGAACCAGAGGCAGCCTGAATTGATCGACCGCCAGCCGGACGACGTCTGCGAACCACACCTGTCTTGGCCACCTTGGATTGCTGGCACACCCTCTTGAGCCAGCTTGCGTACCACCTTGCCCACCATGGGAAAGGGAGGAAACAGATACAGGAGACCGAGCTCCCGCCAGGACAGAGACATGGCATCCACTGCCAGAACCAGAGGGTCCTGGGACAGAGACACAAATGCCGGAAGCTTGTGATTGTGACGAGAGGCAAACAGATCCACCTCCGGACTCCCCCACCTGCGACAGAGGGATAGAAACACCTTGCTGCTGAGGGACCATTCCCCCCCCCCGACGAGAGGTCCCTCTGCTCAGAGCGTCCGCTTCCAGGTTCTCCACCCCTGGAATGTAGACTGCCGAGATGCACGGAACATTGCTCTCGGCCCAAGCAAGAATCATAGACACCTCCCGGAGGGCACTCCGGCTGCGAGTCCCTCCTTGGTGATTGATGTAAGCGACCGCTGTCCGATTGTCGGAGCGAACCTGAACAGTTAAGCCCTGAAGATGATGTGTCAGGTGCGACAGCACTAACCGAACCGCCCTCAGCTCCAGAATGTTGATGGGGATATGGGCCTCCTGAGGACCCCACAGCCCCTGGAACTGATGTTCCCTCCAGAAACCTCCCCAGCCTGACAGGCTGGCATCCGTGGTGACCGTCTCCCAACAGGGCGCAAGAAAGGACCTGCCCCCCAGGAGATTCCTCTGGTCCATCCACCACTGGAAGGACCGCCGGACAAGAGGGGACAGAACACAAGTTTGATCCAGAGACAGAGGACATTTGTCCCAAACCGATAGCAGATGGAGCTGAAGGGGTCTCATGTGAAACTGAGCAAACGGCACTGCCGTGAAGCAAGCCACCATCAAACCTACCAGCCTCATGCATTGCCTGATGGACGGACGAGGGCTGGACAGAAGGAAACGAATAAGAGCCTGAAGAACATCCACCTTCGGCTGGGGTAGGAACACCCTGGTCTGAATGGTATCCAGAGTCATGCCCAGGAATGAAGCCACCCTTGACGGGGATAGAGAGGACTTGGGGTAATTGATTACCCACCCGAGCCTCTCCAGCATCGTCACCACCGTTCTGGTGTCCAGCTCCGCCTGGTGGAGAGAGGATGACGTGATGAGAAGGTCGTCCAGGTAAGGTAAGATACGAATGTCCCGGACTCTGAGAAGGGCCATCACGCCTGCCAACACCTTGGTAAAAACCCTGGGCGCCGAAGTCAGCCCGAAGGGAAGAGCCACAAACTGGAAGTGCTGGTTGTCTACCACGAACCTGAGAAACCCTTGGTGTCCCGGGAAGACCGGCACATGAAGGTAAGCGTCCTTGATATCTATTGAGGTCATAAAGTCCCCCGGACGCAGCGATTCGACAGCAGAGCGCAGAGTCTCCATGCAAAATTTTTTGGTTCTGATGAACCGGTTGAGATTTTTCAAGTCCAAAATGGGTCTTATGGAACCATCTTTTTTGGGGACCGTAAAGAGGTTGGAATAGTAACCCAGACCTCTCTCTGTAGGGGGAACCAGACAAACCACCCCCATATCCCAAAGGTTGTGCACCGCCCAAAAAAGGCCCTGTGCCGCCCGTGGATCCGACGGAACACGGGACCTGAGGAATCTGGGAGGAGGCCGGCATGCAAACTCCAGCTTGTACCCGGAGGAAATTACCTCCCGGATCCAGACGTCTGTGACCTCTAGGTTCCAGACCTGAGCAAAGAGCCGCAGCCATCTCCCCACCCGCAAGGGTGAGGGCGCCCCTTCATTGATGAGTGGGCTTGGCAACGGATTTGGGTTTAGTACCCCAGGAAGTCCCGGGTCGGGCACGTCCTCTGCCCCTACCCCAGGCATATCCACGGAATGCAGTGAAATACGTTCCCCTGCTTGACCGAGAGCCACGAAAGGAAGGGTTGAATGAGCCCGAACCCCGAAAGTGCCAGTGCTGCTTCTTTCATTGAGGTAACTTACCCCCTCTGATCACCAAACAGGTACAGACCCACGAAGGGAAGACGTGTGAGCACCTTCTTAGCATCGTTATCGGCCGCCCACTGGCGCAACCAGACTGACCGGCGAAAAGCAACCTGCAATGCCGAGGTCCTGCTACACCATCCAAGGCTGATAAGACAAAAGCAATGAACATCTCACAATGAGTCAAGGCTGCAAACTCCTCACTGCAAGGATCCAATTGGGAACCGTCCAAAAGGCCCCTAATTAGAGCTCTAGTAGCCACGGCCGTGAGTGCAGAAGCACAAACCGGGCGCAAGGCCGAACCCACACAAGCGAAGGCATGCGAAGCCAATTGATCGAGACGTCGGTCCTCACCATCCTTCAAGGTAGAGGAATCCGGGGTATGCACGACTGAAGTATTGGACAATCCCAGTACGGGCGCGTCGACCTCTGGGGGTGTCGACCAAAGTTTAACCACCTCAACAGGAAAGGGATACTTCCTATCCCACCCCTGAGGGATACCAGGGAGCCGACTAGGCTTTTCCCATTCCTTAAGGATCAGATTGTTAAAGTGCTTCTGATCCGGGAACTCCAAACGAGGTTTGGCGGTCCCCAAAAAATTCCCCCCGTTGCGGTGGGGCCTCCGCAGGAGGGGAAATGGCAAGTACCTCAAAAATTTGAGTAAGGAGCCTATGGGTGTCAACAGTATCCCCGCGCTCTGAGCCGGCATCAGCGCCAGGGTACTGCCGATCCTCAGATGAGTCAGAGTCTGGGAACAGTTCCCCTTCCTCGAGCGGGGAACAATCAGACCAATCAAATGGCTCAATATCAGCATAATCCAAGGCCGGCGCTGCAGGAGCCAAGTGCCGTCTCTTAGCTGGTGCCTTCCTGGCCGCAGAACTAGCAATCAATCTCTCAATGTTGGCCAGCCTAGCGCATACATCAGGTTGCGACTCCATGCTGGTGACTACATCACTTGGGGTCATAACCAGGCGCGGGGGTGTAGGTGATGAGGCCAGCGGGGCTGAACCGGACGCACAGGACCCGATTGCAATCGCATGGTACACAAATCTGCACATTGTCGGCCGAAAGGGATGCCCCACATAGCACACACGACCGGGGTTGCCCCAAAGGGACCCCGAGTCCGGTATCCTGGGAAGCCTCCATATGGTGATTTTTAAGGTAGTCGCAATGACCAATGGGAATTACGCTATAAGCTACCCGGGATGCCCCTTAATGTCCATTAGTGGGAGGATTTAAATAAGGCCAGTAACTAAGGGAACCCCTAAAATTTCAGCAAGCGCCAGAAGACCGGGAGAAACCCCTAATTTTGGTTGTCCCGACCTGAAAGACACAATAAGGGGGCCCCATTAAGAAAAAGTGCACACCAAGTGTCATATATATTATATATATATATATATATATATATACATATAAAAAATAACTATACCAATTACATATTAAATAACACAGCCGCTGCCAAAGGGCTCCGGAGTGCCCAGCAGCCCTATATGCAAGCAATTCAATTATAAAAAAAAAGGAGCCTGCAAGGGGCACTCACAAGCCGAGGGAAAATGGCGCCATCCACCTCAATCAGAAGGAAGAGAGAGAGAGAGAGAACGGGGGTGGGCCACCGCAGAGCGTGCCACGCGCTTGGCCCCGCCCCCTCCCGAACATGCAAAATGACGAAAAAGCGCTCCCCAGCCAATAGGGCTGGGAGCCGCCGAGGAGAAGAGAGGGGCGGGCGCTAAGGGCGCGCAGAGCGCCGGACCCCGCCCCCCTCTCCTGACGAGGAAGACAAGGAAGACCAGGCTCCCCAGCCAAAATGGCTGCGGAGCCGCCGAGAATCACCGGCCCGCCGCCGCCAAAAGGCACGCGAGAGGGCCGGCTGAAGGAGCACTTAAAGAACACGCGCTGGCAGAGGCCAGTGCGCAGCAAACACCATACAAAGTAAAAACACTCATACTGTGAAAAATACCAAAGCATTAACATTACACAAGGAAGGGTAGGACCGCCTACCCCTTGGTGGGGGATTTGCGGTGGAGCATGGCTCCTAATCAAACACCTCTAAGGTGTAACCTACCCTCACCCAGACCCTGCAGCCATAGCTGGGAGGCTTAATGACAATATAAAAAGAGGTCCGGGTGGAAATAGGAAAGAGAAGGGCCGGGTGTTACCCGGCTTACCTGAAAAGGAGAGAGAGCCATCATCTTGACTGTCGTCGCCTCCTGCAGAGACTATACTGGGGAATGTGTGGGAGGTCCCAGGTATTTATGGACCGGGAGGGGCTTCTTTTTCTAGTCATCTCTGCAGAAGTTCGCTCTCTACTGGACCATAACCCACGTGTAATTAATATTTCCGAAGCAGGGTGTGAGACATACTTGGAATAGACAGACAAGCAAAGCAGGGAACAGCTATGCTCCCCTGCACACACAAGCATCGGTGTGTCCCGCACAGATTGATACAAGAGGGGCGGAGACAGGTCAACATTTCAATGCTAATAAAAAAGGCGGTCATGCATAGAAAAAAAATCCATGGCTGGGCTACATAAGGGGGCTAAATCTCGGCAACAACAGCTTTATTCATCAGCACACCAGGAAAAACCCTCTGCATGTCTGGTAAGCGGTTATTTTGATCCTTAGCTTGAACAGCAAGCACTGAGAATTAGGACGAGACAAATGTTGGGAATGATGTAGAAGATATTGGTGTTTGAAGGACACATTTAGATGCTTTAAAGGAACACAATGCAATTAATGTTTTATTCACAAATAAGTAGGATGTAGAAAAGTCTGAAAACAATACATACCAATTCGTATTTAAAGAGTCCCCCCAGCCAATAAATCTATACTTGCCTATTGTCTCCTTAGCTGGTCAAGTTTGTTTATACATGATTTCAAAGATCTGAGCCCCCCTGGACTCCTTTAATTGGTGATCTTCAGCGGAACAGCCAAGCCCTCTAAGATGGGCGGCCACCCCTGGTCTCAACCAATTGATCACACCCACTCTGTTCACTACAATCAAGGGGGGAGGGCGTGTTCCAGGCTTCAGCACACTGATCCACTGCAATTAAATTGAGTAGCCATGCTCTGGACACCTCTGACTGATGCTGTGGGCAGACACCCATCTTGGAGCAACTGAATGGAGGCTGGCCCTGGACTCAATCTCAGGAATCAGTAAGTTTACAGAACAACTGCGAGGGACAATAGGTGAGTAAAATTTTTTGGGGAGTTGCCTGGAGAGATCATTCGAGGGGTACAAAACCCTGGACTTTCACTGTCCCAGGTTTTGTTCCTTTCCCCAATTTGGGTGCCCTGCTGTGTGAAACCCCTCAGATCACCCTGTAAAACTCACCTCTTCCCGGGTTCTACAGCACATGCGTGGGCTCTCATCCAATCAGCGCCATATGCCGTGCATATTAATGATTGGCATATGGCTCTGTTTAGACGCAGAGCTTGCCAGTAATGAGCACATCCTGTTTTCCTTTAGATGTGGGTATGTGCCCACCCCCAGCCCAACGGTAGCACACCTCAGGCCAGAGATGCTAGGGATGTGGCCAGTGTTGTTTACATCGCTATGGGAGCAAGGGCAATGGTAGGTTTTACAGTGACCGGGGGGGGGGGGGTTTACATAGCAGGGCTTTCCAAACCAGAGAAGCAGGGTGGAAGGTAAGTGGGATGTATCTTCTGCAAGATGGTACCCCTGATCTGAGGTCTGTCCACAGATACCCTTTAAAGCCCAGCTATGGAATGTTTTTTGGATCATCTATGGAACTAGAGTTTCTGGAACAGCTAAGAAATGAAGAAAATGTTTTTCTTTGCTATTTAACTATGAAGCCTGGAGCTAGACCTCAACTACTGGGTCTGCTCCAGAGCTGGAGCTAGCAAACATGGAGTCCTGCCAACCGTACTGCAGTGTAAATGAGGTCTGGAATATACTCGTAGTAACTGCATACTGCCAGAGAAAAGCAATGGCCTCTACAAAAAATACAGTTTGTCAGCTTCAAATGTTCAGCCTGTGTTAGTGTGAATTTCCTCCAGTTTCCTGGTGGGTTAATAGGTGTCAATGATATTGCTCATAGTATATGTGGATGTGGTCCCCACCATTGTCCAAATATATACACTCAGTCTTTGGGGCAGAAAAAAATACCGTTTTGTGAGTACTCACCTTTAAAACGAATATTATGAGTGTGACATACACTCCGCTTCAACTCTTCATGACATTTGGGTTATTCTCCAGTAGAGGGCAAACTTCTGCAGAGATGAATGCAAAAAAAGGAGCTCCTCCCAGTCCATAAATACCTGGGACCTCCCACCAATTCCCCAGTGTAAGAAAGCAGTAAGGGGACCAGGAAGAACCAAATATAACAAAACTGACAACCAAGAAACAATGGTTCACCATATAAAGGATCCAAAATACCAAAAAGGTGGGGTGAAGCGGAGTGTATGTCACACTTATAATATCCGTTTTAAAGGTGAGTACTCACAAAATGGTATTATTCCAAGTGTGACATACACTCCGCTTCAACTCTTCATGACATTTGGGACATCCAATAGCAGTGTCCGTCATGGGTGGAAACCATAAACAGTAAAGAATGCACCAACTTAAACCACTGCAGCTTGCAGAACCTTGCGGCCAAAAACGGCATCCGCTGAAGCCCTCACATCAACCTTGTAAAACTTGGAAAAGGTATGAACAGAAGACCAAGTAGCAGCCTTACAAACTTGTTCAACAGAAGTCTGGTGCTGAAAAGCCCAGGACGCACCAACAGCACGAGTAGAATGCGCAGTGACCCTAAAAGGGGGAGTCCTCCCCTTAGCAGAATAGGCCCCAACAATGGCCTGACGAAGCCATTTGCTAATGGTAGATTTGGAGGGCGCCAAACCTTTCCCGGGCCCGCAGGGCACCACGAAAAAGGCATCCGTCTTGCGGAAAGAAGAAGTAGTCACCAAATAGTACTTAACACAGCGAACCACATCCAAATTGTGCAAAAACCTCTCCTTGTCATTGCTAGGCTTAGGACACAAGGAAAGGAGAACAATATCCTGATTGAGATGGAAAGCAGAAACCATCCTAGGAAGGAAATCTGGTTTAAAGCGAAAAACCACCTTGTCCTGGTGTCTTTCAAAGTAAGGGGCCTGAATCGACAGAGCCGCCAACTCAGAGACACGCCGAACAGAGGTAATAGCCACCAAGAAGGCAACCTTTTGAGTGAAAACAGAAAGAGCAATATCCTGTAACGGCTCAAAAGGAGGACCCTGCAGAGCCAAAAGAACCAAATTCAAATCCCAAACAGGAACCATAGCCTTCCTGGAAAAAAGTCTTAACCAGCGGGTGTAAGGCAAAAGATCTTTGGAAGAAAACAGACAGAGCAGAGACCTGCCCTTTCAAGGTACTAAGCTGGAACCCAAGATCCAGACCGTGCTGAAGAAACTCCAAAATCCTAGGGATCGAAAACACCCTGCAAGGCAAGGCCC
Organism: Gastrophryne carolinensis; assembly: GCA_027917425.1. Classification (NCBI taxonomy): domain Eukaryota; kingdom Metazoa; phylum Chordata; class Amphibia; order Anura; family Microhylidae; genus Gastrophryne; species Gastrophryne carolinensis. Next base: position 98,342,240 of record CM051239.1, on the reverse strand, counting down.
TAGCCTCACACCAGTCAATATAGGACCGCCAAGTCCTATAGTAAATGCCAGAAGAGGACCGCTTCCTAGCTCTAATCAAGGTCTGAACAACAGTCTCAGACAAACCTTCCTCCTTCAGAATGAAGGTTTCAGCAGCCAAGCCGTCAAAGCCAGCGTTGGTAAATTGGGATAAAGTATTTGTCCCTGAGATAACAGATCCGGAAACATTGGAAGCCGGTACTGATCTACAGCCAGCCTTACAACGTGTGCATACCAAACCCTTCTTGGCCACCTTGGAGCCACCAGAATCGCTGGTGCCCCTTCCAGAGCCAGTTTGCAAACTACCTTGCCCAGCATGGAGAAGGGAGGAAACAGGTACAGAAACCCCAGATCCTTCCAAGCAAGGGACAAGGCATCCACTGCCAGAGCTAGAGGATCCTGAGATAGAGACACAAAGGCCGGGAGTTTGTGATTGTGCCGTGAGGCAAAGAGATCCACCTCCGGTGTCCCCCACTTGCGACAAAGAGACCGAAAAACCCCGGGGTTGAGAAACCACTCTCCTTGGCGAGAGGACCCCCTGCTCCGTGTTCTCCACTCCCGGAATGTAGATTGCCGAAATGCAAGGAACATTGCTCTCCGCCCAATGCAGGATCAGAGAGACTTCCCTGAGGGCATTCCTGCTGCGAGTCCCTCCTTGGTGATTGATGTAGGCTACCGCCGTCCGATCGAATCTGAAACGGAAGACCCTGTGAGTGCGACGTCAGCCGTGACAGGACAAGCCGGATGGCTCTGAGCTCTAAGACATTGATGGGTTGTGAGCCTCCTGAGGACCCCTCACCCCGCTGAACTGATGACTTTTCCAGAAACCTTCCCAGCATGACAGGCTGGCATCCATGGTAACCGTCTCCCAGCAAGGAACCAGAAAGGATCTGCCCCTCAACAGGTTGCTCGACTCCAGCCACCACCGAAGGGCCTGCCGAACCCTGGGAGACATCCTGAACGGTTGATCCAATGACAGCGGACACCTGTCCCAATGCGGCAATAGATGAAGTTGAAGAGATCTCATGTGAAACTGCGCAAACGGGACCGCCTCGAAGGAGGCCACCATCAATCCCACCAGTTTCATCCCCTGTCGGATAGAGGGGCAAGGATTGGCCAGAAGAAGGCGGATCAGATCCTGAATCCCCTGCACCTTGGTCTGGGGTAGAAACACTCTGGCCTGAATGGTATCCAGATTCATGCCCAGGAATGAAATCACCCGTGATGGCGAGAGAGAGAGCTTGGGGCGGTTGATCACCCACCCGAACCTCTCCAGGGAAGAAGCTGAAATCAATAGGTCGTCCAGATACGGCACAATGCGAATTCCCTGAGCTCTGAATAGGGCCATTATGCCCGCCAGAACCTTGGTGAAGACCCTCGGCGCTGAGGTCAACCCGAAGGGAAGGGCTACAAACTGAAAATGTTGATCGTCCACCACGAACCTGAGGAATCTCTGATGCGCTGGAAAAATTGGAACATGCAAATACGCCTCCTTGATGTCTATGGATGTCATGAAATCCCCTTGACGAAGGGAATTGATGGCCAAGCGCAGAGTCTCCATGCGGAACCTCTTTGTTCTGATGAATCTGTTGAGGACCTTGAGGTCCAGAATTACAGAACCTTCTTTTTTGAGGACCGTGAAAAGATTGGAGTAGAAACCCCTGCCTCTCTCCGACAGAGGCACCGGGCATACAACTCCCATGTCCAGAAGGTTTTTCACTGCTAACAGGAGCCCCTGTGCATCCTGAGGGTCCAAGGGCACCCGAGACCTTAAAAATCTTGGAGGAGGCCAGTACTCGAACTCCAGTTTGTACCCGGAGGAGACCACTTCCAAGATCCAATTGTCTGTGACCTCCCGGGCTCAGACCTGGAAGAAGAGCCGCAGCCATCCCCCCACCCGTGCGGGTGAGGGTGCCCCTTCATTGCTGAGCTGGTTTACCCGCAGGCTTGGGCTTGGAACCCCAGGCAGAAGCGGGACGGGCCCGACCTCTGCCCCTGTTCCAGGAAGAGCCTCTGACACCCAAGAAGGCCAAACCTCTGCCAGCTCTGGCACCTCGAAAGGAAGGATTGAAAGAGCCTGCCCCCCGAAAGGGACGGCGCTGTTTCTTCCGCTGAGATAACTTACCTCCCTTTGCCACAGCATCCAACTTATCTCCAAACAGCCGCGTACCCAAGAAGGGAAGAGCTGTGAGCGATTTCTTGGCCGCAAAGTCCGCCGTCCACTGACGGAGCCATACCGAGTGGCGCATGGCCACCAATAAGGCTGAAGTCCTACTACACATAACAATAGTGTCTTCCATAGCAGCCAATACAAAATGCATGAACAATTCAAATCTTTTAAGCGTAATGAACTCAGCGTTGGCCGGATCAAGGTGAGCGTCATTTAACCAGTCCCTAATCAGAGACCTAGCAGCCACCGACACCAGCGCAAATGCACAAACAGGCCGCAAGGCCGAGCCAACACTGGCAAAGGCATGGCATGCCATCTGATCAAGGCGCCTATCCTCACCATCCTTTAGGGAAGTGGCGTCTGGGGTGTGAAGCACGGAGGAGTTGGTCAACCCCAAAACTGGCGCATCGACCTCGGGAGGAGAAGCCCAGCGCTTAACCGCTTCCAGCGGGAAAGGATACTTCTTATCCCATCCCTGAGGAACACCCGGAAGCCGACTAGGTTTCTCCCATTCCCTGAGGATCAGTGCATCAAAATGACCCTGGGTAGGGAACTCCAAACGAGGCTTGTGGGCCCCAAAAAATTCCCCCTTCTTGAGAGGGGGCACCTCAGGCGGCGCAATATCCAAAACCTCCAAGAGATGTGACAAAACCGTGGCCGTGTCAACAGCATCCCCCAGCGCCTGCCCAACATTAGCCTCGCCAAACCGTATATCGTCAGCCTCTGACTCCTCATACAATTCCCCCTCCTCTAAAGGGGAATAATCCGACATATAAAATGAATCATCATCAATATCCCAAGTCGCCTGGACCGACGACAAATATCTCTTTTTAGCCTGCCTTCTTGCCCACCGCGCTAACCATAAATTTCTCGATGCTGGCCAACCTAGCACAAACATCGGAATGCGACTTCCCGCTGGCACCAATGTCACTTGGGGTACGGATAAGGCGGGGAGGGGAAGGCGAAGAAGCGGGGGGCGCCGACCCAGAAGGCCGGGCACCCGACTGCCACGATATGGCCATTTGTGCACATGGTATACAAATAAGCACATTCTCACCCGTAAGGGATGCCCCACAACCCACACATGTCCGGGATTGACCCAGAGGGAGCCCGAGCACGTTATCCTGCGGAGCCTCCATATGGTGATTTTTGTGGTCAGTCGCAAGAACGCAGGGAATTTAAGCAATAAGCAACCCGGGATGCCTCGTAAAAGTCCCAGTGGGAGGATTTTTGGGTGAGCAATCTAAGCCTAGGGACCCCAGGACCAGGAGGAACCCCTTAAAAAGCCCATACACGAAGCAATCTGAAACACACAAGCAATAATACAATCACACTGAAGAAATAACTAAAAAATACCAATATATTAATATTGATACACAATACAACCATATGCTCAGAATATTCTATAATTAAAAATATCTATATATCCATATGAATGCACAAAAGCATGAAGAGGAGGCCCCCCCCCCCGCTCAAGGAGGGCCCCCGCAGAAGCTAAGGAAGTGGACGCACAGGCGCTTACCGACCGAGAAGTTAATCAGAGCAGCAGCCAGAGCAATCACACAAGGTGGCCCCCGGAGAGTCACACGAGCAGAGGAGGCGCGCTCGTCAGGCCATGCCCCCCTCCCAGCAACGCGGATCCCAGCCCTGGGCTGGCCCGCATAATCGCGCCAAACGAGGGGGCTACCTCTGATGGCCCGGTCCCGCCCCCCCCACCTAACACAGCCTGAGGGAGAGTAAAGAAGGTAAAGAGTGAAGGAGACCACAATCAACCCCAGTCAGCACCAACACACACACAAGTGAAAGACACACACACACACACTCACACAGTGCTTCAGTAATTAAACAACCGTGGGTGAGGCCAGGGGGGAAATCCAAGCCGGAATCCGGTCATAGGGATTAAGGGACAGGGCATCCCATACCGGGATCACCAACCCGGACAGCCGCCTACCCCTTGCAATGGGGTCTCACGGTGGAGCACGGCTCCTACAACACCCAAGGTGCTGCCTACCCTCACCAGGACCTGCAGCCAAGGCTGGGAGGCTCAAATAGGGACAATTTAGAAGAGGTCCTGGCAGCAATAGGGACAAAAATGGCCGGGCGCGAGCCGGCTTACCTGCAAGTAAGAGAAGTCTTCATCTTCTGTCTTGCTCGCCTTCCTGCAGAGAAGGAACTGGGGAATTGATGGGAGGTCCCAGGTATTTATGGACTGGGAGGAGCTCCTTTTTTTGCATTCATCTCTGCAGAAGTTCGCCCTCTACTGGAGAATAACCCAAATGTCATGAAGAGTTGAAGCAGAGTGTCACACTTGAAATACAAAGAAAACACAACCGCAGCCAATAATTTTTTAGACAGAATGAGTTACAACCCATTTTGTTTTTTTAGATTTTCGGAGTTTGTGGTCCCCTTGAAATCTGATCTAGATTTTTTTCCCACCAAAAACAGAAATAGAACCCAGTGGTGGCAAAAAATCTGGAAAAACTTTATAAAAGTTATTACCACCTTTTAGAACAACAAAATTAACTAGAGATGAAATTAAAAGCTGTCATAATTACTGCAAAAAACAAATCTAATCTAAAAATATTCTAGTAGTAAACAGTTTGACCTATACATTAATATTCTTTAGTGTGTCCCTTGTTTTTAAAGTGGACCTATCACCAGAAATTTCGTTAACCTGGTGATAGGTCCTTGTCCCTGGAGGAACCCGATTTGGGATGCCCAGCTGTAACTCCTCAGATCGCCAACACAACTCACCTTTCTGCTGTTCCAATGGCACATGAGCCAGCTCTCATCCAATTAGCGATTTACACAGTATATACTAATGCATGGCATAAAGCGTTGGTTAGAAATGAACGTCGGCATAGGAAGCAGGGGCCACTGGATCCCCGGTTTCCCTGAAGGTGCGTGCCTCTGGCCACTATGGAGGTGAGGGACCAAATCGGGGGCATTCTTTTAGACTCCAGAGCTGGCCCGGGAGGCTATTGATCCACTGTTTCTCTGCATTGAATATGCCAAATGTTTGCAGTAATCAGGAGATTGCATTGATCCAGGCTTCCTTAATTCTTTAAATCATTGTATGAGGAGGGGCTCTTGTCTGCTAATTTTGCCTTTATGATGTACCAGCGGTTCCCGATGATATTGAGATCAGGCGAATTACCTGGCCATGCCCCATCTTGCTGGAAATATTCACATCCATAAAGTTTTATGAAAATTGGAAGCGTATCTGTTTTATGAAAGTTGGAAGCGTTAGCTGTTATCAGTAAAATAAATAAATAAAATAAATAACTTCCTCTATCCCAACACTCTTGGTTGAACATGATGGACATATGTCTTGTTTCAACTGTATTAACTATGTTATGGGGTTATTCATCAAGGGATAGTGGCAGGTAGTGTCTCGTAGCGGCAGGCAGCACCTGGTGAATGCCGGGCGCTGTACGCAAAACCACAGCGCCATGTAGCATACGATTCATTATTACAGGCGGCTCAGCGTATAGCGCCGGCGCTCTAGCTTCCAGAGCACCAGGTATTCTCATTCAACTCTCATGGCCTAGAAAAAGTCATTTTTTATATTTTTATGCTGAATTGTCATTACAGGTCTGGCACATTGTGTTAATGTCACAATGTTACAACAATGTAATTCCATGTGTTTTCGCTTTGTTACTGGTGGATATGTGTTTAAAAACCTACTTTATTCACACAAAGTCTGCCACTCTATGCTTTAGCGACCAGATCCAGAGCGCCGACGCTGTGTGAGTTTTTTGTTGAATATGGTGTGAGTCGCCGAGAGTCGGTCACACTTTTTGCTCGCTGCAATGATGTACCGATCTTAGAATGGCCAACATACATCAATGCCAGCCAGGTTACTACAGCGACTGAGGCGCTCTGTTACAGCAGCACTCGTTCATATACTAGTGGTCGCTCTAAGCGCCATTATACAGTTGCTCATCTGCCGATACCTAGAGCTAGTAATGAATCAGCCTCCACGTATCTTTTAACATGGTAAGGTATTGAGCTCCATTTACTGTGCCATTATTATACACAAACCAAAGGGCTCCTCGACCCACAGCTGGAATACTTTTTCAGGGAATTTTACTTTTGGATTGACATAGTGGTTGTCATATCTCTTTCCAATTGGCCTCCAGTCTACACAATACTGTAACATAAGGAGGGAATGGAAGGAGCCCGGTCCTTTAGAAGGATCCACATGGGATTATGGTCATTACTACTGTACTGTAAGTGGATAACCTCAGTTTGTTTTGGTGGCAACATTACTGCAGTATAGTGTTTGTCATCTCGGGGCAGATTGTCCAGGGATGGTAACCGCATACTGATTGATTTTCAGTCTTTTCTGTTTCAGTAACAATTGCTTATTACTGAAGGAAGTTTTTTTTCCTCAGCTTCAGTGACTCCAATGCCATTGGGGAATAACCTTCCTTGTGTTCTGGAGCCTGCCCCGAACATAAACCCCCCCAGAACACCCGATATTCTTACCTTCACCTTGAGCCAGTGCTGGGAAAGGTGTCCTGCGATTGGCTGCTGGGCGGTCACGTGGGCCATGGTCGTGTAATCGGCGCCGGAACACCCTGCCCACATGCATGCCGACGGCCAGTTGTGGAACTCTTTTTATAAACTGAAGGTAGGGATATTGAGCATTCTGAGGGGGTTATGTTCAGGGGGGCTCCAGCATTCTCAATGCCCCCCCAAGCTTGTTCTTATTCACTGTCTGAGGGACCAACATCCATCAAAATGGATGTTGGTCCAGTTTAATGTATTGTTAGACGAACAAAACCCAAACATTTCACTTTATTGGTTTTTGCCCCGCTGTGTGTATGCTCACAGATCGCCCGAAAACTTCCTGATTCTCACATTGGCTGCTCAGCTTATAAGCGGCGCTCTTTACATTGTGGCGAAGGGAATATGAATGGAGCGAGTGGCACTGGCAGCATCCCCGCCCCTACCTCTAGCTGTGCATGCGTGGCCCATTTACCAAGGCCTGGCACTGGTGTGCTCACAGCTAGAGATATGCTGGGGATGCAGCCGCCGCTTGGAGATGTGGTGAGGGCTCTAGAAAATAAGTAAAATGGAATGATATGGGAGGTTTTACACAGCAGGACATCTTAATTCACAGTGCCCCATAAAGAGGGAGACCACCTCCCCTTGAGCCACACCAGCCCCTTCCTGAAAAAGAAACATAACCCCCGCCCCCTCCAAATAGCGATCCTGCTAATGTAATAAAATAAAAAAAAGCCAAAGTTGCAGCACCAAATGCTCGCCGAGGGGGGCAGGGAGGGGGTTATATTTCTTTTTCATGAAAGGAGCTGTAGTGGCCCTTTAAAGACTCAAGGGGGGTGGTTGCTCCTCTTTAAACCGGACTTTAACACACCAAGGGCTCAATAAAAAATATGATTTACACTTATCCATTTAATCTGCCCAAATTATTTTACTTACTTTTTGTTAGTTGCCCATGCCCGACTAAACTGCTCCTCTTTGCTCAAGGTTGTAGCCATGGCCATCTTGGTTGAAAAGGGTCTCTCTTCCTTCCCATCCTCCTGTGGTGTCCTAATTGGAATCACGTGCCTGCGTAGCAGGTCTGTACACCACTCCGTCCTTGCCCTACTGAGCATGTGCGGGCACACAACGGAGTGCGCCACTCACTCCAACCCTCATTTATGCACACAGTGCTTATGAATGAGGGTAGTTGGAGCAAGCAGCTCTCTTGTTTGCGAGCCCGCACATGTGCATTAGGGCTAGGACGTGCGCATAACAGCCAAGAAGATGAGTGTAAGGGCAATCTCACACAGATGGAGCTGCACTGCAGTCCTGGCTGCTCAGAAAGTGGGCCTAGGGATAGGGGCCCTTCTGCTTAGCCAGCAACTACATGGGCCACCATCTTGGAACAAAAAAGAAGAAAAAAACGAGAGATAGAAAGGTAATGTCATTTTTAGTGACTGACAATTGTTAAATGCCACTGACAATCTAACCCTCTAAATTCATGTAGCTGACATTTCTAGCCTGGAAAATAAAATGCTTACCTTTGTGTGTGATCGTTCTGGCCAGGTCTTCTCTTCACCCAGGGTTGCCTCCAATCCGAAAGAGTTGCCCCCCTCCATCACAGCGCTACCCTTCTGTTCCTGTACCGCAGCTAGCCCCGCCTTTTAGGAGTCCATGAGACTCCTATACCAGTTCACAAGGCTGGGGGCTGGCATTAACCTCGGGACCCTATGACCTGCCTCCCCAAAGCCGGGTGGGGGGAGGGAGAAGAGCCCACGGCCCATGAGAGCTATGTGGCGATGTAGCCATAGACTTGTATTGGTCTTAATTATATATTAAAGAAAATTCCAAAAGCCAGTGTCAAATCAGCGAAAATCGTGACAAGATCCATACGTGGCAGTCCGTATTGTATCCAACATTTCGGAGGCGTATTAACCCCCTTCCTCAGGGAGGACTGCTAAACCTAAAACTAAAACATAAGGGCACAAATATATAGAGAAGGTTTGAAATTCCCGCCTGGATGTCATTCTCCCCTCTGTCTTCCGTACAGGCGGAGATCGCTGGCAGTGGCGGGGCTGCCGTTCGCGGCGAGGCGCCCTGGTGGTTGTAGGTAAGTATGTTTTTCATATTGTTTATCATGCTTTATTACTATATACAGCAGCACGTTTTTTCCTTACAGCCGCCTGATGCCACTATGACGTCAGGCGGGAATTTTAAGCCTGGTACGCCTACAAAGCTTGAGAATACCGTATTTTTTGCCTAAGATGCACCCAGGATTTGGAGGAGGAAAATAAGAAAATATTCTGAACCAAATGGTGTGCTAAAATACCCCTCCCCCCAATCACCCCATTACAGGCATTGTGCAGAAACCCCCAATCACCATAACAGACCCCACATTACAGGAAGTGTTCAGCACCTCACATTACAGTGTGCATGGCATCCCAATTACAGGCAGTGTGCGTGCCATCCTAATTACAGGCAGTGTGCATGCCATCCCAGTTACAGGCAGTGTGTGCGCCATCCCAGTTACAGGCAGTGTGCGTGCCATCCCAGTTACAGGCAGTGTGCGTGCCATCCCAGTTACAGGCAGTGTGCATGGCATCCCAGTTACAGGCAGTGTGCATGGCATCCCAGTTACAGGCAGTGTGCATGGTATCCCAATTACAGGCTGTGTGCGTGCCATCCCAGTTACAGGCAGTGTGCATGGCATCCCAGTTACAGGCAGTGTGCATGGCATCCCAGTTACAGGCAGTGTGCATGGCATCCCAATTACAGGCAGTGTGCATGGCATCCCAATTACAGGCAGTGTGCATGGCATCCCAGTTACAGGCAGTGTGCATGGCATCCCAGTTACAGGCAGTGTGCATGGCATCCCAATTACAGGCAGTGTGCATGGCATCCCAGTTACAGGCAGTGTGCATGGCATCCCAGTTACAGGCAGTGTGCATTTCATCCCAGTTACAGGCAGTGTGCATGGCATCCCAATTACAGGCAGTGTGTGTGCCATCCCAGTTACAGACAGTGTGCATGGCATCCCAGTTACAGACAGTGTGCATGGCATCCCAGTTACAGACAGTGTGCATGGCATCCCAGTTAGGGGCAGTGTGCATGGCATCCCAATTACAGGCAGTGTGCATGGCATCCCAGTTACAGGCAGTGTGCGTGTCATCCCAGTTACAGGCAGTGTGCGTGTCATCCCAGTTACAGGCAGTGTGCATGGCATCCCAGTTACAGGCAGTGTGCGTGTCATCCCAGTTACAGGCAGTGTGCATGGCATCCCAGTTACAGGCAGTGTGCATCTCATCCCAGTTACAGGCAGTGTGCATGGCATCCCAGTTACAGGCAGTGTGCATCTCATCCCAGTTACAGGCAGTGTGCATGGCATCCCAGTTACAGGCAGTGTGCGTGTCATCCCAGTTACAGGCAGTGTGCGTGTCATCCCAGTTACAGGCAGTGTGCGTGTCATCCCAGTTACAGGCAGTGTGCATGGCATCCCAGTTACAGGCAGTGTGCATCTCATCCCAGTTACAGGCAGTGTGCATGGCATCCCAATTACAGGCAGTGTGCATGGCATCCCAGTTACAGGCAGTGTGCATGGCATCCTAGTTACAGGCAGTATGCATTGCATCCCAGTTACAGGCAGTGCGCTGCATCCCAGTTACAGGCAGTGTGCATGGCATCCCAATTACAGGCAGTGTGCGTGTCATCCCAGTTACAGGCAGTGTGCATGGCCTCCCAGTTACAGGCAGTGTGCATGGCATCCCAGTTACAGGCAGTGCGCAGCATCCCAGTTACAGGCAGTGTGCATGGCCTCCCAGTTGCAGGCAGTGTGCATGGCATCCCAGTTACAGGCAGTGCACAGCATCCCAGTTACAGGCAGTGTGCATGGCATCCCAGTTACAGGCAGTGTGCATGGCATCCCAATTACAGGCAGTGTGCGTGGCATCCCAGTTACAGGCAGTGTGCGTGGCATCCCAGTTACAGGCAGTGCACAGCATCCCAGTTACAGGCAGTGTGCATGGCATCCCAGTTACAGGCAGTGTGCATGGCATCCCAATTACAGGCAGTGTGCGTGGCATCCCAGTTACAGGCAGTGTGCGTGGCATCCCAATTACAGGCAGTGTGCATGTCATCCCAGTTACAGGCAGTATGCATGGCATCCAAATTACAGGCAGTGTGCGTGGCATCCCAATTACAGGCAGTGTGCATGGCATCCCAATTACAGGCAGTGTGCATGGCATCCCAGTTACAGGCAGTGTGTGTGGCATCCCAGTTACAGGCAGTGTGTGTGGCATCCCAATTACAGGCAGTGTGCATGGCATCCCAATTACAGGCAGTGTGCATGGCATCCCAGTTACAGGCAGTGTGTGTGGCATCCCAGTTACAGGCAGTGTGTGTGGCATCCCAATTACAGGCAGTGTGCATGGCATCCTAATTACAGGCAGTGCACAGCATCCCAATTACATTCCTGGAGCTCCCACACTGCAGCCATGTCTCCAGCTGACATAAACACAGAGATCCACACAAACATATACAGTATTACTGACACCCTACTACACCCGTTGCCCTCGCTGTCGGCTCCACACAAACAAGTTCCCAGGGCACCAGTTTCGGATTCTGAGTGGGAATGGCCTATGACTCATGCCAGCGACATTGGACGCTGAGCATGAGTCACAGGCTCCACCCAGCCAGTTGGTGGATCTTACTCCGCTTTAAATAGCATGTGGCAGAAGAAAAATAGGGTGAAGGTCCGATAATCCCATTATGTAATAACCATTTTAAAGTGGAACAAAATCCAACAAAGTCGACCCTGGAATCTAAAATATTGCTGGGTATGCAGCCGATTGCCTCAAACAAGAGCTTTTTCACGAACATTATATATGCATGGCAAATGGATCTGATTGGATGAAAGCCTGCCCATGTGCAGTAGGACTGGGAAAAGGGGAGGTAATCACAGGGTATGACACAGCGGGGCATCCCAGATCAGGATAGCTCCGGGGCAGGAAACAAATCTCAGGACAGTCGAAATCCCAGGTTAAAGTGGACCAAAACCCAGGGAGATCGGCCCAGGAATCTTATAGATCGATCGATTTCCCCCCAGGTTGCCCATACACTTACCCTCTTTCCCAGTCCAACTACGCATGCACAGGCGCATCCACGGTATGCCTCTAGAGCATAACTGGGCATTGTAAGGCCTGGGGCTGTATACAGCCCTTTGATTGGCTCTGAACAGCCCGGGCTAAGCTGGCTGGTGGAGTCCCTACACTCGTGATCCGGAATCCCTCCGCTCGTGCTGCCTGCGAGGCGCGGCCCGTCCTCTTTGCAGCGGGTCGGTGCCTCGCGGTCTGTACACAGGCGATCACGTAAGCAGCAGCCGATCTGGAACGCGACAACCCGCTGCGAAGAGATACGGGCGGGCGCCCGACAGTAAAGAAGAGCTCAATCAAGGGAGGAGAAGGAGGTAAGCTCCGGCACCATCTTGCCTGGGTGGAGGGGCGGGACTCATAAGTGCCCTGACTGGAAGCCATCCTCAGGCTGCTGCTAAGCTTAAGGGGAAGGAGAGTAAGGGAAGTGGGGCTGCATTTGTTCTGCCCAGTGTGGTGGAAGAGTAAGGGGCGATATCCCCCCTTTCTGTGGATCCTACCAACCGGTATCACCCTCCCCTCCAGTTGTCAGCTAAGTGCACATGATCCTTGTCACAAGAGATAGCCCTCAAAATGTCTGCTAAAAAAAGAAAGGTAGATGCTGAAAGCAGAGTTTTCCAAAAGAATTTACTGCTTTTTATATAGAAATACAATTAATATTATGCAGAATTGAGTTCAGCCTTTTGGTTGGCCCTCCACAATATTTTTAGTTTCTCATGTGGCCCCATGGAAAAAATAATTGCCCACCCCTGCTCTAGAGGGTCCCTGCTGCTGTCACCCGTCAGTGGGGTCCCCAAAAGAGATCGGTCTGGGAATTTTATAGATTGATTCCCCCCAGGTTGCCCATACACTTACCCTCTTTCCCGGTCCAACTGCACATCCACGGTATCCCTCTAGAGGGTAGCGGGCGATGCAGCAGTCAGCGCGCTCAGAGCCACTCACTTAGACGACTCAGCGGATCCGAGCACGTTGATTGGTTGAGCGGCCGCACATGCGCCGTAGGACAGAGAAGAGGTGAGTTGGTTTTGGCGACCTGGGGTTTCATAGAGGGAAAGGACCAAAGCTCAGGATAGTCAAAATCCTGGGTTTTGGTCCACTTTGAGGGAATCTATAGCTCTATATAGATAAGTTATACTACTGTATAATATGAATTGGCACAAGGTATCCCAGATGTTGGGGGCATCCGGCTGATGTGCAGAAACAGAAAACAGTTCCTGAATGTCCCCCATATACTAGAGCGAGAATTATTGAGATACACCCTGATCCACCCGCTGACACTGTTTCCTTTGCCATCAATAACCTCGGGGCCCTCGTTTACCTCCTCTTAGTGGCGGTGGGAGGGGCGGGCTCCTGTGACGTAGGCGGCCCGCCAGCAGGAGCTCCCCGTCTCCCTCTATGGAGTCTCCCGGCTCCCGTGACGCGCTCGAGCTCCAGCTCTCCGGGTTTTGCCGCGCGCCGGAGTGCCCTCTCCTCCCCTCTATCGCTGTCAGTGGGAGAGGGGGCGGTGACGTCACTCGCAGCGCGCCCTCCCTCCGCTCCCGGTTGTGCGCAGGCGCCTTGGCAGCAGGAGAGCCCGCAGGGAGGGGGAAGTGAGTCACACGCAGCCTGTCGCAGCTTCAGTGACTCGCTCGGGATTGGCGGTGACCGGACAGCACCGGAGACGGCGAGTGCGGGGAGAGGCGGCGGAGAGCGCTGTGAGGAGAGGCCCCGGGGGGCGCCATCCCCCCTCCTCCTCCTCTGGAGCCTTCTTTGTTATTGTTGTTGTTGTTCTCCCCGGGGGTGAGCCGGGCCTCCTCCTCTGCGCCCCCCCACCACCCTGTCACCCGAACCATGCTCCGGCCTGAGCCCGGGGACGATCCGTGCCGCCCCCTCCTTCCCTAGAATGTCAGCCGAGGAGCAGAGCCGAGAGACCGTCTGTGAGCAGCCCGGGCCCCCGGCCCCCGCCGCCAGCCCGCCACCACCACCGGCCGCCGTCGCCGACAAGAGGCCCCGCGGCCGCCCCCGCAAAGATGGAACCCGCAAGAAGTAAGTGACACCCGCCTGGGGGAGGGCTCCCGACCCCCCCCCCCCCCCAAATGCGCCGCCAGCCATATACTTTTCATCCCCCTGTATACACTCACCCGTCACTGCTGCCATTGTATATTCTGCTGCACCCAGACCCCTGCTGTCACCTAGAACCCCTGCTGTCATCCGTCAAGTCACTGGGATCCCTGCTGCTGTCACCCGTCAAGTCACTGGGATCCCTGCTGCTGTCATCCGCCAGTGGGGTCCCTGCTGCTGTTACCCGTCAATGGGGTTCCTTTTGATCACTGCTGCTGCCACCCGCCAGTGGGCTCCCCTGCGGCTGCCACCCGCCAGTGGGCTCCCCTGCGGCTGCCACCCGCCAGTGGGCTCCCCTGCGGCTGCCACCCGCCAGTGGGCTCCCTTGCGGCTGTCACCCGCCAGTGGGCTCCCTTGCGGCTGCCACCCGCCAGTGGGCTCCCTTGCGGCTGTCACCCGCCAGTGGGCTCCCTTGCGTCTGTCGCCCGCCAGTGGGCTCCCTTGCGTCTGTCGCCCGCCAGTGGGCTCCCCTGCGGCTGTCGCCCGCCAGTGGGCTCCCCTGCGGCTGTCGCCCGCCAGTGGGCTCCCCTGCGGCTGTCGCCCGCCAGTGGGCTCCCCTGCGGCTGTCGCCCGCCAGTGGGCTCCCCTGCGGCTGTCGCCCGCCAGTGGGCTCCCCTGCGGCTGTCGCCCGCCAGTGGGCTCCCCTGCGGCTGTCGCCCGCCAGTGGGCTCCCCTGCGGCTGTCGCCCGCCAGTGGGCTCCCCTGCGGCTGTCGCCCGCCAGTGGGCTCCCCTGCGGCTGTCGCCCGCCAGTGGGCTCCCCTGCGGCTGTCGCCCGCCAGTGGGCTCCCCTGCGGCTGTCGCCCGCCAGTGGGCTCCCCTGCGGCTGTCGCCCGCCAGTGGGCTCCCCTGCGGCTGTCGCCCGCCAGTGGGCTCCCCTGCGGCTGTCGCCCGCCAGTGGGCTCCCCTGCGGCTGTCGCCCGCCAGTGGGCTCCCCTGCGGCTGTCACCCGCCACTGAGCCCCTGTGACTGCAGGCTTGTCAGTGCATGGGCTCTGTATCCTGACCCCCATCACTGTTTCCCCACTGTGACCCATTACTGACTGTCATTGCAGCCATTGTATATCCTCTGTATCCTGCCCCTCTTCCATCTGTCACCCACCATTGTACACATTTCTATAGGCAGTGTATGCTGTCGTCTCATGGGCTCTGTAACCTGGGCCCTCATCACAGCTCCCTCTGTCACCCATCACTGTGCCTATGTCACTGCCGGCATTGCATACTGTTACTGCCTAGGATGTGCATCTTGCCCCCCATCCCCCCCCCATATCATGGATCCCCACAGATACCACTCATTGTGGTATCTGTGCACCCTGTCTGTCCATCAGTCCTATCATTCTGACACCACACTGCCAGACCATCACAGAGCCTCTGGCACTACAGACATTGTATGCCCTATTGACATTGCTTGAGCTTTGTATCCCAACACTTTATCACTGCTCCACTCTTGTTACCACACTGGCATCCCATCACTGCACTCCATTCACTGTATACTGTTATCCCCTGTCACATCTCCTCTGTTACCATACTCAAACACTATACACGCAGTCCACCATCACTGTACTGCTGTCACTGCATGAGCTGTACACTGTTTCTTCCCTCCCCTGTCACAGCTTCCTTGCTACTATTCTGCAAACACTGTATGAGCTGTATCCTGTTACCCCTCTTCCCTGTCACAGCTCCTCTGCTACTATACTGCAAACACTGTATGAGCTGTATACTGTTACTCCCCTCCCCTGTCACAGCTTCCTTGCTACTATACTGCAAACACTGTATGAGCTGTATACGGTTACCCCTCTCCCCTGTCACAGCTCCTCTGCTATTTTACTGCAAACACTATACATAAAGTCCCCTATCATTGTGCTGCTGTCACTGTATGAGCTGTATACTGTTACTCCCCTCCCCTGTCACAGCTTCCTTGCTACTATTCTGCAAACACTGTATGAGCTGTATACTGTTACTCCCCTCCCCTGTCACAGCTTCCTTGCTACTATTCTGCAAACACTGTATGAGCTGTATACTGTTACTCCTCTCCCCTGTCACAGCTTCCTTGCTACTATACTGCAAACACTGTATGAGCTGTATACTGTTACCCCTCTTCCCTGTCACAGCTTCCTTGCTACTATTCTGCAAACACTGTATGAGCTGTATACTGTTACCCCTCTTCCCTGTCACAGCTCCTCTGCTACTTGCTGCTGCAAACACTATACACATAGTCCCCCATCATTGTGTTGCTGTTGCTGCATGAGCTGTATACTATTACTCCTTTCCTGTGTCACAGCTTCCTTGCTACTATACTGCAAACACTATACACATAGTCCCCCATCATTGTGTTGCTGTTGCTGCATGAGCTGTATACTATTACTCCTTTCCTGTGTCACAGCTTCCTTGCTACTATACTGCAAACACTATACACAAAGTCCCCCATCACTGTGCTGTTGTCTCTGCGTGAGCTGTATAACGTTAACCCTTTCCCTTGTCACAGCTCCTTTGCTTCTATACTGCAAAAACTATACAGTGTCCCATCACTGAGCTCCTGTTGCTGTTTGAGCTGTATACTGTTACCCCTGTCCGGTGTCACAGCTCCTCGGTTACTATACTGCAAACACTACACAAACAGTCCCCCATCACTGAGCCCCTGTTGCTGAGTTCACTGTGTACCTTGCCAATCGGCTGCTGACCGTAATCCCCTCCCCCATCATTGTTACTACACTGATCTGTACTGTGCAGATTGACTGGCTGCTACACAGCGTACACTCCGCACCACCTGCACCCATTGTGCCCCCTGCCACTACATCTTTTCTCTTGTCCTTTTTTCCTGGTACCTATCTGCACTGTTCAGAGAGCCTTTATGTTTTATTGTCTGTGCCCAGTATATACTGTATCTCTTATTGCACTGTTTCTTAACCTGCTGTATGTGTAACCAAGGGGGTGCTCAGCATTGTTCAGGGGTGCACCAACAGGGAGGGTCTGACAGGTCTGGTATATTATTTGAATAGTAAAACAGTCTTTCTTGCTTCAAAAAGTGCGACAGTCTTTAAGACCCACTTATTTTAGTACCGTTAGTCATTGATCTCCTCATTGGGGGTTACTGTCTGCTTGTCGTATGCTGTGTCGACTGCCATTACCTTTTTTTTTTTTGCCATTGTTTCCTATTATACATTGACAATACTGTCACTCATCTGCACTGTTTAATTACCACTGGTTGCCATATGTTCACACAGTGTCGCACTGAACATCTGCACACTGCACAGACATCAGTGCTGGTCGCACACTGGCCACTGCTTGTTGTACGCTACCTTTTCTATACTGTGACACTGAGTAGCACCAAGATTGCCTGTCCCACCGCTTTTTACTACTGCCCCCCATCATCAATCTGCAATTTTTCCAGCACAGACTGAAACTTGACAACCTTTCATACTATGAATACAGCTTACCCTGTGCTGGAAGCATTGGCCTGTCACATTCACAGTCCTTTATTTAAAGTGGACCAAAACCCAGGATGTTGACTGTCCCCCATCGGGGGTGCTCCGCTGCGTGAAACCCCCCAGACCGTCAAAGCCAACTCGCCTCTTCCCGGTCGTACGGCGCATGGGCGGCTGCTCGTCCATCAGCGCGCTCCGAGCCCATGCCGTCACGTCGTCTTAGCCTTCGTCTAAGGCCAACGGCGCCGAGCGCTGACGGCCGCATCCCCCGCTACCCTCTAACAGGGAGCATGCCATTGCCGGCCATTTACAAATGCCTGGTGTGGGCACGCACCCTGCTAGAGGGATAGCGGGGATATGGCCGTGGCGCGTGCATGCGCCATTGAACCCGGGAACCAAAGTAAGTGTATGGGGCGACCTGGGGCATTTCACACAGCAGGGCATCCTGATATTGGATTCCCTAGGGGGAGGGAGTTGATCGGCCCCGGAAATCTTATAGATTCCTGGGCTGATTGCCACTTTAAAACAATAAGTAAAGTAAAGGCAAAAATACTTTTCTTGAAAGTTTTTTTGCTAAATATCCCACAGGTTTTAAGAAAGCCAATCAGATGACTAGCAAAAGTCTAACAATGGTGCAGCTAAATGTGACCTTGCCCAGGTGCGAGCATTCGATGGGTCCCATCATGACTTATCCATTATTCTTTTTTCCCCCTGTCATTTTAAATTAGAATGTTAGACAACTGAAAACTGAAACTGCAGAGACAAATGGTGCTTCTTTGTTTCTGTTCATGATGCCCTGAAAGCACAAATCTGCAAAATAAACATACAGCAGCCACAATGATGGGGCACCTCTGACCTTATGGGCTCCTGTGTGCTCATTATCTCTGCACCCTCTATAGTTATGTATTTGGACTTCAAGAAAAACACAGCAAATCCAGTTTTCTTGGTTTATTCCGTATATAAATATACCATGACCATGATGAATGAGATTGGATTACTGACCATGTTTTTCGTCACGGACAAACTGTATGCACTACCTGTTGTGTGCTCTGCCATCATATAGCAGACATCCTGTCATTTAATACTTACTGTACTCTGCTTGTATCACACTGCACGCTGCCACCCTACAACAATCACACAGCACATGTCCCATGCATAGAACCAACCACATTATACCCGCTTCTGGAGTCTGCTGATTTAGTACCCCTGGGGCATGATAATTTGGAATGCCTGCTGCGTGAAGCCCCCCACCCAGAATCGCCCCGCAAACACTCGTCCCTCCTGTACTTCAATGCCGCATTCAAGACCCTTTTCTGCATAGCCAGCATTTTACCACTTGAGGCATGTTCCTGTGCCCAGCCATTCATATAGGCTGGTGGAGGGAATGTGCCTTAGACTGCAGGGATGCTGGGTATGCTGTCTATCCCATTTTGCTGTGCCAGAGCTCTGTTCCAAACAATCCTGTGCATTAATATTAATGGCAAACAGCGCTGACTGTACGAGAGCCTGCACATGCACCATAGAACAAGCAGAAAAGTAATTTTTTGGGCAATCAGGGGGTTTCACACAGCCAAATTGGGATGCCCCTGGAAAGTAGACCAAAACCAGGGAAAGGTAAAATCCAGAGTTTTGGTCCACTTGAAAGTGTTTAAACACACAAGCAAAAAGGCAAAAGGGTACTTATCTTTTGTCCCCTGCAGCTGATTGGTGCTAGTGCAGCGATTAGTAACTCACCTGGTTTCTGGATCTCAGCCTGTGCTTCACCGGGGTAAACAGGGGATGTAATTGATGGCGTGTCAGGTTTGTGATCCGCCATCAGCCACAGGAGCACTGCCATGTCCTGTCCATTGCAATGGGGGGGTGTGCCAAGGCCTGGCACGCCCCCCCCCTTTGTAGTTAATGGAGAGGGCGTGACCATGCCCCTATGAGTGATGGTTGGGAGTGGGGGGTTGGCACGGAAGCGCCTGTGAATGGAGTTCTGGCTCGTGGTGTTGTGAGCTGGGATCCACCTGATAGCTGGAGTGTTGAATCACTTTAAAGAGGATGTCCAGTCTAATACCTCTCTGTCCCAGCATCAGGGGAGAGGGGCAGGGTGGGGTAAATATTTGACTGGACGGCCACTTTAATTAAATCACACCTAAAGCCTTCCTGTGCGCTCTCACGTGACCTGTAGTACATCCTACCGGCCACACAAAACACAATGTAGTGCACATTCCTGTGTGTCAAAATGACTTGCCTGTCGCAGGCAGCTAGCTTGCCCACACGCTGTTACACAACACAATGCTTGCAGGAACATTACTCAGCCGCATAGATGCTAAGGATGCGCCCGCAAACACAAAGTGGGACTCCCAGGAAAGCTAAAGTGGACCAAAACTCAGGATTTTGACTATCCTGTGTTTTGTTCCTTTCACCTGATCGGGGGTGCCCCGCTGTGTGAAACCCCCCCAGGACGCCGAGACCAACTCGCCTCTTGCCAGTGCCACGGGCGTCTAAGAGCAGTGGCTCTGAGCACCCTGGCGGCCATATCCTCCGCTTCCCTCTAACAGGGAGCGTGCCCATGCCTGCCACTCACAAATGCCTGGTGTGGGCATTATAGATTCCTGGGCCGATCAGCGTGGGTTTTGGTCTACTTTAAGTATGTGCTGGGGTTCCTGGTTGGTTTCATACTGCAGGACATCCCATTTGGAGGTATCCCCATCTTTCCTGTCACTTCCCATGCACAGTATTGTACACACCCTGTCCATTTCCCACGCAGTCCCTGTTGCTTAGGCTGGGTTGCACTTCAAGGTTTTCTCGGATGAGATATATATCACACACTTGATAAGCGGTTTGATGCCCTTTATCTTATTGCCTGTGCTGTACAGAGATTTCTCTGTTTGACTTCACGGAACCTGTTGCTAATGTATCTTTGCTCTGCTACCTGGCTGCAATGCTTGTGAGCCTGCAGCTGGAGGATGATGGCTCCGTCTGTAGTCGGTGGTTCTGGATAATCGATCGGCAACTAGCAGGCAGCAGTGATCACCCCTGTGGCTTTTACGATGCTTCTGGTTGTTATTGATTTTTAATTGATTTGCCTATCTCTTTCACGATTGTGATTCTCTAAGTTGTGCTGTGATAACCTTGAGAAAGTAGCCCGGGTTTCAGGCTACGAAACACTTTGGGGAGCGTCTCTTGGCTTTGACATTTCGGGGGATATCCAGGGGATCCACAACTAGGTGATGTGCTTCTTGTTTATTTGTTGTTGTTTTGAACTACTGCGTTTTGCTCATCTTGCCACATTATCCTGTTTGATTATATGAGATTGATAACAGCACTTTATATACTCGTATGCACAGTATTTTGCACTTTATAATTGGATCAGTTTTTATATTTCTATTGTTGTTTTTTTATTTGGATGAGATTGAGATTATGGATACACTTGGGATACCTCTTATAATGGATTGTTTGTGATATGTGTTTTTTTTTTATATTGTATGTCTTTATGTAATTTTTAATGGGTAATACACAATAAATATGAATTAATGAGATATTGTTGAAATTATGAATTGTGGTGGAGGGGGTGCTGCGATCTGGTGCTAATTGGGTGGTTGCCGAAACCACAATTGGATACTATTGTGCTGTGATAACAATGTGACTGGGGAATCTGTGGGATCCCCATGTCCATTTCTCATCTCTTCCATTCTGGGGCACCACCAGCAGAAACACGCAGGTTAATATCAGCCATAGGCGGGGAATGCAAGATAGGAAAAAAAACGTGCTCCTCCCGGCCTATATAGAGCAGGCTATGGCAGGATCTCCTCCAGTTATTTTCTTGCAGTCGCAAGGTACTGTGAAGATGTCTGGATTTTTTTTTTTTAGTTACATTGCTGATCTCTGGGCCTTACATGGTGGCCCTGCTGTATGTCTCCCACTGAGCCCCAGTCTCTGTACCCCCTGGGTCATCTACCCCCATGACTCCATGACACTTTGCTAGTGACACAGTCTGCCTTCCCCATGGCTGCTGGGTAGGGCTCCCTCTGGGGGCATAGCCTTTGACTTGTACTTATTCCTTTAGGAATCTGACATTGTTGTTGCAGGGTGGAGGTCCAGAGGCTGCTGCATCCTTAGCCGGTGGGTTGATCTCTGCTGCAGGGGGGTTGCTTTTCCGGTAGTGCAGGCAGGTCTGACCACTAGTTGACAGGCAGGAGGGTCTTGGGACCAGTGCTCCAACTGTATTGCTTAGCAGTTAGAGCAGCCATTTTACCATGTCAGAGGCACTGGGGTTTCGTGTGTGTCAAGCTTTCCTGACCTCGGGTGAGTTCCCCCCCCCCAACTGTCAGGCAGGCTTTCCCAGACTTGCCTATTTCGACAGGCTGGTGGCAAAGGAGTGGGAGAAACTGAAGCTTACGTATCTTCCTAAGGTCCTGGATGCCAAGTACCTCTTTCCGGAGGTGAGGTGGTCAGGGTTTGGACTTCGCCACCTTTGCACTATGTGCGGTTGTAGAGTAAATGGATATCCGACGCCTGGGTCCGGGAGGTTGTTTCTTCCAGATACAAGATCGAGTTTGGGACCAGGTGTGCAAGCCTTCCCCCTGCCCGCACGATAGAGCTTTTGCTGGACGGGGAAGTTGTAGTTCCTGTCCCCCCTGGGAGCAGGGCTGTGGCGTCTAATCAATACTGTTCGTCATCCCCAAGTAGAATGGGTCCGTTCGGCTGATCCTGGTTCTCTAGAATTTGAACAGTTACATTCGGGTGCGGAAATTCCGGATGGAATCTCTAAGGTTGGTTGTGACGTCGCTGCAACAGGGAGATTGTCTAGCCGGGGTGGACATAAAGGATGCTTATCTGTATGTCCACACTGTGAGTGCTCACGAAAGTCTTGGCTGTGGTGATGGCACTCTTGCAGATGCAGGGTGTGCACATCACGCCATACCTGGACATATTGCTCATCTGAGCCCCATCTCTGGCAGATGCGGGATGTTCGAACGGTCCTGTCCACGCCGGAACGTTTCAAATGGGTGATCAACTACCCCAAGTCCCAGGTATGTCCCTCCATATTGGTGACCTTTCTAGGTATGACATTGGCTAGTCAATGGGCACAGGTCCTTCTTCCGGTGCTGAGATGCAGAAGCAGTGAGGTCACTGTTGACAGATGAACATTTCATGATCAGACAGGTCATGGATTGCATTGGCCTGATGGTATCTACCATCGAGGCAGTTCCGTATGCCCAGTTTAACTCGGGCCTCTACAAATGCTGCACCTATCAAAATGGCACAGGACTGTGCAGACGTTGGACCATCGCTTCATATTGATGGAGAGTGCCCGGCGATCCTTGAATTGGTGGCTGGACCAGCTGGCAGTCGGTCTTTCCTGCCGGTCCGGTGGGTCATCTTGCCCACAGACTATAGTCTGACGGGTTGGGGTGGTGTTCAGGACAACCAGATGGGTCAGGATCTATTGGACCCATGGGAGCGCAGTCTTTCAGTCAGTGTGTTGAAACTTGGTGTGATTCTGATGGTTCTCAGGCATTGGTCTGCCCAGCTCCGGTCAGGGTACAGTTGGATGCTTCCACGGCTGTGGTATACATTAACCATCAGAGGGTACCAGGGGCTGGCAGTTGTTCTGGGAATTGAGTCACTTCATGAAGTGGGTGGAACTTCACATTCCCTGCATCTCAGTGGTTCACATTTTGGGGGTGGAGAATCTGCATGCCGATTATTTGAGCAGGGAGACAGTGGACCCGGGGGGAATGGTCCCTTCACCAGGGCATATTCCAAGTCCTCTGCGACAAGTGGGGAGTGCCAGAGGTGGACCTCTTTGCATCTCGTCACAATTGGAAGGTCCAGGATGCGGGAGCCCCTGGCCATGGCGGTGAATGCGCTGGCCATTTTCTGATCAGGGTACAGCCTGCTCTACGCATTCCTTTCACTACCACTGGGTTGAAGTGTTAAAGGAGGTCAACTGCGAGCAGATTCCTATCATCCTGATCGCCCCACACTGGCCCATGAACAGATCACCCTTTTTGGTTCATGTGAAGCAGGATATTTGATCTCTCCCTTCCATCTTCCATCTTGTGCCCATGCCCCACTTGCCATAAGGAGCGACTTCTGCATTCCCTCGATGTGGTCAGGGCATTAAAGTATTACTTCCGCTACCTGAGAGGCGCGTAAAACAGATGTCTTGTTCATGATCCCTGAATGACTAACGGGTCCGCAAGGAGGTGACCTGGTTGTCTCTCTACACCGTTATCACACCGTTACCGCCCTGGGGCGTAAGGTGTTACAGATGGTGGTGAACCCATCTCCTGGGTTCTAAGCTTGAGGTGCCAGTGCCGCTGTTTCGGGTTAGGTTGATGCAGTTGTTTGTTCTTGCATGGTCCTGCTTTGGGACATCCCATGCGTTGCTACTGGTAGTGCCCTAGAATGGAAGTGAAATTTGTGTACTCGCAAGTAAATTTCCTTTCTCATCCTGTTCCGATCCGGGGCACCACACCCGTGTCGGTGACAGTTGATGCCTTCTACACAGTTTTAGTTTTGTTGCACGCATCATGCGCAGGTTAGTGTTCTCCCCTCCCGCGGCTGTGGCTGCACTGCTTTTTAATTAATTGAGGAGACCCTGCCACAGCCTGCCCTATGTAGTCCGGAAGGAGCTAGTATTTTTCTAACTTGCATTCCCTGTCTATGGCTGAGATTAACCCAATCGTTGCTACTGGTGGTGCCCCAGAATGGAAGAGGATGAGAAAGGAAATTTACCTGTGGGTACAATACAATACTAGCTCCCTTTGAGATAGGTCCAAAATCAAAGAGGCAGACAGGTTGCCTATAATCCGCCATGGTTCTAAAAAAAATAGGCCATTGACCTGTCTGCTTTATGTGGCATCCACCCTTCCACTTGCCACCCTGTTGGAGTGTGACTACTGCGGTAGAGAGTGCTGGGAGGAAGTGGCTTGCGTAGCTAGGATGGGCTGTAAGAATAGCATCACCAAGATAATGGACCCCAACCCCCATCTCTGTAATGCTGCACCTGCCACTTCCTCGAAGCACTCTCAAGTGGTAAAGACGTCTTTCACTTAAACATCCTGTTTAATGTCTGTGTGTCCAGACCGATGTATTAAAGAGAGAAATCATTTTAAGGGGACTGGGTGCGAGCATGTCTAAACTCTTCCTGTGTGCTCATTGCTAGGTGTGGGTGCTTTTTTTTTTTTCTGCTTCCATGCACTTTTCTCCTAACATTTCATTTGACATTTATCTGCTTTAACAGACAAAGGGGTGCAAATGTGTTTCAACCCCCAAGGCTTGTGTGTATCCATGCTCTGGTTTTTGAGAGAGGACCTGTTGAATGGGGCCATGTCTCATGTTCTTAGCAATTGTCATTTGGATTGAGCTGACTTGAACATTTAAAGTAGACCTTATACCCATCCTACCTCTGCTCACCCTTCATAACTCTGTGCTAGGTTCAGGGGTAAGGGTTAGAGGCAGAAATTGACTGTGCAGCATGTGTGCAGCAGCTTCTTCTGTAATAGAAGATGTGCATTATTGCAGTTAGGAGTTGTTTCCTGTCCCTTGTCATACCGAGCAAAGGAGAGTAATTCAGGGTTCATGGATTGCCAGAGAGGGTTTGAGTCTCCTTTAAATCGTATCTGTAGAGTAAAAACAACAGCATACTTACCTTGTGGGCAACTGACCCAGGTGAAGTCTCCCTATTTTTACCTCATTGTCGCGAAAAATGGCCCATTGATAAAAATCCACTGGATGCTGGATGGTGGGAGAAGATGTCACTTACACACCCGACATCAAGAAATTTCCAGTCAGGTTTGCTTTTTTTTTTTTTTTTTTCGTTTTAATGAAAGGAAGATGAAATCAGGGGTGACAGGTTATGTTACCATGAAAGAATAACTACAAGCTTGTTGTGTATATACGTGACCCCTCCTCTCATTAGCCATTATGTTTATATGGATTTTTAGTATTGCACAATTTTGCGATAGTGCTCCTTTAAAGCAGAACAAAACCAAGCAACCTTTTTCTCTAAAACGCATCCTGAAGCCTTGACTGCCTACAAATACTCCTATGAATGACAGTAGTTGCAATTTCTCCTGGCCCAGCACAGCTGTCATTTGTTACAATATGTTACATGTGCTGCTGAGCTAGCCCAAACTCATACATTTTTTCTGCTACAAATTGTTACACGGTCACCTGCTGCGGAGTTAAGTCTTTTAATGCAAACTTTGCCTGCAGAAATGGAGTCTGTATCTTTTTGTAGATTTGCATGTAGATGTATATATAGATGCAAGGTGTAACTGGAAATCTCTAACATGATCTCTGTTATAGTCCGCTATAGTCACTTATTCAGTATAATCTTATCTTCATATAGACAGACATCATGTTCTTAAAGCTTTACAGCAACCCCCCTCTTCTGCAAATACGAACAGTGAGCACAGAGATACAAAACCTTTATTTTTTAGGCTGTGTAAGTCATATACATATCAGGTATAACCTACAAACCTTTCCAGTGAACTCCTCTTCTACACATTCCATTTTGTAGACTGTTCACAGTTTGTAATGACTGCTTCTATCTGTAGAAGAGGGGTGTCACTGGAAAGCTTTGTATGTTATACCTGGTGTATATATAGGGATTATACAACCTGTAAAATAAAGTTTCTGTATCTCTGTGGTCATCATTTGTAAATGCAGAAGAGGGGTGTTGCTGGAAGGCTCTAAGAACATAACGTCTGACTGTATAGGATTATACAGTATAAGGCTATCTCTATATAGTCAGACAAGTTTTTAGAGCTCTTCTGCAGATACAAGCTGACGTCACAGTTGCTTACAGGAAGCATCTTT
The DNA here is from genome assembly GCA_027917425.1 of Gastrophryne carolinensis. NCBI lineage: Eukaryota > Metazoa > Chordata > Amphibia > Anura > Microhylidae > Gastrophryne > Gastrophryne carolinensis. The sequence continues at coordinate 98,316,075 of CM051239.1, read as the reverse complement.
TATTCACCAGCACTTTGTATTCCCTGATAAACCAACTTGCTCTCTTTTATGGAATTTATAGTCTGCCATAGAGATACATGCAGAGCTGATGACTGATCTTAGCAAGAGAGGTCCATCACAAGGAAGAGAGTTACCTTGGCTTGTTAGATAGTATAAAGCAGCCTGAATAAAAGATGCCGCCCTTACAGCCAGCATGGGCAGAGCAGGAAGTAGCCAAATTAACCCTTTGCCTGAAATGTCACTTTTAAAATGTAATTTTTTACCTCCATGACTGAAGTCTAGTGCGACCTCTGCATGGGTGTCATCAGGACAGACCTAGAGGGTCTGTGTTTCTTGCATATAGACCTAAAAAATACCCATTCCACTTCAGACGACTTGCAAAACTCATCTCCTTCCTGTCTCCATTGCCAATGAATTGGATGGCCGCATCCCCACATGTTTGGGCCTTACTCACACTCAAACTCCCAGCCTATCAGATGGGCAGGAGCATGCACACTGTTGGGGATGCAGCCACTTGCTCTCTCCATTTGCCGAATAACATAGGCCCAGCAAATGGCTCTGATTGGACGAACGCACGTGCTGTTGGACCCAGGAAAGGTAAGCTGTTAATGGAGAGCTGGGGTTTTTTGCAAAGCAGAGCATCCCAATTTGGGGTGTCTCGGGGGAGAGGCAGCAGTCAGCTGGGTTTTATTCCAATTTAAAGGCATGGCTTAGTGGTTAAGGGAGCAGCAGTCATTGCCTAGTGGTTAAGGAAGGGGCAGTTATGGCCCAGTGGTTAAGGAAGGGGGCAGTCATGGCCTAGTGGTTAAGGAAGGGGGCAGTCATGACCTAGTTGTTAAGGAAGGGGGCAGTCATGGCCTAGTGGTTAAGAAGGGGCGGTCATGGCCTAGTGGTTAAGAAAGGGACAGTTATGGCCCAGTGGTTAAGGAAGGGGGCAGTCATGGCCTAGTGGTTAAGGAAGGGGGCAGTCATGACCTAGTGGTTAAGGAAGGGGGCAGTCATGGCCTAGTGGTTAAGGAAGGGGGCAGTCATGGCCTAGTGGTTAAGGAAGGGGGCAGTCATGGCCTAGGAGTTAAGGAAGGGGGCAGTCATGGCCTAGGAGTTAAGGAAGGGGGCAGTCATGGCCTAGGAGTTAAGGAAGGGGGCAGTCATGGCCTAGGGGTTAGGGAAGGGACAGTCATGGCCTAAGGGGTTAGGGAAGGGGGTAGTCATGGCCTAGGGGTTAGGGAAGGGACAGTCATGGTCTAGTGGTTAAGGAAGAGGGCAGTCATGGCCTAGTGGTTAAGGAAGGGGCAGTCATGGCCTAGTGGTTAAGGAAGGGGGCAGTCATGGCCTAGGGGTTAAGGAAGGGGGCAGTCATGGCCTAGTGGTTAAGGAAGGGGGCAGTCATGGCCTAGTGGTTAAGGAAGGGGCCAGTCATGGCCTAGTGGTTAAGGAAGGGGGCAGTCATGGCCTAGGGGTTAAGGAAGGGGGCAGTCATGGCCTAGGAGTTAAGGAAGGGGGCAGTCATGTCCTAGGGGTTAAGGAAGGGGGCAGTCATGGCCTAGTGGTTAAGGAAGGGGGCAGTCATGGCCTAGTGGTTAAGGAAGGGGGCAGTCATGGCCTAGTGGTTAAGGAAGGGGGCAGTCATGGCCTAGGGGTTAAGGAAGGGGGCAGTCATGGCCTAGTGGTTAAGGAAGGGGGCAGTCATGGCCTAGGGGTTAAGGAAGGGGGCAGTCATGGCCTAGGGGTTAAGGAAGGGGGCAGTCATGGCCTAGGTGTTAAGGAAGGGGGCAGTCATGGCCTAGGGGTTAAGGAAGGGGGCAGTCATGGCCTAGGGGTTAAGGAAGGGGGCAGTCATGGCCTAGGGGTTAAGGAAGGGGGCAGTCATGGCCTAGGGGTTAGGGAAGGGACAGTCATGGCCTAAGGGGTTAGGGAAGGGGGTAGTCATGGCCTAGGGGTTAGGGAAGGGGCCAGTCATGGCCTAGTGGTTAAGGAAGGGGGCAGTCATGGCCTAGGGGTTAAGGAAGGGGGCAGTCATGGCCTAGGAGTTAAGGAAGGGGGCAGTCATGGCCTAGGGGTTAGGGAAGGGACAGTCATGGCCTAAGGGGTTAGGGAAGGGGGCAGTCATGGCCTAGGAGTTAAGGAAGGGGGCAGTCATGGCCTAGGGGTTAAGGAAGGGGGCAGTCATGGCCTAGGAGTTAAGGAAGGGGGCAGTCATGGCCTAGGGGTTAGGGAAGGGACAGTCATGGCCTAAGGGGTTAGGGAAGGGGGCAGTCATGGCCTAGTGGTTAAGGAAGGGGCAGTCATGGCCTAGTGGTTAAGGAAGGGGCAGTCGTGGCCTAGTGGTTAAGGAAGGGGGCAGTCATGGCCTAGTGGTTAAGGAAGGGGGCAGTCATGGCCTAGGGGTTAAGGAAGGGGGCAGTCATGGCCTAGGGGTTAAGGAAGGGGGCAGTCATGGCCTAGGGGTGAAGGAAGGGGGCAGTCATGGCCTAGGGGTGAAGGAAGGGGGCAGTCATGGCCTAGTGGTTAAGGAAGGGGGCAGTCATGGCCTAGTGGTTAAGGAAGGGGGCAGTCATGGCCTAGGGGTTAAGGAAGGGGGCAGTCATGGCCTAGGGGTTAAGGAAGGGGGCAGTCATGGCCTAGGGGTTAAGGAAGGGGGCAGTCATGGCCTAGGAGTTAAGGAAGGGGGCAGTCATGGCCTAGGGGTTAGGGAAGGGACAGTCATGGCCTAAGGGGTTAGGGAAGGGGGTAGTCATGGCCTAGGGGTTAGGGAAGGGACAGTCATGGTCTAGTGGTTAAGGAAGAGGGCAGTCATGGCCTAGTGGTTAAGGAAGGGGCAGTCATGGCCTAGTGGTTAAGGAAGGGGGCAGTCATGGCCTAGTGGTTAAGGAAGGGGGCAGTCATGGCCTAGTGGTTAAGGAAGGGGGCAGTCATGGCCTAGTGGTTAAGGAAGGGGGAAGTCATGGCCTAGGGGTTAAGGAAGGGGGCAGTCATGGCCTAGGAGTTAAGGAAGGGGGCAGTCATGTCCTAGTGGTTAAGGAAGGGGGCAGTCATGGCCTAGGGGTTAGGGAAGGGACAGTCATGGCCTAAGGGGTTAGGGAAGGGGGCAGTCATGGCCTAGTGGTTAAGGAAGGGGCAGTCATGGTCTAGTGGTTAAGGAAGGGGGCAGTCATGGCCTAGTGGTTAAGGAAGGGGCAGTCATGGCCTAGTGGTTAAGGAAGGGGCAGTCATGGCCTAGTGGTTAAGGAAGGGGGCAGTCATGGCCTAGTGGTTAAGGAAGGGGGCAGTCATGGCCTAGGGGTTAAGGAAGGGGCAGTCATGGCCTAGTGGTTAAGGAAGGGGCAGTCATGGCCTAGTGGTTAAGGAAGGGGGCAGTCATGGCCTAGTGGTTAAGGAAGGGGGCAGTCATGGCCTAGGGGTTAAGGAAGGGGGCAGTCATGGCCTAGGGGTTAAGGAAGGGGGCAGTCATGGCCTAGGGGTGAAGGAAGGGGGCAGTCATGGCCTAGTGGTGAAGGAAGGGGGCAGTCATGGCCTAGTGGTTAAGGAAGGGGGCAGTCATGGCCTAGTGGTTAAGGAAGGGGGCAGTCATGGCCTAGGGGTTAAGGAAGGGGGCAGTCATGGCCTAGGGGTTAAGGAAGGGGGCAGTCATGGCCTAGGGGTTAAGGAAGGGGGCAGTCATGGCCTAGGGGTTAAGGAAGGGGGCAGTCATGGCCTAGGGGTTAAGGAAGGGGGCAGTCATGGCCTAGGGGTTAAGGAAGGGGGTTGTCATGAGATGTAGCCCCATTTCCTGTAGCCCAGCCCTTGGATTTTATGAACCTGGACTGTGTGGGACATGCTGATGCTTGTGTGTGCTTTTCTTGTCTATTTTTACCCTGCTTGTCCACCTTTCAGTGCTAAAAAAAAGTGGTCCTAAATAAAATCCAGGGTCTGAGCTACAGCTTTTAGCCTAAATCCCTACAACATCTTTATTCAGCAGCAGGATAAATCTTATGCACAGCAGGTACGTTTTTACACTTAGCCTGAACAATCAATTTAACCTAGCCTTACCACCCAAAGGTGAAAAAAGTTTCATGCCTGGGTAATAAATGTAATAATAAAGTCTGAAATTTCAATGCCTTCATTTTGCTCACAACTGGTTCCCTTTGTTTTTGGTTTTTCACAAAGGCATATGTGAATGATAGGAAATTGCTTGTTGATTGATAGGCGCTGTTTATGGATGTGGTCAGTGATGTGTTGTGTGGGGACTCACATATAAAGCACACGCTTGTCTCTGCACATAGTATTTCTCCTCTGTGAGACTAACAAAGGTGGCTGTGTGATTTCCGGCCGCCGTGTATGAGAACAGGTGCCGCTTTCTGACCATGGTGGCTGTGAGATCTGTGCAGGCTTCATTCTCGCCCGGTAAGAATTGACACTCGGACATCACGCAGGAATAGTGCCCCATTCTCTGGTCAGACACCTTGGTCTTTTGTGAGTGTTGCTCCTTTTAACCCCAGGGCTTATTCGAGCAGCTCTGTCCCACTCAACAGTCCCTCCATTGTGCCGGCGACAGACTATTTTTCTTTCAACACAGATCTCGTTGTACTTAGATCAGGGAGGCCGAGACCCCATGTTTCTTGAAGCGGCTTGTGTTTCCCCCGATCCCTCCGTGTGCGGCTCTTTCCGGCCTCTTGTGTGTGTTTTCTGATATATGAATTGGGAATCGGTCAATGGAGGTTGCTCGATAAAAGATTGATTGTTGCTAGTATTGGCAGCTTCGTTTTCATGTCTATAGTGCACCGCTTACTTGAGACTTCTTCATCCAGTGTCATTTATTGACAGTCCTCAAGTGCCCCTAACAAGAGGGTGTTTCATATTGTGTGTGACAGCAACAGGGACACTAAAACAATCTCCTTCACTTTTTTTACACCATCTGTGAGCCCTGCATTATAAAGACACTCCCTTTTTCCTAGCAGAGCATTTTATAAGGGACAGAAAAGTCTCTTCCAATAGTAGGCATCCAGCTTTGCATTGTCTTACAGGGCTTCATGAGAGAAAGGTACATATATCCTAAATTTAGGTCTCAAAACTAACCAATCCAGCACAAAATTGCTGTGCATAATGTCCATTTTAAAGTGTACCTTCCAAATCTGGAGGCCCAGGGGCTGGGGGATAATACGGTAATCTTTAATGAAAAGCCCAAACCCTTAAAAAACTACTCCTAGGCATCTAAAAGTAATACATCTAATGTTTTTAGTCACTTACATTTCATTCTTTCCCCCACTGGCCTGCAACTCTGTTAGGGACTCTAGGATACGGGCGAAACCATCTTGCCTCAGAAGCATCACATACTGAGGAGAGGAGGGGGTCAAAAGTGCAGGGGGGCGGGGTTTTAGCTGTGCTTTGCACAGACACAGTTGAGCTGGGGTCACGGTCAGAAGACAGTTCCTGTTTGCAGGCAGCCTGACACTCCATGAGCCACCATCTTGGATGTTTAAAGTCTCAGAAAATACAGTAGATGCAGGTAGGATGATTTTTAATGTGGTCAATCTGTGTGTACAGGGTGGGGGAAACCTATAACCTAAACTTTTATTCGGGGTGAAGGTCCGGTTTAAAGGCTAATTCAATGGCAAGTGTCCATTATTGCGTGAGCCACCGACTGCCCTAGCTGTGAGGATACATCTATACAGACACAGAATTCCTCCATCCACGTATTTGTTTTTGCTGGTATAGACTGCAGTGTATCCTTTTTGGAGCCTTTGCTGTTACATGAAATATAATAATAATAAAATTAGCAGCAAACACCATTTGGGTGAGTGGCGCTTTTGTTTGTGTGTGTTTTTAATATTGTATCTAGTATATTTACACAAAAGGGAAATCTAGGAATTACCTCACAATACATGTGTATATTTAGGTCTTTTAATTTTAGTAGTACTGCTTACATTTGTGAAACTGAAATGTATTTAAAAAAATAAAAATAAAGAGAGACACCACCTGGGATTTTCACAAACACAGGTTTTGTCCTTTCCCACAGTTTGAAATCCCCTTTATTGCCATGTAAACTCACCTCTTGGTGATGTTACAGCACATGTGTGGGCTTTCCTCCAATCAGCAGCCAACGCTGGATTTTACCAGCTAAATGGTGTGCTGGGCTTTCCCCCGCTGGAGGCTCAGTGATGATGCTGCTCGGCCAGGTGCCATGGTATTGCTAATTCACCCTGTGGGGGATCCCAAATCAGGAAGGCCACAGGGATAGGGAGTTTAAAGGACTACAGGGAGGCCAATGTTACTATTTAAAGTGGCAGGACTCGGTTACAAGAAAAAAACGTTACATCTCGCAGATTTTAGCCCTGATGACCTGGCAGCTGCACAGAGCGCCCTGGCACACCCGCCTATTCATTTGGATGGCCCCCAGCCTGTGCCAGGAGAAGGGGCTCGGTGTTACGCAAGACTCAACATCCACTTTAAGTTACTGAACCACTTTTTGGTTCAGTTCCTGGGTCTGAGTTGCACACTAAGGCTCACATGTGAAAGGGGTTTGAATTCTTCTTCCTGATTATGTTTTTGTAATGCCGAGTTCACCTCGCTGATGGTGATTTCCAATTGCCTGAAATTGCGTTTTCCCTTTAATGGAGTGGCTATTGCTGCACCCTGACTTTTGCAGGTTAAAGTGCCTATTGGCTTTCATGGGGAGCGAATCTCGTGCCAGTGTGGGAAGCCATTTGCTCAGTTTGCAGGCTTTGTGGCATGTCAGAGAATTTCTTCTACTCCTCTCAAATCATAGCAAAAGATTTTTATTTATTTTAAAGATAAACACAATACAAGCTCTTCACAGGTATTGTTCCTCCTCCTGGTGCCCCAATTTGGGGTTCTAAAGAAAAAAACACTTACCTTGCTCTTGGTCCTGATCCATGTGGCAGCCGCACAGAATGACTCAAAGCCACATCACTCACAATGTGCCTGGTCATGACTGCCCATTCACTTGAATGGGTAGACAGGAGGCGGGGCAAGACGTTTTATGCTTTCTCCTAAGATGGCGGTGCCCTGGACCCGGAGTTCAGAGAAAGGCGCTGGACTGAGGGCCAGGTAACCCCTGCTGGGGTTTCACTTTAAAAGGGGCCTGTTTGGGCAAACACACAAAAAAGAACATATTCAACTGTTCTCTGCAGCTGTTCCATCCTACCTAAATGATGCCTATTCACAAAATGGATGTTGTTCCCAGTGGCATCCTAAATGTTGGTCCCCACCTTTATGTGTTAACCCTCCAAACTGAGATGTCTCATCTTTATCCTTGTTCCCCCGGCAATTGGCAGGTGTTCAGGGGAAAATCGGGATGCTCGCTGTACTGGGAGCAACACCCATCTTGTGAGACAGCCACGTCTTCTCTATTCACTGCAATGGAGGGGGTGAATCTCCAAGCGCTGACTGCTATTGGGGATAAATGTAAATTATAGTTTTTTTTATGACTATATTTATTTATTTATTTATTTTTTATGAGCGTCCTTCTCCATAGTATCCAAAGCTAGTTAAATAAAAATAAATGTGTGTATCTTTTTGCCTTTCCTGATATATAAACGTTGTTGTTTTCCCATGTTGTCGCTTGGTTAAACAGATATCTGGAGGGCCTGACTGTCGGACACAGTCTTTTTGCTTCTATAGTTGTTTTTTGTACAGCATAATAAATGTGTGTAACTGGGTAAATGTGTGGCCGGGTCTTGAAAATGAGCAAATTGAACGACAGGAGTGCCAGCTCATAGACAGGAAATACAGCCCCCCACTCAGGCAAGGCCGGAGTGCTCACCTCAGAACTTGGTAGTATCCAAAAGCCATGGAAAAGCCAGCCACTTAGTAGTAGAGCAAATTAAAAGTCCATTTATTTCAAACTGGTTAAAAGTCCATCACAGCAGTATAGATAAGAGCGGCATAAACAGGGTATCCTCACACTATGCGTTTCGGGTTCTCAAAAATGGGCTGTGTGCTGCACAGAAGGTTCTCTTTTCTTTTTAGTGAACCTGCATGGTAAATCCAGAACAGGCCTGGTGCCAGGTGGCATGCTATTCTGTTTTTAAAGGGTTAAATGAGAATAGTGTTCATGGTGAGAGTTGGATTACCGGTCAGTGCTTCTTGGTAATAAGCAGTGCAATGGCTGCACATACTGAACACAGAGCCAGACTAGAGCCTCAAGCAGTGACGTGTGCAATAGAGGGGGAGGCTAGAGAGAAAATGACACTGCATCCAGCAATTCTGTTACCCAGCCAGCACGCTGATCTTATTCAGGAGGAAAAATGGTACTTTACCTGCTAAACTTAAGAGGACCAACCCCCCCCCCTTCATCCTCCGTGATTGAGACAGGTGATTTTATACTCACCTAGGTGCTTGTTAATAATTAGATGGAGCTGATAATATGCCTCTTATGGTATCTGCTCAGTCGATCGGTTCGCAACTCTTTAGAGAAGAGAGTAGTGTAAAACCAGTGTCTGGCAGGTATAAATTAGATCAGCTGAATCTCCAGTGGGGGAGGGGCTTAATATGTAGATCTTGGTTAGTATGCGTATTGACGTGTTATGTTTTAAGGTAATCCTATACACAGGAAGTTTATATATATCGCCACCTTCTATTCGCAGCCCAGTGCCCCAAAACAGCCTGTGTTCCTTTGCTCAATATTCCTAAAAGCATGAACCGGATGCAGTCTGCTGTGCGACTAGTCGGCCATATTGCTCCCTGGTGCTCTCCAGCCATGATACATTCAGTTAAACACAGCTCAGCTTATCAGTCATAATAACTGCAATAAACCTTTATGTGGCAGTTGAGCTTGTAATCGAATGAATTAGAATATGGCCGCTATTCAACATCCCACTGCTTCCAGTTAGTGCTTTTTATAAATATTAGCCATAGGCTTTAGTAAAAAAAAGAAAAAAAAGCTATTTTGGGGCACTGGGCTGAGGATAGATGGTATACATTTCCTTCCTGGGTATAGGATCACTTTAAATTGGTTTGCACAGAATAAATGATGCAGCAAATGTTCAGCTCCGATTTGGTGGACACTAGTATAGTTGCCCCTCTCTCCAGGGCATCCCGATTTGTGAAAACGTACCATTTAGGCAACCACACAGGCTGTACACAGGCTTTGGTGGCATCCACGGCATCCCTCTAGGTGGTACATGCTTCCATGCACAGCATTCAGAATATTCAAATTCATTCAGAATAGACTGCCAGGTATTATTCACAGCAATCTCTTCTGAGTGGCTGGAACCCTGTTCATGCTCTGTAGGAGCCTGGATTGAAGTAACATATCTAGCGACCCTTAAGGATTTCACACACTCCTGCCTGGGGTGTCCCATGTGCTGCAGTTTTTTGTTATTTTCTTTTTATCCTTTTAAAACACAGTTTGGGCTGGACGGATGCTTCAACCACAGATTTATGCTTTATTTCCTTGTGCATGCTTTATTTATCATTATGCTTTAAGTAGGCTTAAAAAGCTTGATGAATTTCTTGCCATGCAATGTGTAAGCAGCTTAACCTGTACAGTAAATGTGCTGCTTAAGTACTGATTATACAAGGAATGTTGCTGCCCGCTGAGTGCTGCTGTCCCTTTAATTCCATATGAAAGGTGCAGCCTTAGCTGTGGGGCGGCTCCAGCCATCCTCCTCCTCCTCTGTTCTATCCGAAAGTGAAAGACACGTCGCTGCTTCTTGGAAGTTCATATTGTTTTCTGGTCCTCTAATGGCGTGCAGATATCCAGGGCTCTTCAGAGTCCACAATGTGGTTGTGCCTTCTATTGAATGTGGGGGACAGTAAACAGGTCAGCTCTAAGGGACTTCTCTTCTGAGCCGGCTTGTAAGAACCTGTTCTCATCCAGTGTGTAGTCACAGGACATCCCAGTCTCAAAGCTCTTTCGAAACTGAACTCTGATTATCAGAGTAGCTGATAGAGGAGAGAATATGAATAGCCTGGCAATAATTACAGAGATGTGACTGGCTGATTAGAGTTCATACAGTTATTAGGAATATTTGTCTGTCTGTTGTCCCAGGTCCAACCCTTTTTTTTTAATGCTTGGATAGAGTGGGACAGGGTTAGATATGCACTTTAGTTTTTTGGGGGATAATCGTGGAGATTTTTCAAACTGTCTGTGGTGAGCAAAAAATAATATTCCAAGTGTGTCACACACCCCGCTTCCACTATTCATGACATTTGGGTTATGCTCCAGTAGAGGGCGAACTTCTGCAGAGATGAAAGCAAAAAAGAAGCCCCTCCTGGTCCATAAATACCTGGGACCTCCCACACATTCCCCAGTTCCTTCTCTGCAGGGAAGGCGACAAGACAGAAGATGAAGACTTCTTTACTTACAGGTAAGCCGGGCTCGCGCCCGGCCGTCTATTGTCCCTATTACTGCCAGGACCTTTATGCATTAAGCCCATTTCTTGCCTCCCAGCCTTAGCTGCAGGTCTGGGTGATGGTAGCCTTCACCTTAATAGGTGTTTAGGGAGCCATGCTCCCCCGTGAGACCCCATACAAGGGGGTAGGCAGCATCCGGGCTGGTGATCCCGGTTTGGGATGCCCTGTCCCCATTTAATTCCATTACACCCTTTTGGTGAGGGATTCTCCCCCTTCCGGGTCCCCTCTGTTACCCTCCAGCGGGGGGGGGGGGGGGGGGGAGGGGGGGATGGCATTGTTCTATTTTTCACTTTATATATGTGTGTGTGTGAGTGTGCTTGTGTGCTTGATTCACGTTGCGCTGTGCGCTCTGCCTGCAGTCTTGGGAGCTTCTTCCCCTCAGGCTGATTCTGTGAGCGCCCGGCCCCGCCCCCTTCTGTTGGCACCATTGAGGACCCATCCCATTGCTGGGAACCGCATTACAGGACTCGGAGGGGAGGGGGTGGGGCCGGGCACGCGATCCGCGCTGGCCCGCCCCTTCTTCTCCCTCCCTCTCTCCCTCTCTCCCTCTCAGGCGCTGCTGGCTGAATAGGACGCCATTTTCTGCGGTGGGTGAGTGCCCTGCTGGGCTTGGCCAATATGCATCAGTCGCCGCTTGGGGCAGCGCTGGCCTCTCTGCTATTGTTTTCTTATGACATGTATTTATTTTGCTGTGTGTGTGCATGTGCTTATGGCCACATATCTTGTGTCTTTCAGGAGGACTCCCTGTGCCTTGCTTAAAAGGGGGTTCTCCCGGTCCTAGGGTCCCTAGCTGTAATTTGGGGCACTTATAAATCCTCCCACTCGGGACTTAAAGGGGCATCCCGGGTTGCTTACCAGCATAATTCCCTCTGGTCATTGCGACTACCTTAAAATCACCATATGGAGGTTCCACAGGATACCGGGCTTGGACTCCCTTCGGGACAATCCCGGCTATGTGTGGGTTGTGGGGTACCCCTTACGGGGGAGAATGTACTAATTTGCATACCATGTGCGCAACAGGCCATTACGCGGCAGTCGGGATCCCAGGTGTCTGGGTCCGTGCCTCCCGCCTCATCTCCTACCCCTCCCCGCATCATCCGGACCCCAAGTGACACTGTCATTAGTGGGGAGTCGCACTCGGATGTATGTGCTAGGCTGGCCAACCTCGAGAAAATTATTTCTAGCTCAGTGGGCAGAAAGGCCCCTGCTAAGAAAAGGCATCTGTCACCGGCTACGCCGGTAATTGATTTTGATAATTATGACTCCCCTGACTGGGCTGATTATACCCCGCTCGAGGAGGGGGGAATTATTTGAGGAATTTGAGACTGAGGAACTGCAGTTCTTTGATTCTGATGCCGGGCAGGCGCTGGGGGATGCTGTGGATACTCCTAGGGTCCTGACCCATCTATCAGAGGTTCTGGGTATTTCCCCACCAGCGGAGGCCCCTCCGAAGAAGGGGGAATTCTTTGGGTTCTCTAAGCCCCGCTTGGAGTTTCCAAATCAGGATCATTTTGACAGCATTATTCTTAAAGAATGGGAGAAGCCGAGTCGCCTTCATGGTGTTCCTCAGGGATGGGATAGAAAGTATCCCTTTCCGGTGGACGCGGTGAAGCGCTGGTCTTCCCCTCCCGAGGTTGATGCGCCCATCTTAGGACTGTCCAACACCTCCGTTGTACATACTCCTGACGCCACTACCCTTAAGGATGGCGAGGACAAGCGCATTGATCAGATGGCTTGCCATGCCTTTGCCAGTGTGGATTCAGCCTTGCAGCCTGTCTGTGCATCGGCACTCGTGGCTGTGGCTACCAGGTCGGAGATCAGGGACATGTTAAATGGGTCCCAGCTCAACCCGGACAGCGTTGAATTCACAGCCCTTAAGAGGTGTGAATAGTTCATGAATTTTGTTTTGTCGGCTATGGACGACACTATTACCATGTGTAGTAGAACTTCGGCTCTGTTGGTGGCCATGCGCCGATCGGTCTGGCTGCGGCAGTGGGCGGCTGACATTGCGGCCAAGCAATCACTTACAGCTCTGCCCTTCCTGGGAACGCGGCTGTTTGGAGACAAATTGGATTCTGTGGCGAAAGGTGGAAAGCTACCTCAGCGTAAGAAGCAGCGTTGCTCCTTTCGGGGGGCAAGCTCCTTCAGTCCTTCCTTTCACGGCGCCAGAGAGGGCAGAGGTCTTGCCAACTTCAGAGTGCCCGTCCAGCCTCTACCTGGGGTTCCAAGCCAGCTCAGCAATGAGGAGGCGCCCTCACCCTTACGGGTAGGGTGACGGCTGCGGCTCCCAGATTCCTAAGGTCTCGGGTGCCCTCGCATCTTCGGGCGGCACAGGGGCTCCTGTCGGCTGTAAAGAACCTCCTGGACATGGCGGTCATATGCCCGGTGCCTCTTTCAGAGAGAGGCCGGGGCTATTATTCCAACCTTTTCACAGTTCCCAAAAGGGATGGCTCCATAAGACCCATTCTGGATTTGAAGCTTCTCAACAGGTTCATCAGAACCAAGAGGTTCCGCATGGAGACTCTGCGCTCAGCCATCGGTTCCCTTCGTCAGGGGGATTTCATGACGTCCATAGATATCAAGGATGCTTACCTTCATGTACCAATTTTCCCAGCACACCAGAGATTTCTCAGGTATTCCGGGCCCTGTGTTTCAAGTGGGGGACTCCGGGGGTGGATCTCTTTGCCTCTTAGCACAATCACAAGCTCCCAACCTTTGTATCTCTGTCTCAGGATCCTCTAGCCCTGGCAGTGGATGCCTTGTCCCTTGCCTGGAGGGATCTGGGGGTTCTGTACCTGTTTCCCCCCTTCTCCATGGTAGGCAAGGTAGTGCGCAAGCTGGCTCTAGAGGGAGCACCAGTAATTCTGGTGGCCCCAAGGTGGCTGCCTGTTTCCGGATCTGATCTCTCAGGGTCAACTACGTTACCCCAATTTACAAATGCTTACTTTGACGGCGTGGCTGCTGAAACCTTCATCCTGAGGGAGGAAGGTTTGTCTGAGGCGGTTATTCAAACCTTGATTAGAGCTAGGAAGAGGTCTTCCTCTACCATTTACTATAGGACTTGGCGGTCCTATATTGACTGGTGTGAGGCTAGGGCCTTACCTTGCAGGGTGTTTTCGATTCCTAGGATTTTGGAGTTTCTACAACACAGTCTGGATCTGGGGTTCCAGCTCAGTACTTTGAAGGGTCAGGTTTCTGCCCTGGCTGTCGTTTTTCAAAGGTCTTTTGCTTTGCATCATCTGGTCAAAACTTTTTTCCAAGGGGTCACTCATGTTCGGCCCCCTAGAAAGTCTTTGGTTCCCGTTTGGGACCTAAATTTGGTTCTCTCGGCCCTCCAGGGGTCTCCTTTTGAACCAATGCAGGATGTGGCTCTTTCTGTGCTCACTCAAAAGGTTGCCTTTTTGGTGGCTATTACCTCTGTTCGGCTTGTCTCCGAGTTGGTGGCTCTGTCTATTCAGGTCCCTTACTTTGAGAGACACCAGGACAAGGTGGTTTTCATTTTAAACCAGATTTCCTTCCTAAGGTGGTTTCTGCTTTCCATCTCAATCAGGATGTAGTTCTCCCTTCCTTGTGTCCCAAGCCTAGCAATGACAAGGAGAGGGTTTTGCACTCTTTGGATGTGGTTGGCTGTGTGAAGTACTATTTGGTTGCTACGTCTCCTTTTCGTAAGACGGACGCCTTGTTCGTGGTGCCTTCCGGGCCCAGAAAAGGTTTGGCGCCCGCCAAGTCTACCATTAGTAAATGGATATGCCAGGCCATTGTTGGGGCCTATTCTGCTAAGGGGAGGGTTCCTCCTTTTTAAGATCACTGCTCATTCTACTCGTGCTGTTGGGGCTTCCTGGGCTTTTCAGCACCAGGCTTCTGTTGAACAAGTTTGTAAGGCTGCTACTTGGTCTTCCGTTCATACTTTTTCAAAGTTTTATAAGGTTGATGTGCGGGCCTCAGCGGATGCTGTTTTTGGCAGCAAGGTTCTGCAGGCTGCAGTGGTTTAAATTGGTGCATTTTTTTGCTGTATTTGGATCCCCACCCATGACGGACACTGCTATTGGATGTCCCATATGTCATGAATAGTGGAAGCGGGGTGTGTGACATACTTGGAATTATACCATTTTGTGATTACTCACCTGTAAAATGGGTGTCACACACCCCGCTTCATCCCGCCCTTTAGTATTCTGGATCCTTTATATGGTGAACCTTTTATTGTTAAGAATGTTTTATTAGCTCTTCCTGGTCCCCTTACTGCTGTCATATACTGGGGAATGTGTGGGAGGTCCCAGGTATTTATGGACCGGGAGGGGCTTCTTTATTGCTTTCATCTCTGCAGAAGTTCGCCCTCTACTGGACCATAACCCATATGTCATGAATAGTGGAAGCGGTGTGTGTGACATACTTATAATACCCATTTTACAGGTGAGTAATCACAAAATGGTATTTTTAGTTACAGGAAAGATAGGTGTGGGTTTTGCACTGTTGGCCCCCTCCTTTGCTTCTATGTCTTTAGATAGATCAGTTCCTCCTGGGCTCAAAGATCAACCACTGAAAAAAATGATATTGTGATATAAGGCTACTCCCCGGCGGGGTTACTGCCAGCCAGAAGAGCAGAGATGGTTCTAATCTTGCCTGAAATGTTGCCTGGAGTTTGGCTTTGTATTCAGTGAAGAACAACTATTATTCCAGAATTCCTCACTTTAACAACACCTCTAATATTGCCCTTTTTTTTTTTTTTGGCAACTGTGAGAGGTCGCGTTCAGGTCAAGAGCCAAACCTCACTCCTGTGCGACCCCTATAATTAGGCGATAGCCCACTTTCTCTCACAATCCTCTATATGTCTATGGGCAAAGCACATATATTAATCAAAAACAAATAAATAGCGCTATTTATTTTTGATTAGGGCATTTTTAGTGTGCTGAGGGACACGCTTTTAATTAGCAGAACTGAGAGAAGGGGGGAGTCATGGATAGGGATAAGCTGGGAGGGAAAGGAATGGATGTATGGGAGAATCTGGGAGGGATGTATGGGCAGAACTGAGGGGAGTAAAAACTCACCTGACCCCTCAATCCATTCTCCCGGGTCGTCTTATCACCCAGAGGGCAACCAACCCCCCCCAAAAAAATCTTCAGGCTTCAGGAGAGGGACTAAAACAGGGCCCCCCTGTTTCCACCATCGCTGTGAAAAAGACATTCACTCATCTGTGCCCCTGAGATCCCTCCTGCCAGGTCTCTTCATCGGGGGGGGGGGGGGCTCCAGTTTCCCCCACAACCAAACTCTTCTATTGTGAAGAAAAGGGGCCCCCCTCCTCCAATCACCGGTGTTGTCATTGGCGGGGACATTGAGTGGTGTGGGACAGAGGATTTGAGGTGAGTAAAGAAAATTTAAATAAATGCCATTTACTCTGCTGTGTTTACATTTAACCCTTTGTGAACTGGTAAGGGCTCCATGAGACCCCTATACCCTAGAGGGGCGCGAGGGAGGCTAAGGTAAGGGGGTTTGGGGGTTTTGGGGGGGTTTCACCCCGCGGGACATCCCGATCTCGGATGTCCCGCGGGGAGGGAGGTGATCGGCCTGGGAATCTTATAGATTCCTGGGCCGATCACCCGAGGGTGATGGTCCACTTTAAGAGAAAGACCTCAAAATATGTATTCTCTGAAATACTGCCTGTGCCATGTGCTGCACATGAACAACAGTGTGAGCTTAGAGAGTTAAATGCTTGGCTCAAATCCTGGTGCAGGGCAGAAGAATTTGGGTTGCTAGACTACTGGGCTGACTTTTCATTGGGGTACAAACTGTATTCTACAGATAATTTGCACCTGAATGGAAGGGGGGCTGCTTTGCTGGGTAAAGCGATATTAGGGGTGGAGCAGTATTTAAATTAGAGATGATGGGGGAGGGCAAGAGAGAAAAACAAAGAGGAAGACAGGTTACTTAGGGAGGCAGCATATGATGGTGGGTGGAGAATTAGAAGGGAGAGGAAGATTGCTATGATGAATAAGGAAATCCATGTGTTGCAAACCAGCAGTGAAAAATTAGGCAGATGCATTAGTGCAGAAGCTAATACTAAAGCTAAATGTGTCAAACTAGATAGGAACTTATAGTGTATGTTCACAAATGTCAGAAGTCTGGCAAGTAAAGTGGGGGAGCTTGAGGCTCTGGTACTGGAAGAAAATATTGATGTTATTGGTGTGGCTGAGGCATGGCTGGATTCCACACCTGACTGGGGTTTTGCTCTATTTTGGAAAGACGGAGCAAATAGTAAAGGGAGCGGAGTGTGTTTCTATGTAACTCAAGAATTCAAAGGATATATTAATGAGAGGATACTAGCAGAAGACTGTGAGGATGCAGAATCCTTGTGCGCAGAAGTGAGGGGTGATGTAAACAATATTAAATACAATTTGGTGAAATCTATACAGACCCCCAAACATAACTAAGATAAAAGAGGGTCAGCTGCATAAACAGATAGAGCAGGTGTCACAGGCTGGTACAGTGGTGGAAATAGGGGACTTCAACTACCCAGGTATCGATTGGAGCCATGGTTCTGCTTTTACTACAAGAGGGAGAGCATTCCGCAGCTTGCTACACTATAACTATATGAATCAGTTCCTCACCACCTACTAGGGGTGATGCTCTTTTTGATCTGGTAGGATCAGTAACAGCCTGTGAAAATCTTGGTAGTATAGTTGTATTCAACATAAACTGCAACAAAGGTTTTCTGTCTGGCAGGGCAAAAACACTAACTTTTAGCAAGGCCAACTTCCACAGGTTCAGAGCTGCACTCTAGGATATAGACTGGGAGCATCTGTTGAGGAATAAGAATACAGATGGCAAATGTGATTGCTTTAAATCAATTGTGAGTACCAACATTGCAAAATGTATTCCTATGGGTAACAAAAGAGGCTAAAATTAAACCCCTCGTGGCTGGCAAGAAAAGGGCATCTAAAAATGTATAGCTGAAAGCTCAGCTGTAAAGTTAGGGCAGCCCACCGCTCCGGACATGTGTACACTCACTGCACGGATGGGTTAAATGCGGAGGATGAATTCCTATGTGTGCCCAAGCATACAATGGCCATCTATGCATTAAATTATTATTAAGCATAAATTAGTAAATAAGGCATTTATAGAAAAAGGTTTTGCAAAAGCACAAAATGAAAGAGATGTGGCCAAAGAAACCCTTAACGTTTTTTAAATACATACCATATTTTTCATCATATAAGACGCACCTGCCCATAGGACGCACCTATGATTTGGAGGAGAAAAAAAAAATTCTAAACTAAATGTTGTGTTTAAACCCCATTACATTACACCCTATGGGCAGTGTGTCATTCCCCCTCCCATTCCCAAAGGCAGTGTGGCATTCCCCCTCCCATTCCCCATAGGCAGTGTGGCATTCCCCCCCTCCCATTCCCCATAGGCAGTGTGGCATTCCCCCCCTCCCATTCCCCATAGGCAGTGTGGCATTCCCCCCCTCCCATTCCCCATAGGCAGTGTGGCATTCCCCCCCTCCCATTCCCCATAGGCAGTGTGGCATTCCCAGCCTCCCATTCCCCATAGGCAGTGTGGCATTCCCCCCCTCCCATTCCCCATAGGCAGTGTGGCATTCCCCCCCTCCCATTCCCCATAGGCAGTGTGGCATTCCCCCCCTCCCATTCCCCATAGGCAGTGTGGCATTCCCCCCCTCCCATTCCCCATAGGCAGTGTGGCATTCCCCCCCCTCCCATTCCCCATAGGCAGTGTGGCATTCCCCCCCTCCCATTCCCCATAGGCAGTGTGGCATTCCCCCCCTCCCATTCCCCATAGGCAGTGTGGCATTCCCCCCCTCCCATTCCCCATAGGCAGTGTGGCATTCCCCCCCTCCCATTCCCCATAGGCAGTGTGGCATTCCCCCCCTCCCATTCCCCATAGGCAGTGTGGCATTCCCCCCCTCCCATTCCCCATAGGCAGTGTGGCATTCCCCCCCTCCCATTCCCCATAGGCAGTGTGGCATTCCCCCCCTCCCATTCCCCATAGGCAGTGTGGCATTCCCCCCCTCCCATTCCCCATAGGCAGTGTGGCATTCCCCCCCTCCCATTCCCCATAGGCAGTGTGGCATTCCCCCCCTCCCATTCCCCATAGGCAGTGTGGCATTCCCCCCCTCCCATTCCCCATAGGCAGTGTGGCATTCTCCCCCTCCCATTCCCCATAGGCAGTGTGGCATTCTCCCCCTCCCATTCCCCATAGGCAGTGTGGCATTCTCCCCCTCCCATTCCCCATAGGCAGTGTGGTATTCTCCCCATCCGATTCCCATAGGAAGTGTGCTACTCCTCCATCCCATAGGAACTGTGGTACTCCCCCAATCTGATAGGCAGTGTGGCATCACTCCCTCCCATTCTCATAGGCAGTGTGGCATCCCCCCTCCCATTCCCCATATGGGCATTATGGCACCCCCCCTCCCATTCCCCATATAGGGAGTGTGGCATCCTGCCATCCCATTCCCCATATGGGCACTGTGGCACCCCCCATCCCATTCCCCATATAGGGAGTGTGGTACTCCCATCCCATTCCCCATATAGGGAGTGTGGTACTCCCATCCCATTCCCCATATAGGGAGTGTGGTACCCCCATCCCATTCCCCATATAGGGAGTGTGGTACCCCCATCCCATTCCCCATATAGGGAGTGTGGTACCCCCATCCCATTCCCCATATAGGGAGTGTGGCATCCCCCCAACCCATTCCCCATATAGGGAGTGTGGCATCCCCCCCTCCCATTCCCCATATAGGCAGTGTGGCATCCCCTCCCATCCCATTCCCCATATAGGAAGTGTTGCACCCCCCTCCCATTCCCCATATAGGCAGTGTTGCACCCCCCTCCCATTCCCCATATAGGCAGTGCAGCATTCCACCCCTCCCATTCCCCAGCACAAAATGAACCGAGATGTGGCCAAAGAAACCCTAAATGTTTTTTAAATACGTAACGTATATTCCAAGTATACAGCATGTCCTGCTCCAGAAGATTCCTTACACATGGGTAATACATCCACAAGATTGCGCTGGACTGCAGAAAACAGCTTGTGGCTCCTCCTGGCCCCATATAAATCAGGGACCTCCCACAAATTCCCCAGTTCTTATCTGCAGTCTGGGCTGCGAAGAATTGAAGATGGCTCTTTATGCTGCGCAGGTGAGCGGGGCTATTAGCCTGCAGCCCTGTAGGACTATTCCCACCCGTTCCGAACCCACTGCCCCCCAGCTTAGGCTGCACTGGTTTGGGTGAAGGTAGGCAGCACCGTGGTCTGGTGCTAAGGAGCGCTGCTCCAACCCCAGTCCCTGTCTTAAAGGGTAGGCGGTATAGGCCCTTGGTGAGCCGTATCGGATGCCCCTTCTGCTTTCTGGGGTCCCCTTATTCCCTGTCCCCTTAGTTGGGCCCCGTCCTTTAGGTTGGCTGCTGCTCTCTCCCTCCTCACTCTCCCTGGGGACATCTCGGGGGGGTGTATGTGTGCGGCGGCGGTTAATGCTTCATTTCTAGTCCGTTGCATGTGCGTTTTACTTAATATCGCCGCCGCTGCACACTTGTACTGCACTCCACGGACGGCGGCGACATCGCCTCGGGCGCTGTCGCGTCATCATTGGCTGGCCATATCACGTGGGCGTTCTTCGGGGGGAGGGGGGGGCTTGAGGATGAAGTTTCCACGTCACTTCATCCGCGGCCCGCCCTTCGAGGTATATGCGGGCGCCATTTTGACTTTCTGTGCTGCGTGGCTGCTCTCTACCTACCGCGGTCCGTAAGTGCCCCTGTGGGGTGGCTCTTTTTTTGTGTTGATTTATTTGAATTGTTATGCTTATGGGGATGTCTGCTTATGTCTTTCAGGCGGGTCAAACTTTTTGTGGTTTCTCCCAGTCCTCTCCCCTTAATTTAGCGCTAATCCTATATTGGAGGGCTATTGTACTTGTATATCTCCCACTTCCCTAGCGGGCTCTTGGGGCATCCCGGGTAGCTATTTTTAGCGTTAATCCTATATTGACCTGCGGTGCCACATTAATCACCATATGGAGGCTTCTCAGGATAATGTGCTTGGGGTTCATTCGGGACAAGCCCAGCTGTGTATTGCGTGTGGGGTATCCCCTGTAAGTGATGACGTTAGGGTTTGTGTACCCTGCGCCCAGCAGGTACTTGCGCTGCAGTCTGGGTTACCTGTGGCTGGGCCTAGTGCTGCGCCCCCTCTGGCTTCGCCTACCCCCCCATGCTTACATCTGACTCCTAGTGAGGTGCATACCAGTGGGGAGTCTCAACCTGATTTGGCTGCACGTGTGGTCAGCATTGAAAAGCATATTGCTGAGTCTGCCCCGCGTAAGGCTTCTGCTAAGAAGCGGCATTTATCACCTGCTGTTTCTCTCTTTCCAATGGAGGCCGAGGAAATGTTTGACATTACTGGTTATACTCCCCTGGAGGAAGGGGAATTGTTTTCTGATTCAGAATCATCTGAGGAGCAGCCTAAGGTTTATGGTGATACCGGGTCGGGGGCTGACCCATGGTCCTCAAATGACACTGACAGGCTTTTGGCTCATATTTTTGAAGTGCTCTGTATTTCCCCTCCTGCCGTGGCTCCGCAGCAGCAGGGTGAGCTTTTTCATACGGCTAGACCACGCTTGAAGTTTCCTGAACAAACTCACTTTAATAATCTGGTGCTCAAAGAATGGGAACGGCCTAGCAACCTCCCTGGGGTGCCAAAGAGTTGGGATAAGAGGTATCCCTTTCCCGCTGAGGTGGTTAAGCATTGGTCATGTCCTCCCGAAGTGGATGCACCTGTTCTGGGGCTGTCCAATACTTCTGTCATGCATTCCCCTGACACTACTACTCTGAAGGATGGTGTGGACCAGCGCATGGACCAGCTGGCTTGCCATGCTTTTGCCTGTGTGGGGACCGCGCTGCGCCCGGTTTGTGCTTCTGCCATTACAGCTGTTGCTATTAAGGGCCTGCTCAAGAGTCTCTTAGATGGGGCCTCTGATGACGCAGGAGGAGAAGTGTATGGTTCTCTCCTGCTTTGCTATGAATTTGTTGCCTATGTTTTGTCTGCTATGGATGATACTATTAGAATGTGTGGGAGGACATCTGCTCTGCTGGTGGCTATACGCCGCTCTGTCTGGCTGCGTCAGTGGGTAGCTGATAACGCTACTAAGAAGGCTCTCACTGGCTTTCCCTTTAAGGGGCTGCGCCTCTTTGGTGAACGCTTGGACTTGTTTGCTAAGGGCGGCAGGTTACCTCAACGTAGGAGGCAGTCCCGGCCCTTTCTGGGTACAGGTGCCTTTCTCCCTTCCTTCCGTGGTTCCAGAATTGGGCGAGGAGCCTCCTTTGCTGGGGCCCGCGGAGATTATTGGGGAAGGGGCAGAGGACGTGGCCCCCCCGGGCCCGCCTGGGGTCCCAAGCCTAAGTCCTCCCCCAAGCCCCCTCAGGCATGAAGGGGCGCCCTCAACCATCGAGGTGGGGGGATAGCTTCGGCTCTTTGCTCACGTCTGGAGGCTTCACGTCTCAGACCGGTGGATTCAGGAGGTAGTATTCTCCGGTTACAAGATAGAGTTTGCAGCCTGGCCACCCCCAAGATTTATCAAATCCCAGATGGCTCAAAACCCCCTGTCAGCTCAGGGTCTGTGCCTTGCTGTTCAAAACCTTTTGGATTTGGGGGGTCAACTGCCCGGTGCCTTTCAGGGAAAGGGGCAGAGGCTTCTATTCCAATCTTTTCACTGTCTCCAAAAGGACGGGTCCCTCAGACCCATCCTGGATTTAAAGCGCCTCAACAAGTTTGTCAGATTCAGGTATTTTTGCATGGAAACCCTGCGCTCTGCAGTCAATTCACTGCCCTCGGGCGACTTCATGACATCTGTAGACATCAAGGATGCTTACCTTCATGTCATCAAAAATTTCTCAGGTTCGCTCTGGGAGATCAGCACTATCAGTAATGGCTCTACTGAGATCATTCGCATCCTTCCTTAGTTGGACGACATTCTCATCACTTCTCAGTCCTTCCAGCAGGCAGAGCTTGATACCCAGAGGGTGGTGTCCACACTGGAGTCTTTTGGCTGGGTGATCAACCACCCCAAGTCTTCCCTGTCCCCGTTCTTGGTGAGGTCCTTTCTGGGCATGACTGGATACGTCTCAGGTCAAGATCCTTCTCCCTCAGCAGAAGGTGAAGTGTCTTCAAGCTCAGAACCAAGGCGGTTCCATACACTCCGTTTCATATGAGACCTCTCCAACTTCACCTCTTGTCAATATGGACCCTGTGTCCCTAGATCAGGTGTTTGTTCTGTCCCCTCTGGCCAGGCGGTCTCTCTCGTGGTGGCTGGACTCAAGGAACCTGTTGGTGGGCAGATCCTTTCTGACCCTTTGCTGGGAGACAGTCACCACGGATGCCAGTCTGACCGGTTGGGGGGGCTTCTGGAAGTCCCTGCATTTCCAGGGTCAGTGGGGTCCTCAGGAGACCCACACTCCTATCAATATTCTGGAACTAAGGGCGATAAGGTTGGTTCTCACTCAATTGACCCCACACCTTCGGGGTCGGGCTGTTCAGGTCCGCTCAGACAACCAGACAGCAGTTGCCTACATCAATCATCAGGGAGGGACCTGGAGCAAGCGGGCTCTCAAGGAGGTGTCCCTGATTCTGTCCTGAGTGGAGGAGAATGTCCCCTGTCTCTCAGCTGTGTACATCCCGGGGGTGAAGAATCTAGAGGCAGATTCCCTCAGCAGGGTGATATCTCGTCTGGGGGAGTGGTCCCTCAGCAGCAGGGTGTTTCGCTCCCTGTGCCACCGTTGGGGTTGGCCGGATGTGGATCTGTTTGTGTCCCTTCACAATCACAAGCTTCCAGTTTTTGTCTCTCTGTCCCAGGACCTTCTGGCCTTGGCCATGGATGCGCTAGCAATGCCTTGTAAGAGCTTTCAGCTCCTTTGTGTTTCCTCCGTTCCCTCTGCTGTGCAGGGTGCTGTTGGCCCCCTGTTGGCCAAGAAGAGTGTGGTTCGCAGACATCGTGCAGTTGGCAGTATGCCCTGCCCAAGGTTCCAGATCTGCTCACTCAAGGACAGCTACGCCATCCCAATTTACAAAGCCTGGCTGCTGAAACCTCCATCTTGATGGAAAAGGGGCTGCCTGCCTCTGTTGTTAGTACCATGATTCAGGCTAGGAAGAAGTCCTTGTCATCTATCTACTATAGGGTATGGCATTCTTACATTGACTGGTGTAAGTCTAGGTTGCTTCCCTGTCGGGTGTTTTCTATCCCCAGGATTCTGGAATTCCTGCAACATGGTTTGGATTTGGGTCTTCAACTTAGTACCCTCTATTTTCTTCCAAAGATCTTTTGCCAATCATCGTCTGGTTAAGACCTTTTTTCAGGGGGTTACTCACATGCCTCCTCCTCGTAAGCCTATGTTACCAGTCTGGGATTTGAACTTGGTATTGTCGGCCTTGCAGGGGTCTCCCTTTGAGCCCTTGCCTCCGGCCCCTTTGTCTATTTTGACGCTTAAGGTAGCCTTTTTGGTGGCTATCACTTCTGTTAGGCGTGTTTCTGAGTTGGCGGTGCTTTCTATCAAACCTCCTTACTTTGAGAGACGCCAGGACAAGGTGGTGTTTCGTTTTAAGCCAGATTTTCTGCCTAAGGTTGTGTCTGCTTTTCATCTCAATCAGGACATTGTCTTGCCTTCTCTGTGCCCTAATCCTAATAACTCTAAGGAGCAGGTATTACATTCTCTGGACGTGGTTAGAACTCTGAAGTTCTATTTGGTGGCTACTGAACCTTTCAGGAAGACTGATGCTCTTTTTGTTCTCCCTTCTGGGCCTAAGAAGGGTTTAGCTCCTGCTAAGTCCACCATCAGCAAGTGGATCTGTCAGGCTATAATTCAAGCCTATTCTGCTAAGGGGAAGGAACCTCCTTTCCGCCTTACTGCTCATTCTACTCGTGCTATTGGTGCCTCTTGGGCTTTTCAGCGCCAAGCTTCTGTTGAACAAGTTTGCAAGGCTGCTACTTGGTCTTCTGTTCATACCTTTTCTAAGTTTTACAAGGTTGATGTTAGGGCCTCAGCTGATGCTGCTTTTGGCCGCAAAGTTCTGCAGGTGGCAGTGGTTTAAACTGCCCGCTGTTGCTTTTGGGGATCCCACCCTACCTTACGGACACTGCTATTGGATGTCCCATGTGTAAGGAATCTTCTGGAGCAGGATGTGCTGTATACTTGGAATAATACAATTCTGTGATTACTCACCTGTAGAATTGGTATTATAAGTATACAGCACATCCTGCTCCATCCCACCCTTATTATCATTATTCTTAGTTACCTCTGTATGGTGATTGTTCATATGTTCATTTTGAATTATGGTTATTATAGTTCTCCCGGCTTGTCAATACTGGGGAATTTGTGGGAGGCCCCTGGTTTATATGGGGCCGGAGGAGCCACAAGCTGTTTTCTGCAGTCCAGCGCCATCTTGTGGATGTATTACCCATGTGTAAGGAATCTTCTGGAGCAGGACGTGCTGTATACTTATAATACCAATTCTATAGGTGAGTAATCACAGAATTGTATTTTTTCGTTCTATAAGCTTGAAAACTGGCTGTAGGATCGTGTGCAGAGTGTTGTGGTTAATGACACCTACTCTGAATGGTTACCGGTTGTAAGCAGTGTACCCAAGGGTTCAATGCTGGGCCTATTATTATTCAGTTTGTTTATAAACACAGAAGATAGAATTAAATGCACTGTCTGTTTTTGCAGATGATACAAAGATATGTAGCACAGTGCAGTCTATTGATGTTCACAAGCTTCAAGCTGACTTGGACACTTTGAGTGTCTGGGCATCCACTTGGCAGATGAAGTTCAATGTGGAGAAATGTAAAGTCATGCACTTGGGGTCTAATAACCTGAAGGCCACATATAACCTCAGGGGAGTAAAAGCGGGAGAATCACTTGTTGAGAAGGATCTGGAGGTACTGGTAGATTACAGGATAAATAACATGCAATGTCAAGCAGCTGCTTCCAAGGCCACCAAGATATCATGCATTTAAAGGAACCATGGAATCGCAAGATAGGGAAGTAATTTTGCCACTTTCTCCCTTTGTCCTTTAGGACAATCCCTGGAGAACACATACTGAACATAGTTTTAAAACCCCACCCCTTCCTCTGCAATTCAGTTTTTGTGTTTCCTCCTAGGAAACCATTGGACAGTAGGTTACGTCCTGCTTATTTTTTTCAGCTCCAGGAGACGCCTGGAGAAGCCCGCTGAACCCCCAGACCCTAGTTTTGCCGGATGGCGTTCACCCGAGGGTTGTCCCCCCATAGTTTTTAGTGTACTAGTTGTACAGTTTCCTTCTCCCCCCCCCCCACTATTGCCATTGCAACTGTTCTGTGAAACAGGGAAGGCTTGTCCTCTCGCGCCCCCAGCACTCACTGAGGCCCATAGAAGTGCTTCCCGCAGGCAGTGGCGGAGTGGTGAGGCTAGGAGGGTCAGTGATGTGCCATTCCGGTTCTGGCGGCGATGTCACTTCCGGGGTGGCTACGATCTCCTTGCAAACCGGAAGCACTACCTGCTCCAGCATGTGGGGACGGGAGACTAATCCCAGCTGATCTCAGAGTGGTGGCTATGCGGGGGGACCCTTGGAATCCCTGACGGCTGCAGATCTAAGGTCAGACGTGGTTGGGAAAGGGTGACTGCAGCAGATCAGCTTCCCACACCTAGCAGAGATGCCTCAGGATAAACTGGTGCTTGTTTTCTGCTGATGACACGTCTTGGGGTATATATACATGTAATGTATTATGTTGTCTCCTTAGCCTAACCCACCTAAAGTTACAGAAAAGGACAGGGAAAAGGAGCCCCACAAGAAAAAGCCCAAGGATCCAGGCCCATTAAATGTTGTGCTGAGCACATTGTGTCAACTATGTTTACTGCTCAAAATGAGGGGGGGGGGGGGGTCTGCGGCATTATACAGGTAAATGTTAGACATGAGAAACAAAATGGCTTCCTTCTAGGAGTCTCAGAAGCCACTTAGTACCAAGGCTGGAGCATCCACCTCAGGCATATTCATTCCTGCGTCATCAGCACCACAGATGCAGGAAACCAGACCCCCGTGACCCTTACGGCGAATTTGTCTACCCCTATGGACCCTTATGGTTCAAGTACCACTCAGTTGGAAATAGACTCAAAAAGTGGATGCTCTGGCCCAGCCTTGGTGTTTCTACCTAGCATATGCCTTTCCTCCTCTCAGACTCCTCCCTCTTCAAGAAAATAGCTGGGGAAGAGATCAACATTCCTCTGATAGTGCCATATTGGCCAAAGAGGGCTTGGTTTTCAGAGCTAAAGGATCATTGGGTCCTTGGGAGCTGCTAAAGATTCCGAATCTCCTTAATCGGGGGGGGGCCTATTATACACCAAGATCTTAACAGACTTTGACTCTCTGCATGGATTTTGAGGGGACCCTCATATAGCAGAAGGGTTGTTTGGCCAGAGTTATCAGAACCTTGCTGGATAACTGCAAATCTGTTAAAAGACAAAATTATGCCAAGGTTTGGAAGTGCTATTCTTCTTTTTGTGAGGTTAACAAATTGAAGACAACTTACATTCTGTCTTATTTAGGGTGAATGTTTGATTTAAAGCCCAGAAAAACAATAAATAATCCTTTCAAAAGTCTCAGCTGAACACTTATTGTGCAAAATAGTGAAAAATGGTCTGGTATAAGGTGGCGACAAAATCTCTAGGTAGGCTGGCACTTAATGGAAGAGCAGGATGGAAAGATGGATGGATGGCTACAACTGGGAGGAGCAGATGGATAGGCAGAACTGAGGGGAGAGGGATGGATAGGAGGGGTGAGCTGGGAGGAGAGGGATGGATGGCTAAAGCTATGAGGAGAGGATATATGTGGGCAGGACTGAGGGATGGATCATGGATGGGATGAGAGGAGCTGGGAGAAAGAGATATGATGGATGAGCAGAGCAAGGAGGAGATGATGAATAGGCAGAACTGAGGGGAGAGGGATGGATAGGAGGGGTGAGCTGGGAAGAGAGGGATGGATGGCTAGAGCTATGAAGAGAGGATAGATGGGCAGGGCTGGATGAAAGGAGCTGGGAGAAAGATATGGATGAGCAGAGCAAGGAGGAGCTGATGGATAGGCAGAACTGAGGGGAGAGGGATGGGTAGGAGGGGTGAGCTGGGAGGAGAGGGATGGATGGCTAGAGCTATGAGGAGAGGATACATGGGCAGGACTGAGGTATTGATTGGATGAAAGAAGTTGGGAGAAAGGGATATGATGGATGAGCAGAGCTAGGAGGAGCTGATGGATAGGCAGGTCTATTACAGTGATACAAGATTAACACAGTTCTTTGGTTTTGCGTGCATTGTTCTGTGAGTTATTTACTCTGTAACCTACTTTTGGGACGCCCCACAACACTAAAATCCTGCCATACTTACCATCGAAATCATTCCAACATTCAATAGGCAAATAGATCATTTATTGATGTAGATCCGCACGTTAAACCCCAAATGGGACAAATGAGAACAAGGTACATGGACTTAAATGAGGGGCATTTGTGAGGTATGTAGTTGCCCTTTCTTTCTGGAAGCTTCTATAGAGTATTTGTGTGGTGCGGAGGCGTCGCTGTGGATTATAGAGTGCGCGCTGTTTGCAGCCCCCAGAGAGCAGCGCTGGCAGTGGGCGCCCGTGCCATGTGATGCGGCTCAGCCTCCTCCGCTCCGGGCTTTAGAGGCAGCCGGTGCCGGATCTACTTGGCGTGCTGGAGGAGGTGCCTGTGGTGCTCGGAGGGATCCGCTGCGGCCGCTAGTACAGGCGGGGGAGAGTCCGGGGACGGTGACGCGCAGACGGAAGTGTACCGGGAGGGAGCTATAGGCTGGAGAGGCCGCTCAGGAGGAGGAGGAGGCGGCGGCGGGGTGTCCGGGGCCCGGCGCCCAGGTGAGCGCTGCCACGTCCATGGTGGACTGTGTCACTCCGCGACCAGCTGACACTGACAGCCGGAGGGAGAGGAGTGATGTCACTGGAGATTAACCCTTCCCGTGCCTCGCCCTCTTATTACTGGCTCCAGGCTCAGCCCAGCTGTCGCCCGGGGGCTACACAAATAATGGCATATTATAATCTGCCCCCACAATGGCGGGGCCATCACCTCACACTCTAATACTTTGTATTGCTAGACTATAGGCTTTCAGGACTTGCCTACAGGAACACCAGCGATTGCTCCCTTGGGCCCTTCACCAAAGTAGCCTTCAGCCCTTGATGCTGTGGTCTATTGAGTGCCTGGGCCTTAGTATTGGTCCATTGTACAGGGCCAGCGCTCAAGCAATACTGTACACATATCCCTGTATGATGTTATTATTCAATGGGCTGGAGTTTCTGATAATGCTGGATTTTCTATAGCGGGAGCACAGCTTGTGCACTACTTTCTGTTATTGTGTTCCATGCGCTATGTATAGATTATTTGTGGTTTTCCAGAGAGTGCACACAGACCATAGTTTGGCATAATGTGTATGTGTGCAAGTATGGGCCCTTAGAGCAGGGCTAGAGTCAGCACTGGGCATACCAGGGAGCCACCTCATATGGTGGTCATGTGACACACCTCAATGTTGAGCAGGCGACCATTCCCTATACCTAGGCAGCCCCTATGCGGGATACAGGGGCGTGCGGCAACCAGGACTGAGCATCAGCCAGGGGCAGACTGACCTCTGGGAGATTGGTTCTCTCACTCTTTCTTTCTGTCATTCCTTCTTTCTTTCTTCCTTCCTTTCCTACTCACGTTCTTTCCTTATTTCCTTTCTACATTTCTTACTCACGTTCTTTACTTCCTTTCTAAATTTTTTACTCAACATTCTTTCCTTCCCTTCTACATTTCTTACTCGCGTTCTTTCCTTCCTTCCTTTCTACATTTCTTACTCACGTTCTTTCCTTCCCTTCTACATTTCTTACTCACATTCTTTCCTTCCTTCCTTTCTACATTTCTTACTCACGTTCTTTCCTTCCCTTCTACATTTCTTACTCACGTTCTTTCCTTCCTTCCTTTCTACATTTCTTACTCACGTTCTTTCCTTCCTTCCCTTCTACATTTCTTATGTTCTTTCTTTCCTTCCTTTCTACATTTCTTACGTTCTTTCCTTCCTTCCTTTCTACATTTCTTACTCGCGTTCTTTCCTTCTGCTACTTCTTCTTTTTTTTTTTTCTTTCTTTACATTTATTACAATCATTCCTTTTTCCATCATGCTTTCTTTCCTTCTCAGTCAGGCAGCTATGCCAGAATGGGGGACTGGAATCTCGAGCGCCTTAGGAAAAAAGTTTTTGCATTTTGACGGGAAAATTGACCTTAAAGGGAAAAGCAATGATACGAGCCCAGATCAGATCGTGGCACTTCGGTCGCCCCAGGCTTGTTGCCTCTATCTGCTCCTTTAAACAGGACCAAAACCCATGACTTTCATTATCCTCAGTTTTGGTCTGCCCCTTTTGGGCACTCCGGTTCGGAATGCCCCCACTGTGTGAAGCCCTACTGTTCTATTCACCCCTTCTCCCTCCAACTGCATCCAATCAGCTTCTCTGGCCGCTCATGTTAAAGTGCTGCTGGAGATGCTGTATAGAATCCCAGCCGTGCACATTGGCGGTGTGCAGCGTCACTCACAGCGCTTCGGCTCTGTGCAGCTATGCCTTCAAAAACCTGGAGCTGGCCCTGCCTTGGATTCTGTTCTATAGATGACCCCTAGGCACTCCAGGCTGACTCAGGATCTGGTCATGCAACCCAAGACTTGATACCTTGCCCAAAGCCTGCTTGCGGACTTTGTGCCCATAACACTGCCCAAAAACTACATTTACAGTGTGCTACAGGAAAGTGAGGGGAGGTGCATGGGGCAGGCCTTATTATTGCCTTTTTCTGGGTTGTCCCTGTAGAGAGGACAAAAAAAAATGAATGTTTGTCATCTAAGACCTGCAGTATGGGTATGTGAGGGCATCCAATTGAGGGATATCCCACAGAGCAGATGGGAAAACTCAATCCCACTTCTATTCTACTATATGGAACCCTGATGTAGGTGTATAATGGGGTCCAGGAACAAGCTTGGTGCTTGTATGTAGTGTGTGGCCCCATAGTTGCTTCTCTTTAAAGGAAAACCTCCTTTTGTGCATTTTTGGGTGTTCTGCCTTGTTGTTCATCTCTTCTGCCTTATTGTTCATCTCTAACCTGTGTGTTAGGATTGTCTAAGATTGTGCCCCCCTCAGACCTGTGATTCACTTATCAGCATGCTGTTTCCAAGTTTCTTATGTTCCTGTGTGTCTGTGATTCTAACATGTAAGTGAGTAAAAATGGACTACATTCCTATAATCCTTCCGCTGTAATAGGTGAGCTTATCATCAGTTTTGGCTAAGTCAAGCAGCAGTAATGACTTAGCCAGGTGAGTGTCAGTAACACTTTAGCTACTGGTACACAAGATTGTGATCTCAATCAGGGCAGATGGTGTTAAACCTGTCATCTCTGGCTTAGCAAATCAGATGTTTAGCATACTTCACATTTACCAAAGGCGGGGACCTAGCAATTTCATCTCCCAGCATCGGCAGCCCTCGTTTCTCTCTCCACATATGCCTATTTCATTCATTGCAAAGCGGGTTCCATTAATTGAGTCGGTGTGTTATATGGGGTGAAGCCAACCTTATGGGCGCTGCCATGTCTACCTGGCGCTGGAGGAAGGGGATCGCTCATTCTCCTTCATATTGCTAAGTATGAGGACATCAGCTCTGCACAGAGGAGCTGTGGGGGCAAAAGGTGAGTATAGACATGATTTTTAACATGCTTGTACAGGGACTCTAACTTGCTTCTCTCTTTCTTCCTTTTTATGTATTCTACTTCAGTAGAATTTTCTGTGGTGAAACTTTGTGCATTTTGGAGCTTTTTTGCATTAGTTTTTGTGGCTTAGTGTGGCCTTGTGGATATTGACAGGCTTGGGGCATATTTGTGCAGTACGGTGACGTTCCCTTGATGTTTATCATCAGGAAAGTTCTGTCGCATGAAGTTTAAGTGGACCTTCACCCTGAATAAGGGCATATCTTATATGTTTCCCACACCCTGCACATTAAAATTCATCCTAACTTCATATACTGCATGTTATGAGCCTTTAAACATCCAAGATGGCGGCTCATGGAACATCAGGCAGCTTGCAAACAGGAAGTGTCTTCTGACTGTGTCGCTCTGCATTGAGAGATTGCTGTCCTTTCCCTGACCCTAGCTCTGCTCTGTGTGTGCAAAGCACAGCTATAACCCCACCCCTGCACTTTATCCGGCTCTCCTCTCTTCAGTATGTGTGATGGTTCTGAATCAAGATGGTGGCGCCTGTATCCTAGAGTCCTGAACAGAGTTGCAGCCCGGGAGGGGGGGGGGGGCTAAAGAATAATAAGTGACAAAAAACTTAAAGTATATTGATTTTAGATGCTGTGAAATAGTTTAAGGGTTTGGGCTTTTCACTAAATCATGCTGAAGGTCCAGTTTAATCAGCTTGTTGGCTCCTAGAAATGTTGCGCAGAGGCGCCTCTCCTACGTGGTCTCTTCTAGTGGCGGTCATAGAAACATAGAAGGTTGACGGCAGAAGGAGACCATACGGTCCATCTAGTCTGCCCTTATGTGTATACTGTATGTTCTCTTTATCTTAGGATAGATGTGTGCTTATCCCAGGCATGTTTAAATTCAGTGACTGTTGATTTCTCAACTACCTCTGCTGGAAGTTTGTTCCAAGCATCTACTACTCTTTCTGTAAAATAATATTTTCTAACATTGCTCCTGATCTTCCCCCCGACTAGCTTCAGGTTGTGCCCCCTTGTTCTATCAGTAA
The DNA here is from genome assembly GCA_027917425.1 of Gastrophryne carolinensis. Taxonomy (NCBI): domain Eukaryota; kingdom Metazoa; phylum Chordata; class Amphibia; order Anura; family Microhylidae; genus Gastrophryne; species Gastrophryne carolinensis. Next base: position 98,283,921 of record CM051239.1, on the reverse strand, counting down.
GTTTCTTCTTAAAAACAATTCCCTCCTGAACCTTATTCAATCCTTTCACATATTTAAAGGTCTCAATCATGTCCCCCCTCTCCCTTCTTTCCTCCAGACTGTACAAATTAAGTTCTTTAAGTCTCTACTGATAAGTTTTAAGTTTAAGTCCTTCCACCATTTTCGTTGCCCGCCTTTGGACACGTTCTATTTGAATAATGTCTTTTTGCAGGTAAGGTCTCCAGAACTGCACACAGTATTCTAGCTGTGGCCTTACCAGGGCTCTATACAGCGGCATCACAACCTCCCTCTTCCTACTGGTGATGCCTCGAGCTATGCAGCCGAGCATCCTGCTTGCTTTTCCCACTGCCTGGCTACACTGTCCACTCATCTTGCAGCTATCAGTAATCAGTATCCCTAAATCTCTCTCCTCAGAGGTCCTGGCTAACACAGTACTGTCTATACGGTACTCAGAGCAGGGATTCCTTCTACCCAAGTGCATGATTTTACATTTAGAGACATTAAACTCTAGTTTCCACAGTTTTGACCATCTATCCAGTAAAGCTAAATCATTTTCCATGTTGCAGACACCTCCGGGAATATCCACCCTATTACTAACCTTTGTATCATCAGCAAACAGACAAACTTTTCCTACCAGGCCTTCTCCTATGTCACTTACAAATATATTAAAAAGAATGGGGCCCAGGACAGAGCCTTGCGGCACACCACTTGTAACTCGCCTTTGTTCAGATTGCACGCCATTAACAACAACTCTCTGATACCGATCCCTCAGCCAACTGGAAATCCACTGAACTATCCAGGGATTGAGTCCTACCTTCAATAACTTATCTATGAGCTCCTTATGTGGTACAGTGTCAAAGGCTTTGCTAAAATCCAGATAGGCGATATCCACAGCACCACCTTCATCTAACATTCATTGGTGGAAATGCTTTTGTTTCTTTGTTACCAAAAAGTCCTTCTAAGCATCTCAGTATGTTTCTTTCTTCATGTTCATAAAGTGAATCTCCAACCAAATGTTATTTTTCTCTGTGACCCTCTTATGGATTAGCCTCATGTCCTGTGTGTGATGTTGATGTGATGGTTTACCACAACAGAAGTGTCACTTTTAGAGCATCCCCATTCCTAGGCTAATGACACACATGGCTTCTTTTGGCTCGGTCATCCTAATGAAATGATCCAAGGCCCGTGTGTATGCAAGCTAGATATTTGTTTGCTTCAAATAGATTTCTATTGATTTATTGCTGGCGTAGCATTTGTCTCTTGGGTGATAACATACATTTATACTGAACCACTCCTGAGATGTGTCACATGCTGCACTGCTGCATATTCATCTTTTTCTGTTCCTGTAGAGAAGTCGTTCCTCCCTGTGTCTTCATTGCAGTTTCATACCTTCCAACTTTTCAGGGTGGGAAAGAAGGACAATTTTTAAGTTACCTCCCTCCTGAACCATAAGACAACATGGAATCTGTACACAGCTACAGGGGTTTGGGTGGTTTGATCTTCGGGACAAAAATTAGAATAGATATTTTTGATTAAAATCTAAAAATAGCACCTCAACTCTTGGAATTCTAGCTAAAGTGTTTGAAGCTTTTAGGTTTACTTTAAATCTGACCACCAGCCCCGGGCTTCCTTTTTTCATGGAGTACCACTTACCATTTTACATTTCTAAAGTACCACCCAAGCAGCACGAATACAGATTTCCACAGGAGGTTTGAGGTTCTATACTGACTAGGGGTGTGAATTGGCAAGAATCTGGTGATACGACACGTATTGCGATACACGTATGACGATACGATATGTCCCGATTCTGTCTCAAAGATGATATATTGCGATATTTTTTTATTAATTAAAAATAAAATGTAATTAAAAAAAGACATAGTGTCCCCCTTCCGGGGGGGGGGGGGGGGGGGGCATTTTTGGGGGAATTTTAAGGGTTGAAAAACCCTTAAAATTCTCCCCCAAAGATGCGTGAGGTCCTCCTACCCAGCATAACCAGCTGGATACCAGCTATGGGGGCTTGTAGAACAATCTACAAGCTGGCATAGCCTAACAGTCACGCACTCTTCTGCAGTACTTGACAGAATCTTTTTTCTGACACCGCTAATACTGAACCAGCAATGCAAGCTCTTCTGTTGCCAATGCAGTCATCCCATGATTCTCCACTCCTGTAGCTTGTTTATTGGAGCTGTAGTAGTAGCTGTTCTGCAGGGTCTTAAAGCGGACCTTCACTCTGAATAAGAGCCTATCTTATATGTTTCCCACACCCTGTACATACAGATTGCTCACATTAAAAATTATCCTACCTGCATCTACTGCATGTTATGAGCCTTTAAACATCCAAGATGGCGGCTCATGGAACAACAGGCAGCCTGCAAACAGGAAGTGCCTTCTGACTGTGCTGCTCTGCATTCTGGGATTGCTGACCTTCTCCTGACCCCAGCTCTGCTCTGTCTGAGCAAAGCACAGCTATAACCCGCCCCCTGAACTTTATCCCACTCTCCTCTCCTCAGTAAGTGTCATGCTTCTTAGGCAAGATGGCGGCGCCCTAAAGTCCTGAACAGAGTTGCAGCCCAGTGGGTGAAAGAATAATAAGTAAGTGACTAAAAACGTCAAATGTATTAATTTTAGATTCTGGGGAATAGTTTAAGGGTTTGGGCTTTTTAAAAAATTATGGTGAAGGTCCAGTTTAATGCACAGACTACAATCTTGTCTTATGGTTTAGAAGTGTGAAGATAAGGTACCAGGAGGGCAACTGCCATAGACACACACAGGTAACAAAGATTCTCTACAGGATATATAATATAGGATATGAATTTGCAACAGTGCAGCATGTGAGATATCTCAGGAGTGGTGCAGTATTAAAGTGGACCAACACCCAGGATTTTCACTATCCTGGGTTTTGGTCCACTTCCGAGCATGCTGGCTGGCACATATTGCGCTTCCCTCTAACAGGGAGCGCGTCCGTGCTGGCCATTTGCTAGAGAGTAGCGCGAGATGTGGCTGCGGCCCGTGCATGCACATTTGGACCGGAGTAAGGTTAGAGGGCGTCCTGGGGGGTTTCACACAGCGGGGCATCCTGATTTTGGATTCCCCGCAGGGAGGGATCGGATCGGCCTGGGAATCTTATAGATTCCCGGTCCGATCAATAGGGTGTTGGTCCACTTTGACCACCAGTCACGTTGAGTACCACCAATAGTACTTAAAGCGGACCTTCACCCTGAATAAGAGTCTATCTCATGTTTCCCACACCCTGTACATACAGATTGCTCACATTAAAAATCATCCTACCTACATCTACTGCATGTTATGAGCCTTTAAACATCCAAGATGGTGGCTCATGGAACATCAGGCAGCGTGCAAACAGGAAGTGCCTTCTGACTGTGCTGCTTTCTGCATTGACCCCAGCTCTGCTCTGAGCAAAGCACAGCTCTAACCCCGCCCCCCTGTACTTTATTCCTCTCTCCTCTCGTCAGCATGTGTGATGCTTCTGAGTCAAGATGGCGACGCCCATATCCTATAGTCCTTAACAGAGTTGCAGCCCAGTGAGGGAATTAAAAGTGATTAAAAACGTAAAATATATTATAATGGGGAATCATTTTTTAAGGGTTTGGGCTTTTCAATAAATCATGGTGAAGGTCCGAGCTAAGAACAATTTGGATACAGAGTGGAAAAAATACTTGTCTTGTTGCTGAGATCCTTCTCCAATTGTCACTGCGAGACTCCACAACATCACAGTAAAAGAGGTTCCCCATGTGCCGGGAAACTAGGACCTTAGGCCTTAGGCTTGCGATTACGGTCGAGCAGGCCGCACAATTGATGTGTGAAGGGCGTTCAGCGCTAGTGCTGTCCACTCAGAGGGAGAAGGATTAGCTAGCGCTGCACCCTCATGCCGCTGCTGGCTACTATGCGCTACTATGGGCAGATTTTGTCAGGCGGCTGTGGGGCGCTCTTCTGAACGTGTGAATGCTCTGCATCCGCCCTGGTGTGAAACCAGCCTTGGTAACTTGTGAAATATAGCAGATGTGTTGTTACTGCAATGATTGGGTGACTCACAAGTTTAAATGACCCCACACCCAGGGCATCACAGCTTGGTTAAAAGTCAATAGAAAGCCTGGGAATTATACTAGCTATAGCATTATACTAACTATAGCAAGAACAACACTGAAACGGCCTTCCTTACTCTATCCAACGCTTTTGACAATGGCTATTGAGATCCATTTGGCCCTAATGACAGCCATGGTCTCTCCTAAAGATAAACCTTTTTGTTTAGTAATTGAAAACAGGAAGTGGGGGTAACTTTTCCCCCAATGTAGTCCCAAAAACTTTTAATTCCTCTAATTCCTGTTGCATGGGGGCAAACCAGCAAGAAAGTGGTGCCAGGTTCTACTTGTCCAGTACAAATGACTTATTTAGTTTGATGCCCTGTTTGTTTTCACTGATGATCCTTCTGAATGAAATGCTGCAGACCATTCCACCATTAGTAGAATAAAAGAAATCTCGTAAGTCAAATGTTAAGTCTCCTCCCCTTTTTTGAGTGACTGGCCATTCTACAAGGGTGGGTCTTCCCGGCGCTCTACTTCCAAAGTTATGGTTGACCAGGTCTGCAAAATTCAACAAGATTGTTAGTGTCTCCAGCTCGTGCAGCTCTTGGCTGCACGATTTTGCAAGTAATATTCTCCAATGTGTTGTTGGTGGGTCAAGGGCGTAGGGGAAAATTATTTCTTTACTTAAAGGTTTCCAGTATTGTGTGCCAAATTGATGTCTTCAATGTGCTGAGCGTATCTGTATTTTCTCAAAACATGCTTAGGGCAGCATACTACTGCGATATTAAGGCCCCAAGGTAGGAACACATGACCACCAGAATATACAAAAGCTTTAGCTCCTCCTCCAGACACCAGTTCTTTGTGTTCCTGAACCACGGGTTTAAGTAAGTAGACTGTGTCACTGTGGGTCTAATGGGATTGACCAATTCCCTGTCTCTGGGGGCAGCCTGCCAAGGACCCAGGAGACATGCCAGATTCTCCTATCGCTTACTTGTAGCCAGCGGGGGGGGGGCAGCGCTAGCCTAATACCAAGTATACTAACGGTCTCAGACATTGTGGAAATCAGGGGTGATTTCTGGGTTCCCCTTCCACCACCCCCTCCCTCCTCCGATACCAGATTAGGTTTGTGAGGCTCCAACGGGACTGCGGGCGGCCGGGCTGCATTCATGTTTTTCGAGTCTGTGGAGCTCACCAGAGGCCAGGCTGAGTTATGCGCTCGCCTCTTCTGCTTTTTCAGTGTGATGGAAGGGGGGAGGGGTCTGCTGCAGGGTGCGATTCCACCCGGCGGCGCTCGATGACGTCAGCTCTAGACGCCGCTGCAAGACCCAGCTAATACACATGCTCCTAGCTTAAAGGGGTAGCACTCTGCTAATCTTAAAGCGGTCCTTCACTCTGAATAAGAGTCTATCTTATATGTTTCCCACAACCTGTACATACAGATTGGCCACATTAAAAATCATCCTACCTGCATCTACTGCATGTTATGAGCCTTTAAACATCCAAGATGGCGGCTTATAGAAGCCGCCATCTTATCAGGCAGCCTGCAAACTGGAAGTGCCTCCTGACTGTGCTGCTCTGCATTCTGGGACTGCTGACCTTACCTGACCCCAGCTCTGCTCTGTCTGAGCAAAGCACACCTATAACCCGCCCCCCTGTACCTTATCCCACTCTCCTCTCCTCAGTAAGTGTGATGCTTCTGAGTCAAGATGGCGGCGCCCGTATCCTAAATTCCTGAACAGAGTTGCAGCCCAGTGGGGGAAAGAATAATAAATTAGTGACTAAAAACGTAAAATATATTAATTTTAGATGCTGGGGAACCGTTTTTCAAGAGTTTGGGCTTTTCATTAAATCACGCTGAAGGTCCGGTTTAAGTGTTTTTTTTCTGGCCTCCCTCTCATTTTACCTTAGAGGGTTAAAAAGACTCGGCAAATAGGAACCTCCCTGCTTACATATTTATTCCAAGTATGTCACACACCCCGCTTCCAATATTCATGACATATGGGTTATAACCAGTAGAGGGCGAACTTCTGCAGAGATGACAGGAAAAAAAGGAGCCCCTCCCGGTCCATAAATACCTGGGACCTCCCACACATTACCCAGTAATCGTCTCTGCAGGACGGCAAGCAAGTCAGAAGATGGCTGTGTTCTTACTTGCAGGTAAGCTGGGTTCACACCCGGCCAACTTTGTCCCTATTTCTGCCCGGACCTTTTTGAATTAATCCCCTAGCCTTGGCTGTAGGTCCGGGCGAGGGTAGGCTACACCTCAGCAGGTGTAATTATGGGAGCCATGCTCCCCCGTAAGACCCCATATTAAGGGGTAGGTGGTATCCAGGTTTGGTGATCCTGGTTCGGGATGCCCCGTCCCTGTTGTCCCTTTTCTGCCATGTAGTATGGGATCCCCCCTCTCCGGGTCTCCCTGTTCCCCTCAACTAGGGGGGCGGCCCCTATTCGCTTTTAGCTAATTTTGTCAGTGTGTGTGCATCTGTACTGTTCACAGTATGCATTGCGGATCTTCCTTGACTGCACGTTGGGCGTCCATTGCGGCGGGGAGAGCTTCTACCCCTTCTGTCTGCTCGAGCAGGGGGCGGGGCTGGGCGATCGGCGTGCTTGCGGCGGCCCGCCCCCTGTTTTGGCGCCATTGCGGAGCCCAGCCACTTGCTGGGACCCGCAATTGGGAAGGGGGCGGAGCCAGGCGTGGTGCGCGATCCGCGCTGGCCCTTCTTCTTCTCCCTCTTGTCCTTGTGACTGCATGGACTGACTCCATTCCTCGGGCTGTGAGTGCCCTGCGGGGCTTTATTTATACATTGCTTTGCCTGTTATGTGCCCCATTATTATGCGGTGGGGCGGTTTTCGTGCTATATATATATATATATATATATATATATATATATATATATATATTACACATGTTTATATTGCTTGTGTGTGTGGCTTTGCTTGTCATGCGACTTTCTTATGGGGTCCCTTCTCATTGTGTCTTTCAGGACCCACAAATCTAAGCTGGCTTATGTGATGGCACTGTTCTAAGAAGTGTTTGGCAACCGAAGATTCAACACGCCATAAGCCAGCTTAGATTTGTGGGTATTGAGGTGGTGAGACTCCCCCATCGGGGTGGTAGTATAGAAAAGAAGTTACTCCAGCGGGAACTTTCGTGGATAGTCCAATTAGAAACCAAAAGCCTCAATGAGGAATTAGACTTTACAGTCTTTTCATAATGGTGTTCTTTTCTCCTTTTTTGCAGAGAATTTTGTGCAATAATGGTGTCTAGGTCGTGCGGATTGTTCCGCATTACCTAGTAGTATCCCTGTTTTTATATTGATTTTATATTCACTTCATGCACTAATGGTTCTACTTTTATTTCCTTTCTAAACAGTAACCCATGTATAGTGCATCCCTCTCAAGCATTCCCCCTCATTCTATGGTCTCCAGCTTGGTCTCCAGCTCTACAAACCTGTCATCCGGGGACAGCAACAGCATGACTGCACGGCCTCTAGCGCTCGGTGCAGCGCATTTACACCTATGTGTTTTTCATTCAAAATACCGCGATTTGCAGTCTGTTCTAATGTGCTGGCCATACCCACCGCACCACTGTGCATTGTACACATTTTTTTCTTTCCTTTCTCATTGTATGTACATCTGTATTGCATTGAACGGCAGCCATTTTAGCGTAGCCCCTATGGGCAGTTGGAATCCGTTCCCCCCCCCCCCACGTGACTGCGTGCCCGCCCCGCGCGTCATGCTCCATTTTGTGATTGACAGTATTGTCAACCAATGGGATGACCGGGACGCCGCACTGCTGTCGCGCATGACGTCACGACTCGGCGCGCGCCGATTGCTGGAGACCCACACTTCTACCCTATTTAAAGTGGACCAACACCCAGGATTTTGACTATCCTGGGTCTTGGTCCACTTCGGTGGGGCACCCCCGATCGGGGTGCCCCGCTGTGTGAAACCCCCCCGAACAACTCACCTCTCCCCGCTCCCAGCGCCGACGGACAAGCCGCGGACAAGCGGCTCCTCCGCCGCCTCCAGCGCGTCCCTGCGCCGGCCATTCACAGACGGCCGGCGCGGGCGCGCGCACGTCTAGAGGGGCGCGAGGGAGGCGCCGGCGGCCGGCCGCCGCTGAAGATAGTGTAAGGAGTTTGGGGGGGTTTCACCCCGCGGGACATCCCGATCTCCCGCGGGGAGGGAGGTGATCGGCCCGGGAATCTTATAGATTCGCGGGCCGATCAGCCGTGGGTGTTGGTCCACTTTAAGATGCTTACTCGTGCTTAGGGATACCGCTCCTCTTAACAAAGATCTATTCAGATCGAAACGTTGAGGTTTGCCCTGCGGTCAGCCTGTCAGTTCTTTGTGATCTGTATTCATATATCACTGTAAGTGTTATGGTAGCTCAAATTGATGTTTAATAGGGTCCTATTATGCTTAACCTGTGTCCTTGGACAATCTTTTTTGTATACTATTGCTGAATATGTCTGATATTACTCTGAAGTATTGAACCCTGTTTTGTCTTTAATAGCATACTATTTTGCTTCATGATATGTTACTTCTGCTATGCTATAGAACTATACACACTGTATATATCATGCACTGTTTCACCTATTCACTTTTGTGAATATATTATTTGACGGCATATACTTTTTTCTGGTGTTCATTTACCCCACTCTATTATTTTTCTGAACAATATGCATGTGTAGCAGAGCCTCGTTTTGCTTGTGGCTATACGCCGATCAGTCTGGTTGCGCCAGTGGGTGACTGACACTGCGGCTAAGAAGTCACTTACAGGGCTACCCTTCTTGGGTATGAGGCTTTTTTAGATAAATTGGATTCGGTAGCGAAAGGAGGAAGGCTACCACAACGTAAGAAGCAGCGTCGCTCCTTTCAGGGGGCAGGCTCCTTTAATCCTTCCTTTCGCGGTGCCAGAGCAGGCAGAGGAGCTACCTACTCTACCTTCAGAGGTGACTCCTGGGGCAGAGGCAGAGGACGGGCCCGTCCAGGACCTGCCTGGGTTTCCAAGCCCGCTGCCAAGCCAGCTCAGCATTGAGGGGGCGCCCCCACCCTTGTGGGTGGGGGGACGGCTACGGCACTTCATCCAGGTCTGGGCCCGGGAGGTCACAGACAAATGGATCTTGGAAGTGGTCTCTTCCGGGTACAAACTGGAGTTGGAGTACCGGCCTCCTCCCAGATTCATCTGTTCTCGGGTTCCCTTGGACCCCCGGGCTGCGCAGGGGCTCCTGTTGGCAGTGCAAAATCTTCTGGACATGGAAGCCCGGTGCCCTTCTCAAAGAGAGGCCGGGGCTACTATTCCAACCTTTTCACTGTATCCAAAAAGGGATGGCTTCTTAAGACCCATTCTGGATCTGAAGCTTCTCAACAGGTTCATCAGAACCAAGAAGTTCAGCATGGAGACTCTGCGCTCAGCCATCAATTCTCTTCGTTAGGGGGAACTTCATGATGTCCATAGGCATCAAGGATGCTTATCTTCATGTACCGATCTTACCAGCACACCAGAGATTTCTCAGGTTTGTGGTGGGAGATCAGCATTTCCAGTTTGTGGCTCTTCCGTTCGGACTGACCTCGGCACCACGAGTGTTCACCAAGGTGCTGGTGGGGATTATGGCCCTTCTCAGAGCCCAGGGTATACGCATTGTGCCGTATCTGGACGACCTTCTCATTATGGCTTCCTCTCCCTCAGGCGGAGCTAGACACCAGGACGGTGGTAACAACGCTGGAGAGGTTCGGCTGGGTGATCAACCACCCAAGTCTTCTTTCTCCCCATCAAGGGAGATTTCTTTTCTGGGCATGAATCTGGATACCATTCAGACCAGGGTGTTCTTGCCTCTGTCAAAGGTGCAGGTGATTCTGGACCTGATCCGTCTTCTTCTGTCCAACCCGCGGCCGTCTATCCGGCTAGGGATGAGGTTGGTGGGGTTGATGGTGGCTTCCTTCAAGGCAGTTCCCTTTGCTCAGTTTCACATGAGATCGCTCCAGCCCCATCTACTGTTGGCTTGGGACAGATGTCCGCTGTCATTGGACCAGTCATTTCGGATGTCTCCCCTGGTTCGGCAGTCTCTTCAGTGGTGGCTGGAACCAATGAATCCTCTGAGGGGCAGGTCTTTTCTGACCCCTTGTTGTGAGACGGTCACCATGGATGCCAGCCTGTCGGGCTGGGAGGGTTTTGGAGCGGAGACGCATCACCTCCAGGGTTTACCGGTTCAGGTTCGATCAGACAATCGGACTGCGGTCGCTTACATCAATCACCAAGGAGGGACTCGCAGCAGGGGTGCCTTCAGGGACGTTTCTCTGATTCTTGCATGGGCGGAGAGCAGTGTCCCATGCATCTCAGCAGTGTACATTCCGGGAGTGGAAAACATGGAGGCGGACTCCCTGAGCAGGGGATCCTCTCGCCGAGGGGAATGATCTCTCGACCACATGGTATTCCGGTCCCTTTGTCACAAGTGGGGGATTCCGGAGGTGGATCTCCTCACGTCACAAGCTTCCTGCATTTGTGTCTCTGTCTCAGGATCCTCTGGCCCTGGCAGCGGACGCCATGTCTCTTGCCTGGAGGGATCTGGGGTTCCTGTACCTGTTTCCCCCCTTCTCCATGGTAGGCAAGGTGGTGCTCAAGCTGTCCCAAGAGGGTGCGCCAGCAATTCTGGTGGCCCCAAGGTGGCCAAGACAGTTTTGGTTCGCAGACGTCGTACGGCTGACAGTAGATCAGTACAGATTGCCTCTGTTTCCGGATCTGATCACTTAAGGTCAACTTCGTTACCCCAATTTACAAACGCTGGCTTTGACGGCGTGGCTGCTGAAACCTCCATTCTGAAGGAAGAAGGTTTGTCTGATGCTGTGATTCAGACACTTGTCAGGGCTAGGAAGAGATCTTCCTCTAACATCTACTAGAGGACTTGGAGGTCCTATATTGATTGGTGTGAGGCTAGGGCCTTGCCTTGCAGGGTGTTTAAGATTCCTAGGATTTTCAACACGGTCTGGACTTGGGGTTCCAGCTTAGTACCTTGAAAGGGCAGGTCTCTGCCCTGGCGGTCTTCTTTCAAAGGTCCTTTGCTCTTCATCCTTTGGTTAAGACCTTTTTCCAGGGGGTCACTCATGTGCTGCCCCCTCGAAAGCCTTTGTTGCCTGTTTGGGATTTGAATTTGGTTCTGTCGGCCCTCCAGGGGCCTCCCTTTGAGCCGGTGCAGGATGTTGCACTTTCTATGCTCACTCAAAAGGTTGCCTTTCTGGTGGCTATTAACTCTGTTACACGTGTCTCTGAGTTGGCGGCTCTGTCCATTCAGGCTCCTTACTTTGAAAGACACCAGGACAAGGTGGTCTTTCGCTTTAAGCCATATTTCCTTCCTAAGGTGGTTTCTGCCTTCCATCTCAATCAGGATGTGGTTCTCCCTTCCTTGTGTCCTAGGCCTAGCAATGACAAGGAGAGGGTCCTGCACTCTTTGGATGTGGTTCGTTGTGTGAAGTACTATTTGGTGACTAATTCTCCCTTTCGTAAGACGGACTCCTTGTTTGTGGTGCTCTCCGGGCCCAGGAAAGGTTTGGCGCCCGTCAAGTCTACCATTAGTAAATGGATACGTCAGGCCATTGTTGGGGCCTATACTGCCAAGGGGAAGGTTCCTCCTTTTCAGATCACTGCTCATTCTACTCATGCTGTTGGGGCTTCCTGGGCTTTTCAGCACCAGGCCTCTGTTGAACAAGTTTGTAAGGCTGCTATCTGGTCTTCTGTTCATACTTTTTCCAAGTTTTATAAGGTTGATGTGCGGGCCTCAGCGGATGCTGTTTTTGGCCGCAAGGTTCTGCAAGCTGCAGTGGTTTAAAATTGTGCATTATTGCCTTTTTGGGATCCCCACCCTTGTTGGACACTGCTATTGGATGTCACATATGTCATGAATATTGGAAGCGGGGTGTGTGACATACTTGTAATAATACCACTTTGTGATTGCTCACCTGTAAAATGGGTATTATAAGTATGTCACACACCCCGCTTCATCCCGCCCTTATTGTATTCTGGATCCTGTATATGGTGAACCTTTTATGGTTTATATTTTTTTGTATTTGGCTCTTCCTGGTCCCCTTACTGCTTTACTATACTGGGTAATGTGTGGGAGGTCCCAGGTATTAATGGACCGGGAGGGGCTCCTTCTTTTTTTCCTGTCATCTCTGCAGAAGTTCGCCCTCTACTGGTTATAACCCATATGTCATGAATATTGGAAGCGGAATTGGAATATTGGAATACTGATTGATAAGTAAATCACATGTATGTTTCTTTTACATCACAAAAGAGGAAAGCATTATGTTAAAAACCTTTAACCTTAAAAGCCTATCCTATTACCTAGAAAGGGCTCATGCCCACCCTATTGGCTTATTCCTCCATTTAGAGCCTGGGCATCAGTTGGTGTGTTGGGTCAGCATCTGGTTGAAATCATCTCTAGGTAGCATTACATGCTGCAATCTGAGCTGGCCCCACCTGGGAGGAGGTTATTTGAGGAGAAGGCTGAGCTTACTTCAATGTCCCATCCCCGGTTTGCAAACATTATATGTCCAATTTTTTTAGAATTATTTTGGGGCCCCCTACAGAACTATTCCTGGGATAAGCAAACCTCTATCCTATGATAAAGAGAACATACACACATAAGGGCAGACTAGATGGTCCATGGGTCTCCTTCTGCTGTCAGCCTTCAATATTGATTTGTGTTGGGTTTAAAAACTGCCATTAGTAGAATGGGCGATGATGACCTATTGGGATGCAGGCAATGCACACATTAACAGGAAGGCGCTCTTTGCAGATAGATTGTGTCTGTCTTGCAGTAAGTATTGATATCTCCCGGGCGGGGAAGCATGACCACACTTTGTGGGTGCAGATAGCAGCCACTCGTTTCATTGTGGTCAATGGTGACACATAGCTTTGCTGCAAGGATCAAAAACAACCATCACACTTGTAGCTACATGTTCGATAAGCCATTCCCCCACTGGCCTCTTTATGCTAAGGGTAAAGCGTTTCTTCAACCCCCACCCCCAGGACCTGTGAAATCAACTAAAAACCTTGAAACGTAATTTTTGGAGCCATGTACAACTCAAATATTTGGGGTCCTATTTTTATTGGTAAAGCTTTTTTGCAATTGACACCTCCAAATGACTCCTTACTGTTCCAAAATGGTCCTCTGCATGCGCTATGCTCCCAAGTCCCATGTTGGTACCCACTGTAATTGAGATGGGGATATATATATATGTGTATATATATGTCTCTACCCTAAGAAGCTCATTGTGAGAGTTTATACATGAAACGTTTAGTGCCATCATCTGTTGTGTTTAGTAACTCGCATGTTAAAAGCCTCGGGCAGTGTCTGACAGAGGTCGTTGGGTCTGTTTGGTCCTGACAAAGCATGTATAAAAGTGTGTAAAAGTCATGAAGTTGTTGGTAAATAAATTATGTCAGCTGGGAAATCCTGGTTAAGTTCCCTATTATTTTTTTTATACGTGGAAGGAAATAAAGAACATTTTTATGAATTTAATCAAATCCTGTCATTTCCATGAAATTTCCATGAAAGGATTAATGACAATTTACTATATTTGAAAAAAAAAGCTGTTGCCTTTTGGCAAACCAAAAGGCAGATTTCACAGAATCTCTGGATCCCCAGGCATTTCTTTAGTTAGTTCCATTCTTTGGCCTTTTCCCAATACTTCAGGCTTGTTTTCAATGGGACCTGGGCTTACACAGGCCACGTCTACCCATCAGCCAAAAGAGCTGATCTCGGCTTTAAGAACTGGGGCTGCGAGAGACTAATTGGTGGCGTGGGAGTGGCGGTAAGGTAAGCGGATTCTCTAGTTACCTCCTGAACTGCCTGGCGCTGGAGTATTAGGAAAACTCCAAAGTAGTGGACTTTTCCTTTAAGGCTCCCTTACATTTTGTTCTTCCAACTACAAGCTGATCCTTATGGCCAAAACTAAATCAGATAACCTTAACTAAATCAGATAACCTTATTCTAAGTATGTCACACACCCCGCTTCAAGACATTCATTTCATGTGGGTATACTGACCTGTAGATGGCGATCTTGCAGAGATGTCAATAAAAAAAGGTAAGACCCTCCCGGACCATAAATACCTGGGACCTCCCACTCATTCGCCAGTCTTTCATCTCTGCAGAGGCGAGCAAGTCAGGAGATGATGTCTCCTCCTTGCAGGTAGCCGGGATGACTCCCGGCCCCTCTATTCTTCTATTCCTGCCCAGATCCCTTTATTTTCATCACTTGCCTCCCAGCCTAGGCTGCTGGTCCGGACAATGGTAGATGGCGCCCTAGGTGCTCAGGAGCCGTGAGACCCCATAACAAGGGGTAGGCGGCTAACCGGGTTGGTGACCCCGGTTTGGGATGCCCCGTCCCTTGGCCCCTACCCTAGCATGGATTCCCCCTCTCCCTGATACCCTTAGAGGGTGGGGGGCGGGTCCTTATGGATTCATCTTTTTATTATAGTGTGTGTGTGTGTGTTGTGCATGTTTACTACTCAGGCTGGCGCCGGCGGTCCCGCGGCGCCGGCCTCCGGCATTTTTAAAAAACAATGGCGGCTGTAGGCGCCCAAGAGGAGCTTCTTCCCCTCAGGGCGGGGCCGGCGCTCGCGCGCGCCTACGGCCCGCCCCCGTGCTGCGGGCGCCGTTTTCAGGTCTTGGCTTCTGGCCAGGAGCGACGGGGGAGGGGCGGGGCCAGGTGCGACGCGCGAACCGTGCCGGCACGCTCTTCCTCTGCACACTACGCAGCTGCCATCCCCTATTGCCTGGCGTGCGGGACTCCAGAGGGGTGCCAGTTGGGTGAGTGGCCTGTGGCCCATCAGTTTTACTTATTGATTATGCCCCTCCCTGGGGCTGCTGGGCAATGCTATGCTATTAACTCTTTGGTCATTTGCTAGCATCTGATTGTGTGTTTGTTTGTGTGTTCCAGGTGGACCATTGATCCTATTAAAGGGGGATTCTCCCGGTCCTAGGGTCCCTGGTTAAAATTTAGTTGGCTTAATATTCCTCCCACTCGGGACTTAAAGGGGCATCCCAGGTTGCTCTGGGATATATATATATAAATATATATATATATATCTATATCACCATATGGAGGCTTCCCCGGATACTGGGCTTGTGCCCCCCTTGGGGCAATCCAGGCTGTGTTTGGGTTGTGGGGTATCCCTTTTGGGGGATGATGTATTTCTATGTGTACCCTGTCTCCTCTCCGTCTCCCCCTCGCTTGACACGTACCCCATGTGATGTGGTCATTGGAGGGGAGTCGCAATCTGAGGTGTGTGCCAGATTGGCCAATCTTGAAAAATTGTTTTCCAGTGCCGTTGCTAAAAAGGCCACGGCAAAGCGAAAACATGTGTATACAGCCACGCAGGCCCTTGATATGGAGGAGTTTGACTCCCTGGATTGGTCTGATTGTTCCCCGCGTGAGGAAGGGGAGCTGTATGAGGAGTCTGAGGGCTCCGATGATCAGCAGTTTGTGGGCGCTGATACCGAGCAGGGCCAGGGGGATTCCTTGGATACCCCTAGGGTCCTGGCTCATATGTTTGAGGTCCTGGCTATCTCTCCCCCCAAGGCGGCTCCTCCGCTGAAGGGGGAGTTCTTTGAGGTGACCAAGCCGCGCTTGGAATTTCCTTATCAAAAGCATTTTGATGGTGGTATTCTCAAGGAATGGGAGAGGCCGACTAGGCTTCCGGGTGTGCCTCCGGGTTGGGACAAAAAATATCCCTTTCCGGCGGACGCGGTGAAGCACTGGTTGTCCCCCACCGAAGTGGATGCTCCTGTTTTGGGGTTGTCCAGTTCCTCAATCCTGCATTCTCCGGAGTGCACTACTCTCAAGGATGGTGAGGATAAACGCATTGACGAGATGGCTTGTCATGGTTTTGCCAGTGTTGGGTCGGCCTTGCGGCCGGTTTGTGCTTCTGTGCTTTTATTGGTAGCTGCCAGGTCGGTTGTTAGAGGACTGTTGACCTCTTCCGGGCTTGACCCGGCTAGTGAGGAGTTTGCCGACCTTAAGCGCTGTGAGTTATTTTTGTTCTTTGTGCTGTCCGCCCTGGACGACACATTGGTGATGTGTAGCAGAGCTTCGGCCTTGCTTGTGGCTATCCGGCGGTCGGTTTGGTTATGCCAGTGGCGGGCTGATTTTGTGTCCAAATAGTCGCTTACGGGCCTTCCCTTTGTGGGGTTGCGGCTCTTTGGAGAGAGATTGGATTCGGTGGCAAAGGGAGGTAAGTTTCCTCAGCGTAACAAGCAGCGTTGCCCCTTTCGGGGGGCGGCTTCCTTCTCTGTCCTTTCGTGGGGCTAGAGTTGGCAGGGGTTCGGCTTTCCCCTCGTCCAGAGGTGATTCCTGGACTAGGGGCAGGGGGCGGGCCCGTCCAGGACACAGTTGGGGCTCCAAGCCTAGAGCCGCTGCCAAGCCGGCTCAGCAATGAGGGGGCGCCCTCACCCTTGCGGGTGGGGGGGCGGCTGCAACTCTTCTCCCGGGTCTGGGTTCAAGAGGTGGATTCAGGTTCAAGTGTTGTCTTCCGGTTACAAGCTGGAGTTCGAGTTCCGGCCCCCTCCCAGATTCTTCAGTTCTCGGGTGCCGTCAGATCCTCTGGCCGCCCAGGAGCTGCGGGCGGCAGTAGCAAGTCTCTTGGACATGGCTGTCATCTGTCCAGTGCCTCACTCAGACCGGGGCCTGGGCTTCTATTCCAATTTGTTCACGGTGCCCAAGAAGGACGGATCCGTTCGTCCCATTCTGGATCTGAAGTTGCTCAACAGGTTCGTTCGTCCCCGGAAGTTCCGTATGGAAACTCGGCACTTAGCCATCCACTCACTTCGTCAGGGGGACTTCATGACGTCCATAGACATCAAGGATGCTTACCTGCATATTCCAATATTTCCGGCACACCAGAGATTCCTCAGGTTTGTCGTGGGAAATCGACATTTTCAGTTTGTGGCTCTTCCGTTTGGCCTTACCTCGGCTCCAAGGGTTTTTACCAAGGTGTTGGCAGGAGTGATGGGCATCCTCAGAGCCAGGGGTATCCGCATCGTGCCCTATCTGGACGATCTTCTCATCATGGCGTCTTCCCTCAGTCAGGCGCAGCTGGATACCTGGACCGTGGTGTCCACTCTGGAGAGTTTCGGTTGGGTGATCAACTATCCCAAGTCCTGCCTCACTCCCTCCAGGGTTGTGGAGTTCCTGGGAATGTCTCTGGATACTTCTCAGGCCAGGGTGTTCCTCCCCCGAGCCAAGGTTCTTCTGATTCAGGAATTGACTCGGCGTCTCCTATCCATCCCCCGCCCGTCCATCCGGCTAGGGATGCGACTGGTGGGATTGATGGTGGCATCGTTCGAGGCGGTTCCCTTTGCCCAGTTTCACACGAGGACGCTCCAGCTCCATCTCTTGGCGGCCTGGGACGGGTCCCCGTTGTCATTGGATCAGTCCTTTCTTTTGTCCCCTCAGGTGCGACGTTCCCTTCGGTGGTGGCTGAAGCCAAGCAATCTGACGAGGGGCAGGTCTTTTCTGACCCCTCGTTGGGAGATGGTCACCACGGATGCCAGCCTGTCAGGTTGGGGGGGATTTTGGAAGGATCTTCAGTTTCAGGGCCTCAGGAGGCTCACGATCCCATCAATGTTCTGGAGCTGAGAGCCATCAGGTTGGTTCTGGCTCACTTGACTCATCAGCTACAGGGACTACCGGTTCAAGTTCGGTCGGACAATCGGACGGCGGTCGCCTACATCAATCACCAGGGAGGGACTCAGCAGCAGGACTGCCCTCGGGGAAGTGTCTTTGATCCTGGATTGGGCAGAGGGCAATGTCCCATGCATCTAGGCAGTGTACATTCCGCGAGTGGAAAACACGGAGGCGGACTCCCTGAGCAGGGGGTCATCTCGCCGGGGGGGAATGGTCGCTCTGCCCCAAGGTGTTTCGGTCGCTTTGCCACCGGTGGGGGACTCCGGAGGTGGACCTCTTTGTCTCTGGTCACAATCACAAGCTTCCGGCATTTGTGTCTCTCTCACGGGATTCGCTGGCTCTGGCAGCGGATGCCATGTCTCTGAACTGGAGGGATCTGGGGTTTCTATACCTGTTCCGTCCGTTTCTCATGGTGGGCAAAGTGGTGCACAAGCTGGCCCTAGAGGGCGCATCAGCAATCCTGGTGGCTCCAAGGTGGCCAAGACAGGTTTGGTTCGCAGATGTGGTAAGGTTGGCAGAGGATCAGTTAGTTCTGCCCCTTCTGCCGGATCTGCTGACTCAGGGTCCACTGCTCTACCCCGATTTGCCAACGCTGGCTTTGACGGCGTGGCTGCTGAAACCTCCATTTTGAGGGAGGAAGGTCTTTCTGATGCTGTCATTCAGACTCTGGTTAGGGCTAGAAAGAAGTCTTCCTCTGCCATCTACTATAGGATTTGGAGGTCTTATATTGATTGGTGTGAGGTCAGGGCCTTGCCTTGCAGGGCGTTTTCTATCCCTAGGGTCTTGGAATTTCTGCAACATGGTCTGGACCTAGGTTTGCAGCTTAGTACGCTGAAAGGGCATGTTTCTGCCCTGGCGGTTTTCTTTCAAAGGTCTTTTGCTCTTCATCCTCTGGTTAAGACTTTTTTCCAGGGGGTTACGCATGTGCGGCCTCCTAGGAAGCCTTTGCTCCCAGTTTGGGATTTGAATTTGGTTCTTTCTGTCTTGCAGGGTCCTCCTTTTGAACCTTTGCAGGATATTGCGCTTTCTGCGCTTACTCAGAAGGTTGTTTTTCTGGTTGCCATCACTTCTGTTCGGCATGTTTCGGAGTTGGCGGCCTTGTCCATTAAGGCCCCTTACTTTGAGAGGCATCAGGGCAAGGTTGTTTTACGCTTCAAGCCAGATTTCCTTCCTAAGGTGGTCTCTGCTTTTCATCTTAATCAGGATATTGTTCTACCCTCCTTGTGTCCTAAGCCTAGCAATGACGAGGAGAGGGTTTTGCATTCCCTGGATGTGGTTCGCTGTGTGAAGTACTATTTGGTGGCTACTTCCCCTTTTCGTAGGACTGACGCTCTTTTTGTGGTGCCCTCTGGGCCTAGGAAAGGTTTGGCTCCCGCCAAGTCTTCCATTAGTAAATGGATTCGCCAGGCCATTGTTGGGGCCTATTCTGCTAAGGGGAAGATTCCCCCTTTTCGTGTTACTGCTCATTCTACTTGTGCTGTTGGGGCATCCTGGGCCTTCCAGCACCAGGCTTCTGTTGAGCAGGTTTGTAAGGCTGCTACTTGGTCTTCGGTTCACACTTTTTCCAAGTTTTACAAGGTTGATGTTCGGGCCTCAGCGGATGCTGTTTTTGACCGCAAAGTTCTGCAAGCTGCAGTGGTTTCAGTTTTTGCCTTGTTGCCTTGTTTTTGGATCCCCGCCCTTTATGGACACTGCTATTGGATGTCCCACATATAATGAATGTCTTGAAGCGGGGTGTGTGACATACTTAGAATAATACCATTTTGTGAACACTCGCCTGTAAAATGGTTATTATAAGTATGTCACACACCCCGCTTCACCCTGCCCTTTTGTATTCTGGATCCTTTATATGGTGAACCTTTGTTCGTTTTTAATTGGCTTTCCTGGTCCCTTCACCTTACTGCTATCTTTATACTGGGGAATGAGTGGGAGGTCCCAGGTATTTATGGGCCGGGAGGGTCTTACTTTTTTTTATTGACATCTCTGCAAGATCGCCATCTACAGGTCAGTATACCCACATGTAATGAATGTCTTGAAGCAGGGTGTGTGACATACTTAGAATACCCATTTTACAGGTGAGTATTCACAAAATGGTATTTTTATGATTCAATAACAGGGGGTGCTGGTGGTGCAATTCAATAACCCAATGACCACCCATAGCTGTAATTCAGCGACATGTGTCCTTGGCAAAGTGAAAGGCAAAATTGGCCTTTGCTAATACATGGTGGACTCAAAGACAAATATTTAGCTATACTTTTTAAGGGTTTTACACTGACTCCACAAATTGGTAATTTTTGCAGACTAACAAAAAACCTTTGTCTCCCGATGTTCTGTTTTACCCTACTCTGGGGAATTGCATTGTATTTCAACTTATGAATTATCATTCTGATGCTGTTTTGCACATATTTTGACATCACCAATGACGTCAGACAGGCTTTTGGGTTGTTTATAGGGTATTTAACCCTTTCTCTTGTGCGGATCCTTTGTTCAATTTTGATGAGTGGGCGCATGCTGCCTCAAAAGGTTGGATAAAGATTGTATGAACTGTATTACCTGCTGAATAATAGATTGTATGAACTTGACTCAATATACTTTATTTGCAAATGGAGTGTTGGCTTTTCGTTTGACTTTGATTTGTGGCGTTGGAGCGTGCCCCCTGCATTGCGTACACACACCGGGATACTTCTGGTTAAGAGGGAATACTCTGCCCTCAACCACCATGGCAGCATCACTGTGCATATGATGCACTGCTCTATTTATTGTAACAAGGGGGGCTGGCAGACTCTTCTTGATACAATCTCCTCTGTATGAGGCAGCTGAGTTGTGTGAACCCAATACAGAACCTTTTTTTTTTTTTTTTTTTTTTTTTTAAGCTGTTACCTTTTCCTGCCAGCTGCTGTGTGATATTGACAGTGTCTGGACAGAGGAAAAAACAAACCTTACTTATCTAGCCAACCTCATGCTCAATCTGCGGAGTCCAGTGGGACTAAGCTGGTCCAGACGCAGTGCTATCTGCTCCTAAGCTGAGAACGTGTTCCCAGCATGTATTGGGTGCATATCTGAGCGATGCTCATGTGCTGAATCCTCCTGTTTTCGATCAACATAGAAGCTTGCATGCATTGAGCCCAATAATGTGTACCCATTGGTGGAGAACTCTGTTTTTAATGCTTTATCATCTTGGCAATACACATTTTTTGACTAAAAATGGAGAAATAATTTGTTTTAGATTTCAATATGTTTTTATTTTATTCTATAGGAAAGTACTATCAAATACACATCAGGCCTTTTACCCTACTGTATGATATTAAGGTACATCAGAATACACAATGTATTGCAAGAATTAAAGTGCTACTGCAGGCAAAGGTAAATGTTACACCATTGCGACGGGCTATGTTTGGCACTGTCCTTTCTGTTTTTAAATTGAAGAAGAAATGGTTGAGTTAGTGAGATTTTCAGGTTCAGCTTATGACATTCCCCCTATATCCTGTCCCTACAATCAGCTCAGAAGAGCAAGACAGGATTACTGGTCCCCTTCCTCCACCTTCTGCTCCTCCTGCAGCTTTACTGCCTCACAGCTTCCACCCGGCGATCGGCATGGATGCTAGCGGCCGCAGGGGGCATGATTCTTCTCCCCCCTGCTGCGTGTGTGAGCGGCAGGGAGGGAAGAATCATGCCCTTGGGGACACACAGCCGCTTTCACCTTCCTGCCAGCCAGCAGCAGGGAGACCTACACCGCCGCTCGGTGCGGCCCGTTCCTCCCCCTGCCGCTCACTCACTTAGAAATGGTATTTGTGGAGTTGTGCCCCTTTCTTATCCCATCCCATCTCCCCCTCTCTCCCCCGGAGCCTTCCTCCTCACCTCCTCCTCTCTCTATTGGCTCCTGCTGCCCCACCTCCTCCTCTCTCTATTGGTGTCTGCCGCCCCACCTTCTCCTTCCTCTCAGCACATGCCACCTCACCTCCTCCTCTCTCCATCGGCGTCTGCCACCCCACCTCCTCTTCTCTCCCCCCCGGCGCCTGACGCCCCACCTCCTACTCTCTCCCCTGGCACTTTGGGTGTTTTATGCAAGGGTGTCTTATGTAATCTTACAGACCCCACCCTTTATGCTATTTATTATGCAGCATCAAAGATCCAAGGGCCACACCCACTTTTTTCAGGAAAGAAATCATGAGCTAAAACTGGAAACCTCAATATCTCGGCCATGTCAATCAATCAATTTAAAAATGGAAAACCGTTTAGGAAAATGCCAGACTGTAGTATGAAGCAATGGTGTAACAATTACCTTTGCCTGCAGTATCACTTTAACGTTAGACTTAGTTAGCACCAAGTGAATCTGGACATATGTATGCTGCAAAACAAAAGCATCTGAACTGTTGAGAAAAATGCTTTTACTGTTTTATTTTTTCTTTATCTGTTCACTCGTTTGTTCTAATAGAAGAATTTATTTTTTTCTTCCAGGCCTCGGAGCAGAGGAAAAAACGCTTTGGAGGATGAGGATAGTATGGATGGACTTGAGACAGCAGAACCAGAAAACTCTACAGACACAGGTTGGTCCCCATCATAATTCCCTTTTAACAATTAGCATTCTGGTTCAGTTGTATGACCCTGTGAGAGGCTTTTTCCTGGGCAGGAGCATCCCAACGTGGGTTGCCCTGTAGTTTTACAGTAAAGGCCGATAATAGGCTAAAACACTATTTTGGGTTCTAGTGATGCTACAAGGAAGCTATTTGTGCTTGTTACAGCTGATGGGTTGGAGGTGGTCGTGTGCAGAGAGGAGGTGATATGCATACCTGGAGTGCCGGAGAGCATCACTGCCATTTACTGACTTAAGGTCTTGATCTAGAAGAAGCAAAAACTACGATCACTTGTCCCTTTACTGCTGATTTGTCTCATGTGTCCCGCCATATGATCTGAGCCCAGGAGGAGATTTAACGAATGAGAGCATTGATTCTTCTTCTCAGCCTAGTGCACCTCACTTGGAGGTTGTAGATATTTGAGGATATTTAGGAATATTCAGGCTGTGTTTTAGAAGGAGGCCGGCAATGTATTAGTTGGGTGTAGCGATGGGTTCATCCAGTGGTGTAACAAAATGTGACAGGGTCCTGGTGCGAACGTTAAATGAGGCCATTTCATAGCTCATACAGTTTTTTTCTGTCCTTTTGGTTCCAACTAGATAACCAAAGACTAAATGGAGGAAAATGGTGCCTCCTTTCTCTAAATGATGCACAATAATGATAAATAAGATGGAGGAGCAACAATGATGCCCCCCCCCCCCAACCTGCTGGCCCCCGGTGCGGTTTTGCACTCCCTATAGTTACGACCATGGGTTAATCACAGCATCACTCTATTTCATGTAACTTCAGCCCAAAAGTGAAATTGCCAATGTAACATAGCCCTTACTACCCTGGATTACATTTGTAAACCAGGGCCGTCTCAAATACCACTCCCTGGGCCAGCCCAGTTTGGCATACCCCACTGTGTGAAACCCCCCGGATAGCCCATTCCACTCACCTCTTCTTAGAGCCCTCATCACATCTTGGCACCACAGCTGCATCCCCGCTCACTTCTAGCTGTAGCTCGCACCCGAGCCAGGCCTTTCTGAAAGGCTATCACAGTCAGACAGCTAGAGGTGAGTGGGGACGTGGCAGGTGGGTGCTCAGCGTCATTTGGCTTCTTAGCCGCTGTGTGGCTAGCAGAGCCAAATGGAGTAAAATTATTGTGTTGTGTTCCTCTGTAATCCATCTAGCCATTCCTTCTGGAATGGACAGGAAAGCACTGAAGAGAGTGCCCCAGTGTGTGAAACCCCCCTGATCGCCCAAAGAACCTCACCCCTGTCCTTTGACTCATGTGCAGCCACTCGTCCAATCAGCACGCTCTGAGCCGCTGACGTCACCCCATCTAAGACTGTGTCTAAAGCCAGCGGCTCTGAGCGTGCTGGCGGTTGCTTCATCCGCTTCCCTCTAACTGGGAGTGTTCCCTGCTAGAAGGATAGCGGAGATGCGGCCACGGCCCACACATGCATCCTTGGACTGGGTAGAAAGGTAAGGTAACGGGGTGACCTGGGGGGGTTTCACACAGTGGGGCATCCCAATTTGGGATGCCTCGGGGGGAGGGAATCTCTCTGCCTGGCAATCTTATAGATCCCCAGGCCAGCTGGGTTTTGAGCCACTTTAAAGCGGACCAACGGTCAAAAATGACTTAAACCAGACCAACACAAGAAACAGTGCTCATATGCATCCCTCCCCTGGGCAATTTTTCGTTGCTTCACAAAAAAAATTAATTTACCTTTTTCTAACTCCTGCTGTAGTAAATGTTAGAAACAAAATGGCAGCTCATGCATTTACAGGCCACCTGCAAACAGGAAGTTCTGATGGGCTTCCTGTTACTGTGCATTATCAGTTATGTCGGTTAAATCCAGGCAGCAGCATGGTTGAGATGCTGGGGGAGGATGCTCCAAAATGACCGCTACCTTTCTATTCTAAGTATACAGTACGTCCTGCTCCAGATATAATACTTAGACTTGGGTTATCCTCCGCCAGAGGGCGCTGTGCACTGCAGACATGCAAAAACAGGCTCCTCCCCACCCTTCATATACCCAGGGACCTCCCACAAATCCCCAGATTTCTCTGCAGTGCTGACTGTGAAGACATGAAGTATCACTCTCTCGCAGGTGAGCGGGGCTCTTACAGCCTGCGACCGTTGGACTATTCCCACCCGTCCTCCCTGTGATGTGCCTCCCAGCCTGGGCTGCGCTGGTCGGGTGAAGGTAGGCAGCACCATGTGTGCTTAACGAAGCCATGCTCCACCGCAGTCCTCCACCATAGGGTAGGCGGTTTAGGCTGATGGTGAGCCTCATAGTGGATGTCCCTCCCGCATTCTTGTCCCATGCCCCGTGTAGAGGTGGACCCTGTGTAAAGGGTCGCCGTCCTCCCTCGTTTCCCCCCGTATTCGGGGGAAAAGAAGGGGGGCGGGGTGTGTGTGTGTGTCCGGGCGGTCTCAGTGTACAGTATTGTCACGCTTATGGCTGTGCTTTTGCCCCTGACCGGCAACTGGGTGTCAGAGCCGCGCTGCCTTTCTAGTTTGGCCCTCTTAATTTAACATGCAATAGTGTACTGCACATCCTGCGTTATTATACTACATCTTGGGCAGGAAACTAATTTTCTGCACGCCTACGGGCGTCAGAATGGTGGCGGTGTATTTAGACTTCACGAGTATCCACTAGCAGATGCCTTTACTGGCACACTCTATGCTTGGCTTGCCGAGCTTTTAACGGCTGCTTCAGAGCTTCGCGCTCTTTGGGGGAGGCGGGGACCTGGCGTGGCGCGCTCCGCGTCACGCCCAGTTTAGACCCGCCCTCCGAGGTTCGGTTGGCGCCATTTTGTTTATCCCCGCACGCGTGTTTGCGGTCCTTCTCCTCCCCAGGTCGGTGAGTGCCCTCGTTGGAGTTTTCATCATTAGTATTCTTTCTGTTGCGCATGGCCCTGACACCCCTTATTCCCCTTCTGTCTTTAAGACCTTGAAGAGTCCGGTGGCTTCTCCCGGCCTAACATATATTGTAGCGGGCTTACAAATTCTCCCACATTCCTAGCGGGTCTTTGGGACATCCAGGGTTGCCTATTGCGTAAATCCCTCCTGGTATATTACATTAACAATCACCATATGGAGACATCTCAGAATTATGTGACCGGGGTCCCTCCGGGACAAGACCGGCTGTGTACAGCGTGTGGACTGCCCCACGCTGATGCGGACAGAGCACGGGTCTGCGGACCATGTGCTGAACAAGCACTGGTCCTGCAATCAGGGTTGCCAGTGGCTGCGCCTCGTTTCAATACACCTCTCTCCCCGTGCTTAAGTCTCACTCCTGATGAGTCGCACTCGAGCGGGAATGAACAGCAAGTCGTGCCGCGCAGACTCCCTACAGCCAAGCAGGTGATTTCGAGGTTGATTGAACGCTTGGGCCCTGGTAAGAAGCGGTCCCTGACGCCTCCGGTTTCGCCCATTCTTTCTGAATCTGAAGAGTTCACTGCTGAGCAGGGTTTTGCTCTTGAAGATGAAGGTCGGCTATTCTCTGACTCTGGCTCATCGGACGAGGGGCTGAGGAGTCATGATGATTTGGGGCCTGTGTGACACCAACGAATTACTGATAAAGATCTTCGAGGTCTTGTCTGTCTCTCTCCCTGGTGAGGCTTCCAGGCCCAGAAGGGAGAGTTTCCATACAGCGCCGCCGCGTTTGGAATTTCTGGAGCAGGATCACTTCCAGGCTCTTGTACTCAAAGAATGGCAATGCCCTAGTAAACTTCCAGGGGTTCCGGGGGACTGGGATTGGAAATACCCCTTTCCCCCTGATGTGGTTAACTGCTGGTCATCCCCTCCCGTGGTGGATGCACCGATCATTGGGGTTCTTACCCCCCCCCCTTTATTGCGCCCCCTTCTTATCGTACCCTTCGGGATGCTGAGGACTGGTGCATTGATAGGATGGCTTCCCACACCTTTTCTTGTGCAGGGACGACTCTGCGCCCGGTCTGTGCCGCGGCCATCGCAGTGGCCGCCAGGACCCTCATCAGAAAGCTGATTGATCATCAACCTGAGGATCTCCCCTGGGAGGTGTTTAATGCACTCTCCAGTTGTGATGTATTTGTAAGATTTATCCTTTTGGCGCTGGATGACATCATCGGCATGTGCGCTAGAACTTCCGCCCTTGCTGTAGCTATACACCGACTGGTCTGGCTGCGACAGTGGGGTGTTGACGATGCTATGAAAAAGATTATTACTGGGTTTCCCTTTAGAGGGCGATGCCTATTCGGGCCCCTCCTGGATCTGTTTGGAAAAAAGGGCAAAACACCCCTTTACAGAAGGCGGTCTCGGCCTTCTCGAGGCAGGGGCACCCCTCCTCCCCCCTATGTTAGCGTCAAATCCGAACCAGTGGTATCCTTCCAGCTTTTTGCTATAGATCCCTGCCCCAGGAGTGGCAGACAACGCCCTGGTCCCTCCAGCAGGACTAAGTCCAAGCCTGTTACCAAAACCCCCCAAGCATGATGGGGACCCCTCGCCCAAGCGGGGCACCTTGCCTCTATCAGGAGGCGGCATGCCTCGTTCTGATGGAGTCAGGAGGAAGTTTCCTCTGGTCTGGATGCAGGATAGTGTCTGCTGGGCGGCCCCTTCCCGAGATATTCAGGATGCTTCTGGTCCCTGCCTCTCTTCTTGTGTTGGCGCAGGCCACGCACGATCTGCGAGGTCTGGGGTCACCTGCCGGTTGCCTTAACAGCCAGAGGCAGGGGCCTCTACACTAACCTTTCCACTTTCCTCCAAACGGATGAGACACTCTGTCCATTAGGGCCTTCCATAGGTGAGGCAATTTACATTCACAGGCGGGTTTACTGCATGGTTTCTCTGAGTTGGGCCGCCTGTGCCCTGTGTCCAGAGACCTCTTGCCGTCGGTAGGGACCTAGGACGCTTATTTCATTGCCATTGTGCCTTCCGGGCACCTAGGACCTTGCAGGTTAGTGTTGGCGCTCCAACACTGCTGATTGTGGCCTTATTATCTGGCCTTGGTTCTGCTCCCTGAGTGATCGCCTAGGCGATGACGGGGGTGATTTCTCTACTGAGACCAAGGAGGCGTCCGCACGAGAGACTGCTTGGCCGTCCCTCCTTGCTTCCCAATCCCTGCGTCAGGCCGAGCTGGTTATTCGGTTGGTGGTGTCCTTTGGGAGTCTTTGGATGGGTGATCATTCACCTCAATTCCTCTTTTCCCCTTAGTGGTATCTCCCTTCCTAGGGTTGAACTTGGATTCGGTTCTTACGGGAACCTGCTTCCTTGACTCTAAATGGACAAGATGTTTGCAGGGGCTCGGTCCCTCTTGCTGTTCCCGTCTCTTCACCAGGCTGGATTGCAGCTGGCGGGCCTGTTGGTGGCTGTTCAAAGGTTGTCCCCTATGCTCAGAGCCCTTGGGCTCCTCCGCTACTCCTATTGTAAAAGCTGGACTGGGTTCCAGCTTCCCTGGAGCTGGGTCTGTGTACCCTTCCACCTTGGTACGTGGGTTACCCTTGAGACTGTGGTACTAGGGGTACCAATCAGGGGGCGCCCCCTTCCTTGCGTCTTCCTGCGATTGGATTCCAAATCTATCAGGTCGATGGAGGGGGGACTTTTTTCTCCTAAATTCCCCTGTTATTCAGGGGGAGGTGGGGCCTTTAGGGGTCCTTCCACCTGTCTATTTTGGAAGAGGTAGGCCTTCAGATTGGCTCTATATCGCTGGACTTCTCCCTTGCGGGATCGGTCTATTTGGGGTCCCTTGGTCTGTCTGACGACAGTGGCCTGTATTAATTATCTGCGTGGACTTGGAAGCAGGATGATCCCCCAGGAAGGTAGGTATCCTGATCTGGGTGGAGGACAGAGTTCCCTGCATATCTGCGATATTTGCTCCGGTGGATGTCCTTCTGCGACAGGAGGTGCTAATTCTTGTGTCTCCCTGTGATCCGTCTAGTGTGGATCTTTCTGGGCCCGTCACCTTCGTGGGTTCTGGGCCCTTGTTTCCCTGTCAGATTGTTCTGTCCTTGGTCATGAGGCTTTGTGACTTTATGCTGGACATTCTGTTGTCTATATGTTTTACCTTCATTCACCCTGCTGGAAACAGGGTTCTGTGTAAGTTTGCTCTGGAAGGGGGAACCAGTGATACTGGTGGCCCTTGGGTGGCCTAGTGGAGTGTGGTTGCAGATGTGGTTATGTGGACAGCGGACCTGTATGTCCTGTCAGGAGTGCTGGCCTGCTCACTCAGGCCCCCCTTTTTCTGTTTCACCCCTATCTACGGACTCTGGTCTGGATGGTCTGACGGTTGGTTCATCCACCTTGATGTAACTTCTGGAAGCCTAGGAGTGGGCTTCTTCTGCCTCTTCTTCCGTCTATTGTTGGTATTGTTTACCCATATTACTTGGGGTGAGTTTTGGTCTGTTCCCAGGGTTTTAGAGTTATTACAGCATGGGTTGGAGTTGGCTCTCCTACTCGGTGCCCTGGTGGTTCAGGCTCTGCCCTGTCCGTCTTCTGCAGAAGTCTTTACTCAGTTCCTTGCCTGGGTTGACTTTTCTTTCAGGGATTGCTCAGTGACATCCCCCTCGTGGTTCTAGGGTCCCTGTTGGGATTGATTTTTATTAGGTTTGCCCTGCGGGATGTTCCCTTTTGGCTCTATTCCGGATGCTGTCTGACTGTTCTTATCTATAAGGTTGCCCTTCTGGGGCAGTTACCTCAGTTAACCCTCAGCTAGCAGTAGCTGGGGCAGTAACCTCAGCTAGCCCTCGTTTCTTTGCTGTATATTCACCGAGATGAGGCGGTGTTCCGCCTTACGCCGGTTCTTCTGCCTAAGGTGTTGTCTTAGGCTCAGGTATTAAGACATTATCCTTCTTCTGGGATTCTTTCCTTGTAATGCTGAGGCAAGGGAACCTATTTCCCTCAATAGGTGCTGGAATTCTTTTCCTGGATTGTCTCTTGTACCTTAGGGGACTTATGCTCCTTGGGGTTGTGGGCACCTACATCTGGATGTGCCTGATCTCGTCTGCCTCTAGGGGTTAGGCGGCCTTGGGCCTAGCCTTTACTTGGATAAGATGTCCCTTCTGGTCCTGGGGAAGTCTTGGCTTCTTCCTGGGCTACTTTTACTTTTTGCTCTTGTTAGGCTTCTATTCAAGCCTATTCCTTAAGGGGAAGGGTTCTTCTCATTCTATTCTGATTACACTGGTGCCTTGGTATCTTTGGGCCTTTCAGCACCAAGTCTTGTTGAACAGGTTGCTTGAACGCTACTTGTTGGTACCCCTTCAAGGGTTGTTTTAATGTTGACGTTAGAGCTTTTGCTCGTGTCGTTCTTGGTAGTGAGGTGTTGCAGGTGACAGTGCTTTCAACTGTCTGCTGTTGCCTTTTTTGTTGGGGATCCCACCCTGTTCTATGGACACTGCTATTGGATGTCTCAAGTGTAAGTATTATATCTGGAGCAGGACGTACTGTATACTCAGAATAATACAATTCTGTGAAATACTCACCTGTAGAATTGGTATTATACGTATACAGTACGTCCTGCTCCACCCCACCCTGGTTTGCATTATTCTGGATCCCCTATATGGTGATTGTTGTTATTGTTATCATTACCAGTTGTTTTGGTGGTTGGTTTCTCTCGGCTTCTGGTTCACTGCTTTTCAATGCTGGGGATTTGTGGGAGGTCCCTGGGTATATGAAGGGCCGGGAGGAGCCTGTTTGCATGACTGCAGTGCACAGCGCCCTCTGGCGGAGGATAACCCAAGTGTAAGTATTATATCTGGAGCAGGACGCACTGTATACGTATAATACCAATTCTACAGGTGAGTATTTCACAGAATTGTATTTTTCCAACTGTGCCAGGCTCTTGGTCTTGTTTAGGCTTCCCAAAAAAGTACTGGTGCAACCAATTACCTTCAGAAGTCACATGCTTAGTGAAATTAATCCACCTGTGTGCAATGTGTCACACAGTCTGTAATTATAATCCCACCATCCAAATCTTGGATGATCCCTCGGAGCATCATTAAATCCATTATCATCAAATGGAAAGAACATAGTGCCACAATAAACCTGCCAAGAGAGGGCCGCTCATCAAAACTCTCAGACTGGCCAAGGAGCTTATTATTCAGAGAGACAGCACAAAGACCAAAGGTAATCCTGAAGGAGCTGCAGAGTTCCCATGCAGAGACTGGAGTATCTTTCCATGTGACTACACTCTATAGAGCTGGGCTTTATGGAAGAGTGGTTTACTTTCCCAAAAAATAGGTAGGCTTGTTTTGAGTTTGACAAAAGGCAAGATTCCCCAGATGTATGGAGGAAGGTGCTCTGGTCAAGTGAGACCAAAATGTAACTTATCAGACACCAAGGAAAACGCTATGTCTGGCGCAAAACCAACATATCTCATCGCCCCAGAACACCATGCCCACAGTGAAACATGGTGATGGTGGCAGCATCATGCAGCAGCAGGGCATGGGAACTGGTCTGAGTTGAGGGGACGATAGATGGTGCTAAATGCAGGGATTTTCTTTGTTCTGTCAGTGATTCGAGACTAGGATGGAAGTTCAGCCTACTTCTAAAGCAACACTCTAGTGGCAAGATGTGGCACGCTCAATTATTATCTAAAGCGAATGGTAGCTTTAATGGCTGCAAAAGGTGGCTCTACAAAGTACTGACTTTAGGGGGGTGAATAGTCATGGACACTGAAGGTTTCTGGTATTTTGTCATGTTAGTTGTTTCACAATTTAAAGAAAAACGGATGTTCATAGTTTTAGCCATGTTCTTATAATAAAATGATGCAAATAATCAATCATTTCAAGTTGTGAGTTAGAAAAACTCGAAAAATGCATTAAGATTTTTTTTATGTTGTTATATTACTGGACCATTTTTTGAACAATACTGCTCCTTTAGCTCTGCATCTTGCAACGCTACACTGCAAGTTTGTGCTTTTGTGCCAGGGAGTTCCCTCTCTCACCAACCAACCAACTGACCAACCTCATTGCTTATGACCTGCTCAGTCTGTATGGGGACCTGCAGTTTGCTTTCCATTTTTTCTCATATTCCACTTCAGGGCATCACTGAATCACATACGAAGGGGTCACTTTCATCCGAAGGGCGGGACTGCTAGATAAAAGATAAATATTCCTCCTGATATATATATATATATCATAATATATATATATATATATCATATATATATCATAATATTTCCATCTGTTCTCCAAAATGCAGTTTCATTCTTGCAGTTGAGCTGGACTGTGAAGGATGTTCTTGGTTTTCTTTTCCTTAAATTCATTTTATAATATAAATTTCCATTTTATAGGTTTTTGTTCAGAAAGTGCCCCTTGCGCCTCCGCCTGCAACCTTCTCGTTGCGGACCTCAGGCCGCTTAAAGTGGACCAAAATCCACATTTTTAACTAGCATCCCCTGAATACTCCCCCACGAATAGTAACTTTTGCTAATTGTTACTGCTCCTGCTTCACTCTAATTCCAGATAATAGCACCTGTTTTAGCTGTAAGGCTCCACCTCCTTCATTCATTGTCACTGCTTTGTGTGACAATGGTGCACAAAAAGCAATGGTTATGCAATGACTAATGAATAATCACCTACAATCCTACAGAGAGGGAAAGCAAAGAAAAAAACTGTGTTTGGCTTTGGTCAAAAGTATTTCACAAGTTCAGTGGGTTTTGGTCCGCTTTAATATTTGGTCTTTTCCTACGAAGTGGATGATCCTCTTTCAAGAACATGGTTATTCCTACTTCAGACAGTGCTTCCCTAATGGACCTGGTGGATAAGCCTTACAGCTAGCCTTTGCTGCATCCATGGCAGGCAAGAAATGGTTAAAACAGTTGTTCCCCGTTTCGGTCTGCTCACTCCCGTAATTCAAGCTCCCATTTGATCAAGTCCAGCATGGAAGTCTACAAACGTGTCATCTGTGCTATGGATATTTGGATAGTTATTAGGACTAGTTAGTATTAGTATTAGCCCTGTTGGTGGCTCAGATGCATTCTCAATGGCTTAAGCAATGGTCAACCGACGTGACTTCCAAAAAGACTCTGACGGGACTTACTTTTACGGGGATCTCCTTTTTGGGGAATGTTTGGATGATATTGTGAAGTGAGCCACATGGGTCAAGTCTGCCAGGCTTTTGCAAAGAATGATGTCTAATCCTTCTTATCGTAGATTTTCCAATACTTGACCATTTTATTCTAAGTATGCAGCACGTCCTGCTCCAGATAGTATTCATAACAGCTGGGTTATACCTCCACAAGAGGGCGCTTTACTGCAGAGATGGCAAAAAGAGGCCCCTCCCGGTCCATATATACCCGGGACCCCCCACTAATTCCCCAGATTCTTCTCTGCAGTGGGCTGCGAAGGACAAGATGATGGCTTCTCTTCTCGCAGGTGAGCTGGGCTTGCAGCCCATGACCCTGTAGGACTATTCCCACCCTTTCCACTTTAATACTATGCCTCCCAGCCTTGGCTGCGTGGTCGGGTGATGGTAGGCGGCCCAGGTTTTGGTGAGATATTAGAGATGCTTTATTAGGAGCTTGCTCCACCGCAAATCCCCCACCAAAGGGTAGGCGGCCCAGGTTTTGGTGATCCTGTATTGGGATGCCCCGTCCGCTCATCGCCCTACCTTACATATCCTAAATGTAATTATGGGCTTCCTACTTCCCCCTTCTCCCATTATCCTGGTTCGTTGGGGGGGGGGGGGGGGGTCTGTGTGTTTTGAGTGCTTTGCTTTATTTCACTGTGCATTGTGATTACTGTGATACTCTGCAGACTCGCGCTGGCATTCGGTCAGCGGTTCCCCTCCTCCCTTGTGTCCTTTATTCGAATTACCCGCGCGTGCCCTGCGGCGTCCGCGGTCAGCGGTGACGTCACGCCGGGGCGTGCTGTGCTCTGATTGGCTCCGGGAGGGCTTGCCTTCGGCCTGTCCCCGCGTTCCTGAAGGGGGCGTGGCCTAGCGCTTGGCGCCTTCTGCAGGCGGCCCGCCCCTTCAGAGCCCTTCAGCGCCATCTTGCCCCTGCTGTCTAATAGATCGCAAGCTCTTCGGTGGTCCGTGAGTGCCCCAGCGGGCCTTTATTTGATTTATTGTTTATATATTTTGTCTTTATACTGATGGGGTGTGTTGTTTTTTATGTCTTTCAGGCGGGAAAACTGATTAGTGGTTTCTCCCGGTCCTGTGCCCTCTATTAGTGCTAATTGAGATTATTAGAGGCCTAATAATTTAAATCCTCCCACTATCCTAGCGGACATTTGGGGCATCCCGGGTAGCTGTGTAGCGTAATTCCTATTGGCCAGTTGTGCCACAAAAAATCACCATATGGAGGCTTCACAGGATATTGTGCTCAGGGTCCCATCGGGACAAGCCCGGCTGTGTGTGGTGTGTGGGGCATCCCCTGTGAGCGATGATGTGCGGGTTTGTGTACGCTGCGCCCAACAGGCGCTTGCGCAGCATTCTGGGCTGTCTGCTTCTGGGTCTTCTCCCTCGCCCCCTCAGTTGATCGGGACCCCCAGTGGGATCAACACTAGTGGGGAGTCTCAGCCTGATGCGTCTTCCAGGCTGGCCAACATTGAGAGATTGATTGCTAGCTCTGTGGCCCGTAAGGCCCCAGCTAAAAGACGGCACTTGGCGCCTGCTGCGTCTGCCTTCCCTATGGAGACAGAAGATTTCCTTTATTTTTCTGACTGTACCCCGCTTGAGGAAGGGGAGTTATTCTCAGATTCAGAATTTTCCGATGATCAGCATTTCCTTGACGCTGATGCCGGCTCAGAGCATTGGAATGCTGATGACACCCATAGACTTTTGCTTTCCATTTCCCTTCCTGCTGCGGCACCCAGGCAACAGGGGGAATTGTTTGGTACTATAAAGCCACGTTTGGAATTTCCAGAACAGGCACATTTCAATAATGTGGTCCACAAAGAATGGGAGCGGCCTAGCCGGCATTCCTGGTGTCCCTAAGGGATGGGATAAAAGGTACCCTTTTTCCTCGGATGTGGTTAAGTGTTGGTCAACTCCACCAGAGGTGGATGCCCCTGTTTTGGGGTTGTCTAACACTTCTGTGGTGCATTCCCCTGATTCCACTACCTTGAAGGATAGTGAGGACCGGCGTATTGACCAGCTGGCTTCCCATGCCTTTGCCTGTGCGGGATCGGCCCTGCGCCCGGTCTGTGCTTCTGCTATTACTGCAGTGGCCATTCGGACTCTGGTCAAGGGCCTTTTGGAAGGCTTTACTGATGATTCTTCTAGTGCAGAATTTAGAGCCTTATCACAATGTGAGATGTTTATCGCTTATATTCTTTCTGCCTTAGATGACACCATTAGGATGTGTAGCAGGACCTCGGCTCTGGTTGTTTCTATTCGCCGCTTGGTCTGGCTGCGCCAGTGGGCAGCTGACAATGCTGCTAAGAAGGCTCTCACAGGGCTACCCTTTAACCCTTTCGCTGCCAGCCTACCTGCAGCATTTGCCACTCCCTGTTGCCAGACTGAGTTTGACTGTTTTGCGCTACACATGTTCAACTGTCATTTTCGAAGGGATTTCCAGGGATTTCCCAGGAAAATTATATATTGTTTTTTTCAACAGAGTCTGGGCTTTAACATGAAATGTCTTGTTTGTGTTTTTTAGGTGTATTCTCAACATTTTTGGGTGAAATGTGTGAAAAAAAATAAAAAAAATATATTTTTTTACAATTTGTAGAGTTTTTTTGTAATAAAAAATGTAAGTTTGTCAATAAAATCTTATTGCGTGAGAAACCCCAATTTCTCCCGCTTACAGCGATACCACATATGTATAGGTAGACACCCTTTCCTGCCCAGAAGTCTTTTATAGCTGCTGGATGACAAATGGTTAATTAAAAAAAAAAATGACATAGGGTCCCCCTTCCCGGGGAGGGGGACCCCATTTTTTTTTGGATTTTTAAGGGTTAAAAACCCTTAAAAATCCAAAAAAAAAAATGACGTGGGGTCCCCCTTACCCAAAGTAACCAGCCCGGGACCAGCTATGGGGGCTTGTAGGCACAGAGTGGGGGGGCCAGCTTTGGTGGCCCCCCCACCCTGCAGCCTACGAGCCCACATAGCCTATGTGGGCCCGGGCTCTTCTGCCCCCCCCTGGCCTTTGGGGAGGCAGGTAATGGGGGTGCGGGGGTTAATGGCAATGCCACCCCCCCAGCCATGTGAACTGGTATAAGGGGTCTCATGGACCCCTTACCAGCTCACAAAGGGTTAACTGTAAAAAAAAAAACACCACACAATAAAAAAAAGTATTTTATTAAAAAAAAATAATTTTTTTTTACTGTACTTACCTTCGATTGCAAGCTCTTGTCCCTCGCCGCTCAGCTGACAGATGCCTGTGATCGGCATCCAGAGAAGGAGAAGGCAGGAGATCAGAGGATCTCCTGTCACCTCCTTCCAGGGCACCGATCACCGGCATCTGAGAAGCTGAGAAAGCTGAAGCCGGTGATCGGGACCGGGATGACGTCATAAGCCCCGCCCCCAAGGGGGCGGGGCTTAGAGGCAAGATGGCGGTCGCCATCTTGAAGAAGAGAGGAGAGAGCCTCCCAGGCTCCCTCCTGAAGATCGGTAAGTCCTGGGGGGGGATCGGAGGCCCCCCAGGTGAAGAGGAGGGACAGCGGGAGCCAGCGCACATGGAGGTAAGTGAATGTCATTTTTATTTTTTTTTTTTTTTTACAGTTAGCAGCTGCTGCTGCAGAAGCGGGGGGGGGGGGGCGGCCTATTCCGGGGGCTCTCCTGGAGCCATCCGACCCCCCACGGGGGATCGGATGGCACCAAATTAAAGAGGAGACCCGGCCGGATCCAACAAGGGGTCAGGTGAGTATTTTTTATTTTTATTTTTTAAACTAGAAGCGATCAAAGTCAAGCACGTAACACCTACGGGCTTGGCACTTAAGGCCCAGCCAAGCCAGCACGTAGGTGTTACGTGCTTGGCAACAAAAGGGTTAAGGGGCTATGCCTTTTTGGTGACCGTTTGGACCTTTTTGCAAAGGGAGGTAGGTTGCCCCAACGCAAAAGACAGCTGCAGCCCTTTCGGGGTCGGGGTCCTTTACTCCCTCCTTTCGTGGACCCAGGTCAGAGAGGGGGGTATCATTTGCAGGGCACAGGGGAGATTTCTGGGGCAAGGGCAGAGGCCGTGCCCGTCCCGGATCCTCCTGGGGATCCAAGCCCAAATCTGTCATCAAGCCCGCTCAGCCATGAAGGGGCGCCCTCACCCTTTCGGGTGGGGGTGCGGCTCTTCGCTCATGTCTGGGGGCAACAGGTCTCAGACAGGTGGATTCTGGAGGTTGTGTCCTCCGGCTACAAGCTAGAGTTCCTCTGGACCCTCTGGCACCTCAGGCTCTCTTCCTGGCTGTACAGAACCTATTGGATATGGGGGTCATCTGTCCGGTCCCCCTGGGTGAGAGAGGTCAAGGTTATTATTCCAACCTCTTCACAGTACCCAAAAGGGATGGTTCCATCAGGCCCATCCTGGGCTTCTCAACAAGTTCATCAGAACCAGACGCTTTCGCATGGAGACCCTGCGCTCCGCGATCAGCTCTTTGTGCCCGGGGGACTTCATGACCTCCATAGACATCAAGGATGCTTACCTTCATGTGCCAGTCTTCCCAGGGCATCAGCGGTTCCTCAGGTTCGCCCTGGAGGACCAGCACTACCAATTTGTGGCACTTCCCTTCGGTCTCACATCAGCCCCCAGAGTGTTCACCAAGGTGTTGGCAGGGGTGATGGCCCTCCTCAGAGCCAGGGGCATTCGCATTCTCCCTTATCTGGACGACCTTCTCATTACATCTCATTCTATCCAGCAGGCAGAATTGGATACCCAGACGGTGGTGACTGCCCTGGACACGTTCGGATGGGTGATAAATTATCCCAAGTCCTCCCTCTCCCCGTCCCGGGTGACCCCCTTCCTGGGCATGAATCTGGATACCTTTCAGGCCAGGATTTTTCTTCCTCAGCAGAAGGTGGATTCTCTTCAAGCTCTGGTTCATTTCATGCTGGCCAGCCCTCGTTTTTCCATCAGGCAAGGGATGCTGCCTGCTTCGAGGCATTCCATTATGCTCAATTTCACATGAGACCCCTTCAGCTCCATTTCTTTTCAGTCTGGGACAAGAGTCCCCTGTCTCTGGATCAGGTCTTTGTTCTTTCTCCTCTGGTCCGGCGGTCCCTCCTGTGGTGGCTGAACTCGAGGAATCTTCTGGGGGGCAGATCCTTTCTGACAGTCTGTCAGGTTGGGGGGCTACTGGAGAGCCCTCCAATTCCAGGGGCTGTGGGGCCCTCAGGAGGCTCATGCTCCTATCAATGTCCTGGAGCTGAGGGCTGTTCGGTTGGTGCTGGCACAGTTGACTCCTCACCTTCAGGGTCTGCCGGTACAGGTTTGCTCCGACAACCAGACGGCGGTCGCTTATATCAATCATCAGGGAGGGACTCGGAGCAAGAGTGCCCTTGATTCTGTCCTGGGCCGAGGAAGATGTCCCATGCATCTCAGCAGTTTATATTCCGGGAGCGGAGAATCTGGAGGCGGATTCCCTGAGCAGGGGGACCTCTCGCTGGGGGGGAATGGTCCCTCAACAGCGCGGTCTTCCTATCCCTTTGTCACCGGTGGGGGATGCCGGATATGGATCTGTTTGCTTCTCGCCACAATCACAAGCTGCCAGCATTTGTCTCCTTGTCCAAGGACCCTCTGGCTCTGGCGGTGGATGCTCTGTCTCTGTCCTGGCAGGGACTCGGTCTCCTGTACATCTTTCCTCCGTTTCCTCTTCTGAGCAAGGTTCTGCGCAAGTTGGTTCAGGAGAGGGTGCCAGCCATTCTGGTGGTCCCTAGGTGGCCAAGACAGGTGTGGTTCGCAGACGTCGTGCAGCTGGCAGTGGATGGGTACGCTCTACCCTTGGTTCCAGATCTTCTCACTCAAGGACGGCTCTGTTATCCCAATGTACAAACGCTGGCTTTGACGGCCTGGCTGCTGAAACCTCCATCCTGAAGGAGAGAGGATTGTCTGATTTGGTTGTTCATACTCTTGTACGGGCTAGGAAGAAATCCTCTTCTACTATCTACTATAGGACCTGGAGGACCTACATTGACTGGTCTAGGGCCTTTCCCTGTCGTGTGTTCTCCATTCCTAGTATCCTGGAGTTCCTTTAACATGGTTTGGATATGGGTTTTCAGCTCAGCACTTTGAAGGGTCACATGTCCACCTTGGCTGTTTTTTTCCAGAGGTCCTTTGCTCTACATCCTCTGGTCAAGACCTTCTTTTTCGGGGCGTCGCTCATGTGTGCCCTCCCCCGCAAACCCATGGTACCGGTCTGGGATTTTAATTTGGTATTGTCCTTCAGGGTCCTCCGTTTGAACCGGTGCATGAGGCTGTCTTGTCTATCCTTACCCTGAAGGTTGTCTTTTTGGTGGCTATCACCTCTGTCCGGCGTGTTTCTGAGTTGGCGGCTCTGTCTATTCAGACACCCTACTTTGAGAGACACCAGGACAAGGTGGTTTTCTCTGCCTTCCATCTCAATCAGGATATTGTGCTTCCTTCTTTGTGCCCTAATCCTGGTAATTCCAAGGAGAGGGCCTTGCATTCTCTGGATGTTGTCAGGTATGTGAAATACTACCTGGTGGCTACTGCGCCTTTCAGAAAGACGAACGTCTTGTTTGTGGTTCCCTCGGGTCCCAAGATGGGGTTGGCTCCTGCTAAGTCTACTATTAGCAAATTGTCAGGCCATTGTTAGGGCCTATTCTACTAGGGGGGGAAGGATCCTCCTTTCCGTGTTACTGCTCATTCTACTTGTGCTGTTGGGGCTTCCTGGGCCTTCCAGCACCAGGCTTCTGTTGAACAAGTTTGTAAGGCCGCTACTTGGTCTTCTGTTCATAACTTTTCCAAGTTTTACAAGGTTGATGTTCGGGCCTCAGCGGATGCTGTTTTTGGCCGCAAGGTTCTGCAGGTGGCAGTGGTTTGAACTGCACGTTGTTGCCTTTTTGGGATCCCCACCCGTTTATGAACACTGCCATTGGATGTCCCAGCTGTTATGAATACTATCTGGAGCAGGACGTGCTGCATGCTTAGAATAATAAAATTCTGTGATTACTCACCTTGTAGAATTGGTATTATAAGTATGCAGCACGTCCTGCTCAATCCCACCCTGATTGCTTTATTCTTGGATCCTCTATATGGTTATTGTTGTTCCTTGTTACGGTTGTTAAATTTGTTATTGGCTTCTCCTTGTTCCCTTACTGCTTTTCTATACTGTGGAATTAGTGGGAAGTCCCGGGTATATATGGACCGGGAGGGGCCTCTGCAGTAAAGCGCCCTCTTGTGGAGGTATAACCCAGCTGTTATGAATACTATCTGGAGCAGGGCGTGCTGCATACTTATAATACCAATTCTACAAGGTGAGTAATCACAGAATTGTATTTTTTTTTTCAAGGGTGTCCCAGAATCCAAAAGAAGCAGAGGCATTGAGATCTGCGGTAGCTTATATTTTACAGCTAGGAGTAATACATCCTGTTCCTCTTTTTCATAGGTTACGGTTTTTACTCCAGTTTGTTTCTAATATCCAAGAATTAGGGCTCTTTGCCCCCAATTCTGGACCTCAAGGGCCTCAACAGTTTCGTCTGACTTTGCAGATTTTGTATGGAATCATTGAGTTCTACAACAACTGCCATTCAGCCAGGGGATTTTATGACTACAGTGGATATAAAGGACGCCTGCCTGCATATCCCTATCTTCCTGGGCCATCAGAGTTTTTTCACGTTTCGCAGTAAATGGCCTAGATTTTTAGTTCACGGCTCTGCCTTTTGGCCTGTCTTCAGCTCCAAGGGTTTTTACCAAAGTTCTGTCAGGCCTCATGACTCAGGCATCAGGGGATACGAATGACCCCATATTTAGATGATCTACTGATCAGAGCCCCATCCTTTCAATAGGCCTTGAGAGATATACAGATGCTGTGAAACTAGACTACTTTGGCTGTTTAGTCAACTAGCCAAAGTCACATATCATTCCCTCAATAGTTATCTTCTTTCTGGGAATTGGCTGCTTGTCATGTGTGCTGCTTCGCGCGTATCGTGCATACGGCCTTTTGTCATGTTTTTTGACTAGTATATGTGGTGTCAGCCGCCTCGCGGACTTGTCTTTTTACTGTTGCAAATGCCGCCGCTCGCGTGTTTTCCTTCATTTAGATGTTCCGCACCGGGCGGCTGCGTTACCTCAGACGCTTTTGCGTTCTCATTGGCTGCTTGTCGCCTGACTTTGCGCTCTTCGGGGGGCGGGGGCTGGCGTGCGTGTGACGTTCTTACTTACCGCTGTCCGTAAGTGCCCTTGCGGGTGGCTTTATACTCATTGTAGTGTTTTTTGGTTCTGACACCCCTCCTTCTCATTGTGTCTTTCAGATGGGTGAATCCTTTGGCTTCTCCCGGCCCG
This sequence comes from Gastrophryne carolinensis, assembly GCA_027917425.1. NCBI lineage: Eukaryota > Metazoa > Chordata > Amphibia > Anura > Microhylidae > Gastrophryne > Gastrophryne carolinensis. Next base: position 98,243,253 of record CM051239.1, on the reverse strand, counting down.
GTGTAATTGATAAAGTTGGGCCTTGTAAATTTACTCCCACTTCCCTAGCGGGTCATTGGGGCATCCAGGGTTGCTTCATAGCGTCAATCCCTACTGGCACATTGTGCCTAATAATCACCATATGGAGGCATCCCAGGATAATGTGACCGGGGTCCCCTTGGGACAAGACCGGCTGTGTGTAGTGTGTGGACAGGCTCATGCTGACGCTGACAAGGCGTGGGTCTGTGTACCCTGTGCTGAGCAGGTGCTTGCTTTGCAATCTGGCCTGCCAGTGGCTGCACTTCGTTTCACTTCACCTACTCCCCCCAGCTTAAATCTCACTCCTGTTGAGTTGCATACTTGTGGGGATTCTCAGCCTGATGTGTCTTCTAGACCTACTGCCTACTGCTGAACAGATTATTGCGAGGTCTTTAGTTATGTTAGTTTTCCTTATGGGATTATGGGATCTCAGGAGTTTATGAATCTGTGTGGCTATACCCCTTCCGATGAAGGAGAGCTCTTTTCTGACTCAGGCTCATCTGATGAGAGACCAAGGGGTCATGACGATTCTGGCTCTGACCCCTGGGCCCCGGATGACACTGACAGATTATTGACCCAGATCTTTGAGGTTCTGTCTATCTCTCTCCCTGGTGAGGCTCCCAGGCAAAAAGGGGAGCGTTTTCATACAGCAACATCACGTTTGGAATTTCTAGAGCAGGCACATTTCCATTCCCTTGTGCTCAAGGAATGGGAGTGCCCCAGTAAACTTCCCGGGGTTCCAAGGGATTGGGATAGGAAGTATCCTTTTCCCCCTGAGGTGGTTAAATGTTGGTCATTCCCCCCCCCCCCCCCCCGAGGTGGATGTCCCGATCCTAGGGCTATCTAACACCCTGTCATGCATTCCCCTGATTCTACTACCCTGCGGGATGCTGAGGACCGGCGCATTGACCTGCTGGCCTCCCACGCCTTTGCATGTGCGGGGACGGCACTGCGCCCGGTCTGTGCCTCTGCCATTACTGCTGTGGCCACTAGAACCCTTATCAGAAAAATGCTTGATAGTGCCCCTGATGATCTCCCTTGTGAGGCGTTTAATGCACTCTCCAGTTGTGATGTTTTTGTAAATTTTGTTCTATTAGCTTTGGATGACACCATCAGAATGTGTGCAAGAACTTCTGCCCTCGTGGTGGCTACACGCCGCTTGGTTTGGCTGCGACAGTGGGGTGCTGACAATGCTGCGAAGAAGGCCCTCACTGGGCTTCCTTTTAAGGGGCTATGCCTGTTTGGGGCCCGTCTAGACCTGTTTCCTAAGAGAGGTAAGTTACCCCAGCGCAGACGGCTGTCTCGGCCCCTTCGGGGCCAGGGCCCCCCTTCACCCCCTACCATGGTGTTAAACAAGAAACAGGGGTGTCCTTCGCGGGCGCTCGCGCACATTCCTGTCACAAGAGCAGAAGACAACGTCCTGGCTCCTCCGGGGTGGGGCTAAGCCCAAATCCTCTCCCAAGTCCCCTCAGGCATGATGGGGCGCCCTCGCCCCTCAGGGTGAGGGGACGGCTGCGTCACTTTGCTCAAGTCTGGAGGCATCACGCCTCAGACCGGTGGATTCAGGAGGTAGTGTCCTCCGGCTACAAGATAGTTTGCTGTGCGGCCTCCCCCAAGATTAGCAGGTCCCGGATACTCCTGGTCCCTGCCTCTGCTCAGGTGTTGGCACAGGCCGTGCAAGGCCTGCTGGGTATGGGGGTCATTTGCAGATTTCCCTTAAAAGACAGAGGCAAGGGACTCTACACCAACCTTTTCACAGTTCCCAAAAAAGATGGGTCAGTCAGGCCCATTCTGGATTTACAGATCTTCAGCAAAATTTTCAAGAACAGGCGTTTTTCGCATGGAAACCCTGCGCTCGGCCATCAGCCCCTTGCGCCCCGGGGGTTTCATGACGTCTGTGGATATCAAAGATGCTTGCCTTCACATCCCTGTGTTTTCAGGACACCAAGGATCCTCAGATTCGCGTTGGAAGATCAACACTGCCAATTTGTGGCCTTTGCCATCTGGCCTCTCTTCAGCTCCCAGAGTGCTCACCAAGGTGCTGGTGGGGGTGATGTCTCTGATGAGGCCAAGGGGCATCCGCGGGCTGCCCTACCTGGACATCCTCATCACTTCCCAGTCTCTACATCAGGCAGAGTTGGATACTCAGCTGGTGGTGTTCATTCTGGAGTCATTTGGATGGGTGATCAACCACCCCAAGTCCTCACTGTCCCCTTCCTTGGTAACTCCATTCCTAGGAATGAATCTGGATACAGTTCAGGCAAGGATTTTCCTTCCTCAGCAGAAGGTGGACAATCTGCTTGCACAGGCTCAGTCCCTCCTAGCTTGTCCCCATCCCTCCACCAGGCAGGGGATGCAGCTGGTGGGCCTGATGGTGGCGTGCTTCGAAGCAGTCCCTTATGCTCAGTTCCACTTGGGGCTTCTGCAACTTCTCCTATTGTCTGTATGGGACAAGGACCCAGCATCCCTGGACAGGGTCTGTGTGCTTTCCCCCCAGGTAAGGAGGTCCCTCTTGTGGTGGATGGACTCAAGGAACCTGTTGGGGGGCAGATCCTTTCTTGCCCCTTCCTGGGGGACGGTCACCACGGATGCCAGTCTATCAAGTTGGGGGGGGGTTTCTGGAAGTCCCTGCTGTTCCAGGGGAGGTGGGGCCCTCAGGAGGCCCACACACCTATCAATGTCTTGAAGCTGTGAGCAATCAGGTTAGTTCTGGCTCGCTTGACTACTCATCTTCAGGGCCTGCCTGTTCAGGGGTGCTCGGACAACCTGACGGCAGTTGCCTACATCAATCATCAGGGAGGGACCCGGAGCAAGAGGGCCCTCCAGGAAGTGTGTCTGATCCTGACCTGGGTGGAGGCCAATGTTCCCTGCATATCAGCGGTATACATTCCGGGGGGGTCCCTCTGCAACAGGGTTTTCCAATCTCTGTGTCACTGTTGGGGCCAACCAGATGTGGATCTGTTTGCGTCCCGTCACAATCACAAGCTCCCGGCCTTTGTCTCCCTGTCCCAGGATCCTCTGGCCGTGACCACGGATGCTTTAGTAATGTCATGGCAGGACATTCAGTTCCTATATGTCTTCCCTCCGTTCCCCCTGCTGAGCAGGGTTCTGCACAAGATTGCTCTGGAGGGGGTGCCAGCAATTCTGGTGGCCCCCGGGTGGCCAAGAAGAGTGTGGTTCACAGACGTGGCGCAGATGGCAATAGACCAGTACGTTCTGCCAGGGGTGCCAGATCTGTTCACTCAGGGCCCCTTACGCCATCCCAATTTACAAACTCTGGCTTTGACGACCTGGCTGCTGAAACCTCCATCTTGAGAAAGGCTTGTCCGCCTCGGTGGTTGATACCATGGTGCAGGCTAGGAAGAAAACTTCTTCTTCCATCTATTACAGGGTTTGGCATACCTACTTTGACTGGTGTGAGTCTAGGTCTTCCCTGTCAGGTGTTTTCAGTCCCCAGGGTTCTAGAGTTCTTACAGCATGGGTTGGAGTCGGGACTCCAACTCAGTACTCTGAAGGGTCAGGCTTCTGCCCTGTCTGTTTTCTTTCAGAAGTCTTTTGCTCAGCATTCTCTGATTTAGACCTTTTTTCCAGGGGGTCGCTCATGTGCATTCCCCACGTAAACCTGTGGTCCCTGTTTGGGATTTGAACTTGGTTTTGTCTGATTTGCAGGATTCTGCTCTGGCTGTTTTTACCTTCATGGTTGTTTTTTTGGTAGCCATTACTTCGGTCAGGCGTGTGTCTGAGTTGGCGGCCTTTTCTATTCAGCCCCAATACCTTGGGAGACACCAGGAGAAGGTGGTGTTCCGCGTTAAGCCAGATTTTCTGCCTAGGGTAGTGTCTGCCTTTCATTGAATCAAGATATTGTTCTTCCGTCTTTGTGCCCTAATCCTAGCTACGCTAAGGAGAGGGTTTTGCATTCCTTGGATGTGGTCAGGTGTTTGAAGTATTACCTGGTGGTCACTGCGTTCTTCAGGAAAACTGATGCTCTTTTTTGTGGTCCCTTCTGGGCCCAGGATGGGTTTGGCTCATGCCAAGTCTACTATTAGCAAATGGATCCGTCTGGCCGTGATTCAGGCCTTTTCTGCTAAGGGGAAGAGTCCTCCCTTCGCCTTACCGCTCATTCTACTCGTGCTATTGGTGCCTCTTGGGCCTTCCAGCACCAGGCTTCTGTTGAACAAGTTTGCAAGGCCGCTACTTGGTCTTCTGTTCATACCTTTTCAAAGTTTTACAAGGTTGATGTTAAGGCCTCAGCTGATGCTGTTTTTGGCCGCAAGGTTTTGCAGGCGGCAGTGGTTTAAACTGTCTGCTGTTACCTTTTTTATTGGGGATCCCACCCTACTTTATGGACAGTGCTATTGGATGTCCCAAGTGTAAGTAATCTATCTGGAGCAGGACGTACTGTATACTAAGAATAATACAATTCTGTGAAATACTCGCCTATAGAATTGGTATTATAAGTATACAGTACGTTCTGCTCCACCCCACCCTGGTTTTTGCATTATTCTGGATCCCCTGTATGGTGATTGTTGTCATTGTTATAGTTACCAGTTTTGGGTGGTTAAATTCTCACGGCTTCTTGTTCACTGCTTTTCAATGCTGGGGATTTGTGGGAGGTCCCAAGGTACCTCCCATGTGTCTAGTGAGGAGTTTAATGCTCTCTCTCGTTGTGAAGTTTTTGTAAATGTTGTCCTCTCTGCCTTGGATTGTTCACTGCTTTTCAATGCTGGGGATTTGTGGGAGGTCCCAAGGTATTTGAGGGGCCGGGAGGAGCCTGTTTTACATGTCTCTGCAGTGCAGCGCCATCTGGCGGAGGATAACCCAAGTGTAAGTAATCTATCTGGAGCGGGACGTACTGTATACTTATAATACCAATTCTACAGGTGAGTATTTCACCTGGATTCAGCTGCTGCGTGACTGGCATCTACCTACTGCGGTCCGTGAGTGCCCTCACGGGCGGCTTTATTTACCCTATGTCATTATACATGTCACTTATGGGGTTCTCTTCGCTTATGTCTTTCAGACTGGTCGAGCTCTATTGGTTTCTCCCGGCTCTTCTCACTCTTAAACTAGTGTGTAAATTACTCCCACTACCATAGCGGGCTATTGGGGCATCCCGGGTTGCTTTTATAGCGTGACTCCCTATCGGCTTATTGTGCCGCTATAATCACCATTTGGAGGCGTCTCAGGATAATGTGCTCGGGGTTCCTTCGGGACAAGCCCGGCTGTGTGTAGCTTGTGGGGTGTCCCCTACTAGTGCTGATAATGTGCGGGTCTGTATACCTTGTGCCCAGCAGGTGCTTGCGCTGCAGCTTGGTTTACCAGTAGCTGGGCCTGCGCCACGTATGGCTTCACCTACTCCCCCAAGCTTAAATTTGACTCCTATTGAGTTGCATACCAGTGGGGATTCTCAACCTGATGTGTCTTCCAGATTGGCTAGTGTTGAGAAGTTGCTGGCTAATTCCCTGGCGCGTAAGGCCTCTGCTAAAAAGCGGCACTTGACGCCTGATGTCACTCTGTTCCCTATGGAGGCTGATGAGTTTTTGGAACTGTCTGGTTATACCCCCTTGGAAGAAGGGGAATTATTCTCTGACTCGGAGTCATCTGATGAGAGGCCCAGGGGTCAGGACGATTCTGGTTATGACCTCTGGGTCCCAGATGATACTGATAGGCTGTTGGCTCAGATTTTTGAGGTGCTGTCTATCTCTCCCCTGGCTGCGGCCCCCAGGCAGCAGGGGGAATTGCTTCATACTGCTAAGCCACGCTTGGAATTTCCCAAGCAAGCCCATTTTAATAATCTCTTGCTCAAGGAATGCGAGCGTCCCAGCAGACTTCCCGGTGTCCCTCAGAGTTGGAATAAGAGGTATCCCTTTCTCCAGAGGTGGATGCCCCAGTCCTAGGGTTGTCCAACACCTCTGTCATGCATTCCCCTGACTCTACTAGGCTGCGGGATGGTGAGGACCGGCGTATTGATCAGCTGGCGTCCCATGCCTTTGCCTGCGTGGGGACGGCGCTGCGCCCAGTCTGTGCCTCTGCCATTACAGCTGTGGCTATTAGGACCCTGCTGATAAGTGTCCTAGATGGTGCTCCTGATGATGTGTCTAGTGAGGAGTTTAATGCTCTCTCTCGTTGTGAAGTTTTTGTAAATGTTGTCCTCTCTGCCTTGGATGATACTATTAGGATGTGTGGCAGAACCTCTGCCCTTGTGGTGGCTATACGCTGCTCGGTTTGGCTGCGCCAGTGGGCTGCTGACAACGCTGCCAAGAAGGCTGTCACTGGTTTCCCCTTCAAAGGACTACTCCTGTTTGGGGACCGCCTGGACCTGTTTGCTAAGGGAGGCAGGTTACCCCAGCGCAGGAAGGCGGTAGTCTCGGCCCTTTCAGGGACAGGGTTCCTTTTCTTGCCCCCCTACCGTGGAACCAGACAGGGGAGGGGGGGTCTCCCTTACCGGGGCCCGAGGAGATTTCTGGGGTAGGGGCAGAGGACGTGGATGCCCTGGCTCTATTCCAACCTTTTCACCGTGCCCAAAAGAGATGAGTCAGTCAGGCCCATCCTGGACCTCCTGGTCCTCAACAAATTTGTCAGGTGCAGGTGCTTTCGCATGGAAACTTTGCGCTCTGCCATCAGTTCCCTGCGTCTAGGGGACTTCATGACCTCTGTGGACATCAAGGATGCTTACCTTCATATTCCTGTTTTTCCAGGTTATCAAAGATTCCTCAGGTTCGCTCTGGAGGATCAGCACTACCAATTTGTGGCATTGCCCTTTGGTCTCACTTCAGCTCTCAGGGTGTTCACCAAGGTGCTGGCAGGAGTGATGTCTCTGCTCAGGTCTCAGGGCATTTGCGTGCTGCCCTATTTGGACGACATTCTCATCGCTTCTCAGTCCCTTCAACAGGCAGAGCGGGATACTCAGCTAGTAGTGTCCACTCTGGAGTCATTTCGCTGGGCGATCAACCATCCCAAATCTTCCCTGTCTCCCTCCTTGGTGACTCCTTTCCTGGGAATGAATCTGGATACAGTTCAGGCAAGGATTTTTCTCCCTCAGCAGAAGGTGGACAGTCTGCTAGCCCAGGTTCAGTTCCTGCTATCTTGCCCTCATCCCTCCATCAGGCAGGGAATGCAGCTGGTGGGCCTGATGGTGTCGTGCTTCGAGGCAGTCCCTTATGCCCAGTTTCACATGAGGCCTCTGCAACTCCACCTCTTGTCAGTATGGGACAAGGATCCTGTGTCCCTGGACCAGCTCCTTGTGCTGTCCCCCCTAGTCAGGCGGTCCCTCTCGTGGTGGCTGGACTCCAGGAACCTGTTGGGGGGCAGATCCTTTCTGGCCCCCTGCTTGGAGGCGGTCACCACGGATGCCAGTCTGACAGGTTGGGGGGGGACCTCTCGCCTGGGAGGATAATCCCTCTGCGGCCGGGTGTTTCAGTATCTGTGTCACTGTTGGGGCCAACCAGATGTGGATCTGCTTGTGTCCCGTCACAATCACAAGCTCCCGGCCTTTGTCTCCCTGTCCCAGGATCCTCTGGCCTTGGCCACGGATGCGCTAGCAATGTTATGGCGGGACTTTCAGCTCCTGTATGTCTTTCCCCAATTCCCTCTGTTGGGCAGGGTTCTGCGCAAAATGGCTCAGGAGGGGGTGCCAGCAATCCTGGTGGCCCCCAGGTGGCCAAGAAGAGTGTGGTTCGCAGACGTGGTGCAGCTGGCAGTAGATCAGTACGCTCTGCCCAGGGTGCCAGACCTGCTCACTCAGGGTCACTTACGCCATCCCAATGTACAAACTCTGAACAAGTACAGTGTGGCTGGTGTACTCTTACAAAAACCCATAAGTGGCGGGTGCCATGATTTACAAACTCTGGCTTTGACGGCCTGGCTGCTGAAACCTCCATCTTGATGGAGAAGGGGCTGTCTGCCTCTGTTGTTGATACCATGATCAAGGCTAGAAAGAAGTCTTCTTCTTCAATTTACTATAGGTTTTGGCTTTCCTACATTGACTGGTGTGTGTCTAGGTCTCTTCCATGTCCTTTGTTCTCTATTCCCAGTATCCTGGAGTTCCTGCAGCATGGGTTGGAGCTGGGGCTCCAACTCAGTACTCTGAAGGGTCATGTCTCTGCCCTGGCTGTTTTCTTTGCCCAGCATTCTCTGATCAGGACTTTTTTCCAGGGGGTTACTCATGTGCGTCCCCCACGTAAGCCTACGTTGCCTGTTTGGGATTTGAACTTGGTCTTGTCTGCCTTGCAGGGTGCTCCCTTTCAACCTGTGCAGGATGCTGCCCTGGTCATTCTTACTATCAAGGCTGTCTTTTTGGTGGCTATCACTTCTGTTAGGTGTGTTTCTGAGTTGGCGGCGCTTTCCATCCAGCCCCCCTACTTTGAGAGACACCAGGACAAGGTGGTGTTTCACTTCAAACCAGACTTTCTGCCTAAGGTCGTGTCTGCTTTTCATATGAATCAGGACATTGTTCTTCCTTCCTTGTTCCCTAATCCTGGTAACGCTAAGGAGAGGGTTTTGCACTCTTTGGATGTGGTTAGGTGCCTGAAGTACTATCTGGTGGCTACTGCACCTTTCAGAAAAACTGATGCTCTTTTTGTGGTCCCTTCTGGTCCTAGGAAGGGTTTGGCTCCTGCCAAATCTACTATCAGCAAATGGATCCGTCAGGCTGTGATTCAGGCCTATTCTGCTAAGGGGAAGAATCCTCCTATCCGCCTTACTGCTCATTCCACTCGTGCTATTGGTGCCTCTTGAGCTTTTCAGCACCAGGCGTCTGTTGAACAAGTTTGCAAGGCCGCTACCTGGTCTTCTGTTCATACCTTTTCCAAGTTTTACAATTGATGTTAGGGCCTCATCTGATGCTGCTTTTGGATGTCCCAAGTGTAATGATTCTTATCTGGAGCAGGACGTACTTTATACTTAGAATAATACAATTCTGTGATTACTCACCTGTAGAATTGATATTATGAGTATACAGTACGTCCTGCTCCACCCCACCCTTGGTTTTGCATTATCCTAGGATCCCCTGTATGATGATTGTTATCATTGTTATAGTTACTGGTTGATTCTGTTATCTTTCTCCCGGCTTCTCGTTAACTGCTTTTCAATGCCGGGGATTTGTGGGAGGTCCCGGGTGTTTGAGGGGCCGGGAGGAGCCAATTTTGCGGTCTCTGCAGTCCAGCGCCATCTGGCGGAGTAATACCCAAGTGTAATGATTCTTATCTGGAGCAGGACGTACTGTATACTCATAATACCAATTCTACAGGTGAGTAATCACAGAATTGTATTTTTTGAGCCCTATGCATTGCTGGGGGCTCCCAGATGTGGATCTCTTTGCGTCCCTTAATAATCGTAAGGTTCCGCAATTTGTCTCCCGGACCAAGGACCCTCTGGCTGTAGCAGTAGATGCCCTGACCCCTCCTCGGTCAGCATTCAGGCTTCTCTATTCCTTCCCTTTGTTTTCACTCCTGGATCGGGTACTAAAGAAGGTAGGTTGCAAGGGGATCCCAACCATTCTGGTAGCACCTCATTGGGCAAGACATATTAAGAATGTCGGAAGGCTACCACTAGCGGCTGCTTGACAATCCAGATCTCCTCACACAGAGGCCTCTACAGCACCCCAATTTACAAGTTTTGGCTTTGACCATCTGGCTATTAAAACCTCCATCCTGGCCAAAAGAGGCTTATCTGCCAGGGTCATGCGAACAATGATTTGAGCCTGAAAGCTGACTTTACTGGGGATGCGGAATTCCTGTCCTAGCTTCTGAGGGGGTGAGTGTTTCTGTGTTTATTCTAAGTATACAGCACGTCCTGTTCCAGAAGATATTCCTTACTCTTGGGATATACTCCAGTAGATTGCGCTCCCACAAAATCCCCAGTTCTTCTCTGCAGTCCTGGCTGCGATGACTAGAAGATGGCTCTCTCTACTCGCAGGTGAGTGGGGCTATTAGCCTGTGGCCCTGTAGGACTATTCTCACCCGTTTCCTTTTACTGCCTCCCAGCTCAGGCTGCGCTGGTTCGGGTGAAGGTAGGCAGCACGGCTGTCAGGTGCTAAGGAGCGCAGTCCCCCACCAAAGGGTAGGCGGTATAGGCCCATGGTGAGCCTTATGGGATTGCCCCTCCCGCACTTTATGCCCCTCGCCCCTGTCCCCACAGTGGCTTCCTTTAGGCTGCCTGTTGCTTCCCCCCTCGCTCTCCCTTGTAGTTCTCGGGGGGGGGGGGGGGGTGCTTGTACTTGTATTGTGTGTGTGCGTGTGTGTATATCCTGTGAATTGGTTGCACCGGTTTCTTTCTTCTGCTGTCGCCACCGCACGTTTGTACTGCGCTCTGCGGCTGGTCTGGTCAGGTGGGCGCGTTTTCGTGCTCTTCGGGGGGGGGAGCGGGCTCTGCGGATGACGCGTTTTGCATCGCGGTCTCCGCGGCCCGCCCCTCGAGGTGTATGCGGGCGCCATTTTAGTTCTCTGCTGCGTTTTCCTAGTATCTCCCTATTGCGGTCCGTTAGTGCTGCTTTATTATATGTATGCTGTATATTTTGCATTTCGCTTATGGGATCTTTTGCTTATGTCTTGCAGGCGGGCCAAACTTGTGGTTTCTCCCGGCCCTATCCCCTCTATTTAGTGTTAACTCTTATTGGAGGGCTATTGTATACCATTACTCCCACTTCCCTAGCGGGTTATTGGGGCATCCCGGGTTGCTTTTATTAGTGTCAATCCCTATTGGCCGGTTGTGCCGTGATAATCACCATATGGAGGCTTCTCAGGATAATGTGCTCGGGGTTCTTTCTGGACAAGCCCGGCTGTGTGTGGCGTGTGGGGTATCCCCTATAAGTGATAATGTCAGGGTATGCGTACCCTGCGCCCAGCAGGTATTTGCCCTGCAGTCTGGTTTACCTGCTGCTGGGCCTAGTGCTGCGCCCCCTCTGGCTTTGCCTACCCCCCCACGCTTACACCTGACTCCCAGTGAGGTGCATACCAGTGGGAAGTCTCAACCTGATTTGGCTACCCGGGTAGCCAGCATTGAAAGCCATATTGCTGGTTCTGGTCCGCGTAAGGCTTCTGCTAAGCGGCGGCATCTGGCACCTGGTGTTCCTCTCTTTCCTATGGAAGCTGAGGAGTTTTTTGATGTTACCGGTTTTATCCCCCTGGAAGAAGGGGAATTATTCTCTGATTCAGAATCATCTGAGGATCAGCCTAGGGGTTATGCTGAGTCTGGCTCTGACCCATGGGCTTCAGATGATACTGACAGATTGTTGGCTCACATTTTTGAAGTGCTCTGTATCTCTTCTCCTGCCATGGCCCCGCGGCAGCAGGGGGAGCTGTTTCATACTGTTAAGCCACGTTTGGAGTTTCCCGAACAAACCCACTTTAATAATCTGATTCTCAAGTAGTGGGAAAGGCCTAGCCGGCTTCCCGGGATACCAAAGAGTTGGGATAAGAGGTATCCCTTTCCTGCTGAAATGGTTAAACGTTGGTCATGTCCTCCAGAGGTGGATGCACCAGTTTTTTAGGGTTGTCTAACACATCTGTCATGCATTCCCCTGATACTACTACCTTGAGGGATGGGGTGCTGGTAGTGAAGAGTATAGAGCTCTTCTGCTTTGTGATGAATTTGTTGCATATGTTCTTTCTGCCCTGGATGATACCATTAGAATGTGTGGCAGGGCTTCTGCCTTGTTGGTGGCAATACGCCGCTCGGTCTGGCTGCGCCAGTGCGCAGCTGACAATGCTGCCAAAAAGGCCCTCACTGGTTTTCCCTTCAAGGAGCTGCGCCTCTTTGGGGAACGTTTGGACTTGTTTGCTAAAGGTGGCAAATTACCTCAGCGTAGAAGGCAGCCCCGGCCCGTTCAGGGGCCTTTTCTCCTTCCTTCAGGGGCTCCAGTATTGGACGGGGAGTTTCCTTTGCTGGAGCCCGTGGAGATTTTTGGGGCAGGGGCAGAGAACGTGGCCGCCCTGGCCCCCCCTGGGGTCCTAAGACTAAGTCCTCCCCCAAGCCCCCTCAGGCATGAAGGGGCGCCCTCACCCATCCGGGTGGGGGGACGGCTTCGGCTCTTGGCTCACATCTGGAGGCGTCATGTCTCAGACCGGTGGATTCAGGAGGTAGGTTCCTCTGGTTACAAGATAGAGTTTGCAGCCTGCCCCCCCCCCCCCCCCCAAGATTCATCAAATCTCGTGTAGCTCTAAACCCCTTGTCAGCTCAGTGTCTCTCCCGGGCTGTCCGAGGCCTTCTAGACCTAGGTGTCATCTGCCGAGGGCCCTTGAAGGAAAGGGGCAAAGGCTATTATTCCAATCTTTTCATTGTGCCCAAAAAGGACTGGTCCATCAGACCTATCCTGGATTTAAAGCTTCTCAACAAATTTGTCAGATTCAGGCACTTTCGCATGGAGTCCCAGGGGACTTCATGACCTCTGTAGACATCAAGTATGCTTACCTTCACGTCCCTATTTTTCCACGTCATCAGAGGTTCCTCAGGTTCGCTCTGGAGGATCAGCACTACCAATTTGTGGCCTTGCCCTTCGGCCTCACCTCGGCCCCCAGGGTATTCACCAAGGTTCTGGCAGGAGTGATGGCCCTGCTGAGATCTCAGGGCATCCGCATTCTTCCCTACCTGGACAACATGCTTATTGCTTCCCAGTCCTTCCATCAGGCAGAGCTGGACACTCAGAAGGTGGTGTCCACACTGGAATCATTCGGCTGGGTGATCAATCACCCCAAATCTTCCCTGTCTCCTTCCATGGTGAAGTCCTTTCTGGGCATGATTCTGGATTCATCCCACGTCAATATCTTTCTTCCTCAGCAGAAGGTGGAGGTCCTTCAAGAGAAAGTTCAGCTCCTGCTGTCTTGTCCCCATCCATCCATCAGGCAGGGAATGCAGTTGGTGGGCCTGATGGTGTCATGCTTCGAGGCGGTTCCATATGCTCAGTTCCGCATGAGGCCTCTTCAGCTTCACCTCTTGTCAGTGTGGGATCGGGACCCTTTGTCCCTGGATCAGGTGTTTGTCCTGTACCCTCAGGTCAGGCGGCCTCTAGTGTGGTGTTTGGTCTCAGGGAACCTGCTGGGGGGCAGGTCCTTTCTGGCCCCCTGCTGGGAGACTGTCACCACGGATGCCAGTCTGAAAGGTTGGGGGGGGGGGGGGGATTCTGGAAATCTCTGACATTCCAGGGTCAGTGGGGCCCTCAGGAGGCCCATGCCCCTATCAACATTCTGGAATTGAAGGCAATCAGGTTGGTTCTCGCCCACTTGACCCCTCACCTGAGACGGCGGTTGCCTACATCAATCATCAGGGAGGGACCCGGAGTAAGAGGGCCCTCAAGGAAGTGTCCCTGATACTGTCCTGGGCGGAGGAAAATGTTCCCTGCATCTCAGCTGTGTACATCCCGGGGGTGGAGAATCTGGAGGCAGACTCCCTGAGCAGGGGGACCTCTCGTCTGGGAGAGTGGTCCCTCAGCAGCAGGGTGTTTCGCTCCCTGTGCCACCGCTGGGGTCAGCCGGTGGATCTATTTGCGTCTCGTCACAATCACAAGCTTCCAGTCTTTGTCTCTCTGTCCCAGGATCCTCTGGCGTTGGCCACGGATGCCCTGGCAATGTCCTGGCTGTTGAAACCTCCATCTTGATGGAAAAAGGGCTGCCTGCCTCAGTGGTGAATACCATGATCAGGGCTAGGAAGAGGTCCTCTTCTTCCATCTATTACAGGGTCTGGCGTACTTACATTGACTGGTGTGAGTTCCACTCGCTTCTCTGTCGTGTGTTTTCTATTCCTAGGATTCTGGAATTTCTCCAACATGGTCTGGATCTGGGTCTTCAGCTCAGAACTCTGAAAGGCCATTTGTCTGCTTTGGCTATTTTCTTCCAAAGATCCTTTGCTCAGCATCCCCTGGTCAAGACTTTTTTCCAAGGGGTTACTCACGTGCGTCCCCTGCGTAAGCCTATGTTACCAGTCTGGGACTTGAATTTGGTCTTGTCTGCCCTGCAGGGGCCTCCCTTTGAGCCCTTGTAAGGGGCCCCTTTGTCCATTCTTCTGCTTAAGGTGGTCTTTTTGGTGGCCATCACTTCTGTTAGGCGTGTTTCTGAGTTGGCGGCGCTTTCCATCAAGCCTCCTTACTGTGCTTCCATCTGGACCTAAGAAAGGCCTGGCTCCTGCTAAGTCCACTATCAGTAAGTGGATACGTCAGGCTGTGGTTCAGGCCTACTCTAAGGGGAAGGAACCTCCCTTCCGCCTTACTGCTCATTCTACTTGTGCTAGGGTGCCTCTTGGGCTTTTCAGCACCAAGCTTCTGTTGAACAAGTTTGTAAGGCCGCTACTTGGTCTTCTGTTCATACTTTTTCTAAGTTTTACAAGGTTGATGTTAGGGCCTCAGCTGATGCTGCTTTTGGCCGCAAGGTTCTGCAGGCGGCAGTGGTTTAAACTGTCTGCTGTTACTTTTGGGGATCCCGCCCTACCTTACAGACACTGCTATTGGATGTCCCAAGAGTAAGGAATATCTTTCGGAACAGGACGTGCTGTATACTTAGAATAATACAATTCTGTGATTACTCACCTGTAGAATTGATATTATATGTATACAGCACGTCCTGTTCCACCCCACCCTTGTTATCATTATCTTTAGTTACCTCTTTATGGTGATTGTTTTTATGTTCAAATTTTCATATAATGGTTATAGTTCTCCCAGTCTCTTGCTAACTGCTTTTCAATACTGGGGATTTTGTGGGAGGTCCCGGGTATTTATGGGGCCGGGGCAGTCCAGCGCCATCTACTGGAGTATATCCCAAGAGTAAGGAAAAACTTCTGGAACAGGACGTGCTGTATACATGTAATATCAATTCTACAGGTGAGTAATCACAGAATTTTATTTTTGATGGTTTCGGGGTCCTCCCCTGCCCCCCTCCCCCTCTGGCCTGGGCTTCGACGCTGCCGGCTCGCTCTCCCCCACCTTCTCTCTCGGGGGTGGGTGGGGGGGCGGGTGGTAGTGTGTGTGTTATTTTGTCTGTTTTTGACTGTTTTCTGTGTACTTAGCCACCGTTGCTTTGTACTGCGCTCCGCGGCGGGCGGCGCTATCTTTGTGAGGCAGGTTTTTACTGTTTTCGCGCGCTTGGGGGGGCGGAGCCGGCGGATGGCGCGTATCGCGTCGTTCTCCCGTGGCCCACCCCTCAAGGTTCCTCTGTCGGCGCCATCTTGCTCCTGCTGCGTGTCTGGGGCCCTCTTCATCCCTGGGCTGCGTCGGTGATTTTGGCTTGTGTCGCTTCCTCCGGTGGTCTGTCGGCTGGCGATCCTTGCCCTGCTTGGTCCGTGAGTCCCCTCTGGGGGTTTTTGGATATCCTTGGGGCATGGGTTGCGGGATACTTATGTATGTTTGTTTATGTCTTTCAGGCGGGACACCCTTGGGTTGTGGTTTCTCCCGGTCCTACTCCTTACTCCCCCCTTCATCTCCCCTTACTGATTCTGGGGGCACCCCTTGGGGGGGGGGGGCATCCCGGGTGGCTTTTATTAGCAGTTACCCTGTGCTGGCATATTGCGCCTGTATTAATCACCATATGAAGGCTTCTGGGGATAACGTGCTCGGGGGTCCTTCGGGGCAATCAATAATGACGTCACGGTGTGTGGGCCGTGCGCCCAGGCTGTCCTTTGGCTTCAGTCTGGGCTGCCTGCTTCTTTACCTAGCTCTGCTCCCCCTTCGGCATCGCCTACCCCGCCGCGCCTGCACTTAGCCCCCAGTGAGGGGCAAATGGTCACAATCTGATTTGGCACTTCGTGTGGCCAGCATTGAAAGACAGCTTGACGGGCCTGTTCAGCGTAAGGCCTCTAGCAAGAAGCGGCACCTTACTTCCTCTCCTGCCCTGTTTACTGAGGAGCAGGAGGTAATTGATCTTTTTGATGAACGTTATTCGTTATGGAGGAGGGGGAGCTTTTCCCTGGCTCTGACTCCTCTGGGGACCAGCAGGTGGGCCGCGACAGTGACCCTGGGTCTGAGTCTGAGGATTCCTGGTTCCCTGAAGACACTGCTAATCTGTTCTCTCACATTTTTGAGGTTTTGCATATTGCCCCTCCCCTGAGGTGGCTAAGAGGAAGCAGGGTGAGCTTTTTCGTGCTATTAAGCAGCGTCTGGAGTTCCTTTAAGCAGAGTAATTTCACTAATATGCCGCTCAAGGAGTGGGAATGTCCTAGTAGATTGCCCGCGGTGCCTAAAGTTTTGGATAAGAAGTATCCCTTCCCTGCTGATTTGGTTAGGCGGTGGTCGGGTCCCCCCCGAGGTAGACGCGCCCGTTCTTGGTTTCTCCAACACTTCTGTTATGCCTTCCCCTGACACTACTACACTGCGCACAGCGACGACCAGCTTATGGATCAGCTGGCCTGCCATGCCTTTGCCTTTGTGGGGGCTGGTTTGCGTCCGTCCTGTGCCGCTGCCATAACTGCTATTGCTCTTAAGAGACTGATCAATCGTCTCCTTGCTGGCACTACAGCTGGAAGGGATGAGTATAGGACCCTTTTGCTGTGCTCTAATTTTGTTGCCTTTATTCTTACTGACATGGATGACGTAGTACGTGTAGTATGTTTGGTTGCATCAGTGGGCAGCTGATGCTGCTGCTAAGAAGGCTCTCACTGGACTTCCCTTTGTGGGGCTGCAGCTCTTTGGTGAGCGCCTGGATGTTTTAGCCATGGATGGTAGGCTGCCTCAGCGTAGGAGGCAGCCTGGCGTCCTTTTCAGGGGCCATCTGCTTCAGTTTCCTCCTTCCGTACCCCCAGAGGAGGTAGAGTGTCCCTCTTTTTCAGGTACCTGCAGGGGGTCTTGGGGCCGTGGCAGATCCCATGGTCGTCCCGGTCTCTCATGGGACCCCAAGCCCAAACCTTCTCCCAAGCCCCCTCAGGCATGAGGAGGCTCCCTCACCCATCCGGGTTGGGGGACGGCTTCGGCTCTTTGCTCACTTCTGGAGACTCTGCGTCTCAGACCGGTGGATTCAGGAGGTGGTGTCCTCCGGTTACAAGATAGAGTTTGCAGCCTGGCCACCCCCAAGATTCATCAGATCTTGGATGCCTCACAACCCTCTGTTAGCTCAGGGGTTGCACCTTGCGGTTCAACGTCTGCTGGAGTCAGGAGTCATTTGCCCGATGCCTTCCCAGGAAAGGGGTCAGGGTTTCTACTCCAATCTGTTCACGGTCCCCAAAAAGGACGGGTCCCTGAGGCCAATGCTGGACTTGAAGGGTCTCAACAGGTTTGTCAGGTTCAAGCACTTTTGCATGGAGACTCGTTCGGCTGCCAGTTCTCTTCGCCCGGGCGACTTCATGACCTCCGTGGACATCCAGGATGCTTATCTTCATGTGCCAGTCTTTCCGGGTCATCGGAGATTTCTCAGGTTTGCTCTAGGGTATCAGCATAACCAGTTTGTGGCCTTACCTCTTGGTATCACCTCGTCGCCTCGGGTGTTCACCAAGGTGCTGGCGGGCGTGATGGCTCTGCTGCGGAATCAGAGCATTCGCATCCTTCCTTACCTGGACGACATTCTGATTGCGGCTCAGTCTCTTCGGCAGGCCGAGAGTTATACTCAGGTGGGGACCTCCACTCTCGAGTCCTTCGGCTGGGTGATCAACTATCCCAAGTCTTCACTGTCTCCGTCTTTGGTGAGGTCCTTTCTGGGCATGACTTTGGATACCTCTCAGGTCAAGGTGTTCCTGCCCCAGCTGAAAGTGAAGGGCCTTCAGAAGCAGGGTCAGGCTCTGCTCTTGTGTCCCCATCCCTCCATCCGGCAGGGGATGCAGTTAGTGGGTCTGATGGTGTCCTGCTTCGAGGCGGTCCCTTTTGCTCCGTTTCACATGAGGCCTCTTCAGTTCACCTTCTGTCTGGAATCGGAACCCTGTGTCCCTGGATCAGGAATTTGCTCTGCCCCCCCTGGTCAGACCCTCTCGTGGTGGCTGGACTCAAGGAACCTTCTAGTGGGCAGGACTTTTCTGCCCCAGTGTTGGGAAACTGTCACCACAGATGCCAGCCTGACAGGTTGGGGGGGCGTTTGGAAGTCTCTGCACTTCCAGGGTCAATGGGGCCCCCAGGAGGCCCATGCTCCCATTAATGTTCTGGAACTGCAGGCGATCAGGTTGGTTCTTGCTTAGCTGACCTCACACCTTCGGGGTCGGGCTGTTCAGATCCGCTCGGACAACCAGACGGCAGTTGCCTACATCAGTCATCAGGGGGGGACTTGGAGCAAGCGAGCCCTCAAGGAAGTGTCCCTGATACTGTCTTGGGCAGAAGAGAATGTGCCTTGCTTCTCGGCGGTTTACATTCCGGGAGTGGAAAACCTGGAGGCAGACTCCCTGAGCAGGGGGACGTCTCGACTGGGGGAATGGTCTCTCAGCAACAAGGTCTTTCACTCCCTGTGTCACCGGTGGGGTCTTCAGGATGTGGACCTGTTTGCGCCCCGCCACAATCACAAGCTTCCCAGGTTTGTCTCCCTGTCACAGGACCCTCTGGCCGTTGCCACGGATGCGCTAGCAATGCCTTGGACGGAGTTTCGGCTCCTTTCCCTAGATGCCATAGTCCTAGTGAAGCTTGTATATATGTAAATATTTTATATATTAGAATTTAAAGAAAAAAAAAAAGGAAATGAGAGGAAAATTGGAAGAGAGGAGTTCAAACGTGTCCCCTTATTTTCCATACTGGCAGGAGCCACCTCTGTGTCTTACTGTGCTTATTAATTCTGAGAGACAGGGGTGGCTCTATCACCATATTTGTGCGTGGTCATGGAGGAATGAATTGAAAGGAGGCCTGCTATACAATCTACAGCACATGTCCTCAACCCTCCTCCTCATTTTACAGATCTCCACCCTGATGCATAAGTGTAATTGTAATGTAAAGTGTAATTGATGCATAACTCTTTTTGTGCTCTAATTAATCACCTGTGCATCAGTGTGGAGAAATGCAAAACCTGGCTTGAGGGTTGAGCACCTATGATCTACAGAATGCTACAGGAAGTAGGGGAGATGCACATGGACAATCATTATTATTACCTCTGCCTGTACTATCCATTTTAAAACAGGGCATCCCAAAATAAGTTGAAGAATGGAGTCCATTTACTCCTGCTACAAGTGTCTTTTCTGTGGGAGTATTCAGCTCTTGATCATCACAATTTGAGTTGTCCATGAAGTGACATGGTTTGCAGCAGCTGTGAGGGCTGGTTGAACCAGACTAGAAGTCTGAACAGATTTTTTGCTTGGTTCCTTGGGACATCATGGTTATAAGAGCACTATCCCGAAAAATGGCCCAATGATAAAAATCCAAATACATTTGCCGGATGTTGGGGTGGGGGGGGGGTCACTTATACACCCAGTATCAAGAAATATGCAGCCAGGCTTGTTTTTTGTTTCTTTTAATGGAAGTAAAAGGACACCCGGGGTGACAGGCACTGTCACCCCTGATAGACTAAACCTGACACCCCTGGAGAATGAGAGAATAAACCACAAGCTTGGTGGGGAGTTTTATTCAGGTTGGGTGTAAGTGACCCCTCCTCTCATTAGCCAAAGTGCTTGTATGTATTTTTATGTATTAAACAATTTTGTGATAGTGCTCCTTTAATGGATACCTTGCTGTATAATTTGCAATACAAACCCAGAAAACCTCCCCAGAATGGTATCAAGCCTGGGAACCCTGCCTGTTGCTGCACAGAGACTAACTGCTTAGCCCCTTTGATGTGTTTGAAATAAAGGAGCACTATCGCGAAATTGTGTAATATTAAACATCCATATAAACATGTTGTCTAATGAGAGGATGGGTCACTTATACACCAAAACTGAATAAAAGGCCCACCAAGCTTGTGGTTTTCTTCTCCTGGTAAGAAAATAGTGGTAGGTGTAGAAGTGACCCCTCCTGCCGTCATCCAGCATATTTATGTTTTTTTATCAGTGGGCCATTTTTTCATGATAGTTTTAAGCAGTGTGCTTACCATAGAGCTAGTTGTTCCCTGCTGCTGTAAACAAAACACCCAAATAGTTTTATGGACTATTGTATACTACTTCAAGTAATGTAGAGGTTGGTAGTCCCAAGCAAGTCCTGCTTAGTGTGCCCCCCTGCTTATTCTAGCTAGGGAAAGGTGGTAGGGTCTACTCGTCCCCTGGCTTAGAGGGTGGATGATGTGGATTCCATAAAGAACCTAAACCCTTCCATAAATAACCTAAACCCTTCCATAAAGAACCTAAAAAACTCATTTTATTTCTGTTATTTATTTTTTTCAGACATCAAAGAACATGTGGAAGAAAGTGCCCAGACCGAGGCAGCGGCTTTCGATCCTAAACCCCATGATCAGCTAACACCCGTTCTCCAGCGTTCTCTATCTGAGGAGTCAGAGCGCTCCACTGCCTCTGTGGGAGTTGAAGCCAAAAGCAGGTCTGTATGTGCTGTGTAGACTGTTGAGGGGATTTTTTTAGATCTGGGATATTAGCACCGATTCAGATTTCACCTCTGCTGACATTTGCTCATTTCAAGGTACTGAGTGATGTTCCACTGTTTTTATACATTTGGGTCCAGAAGTATTTGGACAGTGACAGAATCTTCATGAGCCCCGCATGCCTCCACATTGGATTTTAAATGAAAGTTGTCCAAAACCTTGGTTTTTCACTATCTTGGGTTTTGGTCTATCCCCCTGGGGCACCCTGGTTTGAGGTGCCCACCAGTGTGAAACCCCCCAGGTCGCCGAGTCCACGTACCTGTCCTTGGGCTCACGCTGTGGCTAGAGCAGCCAGCTCGAATCCCAGCTGCACTTGTGAGCGGCACCGGCATCACTCAGCTGTTTGCAGCCCTTAATACATTTGAAGCCCTTATAGGGTAAAATATTTGGGAATTACAACTATTTATTTACAAGGCCTTCTTATTTCAGGGTCTCAAAAGTAATTGAACAAATTCACATGATCATAAATAAGATGTACATTTTTAATAATTTTTATAGAATCCTTTGCAGGCAATCACATCTGCAAGTCTGGAACCCATGGACATTACCAAACACTTGGGTTCTTCTGTGGTTCTTTGTTTTGATGCATATTGAGCAAAGGCTTTAGTAGGAAAAAAAAAAAAGAAAAACAGGCTGATTTGGGGTAGTGTAGTGATGACTTAAACTTCCTTTCTGGGTATAGAATTACGTTAACTGCAGCCGTCTTCAGTTGTTGCTGCTTTGTCTTTCCGCCTTATGTTTTGTCTTAAAGTGGACCAACACCCAGGATTTTGACTATCCTGGGTTTTGGTCCACTTCGGCGGGGCACCCCGATCGGGGGTGCCCCGCTGTGTGAAACCCCCCAGAAAGCCCCAAAATCTTACCTGTCCCCGCTCCCACGTGACTGGACGGTCCAATCCCCGCCAACGTCCAGGCGGGGATCAGGAACGTCCAAGCGGCTGCCGCCGCCGCCGCCTCCCTCGCGTCACTTTCGCCGCGCGCGCGCCCCCGCCGGCCATTCGCAGACGGCCAGCGCGGGCGCGAGCACGCCTACAGGGGCGCGAGGGAGGCGGCGGCGGCCGGCTGCCGCCGAAGATCAGGTGAGGTGTTTGGGGGTTTTTTGGGGGGTTTCACCCCGCGGGACATCCCGATCTCGGATGTCCCGCGGGGTGGGAGGTGATCGGCCCGGGAATCTTATAGATTTCCGGGCCGATCACCTCTCGGTGTTGGTCCACTTTAAAGCAGACTTCCAGTCAAGAAAAAACAATTTAGCTCCTTTAAACCACCCCTTTGACAGTCAGTGGTGTATGCTGGTTAGGAGGACTTAAATTGGACCTTCACCCTGAATAGGAGTCTATCTTGTACGTTTCCCCCACCCTGTACATAGAGATTACCCACATTAAAAACCATCCTACCTGCATCTACTGCATTTTCTGTGCCTTTAAACATCCAACACAGCGGCACTTGGAGTCTCAGGCTGCCTTCAAACAGTAAGTGTGTTCTGACTGTGCCGCTATGCATTCTGGGATTACTGACCTTTTCCTGACCCCAGCTCTGCTCTGTTATAACTCCGCCCCCTGTACTTTGCCCCCTCTCCTCAGTATGTGATGCATCTGAGGCAAGATGGCGGCACCCATATCCTAGAGTCCTGGACAGTGTTGCAGCCCAGTGGAGGAAAGAATAAAAAGTGACTTAAAACGTAAAATAACAGTCAAAAATGACTTAAACCAGACCAACACAACAAACTGTTCTCGTATACATCCCTCCCCAGGGAAACCTAAATTGCTGCACATAAAAATTAATTTCATTTTCTGTAGTAAATTTTAAAAACAAAATGGCGCCTGCAAACAGGAAGTGCTGCTGGGCTTCCTGTTACTGTGTATTGTCAGTTGAAACCAGGCAGCCGCATGACTGAGATGCTGGGAGAGGAAGATCCAAAATAGCCGCTACCTTTCTTTTCCAACTGTGCCAGGCTGTTAGTTTAACCCCATGCCGATGTTGTGGAATAGCTGCACTCTTAGAATTAAATGGGAGCAGCAATCTTGGATCATGCCTGAGAGTCCTGCCTTTGATCAGCCCAACCAGCCACTCAGAATGTTAGAAGGGGATACAAACCTTCTCTCCTTACACTTGAAAATAGACCAGCATGTCATGTTACACACACTCTGGATGAACAGTTGATGGAGGGGATGATTGTAACTATGTTTCAATATAAGTCAATGGCCTTGGCAGCTGCAATGCATTGCAGGTTGTTTACAATGTTGATACAATGTATTCCAAGTGTGACATACACTCCGCTTCAAAACTTCTTGACAGTTGGGTTATTCTCCGTTAGAGGGCGAACTTCTGCAGAGATGAATGCAAAAAAAGAAGCCCCTCCCGGTCCATAACCACCTAGGACCTCCCACCAATTTCCCAGTTGCCTTCTCTGCAGGGAGCGAGCAAGACAGAAGATGAAGGCTTCTCTTACTTGCAGGTAAGCCGGGCTCGCGCCCGGCCATTTTCGTCCCTATTGCTGCCAGGACCCTCCTAAATTGTCCCTGTATTGAGCCTCCCAGCTTAGGCTGCGGGTCCTGGTAAAGGTAGGAGCACCCTATGGGTGCAGTTGGAGCACCGCTCCACCGTGAGACCTCACTATGGGGTAGGCGGTTATCCAGGTTTTGGTGATCCTGGTGTGGGTTGCCCCGTTCCGCTAGGCTTAGGGCCGGATTCTGGCAGGGTTCCCCCCCTTCTGGGTCCCTTACTCTCCTCCGGGGAGGCTGGCTACCTGACCTTTATATTGTGTGTGTGTGTTTTACTCATTGTGGTGTGTGTTTACTGCTCGGCCCGCACGCACGCTCTTGTGCGGCGGTGGGCCGGTTCTCTTATGGTCGGCTCCGCAGCCATATTGGCCGGGGAGTGCGACCTTCTACTTCCCTCATTGAAGGGGGGGTGGGGCCTGGCGCTCTCCCACGTCGGAAGAGCGCGCCGGTGTCGCACCGCCCCCCTTGGCTGCGTCGGCCGGCTCCAGCCCTATCGGCTGGAAGCGCGGCTTGGGTGTGTATCCCTCGTCGGAAGGGGGCGGGGCCATGTGCTGGCGCGCTCCGCTCTGGCCCGCCTCCTTCACCCTTTCCATCGAAGGGACGCCATCTTCATACTGGCCCGTGAGTGCCCCATACGGGGCTCCCTTAGCTGGATACATCGGCTTATGCACTTTATTGTTGTACATGTCACCGGGCGTTATTTGTGCCCGTGGGCTACATACATCTTGGGGACATGTGTATAAATATATATATATATATATATATATATATATATGAATTGTGTGTCTCTATGCCTTTTATTTGCTCTGTATGGCTGCTCGGTGGTATATACGTAATATTTATATATATATAGATATACACCTGTATATGTATATTCTGTTGTGTGACTGTAATATCAAATGTTAGGGCATCCTTTACTATGCTCTGCTCTTATGTGGCTTATTTTGTATGTTACAGGTTGCCCTGTATATGTGCATTTTTAGGGGTCCCTCCTGGTCCTGGGGTCCCTAGATATAAAAATTGTCCACCCAAAAATCCTCCCACCGGGACTTTTAAGGGGCATCCCGGGTTGCTTATGCGTAATCCCCTACGGTCTTGCGACTGACCACAAAAATTCACCATATGGAGGCTCTGCAGGATACCAGGCTGGGGATCCCTTCGGGACAATCCGGGCCATGTGTGGGGTATCCCTTACGGGGGAGAATGTGCTGATCTGTATACCATGCGCACAAAAGGCCATAACGCGGCAGTCGGGTACCCAGCCTTCTGGGTCGGCTCCTCCCGCTTCATCGCCTTCCCCTCCCCACCTGATCCGTACCCCAAGTGACATTGGTACGAGTGGGGAGTCGCTTTCTCATGTTTGGGCTAGGTTGGCCAGCATAGAGAAAATGATTGCTAGCACGGTGGGCAAGAAGCCCCAGGCTAAAAAGAGACAGTTGTCGTCGGCCCAGTCCTTGTGGGACACTGACGATGAGTCCGCTGAATTTTCCGATTATTCCCCACTAGAGGAGGGGGAATTGTATCAGGATTCAGAGGCTGACTATGGTCAGCCTGGGAATTCCAATGTCGGCCAGGGGCTGGGGGATGCCGTTGATACGGCCACTGTTTTGTCACATTTATTGGAGGTGTTGGATATTGATCCACGTGAGGCGCCCCCTCTTAAGAAGGGGGAATTTTTGGGGGCCTACAAGCCCCGTCTGGAATTCCCTACCCAGGGTCATTTTGATGCGCTGATACTTAGGGAATGGGAGAGGCCCAGTCGGCTCCCTGGTGTGCCTCAGGGATGGGATAAGAAGTATCCCTTTCCGGTGGAGGCGGTCAAGCGCTGGTCTTCTCCTCGCGAGGTCGACGCGCCTGTGTTAGGTTTGACCAACTCTTCTGTACTGAACACCCCTGACGCCTCCTCCCTTAAGGATGGCGAGGACAAGCGCCTTGATCAGATGGCGTGCCACGCACTTGCCAACGTGGGCTCGGCCCTGCGGCAGGTTAGTGCATCTGCCCTGGTGTCGCTTGCTACCAGGTCTCTTATCAGGGGCTGGCGGAATAACGCTCAGCTGGATCCAGCTAGCACTGAGTTTGCTATACTTAAGAAGTGTTCATGGATTTTTGTCATGGCTGCGATGGAAGACTCCATTGTCGTGTGTAGTCGGACATCAGCCTTGCTGGTGGCCATGCGCAGACTGGTCTGGCTCCGTCAGTGGACAGCAGACGTTGGAGCCAAGAAATCACTCACAGCTCTCCCCTTCTTGGGTGCGCGGCTGTTTGGAGATAAATTGGATGCTGTTGCTAAAGGCGGTAAGTTACCTCAGCGGAGGAAGCAGCGCTGTCCCTTTCGGGGGCGGGCTCGTTCACTCCTTCCTTTTGAGGGGCCAGAGCGTCTAGGGGTCTGGCCTTCTCGGGGGTCAGGGGCTCGTCCTGGAACAGAGGCAGAGGTCGGGCACGTCCCGCGGCTGTCTGGGTTCCAAGCCCAAGCCTGCCGTTAAACCGGCACAGCAATGAAGGGGCGCCCTCACCCGCAAGGGTGGGGGAACGGCTGCAGCTCTTCTTCCAGGTCTGGGCCCAGGAGGTCACAGACTATTGGATCTTGGAAGTGGTCTCCTCCGGGTACAAACTGGAGTTCGAGTACTGGCCGCCCCCAAGATTCTTAAGGTCTCGGGCGCCCTCGGACCCTCAGGCTGCACAGGGGCTCCTGTTGGCAGTGAAAAGCCTTCTGGACATGGTGGTTATATGCCCGGTGCCTCCGTTGGAAAGAGGCAGGGGTTACTACTCCAACCTTTTCACGGTTCCCAAAAAGGAGGGTTCGGTGAGACCCATTCTAGTTCACAAGGTTCTCAACATGTTTATCAGAGCCATAAAGTTCCGCATGGAGACTCTGCGCTCGCCAAAAGGATTTTGTGACATCCATAGACATCAAGGATGCGTATCTGCATGTTCCGATTTTTCAGGCACATCAGAGATTCCTCCGGTTTGCGGTGGGGGATCAACATTATCAATTCATAGCTCTTCCCTTCGGTCTGACCTCAGCACCGAGGGTCTTCACCAAGGTTTTGGCGGGCGTAATGGCTCTGCTCAGATCTCAGGGCATTCGCATTGTGTTTTATCTGGACGATCTGTTGATTTCTGCTTCTTCCTTTCAGCAGGCAGAACTGGACACCCTCCAGGTGGTGTCAACCCTGGAGAGGTTCGGGTGGGTGATCAACCGCACCAAGTCTTCTCTCTTCCCGTCTCGAGTGATTTCATTTCTGGGCATGAATCTGGATACCAGTCGGGCCAGTGTTTCCGCCCCAGACCAAGGTGCAGGGGATTCAGGACCTGATCTGTCTTCTTCTGGCCATTCCTTGTCCCTCTATCCGACAGGGGATGAAACTGGTGGGCCTGATGGTTTCCTCCTTCGAGGCGGTGCCGTTTGCACAATTTCACATGAGACCTCTTCAACTTCTCCTATTGACGTATTGGGACAGGAGCCCACAGTCATTGGATCAACCTTTCAAGATGTCTCCCAGGGTTCGGCAGTCATTTTGGTGATGGCTGGACACGAGCAATCTGGTGAAGGGCAGAACCCCACAGTTACGGGGTCTTCCGGTTCAGGTGCGTTCGGACAACAGAATGGCAGTGGCCTACATAAATCACCAAGGAGGGACTCGCAGCAGGAGTGCCCTCAGGGAAGTCTCTCTGATCCTGCACTGGGCGTAGAGCAATGTTCCTTGCCTTTCGGCAGTCTACATTCCAGGGGTGGAGAATACGGAGGCGGATTCCCTGAGCAGGGGGTCCTCTCACCACGGAGAGTGGTCTCTCAACCCAGAGGTCTTTCTGGATCTTTGCCGCAAGTGGGGGACTCCGGGGGTGGATCTCTTTGCCTCGAGGCACAATCACAAGCTTCCGGCATTTGTGTCTCTCTTTCTCAGGATCCCCTGGCCTTGGCAGTGGATGCCTTGTCTCTGGCTTGGAAGGACTTGGGTCTTCTGTACCTGTTTCCACCTGTCTCCATGCTGGGCAAGGTAGTTCGCAAACTGGTTCTAGAAGGGGCACCAGCGATTCTGGTGGCTCCAAGGTGGCCAAGAAGGGTTTGGTACGCAGACGTCGTAAGGATGGCCGTAGACCAGTGCCGGCTTCCCTTGATGCCGGACCTGCTATCCCAGGGTCATCTACTTTACCCCAATTTACAAACGCTTGCTTTGACGGCGTGGCTGCTGAAACCTTCTTCTTGAAAGAGGAAGGTTTGTCTGAGGAGGTCGTTCAGACCCTGATTAGGGCTGGGAATCTGTCCTCTTCTTGCATTTACTATAGGACTTGGAGGTCCTATATTGATTGGTGTGAGGCTAGGGCCTTGCCTTGCAGGGTTTTGTCTGTACCCAGGATTTTGGAGTTTCTTCAGCATAATCTGGACCTGGGGTTCCAGCTTAGTACTTTGAAAGGACAGTTTTCTGCTCTGTCGGTTTTCTTCCAGAGGTCTTTTGCTTTACACCCGCTGGTTAAGACTTTTTTCCAAGGGGTGGCGCATCTGCTGCCCCCTCGAAAAGCTGTAGCTCCTGTTTGGGATTTGAATTTGGTTCTTCCGGCTCTGCAGGGTCCTCCTTTTGAGCCGCTACATGATATTGCTCTTTTTCGGTTCTCACTCAGAAGATTACCTTCTTGGTGGCGATTACCTCGGTTCGGCATGTCTCTGAGTTGGTGGCTCTGTCGATTCAGGCCCCTTACTTTGAGAGACACCAGGATATGGTGGTTTTTCGTTTTAAACCGGATTTCCTTCCTAAGGTGGTGTCTGCTTTCCACCTCAATCAGGATCTTGTTCTCCCTTTCTTGTGTCCTAAGCCTAACAATGACAAGGAGAGAGTTCTGCACAATTTGGACGTTGTTCGCTGTGTGAAGTACTATTTGGTGACTACTTCTTCCTTCCGCAAGACGGACGCTTTTTTCGTGGTGCCCTGCGGGCCCAGGAAAGGTTTGGCACCTGCTAAGTCTACGATTAGCAAATGGATTCGTCAGGCCATTGTTGGGGCCTATTCTGCTAAGGGGAGGACTCCCCCTTTTAGGGTCACTGCACACTCTACTCGTGCTGTGGGTGCATCCTGGGCTTTTCAGCACCAGGCTTCTGTTGAACAAGTTTGTAAGGCTGCTACTTGGTCTTCTGTTCATACTTTTTCCAAGTTTTACAAGGTTGATGTGCGGGCTTCAGCAGATGCTGTTTTTGGCCGCAAGGTTCTGCAAGCTGCAGTGGTTTGAGTTGGTGCATTCTTTACTGTTTCTGGTTCCCACCCGTGACGGACACTGCTATTGGATTTCCCAACTGTCAAGAAGTATTGAAGCGGAGTGTATGTCACACTTGGAATAATACCGTTTTGTGATTACTCACCTTTAAAACGGATATTATAAGTGTGACATACACTCCGCTTCACCCACCCTGTTTGGTATTCTGGATCCTTTATATGGTGAACCATTGTTTTTTGTTAGTGTTGTTATATTTGGTTCTTCCTGGTCCCTTTACTGCTATCTTACACTGGGGAATTGGTGGGAGGTCCCAGGTGGTTATGGACCGGGAGGGGCTTCTTTTTTTGCATTCATCTCTGCAGAAGTTCGCCCTCTACTGGAGAATAACCCAACTGTCAAGAAGTATTGAAGCGGAGTGTATGTCACACTTATAATATTCGTTTTAACCCTTTTGTTGCCAAGCACGTAACACCTACGTGCTGGCTTGGCTGGGCCTTAAGTGCCAAGCCCGTAGGTGTTACGTGCTTGACTTTCCCTGCTGCTGGTTTAAAAAATAAAAATAAAAAATACTCACCTGACCCCTTGTTGGATCCGGCCGGGTCTCTTTAATTTGGTGCCATCCGATCCCCCGTGGGGGGGTCGGATGGCTCCAGGAGAGCCCCCGGAATAGGCCGCCCCCCCCCCCGCTTCAGCAGCAGCAGCTGCTAACTGTAAAAAAAAATAAAAAAATAAAAATGATATTCACTTACCTGTGTGTGCGCTGGCCCCCGCTGTCCCTCCTCTTCACCTGGGGGGCCTCCGATCCCCCCCCAGGACTTACCGATCTTCAGGAGAGAGCCCGGGAGGCTCTCTCCTCCTCGATGGCGGCCGCCATCTTGCCGCTAAGCCCCGCCCCCTTGGCTATGACTTCACCCCGGACAGTCTCCGCGTCAAGCCCCGCCCCTTTTGGGGGTGGGGCTATGACGTCATCCCAGCCCCGATCACTTCAGGCTTCAGCGTTCTCAGCTGTCAGATGCCGGTGATCGGCAACGGGGAAGGAGGTGGCAGGAGATCCTCTGATCTCCTGCCTCACCCCTTCTCTGGATGCTGATCACCGGCATCTGTCAGCAGAGCGGCGCGGGACAAAGGAGCTTACAATCGGAGGTAAGTACAGTGAAAAATTTTTTTTTTTTTTTTAATAAAATACTTTTGTGTGGTGTCTTTTTCATTTAACCCTTTGTGAACTGGTAAGGGGTCCATGAGACCCCTTATACCAGTTCACAAGGCTCTGGGTATGGCAGGTCACCTGCGGCAAGCGGGTGACTTGCCATAACCCCCAGCCCCCCATTACCTGCCTCCCCAACGGCCGGGGGGGGCAGAAGGGCCCGGGCCACTTAGTGGCTATGTGGGCTAGTAGCCTGCAGGGCCAGGGGCCACCAACGCTGGCCCCTGCGCCCTGTTCTACAAGCCCCCATAGCTGGCCCGGTAATGCTGGGTAGGGGGGATCCTACGTCATTTTTTGGGGGGATTTTTAAGGGTTTTTAACCCTTAAAATTCCCCAAAAAAATGGGGTCCCCCCAGGAGGGGGAACCCTATGTCATTTTTTTTTTAATTAACCCTTTTGTTTTCTGTCATCCAGCAGCTATAAAAGGCTGAAAGAGTGCTCCACTATGGATGGGAGGTAAGTATTAAAAAAAAAAAAAAAAAAAAAAAAAACAATATTTTTTCTCTTTGTGTGTCTGTGTTTTTTTTTTTTACATTTAACCCCTTGTGAACTGGTAAGGGGTCCATGACCCCTATACCAGTTCACAAGGCTGGGGGAGGTGGCAAGTCACCTGCGCTAGCCGGTGACTTGCCATTAACCCCCGGCACCCCCATTACCTGCCTCCCCAAAGCCCAGGGGGGGGCAGAAGAGCCCGGGCCCACTGGCTATGCGGGCTTGTAGCCTGCAGGGCCAGGGGCCACAAAGGCTGGCCCCTGCGCCCTGTTCCTCCAAACCCTGCATAGCTGGTCCCGGGCTGGTTACTTTGGGTAAGGGGAGGGGGGACCCTATGTCATTTTTTTTTCTCGATTTAACCCTTTGTAGTGTGGATGGTAGTTGTATTTTATTTGTAAATGTTAAAAATTACTTGTTTCAGTTAGGGGGTCTCCTGGGCAGGAACAGGGGGCTACCGATAAATATGTGGTACCGTTCTAATCGGTAGAAATGGGGCTTTCACATGCAATATGGTTTTCCCTAATCAAATACATTTTTTATTTAAAATAAAGGAGGCAATTTTCTAAAAAAAAATTTTATTTATTTATTTTTTTTACTTAATAATAAATAAAATTAATAATAAATAAAATTTACAAACAAGACATTTCATGTTAAAGCCTAAACTCTGCTGCAAAAAATATATATATAATTTTCCTGAAAATTCCAGCAAAAATGACGCAAAACATGGCGCAAAACATGGCGCAAAATGAGGAAAAATGACCTGTCATCAGAGGGTGACAAAATCTCAAGTAAGCTGGCAATTAAAAGGGTTAATAGTACCTCTGCATGTTGGGTATTGTTCTGTTCGGGGGACCTTGTGCTTTCAGACTTAGCTTGTTTTTTCTTGTTTGCATATTTATATTTTAGGAAAAGGTGTTTTTTATTCTGCTTTTTTATACATTTTTTAGGGAAACTCTGCGCAACCAAAGAGTTCTTTGAGGGATTAATTCCAGAAAGGTGAGCCCACTACAACAAGCTGGGTACGCTTAGAAAGCTTAACATGTGTACTTTCAAGGAATATATGGTTTATGGGGGATATTCCAAATGTAAAGGGTTGTTTTGGTTGAAAAATCGCAAGGTGCGCACTTTGTCTGCAGAGCTGAAATTTTCAAGAAAAATTACCGTTATGCTCATGCTTTACTTTGGGGTGTTTGGCAACTCTTCCCTTGACAGAACCTATGCATGTTGGGTATCGTTCTGTTCGGGGGATGTTGTTTTTTCAGATTATACTTGTTTTTTCTTGTTTCTATATAGTTTTTCTAGGAAAATGTGGCTTTGATTCTGCTTTTTTATCCTTTTTTTAGGGAAACTCTTTGCAACCAAAGAATACATTGAGGGATTACTTCTAGAAAACTGTGGCCACATCAACAAGCCTGGTACAAATAGAAAGCCTGAGGTGTGTACTTCCAGAGAATATATAGTTTGTGGGGGGTATTTCAAATGTAAAGGGTTGTTTTTCTGGAAAAACTGCAAGGTGCGCATAGCGCATATCACAGTTGTATTTTTTCTGAAAATCCCCTAAAGCTCTGTTTCAGTTTGGGGGAGTCTCCTGGGCAGGAAAGGGTGTCTACCTATACATATGTGGTATCGCTGTAACCGGGAGAAATTGGGGTTTCACACGCAATAAGATTTTATTGACAAACTTACATTTTTTATTACAAAAAAACACTACAAATTGTAAAAAATTGATTTTTTTAAATTTTTTTGCACATATTTCGCCAAAAAATATTGAGAATACACCTAAAAATGACAAACAAGACATTTCATGTTAAAGCTCAGACTCTGCTGAAAAAAACAATATATCATTTTCCTGGGAAATCCCTTCAAAAATCACATTTGAACATGGGGAGGGCAAAATAGTGCAAAATGGTCTGGCAACAGAGTGTGACAAAAACTCCAGGTAGGCTGGCACTTAAAGGGTTAAAGGTGAGTAATCACAAAACGGTATTTTTAAGTGCTTTCTGAGCAGTGATGAGTCATGACAGCTGATAACTTTTTAATGCTGGCTAGCATTATTGCACCAAGATTTAGCGTCATTTTGTGGCGCTGGGTTTTTCAGAAGCAGGGCTTTTAAAATTGCAGCCAGATGACTGCTCCGATGCAGTTCCACAACATCTGCATGGGGTTAAACTCTCTAAAATAGCTTATAATAAACTTTGACTGGAGGTCCACTTTAAAGACAGACAAGATCCATGAATTTCACTCTCCCTGGTGGTGTTCCTCCCAGGTGGCACCCCAATTTGGGATGTCCCACTGTGTGTATCACCACATATTGGCTAGGTAAATCACCTTTCCCATGGAGCTGGCACAGGATGCTCAGCCAATCAGCACGTTCAGTACAGGCCTTTCAGGCAACCAGTGTGATCATCTCCATTAGATTCAGTTTTTTTTCACATAATGAAGATATTCTACAATGAACCCCTCTTGTATATCCTTCCACCACACCCCTATATTCATATGTAACAATCCCAACATAGTAACATTACACATGCCGATTGGCTTACCTTAACCATCAATGTGTGTTGGTAGAGGCACTGTTACCTAAACAATATGGTTGGGTGCAGTGGCTAGCAGTGGCGCTGCATAAAATATGTCAATGAAAGCCAGCTCTCTTATTAACAGATTTGCTTGTATTGTGCAAAAAGTATGTACATGCAGTAATCAAATTCCATTCACTAGTTTGCGCCAATATGCATCCATACGTCCAACGTTCCGGAGTGTTAATACCCCTTCATCAGGGACACACAAGAACAAAGTCAAGCAAATCAACACATTCCACTTACTGTTTGACCTATAAAGGTCGCCAAAATCCCGCCTGACATCATCAATGACGTCAGCAGGTCAGTGTCCAATCAAAAAAAAAAAAAAAAAAAAGTTTTTCCTGGTGCTGATGTGCCCGGTTGGTATACATCCCCCTTCTGCCCTGCTCATACATAAAAATGACGGGCTTACCTTAACCATGTTCCAAATATTCAACCCATCTAAGCTCCCACTAATGCAAAGCATTCAATTATTATAGAAAACCACATTTATCACCTTTATTTACCAATGCGCCCCTCTTATATCACTCTCTGTGCAATTGCTCATCCTTACTGTGCCCCTATTTAACTACCTTTACACACCCATTCTATTTACCCCTCCCACTTTCCCCACAGCCCCACAGCTGGTCAGGGGTCACATCTGATGGCTCTGAGGGCCACATGTGGCCCTGGGCTGCAGGTTGAGCACATGTGCTGTAGGCTGTAGAAATAACTGCACTGAATGTACCCAGAGAAGGAGGGTAGGGCTGAGGTTGAAGACGAGGGGGCAAATGGAGAAATGAAGCAGATTACCTAATTTGGTCAGTGCATGCTGTGTTTTTATTCTTAGTATACAGCACGTCCTGCTCCAAATCTAATACTTACAGTTGGGATATACTCCGCCAGATGGCGCTGGACTGCAGAGACATCGAAAATAGGCTCCTCCCGGCCCCTCAAATACCCAGGGACCTCCCACAAATCCCCAGAATTTCTCTGCAGTCTGGCTGCGAAGGACGAGAAATGGCTCTCTACTCGCAGGTGAGTGGGGTTATTAACCTGCGGCCCTGTAGGACTATTCCCACCCGTTCCACTAGTAATATGCCTCCCAGCCTTGGCTGCGCTGGTCGGGTGAAGGTAGGCAGCACCGCTGTCAGGTGCTTAGGAGCGCTGCTCCACCGCAATCCCCCACCAAAGGGTAGGCAGTTCAGACTTATGGTGAGCCTCTATGGGATGCCCCTCCCGCACTATTGCCCCTTGCCCCTGTCCATCGGTGGGCCCTATTTAAGTGGCCGCCGTCCTCCCTCATCCTCCTTATAGTCTTCGGGGGGAAAAGAGGGGTGTGTGTGTGTGTTTGTGTATAGATATGTAGGTTATGCAGTCTGTGCTTTCACCTTTCACACGTCTTTATTCTTGTGTCAGCCGCCGCGCTGACTTGTCTTTATTGCTTTTAAAATTACTGCCGCCGCGCGCTGACTTGGTTCCGCGCTTGGTGGCGGCATTACCTCAGGCGCTGGTGCACCATCATTGGCTGTTGGCCTTCTGGCTTCACGCTCTTCGGGGGGGGCGGGGCCCGTCTTTGGCGCCTTCCCCGTCATCGCTGTTACTGGCCCGCCCCTCGAGGTATACCGCCATCTTTTCTGACTTGGTTGGCCTATGCGCGACGGACTCCTACCTACCGCGGTCCGTAAGTGCCCTCGCGGGCGGCTTTATCTGCTTCACTTTTGTTACGATGTACTTAAGGTCTTGTCTGCTTATGTCTTTCAGGCGGGACGAACCCTTCTTGGCTTCTCCCGGCCCTGCTTTTAGTATATTACTTGTACTCCCACGTCCCTAGCGGGTTATTGGGGCATCCAGGGTTGCTATATAGCGTTATTCCCTATTGGCGTATAGCGCCGCTATAATCACCATATGGAGGCATCTCAGGATAATGTTACCGGGGTCCCCTTGGGTCAAGACCGGCTGTGTGTAGCGTGTGGGCAGCCTCATTGAGGCCCCACTGAATTTAAACATGCCTGGGATAAGCACACATCTATCCTAAGATAAAGAGTACATACAGTATACACATAATGGCAGACTAGATGGACCGTATGGTCTCCTTCTGCCGTCAACCTTCTATGTTTCTCATGCTGACGCTGACAAGGCGCGGGTCTGTGTACCCTGTGCTGAGCAGGTGCTTGCATTGCAATCTGGCCTGCCAGTGGCTGCACCTCGTTTCACTTCACCTACTCCCCCAAGCTTAAATCTCACTCCTACTGAGTTGCACACTAGTGGGGATTCTCAGCCTGATGTGTCTTCTAGACTGGCTACTGTTGAGCAGATTATTGCTAAGTCCTTAGCGCGTAAGGCCCCTGCTTAGAAGCGGCACTTGATGCCTAATGTCACTGTTTTCCCTATGGGAATTGAGGAGTTTATGAATCTGTGTGGCTATACCCCGTCTGATGAAGGGGAGCTCTTTTCTGATTCAGGCTCATCTGATGAGAGACCAAGGGGTCATGACGATTCTGGCTCTGACCCCTGGGCCCCGGATGACACTGACAGATTATTGACCCAGATAGCATTGGATGACACCATCAGAATGTGTGCCAGAACTTCTGCCCTCGTGGTGGCTATACACCGCTCGGTTTGGCTGCGGGCTGCTGACAATACTGCCAAGAAGGCCCTCACTGGTTTTCCCTTTAAAGGACTGCGTCTGTTTGGAGACCGCCTGGACCTTTTTGCTAAGGGAGGCAGGTTACCCCAGTGCAGGCGGCAACCTCGGCCCTTCGGGAAGGGAGGTTTCTTTCCCTGGGGCCCGGGGAGATTTCTGGGGTAGAGGCAGAGGACGTGAACGTCCTGGCTCCTCCTGGGGTCCCAAAGCTAAATCCTCTCCCAAGTCCCCTCAGGCATGATGGGGCACCCTCACCCATCTGGGTGGGGGGACGGCTGCAGCACTTCGCTCACGTCTGGAGGCTTCATGTCTCAGACCGGTGGATTCAGGAGGTAGTGTCCTCCGGTTACAAGTTGGAGTTTGCTGCAGATCCCCCTCCAAGATTCATCAGATCCCGGATTCCTCAGGACCCTGTGTCAGCTCAGGAGCTAGTGCAAGCAGTGCAAGGCCTCCTGGAGCTGGGGGTCATCTGCCAGGCCCCTTTAAAGCGGACCTTCACTCTGAATAAGAGTCTATCTTATATGTTTCCCACACCCTGTACATACAGATTGGCCACATTAAAAATCATCCTACCTGCATCTACTGCATGTTATGAGCCTTTAAATATCCAAGATGGAAGCCGCCATCTTATCAGGCAGCCTGCAAACAGGAAGTGCCTCCTGACTGTGCTGCTCTGCATTCTGGGACTGCTGACCTTTACCTGACCCCAGCTCTGCTCTGTCTGAGCAAAGCACAGCTATAACCCGCCCCCTGTACTTTATCCCACTCTCCTCTCCTCAGTAAGTGTGATGCTTCTGAGTCAAGATGGCGGCGCCCGTATCCTAAATTCCTGAACAGAGTTGCAGCCCAGTGGGGGAAAGAATAATAAGTTGGTGACTAAAAACATAAAATATATTAATTTTAGATACTGGGGAACCGTTTTTTAAGTTTGGGCTTTTCATTAAATCACGCTGAAGGTTCGGTTTAAGAGAAAAAGGCAAGGGCTTTTATTCCAACCTATTCACAGTACCCAAAAAGGATGGTTCTGTCAGGCCCATCCTGGACTTAAAGATTCTCAACAAGTTTGTCAGGGGCAGGCGCTTTCACATGGAGACTCTGCGCTCTGCCATCAGGTCCCTGTGCCAAGGGGATTTCATGACTTCTGTGGACATCAAAGATGCTTATCTTCATATTCCTGTGTTCCCAGGTCATCAAAGGTTCCTCAGGTTTGCTCTGATGGATCAGCACTACCAATTTGTGGCATTGCCCTTCGGCCTCACTTCAGCTCCCAGGGTGTTCACCAAGGTGCTGGCTGGCATGATGTCTCTACTCAGATGTCAGGGCGTCCGCGTGCTTCCCTATCTGGACGACATCCTCATCACTTCCCAGTTTCTACATCAGGCAGAGTTGGATACTCAGCTGGTGGTGTCCACTCTGGAGTCATTTGGATGGGTGATCAACCACCCCAAGTCCTCACTGTCCCCTTCCTTGGTAACTCCATTCCTAGGAATGAATCTGGATACAGTTCAGGCAAGGATCTTCCTTCCTCAGCAGAAGGTGGACAGTCTGATTTCACAGGCTCAGTCCCTCCTATCTTGTCCTCATCCCTCCAACAGGCAGGGGATGCAGCTGGTGGGCCTGATGGTGGCGTGCTTCGAAGCGGTCCCTTATGCTCAGTTCCACTTGAGGCCTCTGCAACTTCACCTATTGTCTGTATGGGACAAGGACCCAGCGTCTCTGGACAGGGTCTGTGTGCTCTCCCCCCTGGTTAGGAGGTCCCTCTTGTGGTGGATGGACTCAAGGAACCTGTTGGGGGGGCAGATCCTTTCTTGCCCCTTCCTCAGAGACAGTCACCACGGATGCCAGTTTGTCAGGTTGGGGGGGTTTCTGGAAGTCCCTACGGTTCCAGGGGAGGTGGGGCCCTCAGGAGGCCCACACTCCTATCAATGTCTTGGAGCTGCGAGCGATCAGGTTAGTTCTGGCTCGCTTGACTACTCATCTTCAGGGCCTGCCTGTTCAGGTGCGCTCGGACAACCAGACGGCAGTTGCCTACATCAATCATCAGGGAGGGACCCGGAGCAAGGGGGCCCTCCTGGAAGCGTCTCTGATCCTGACTTTTCAGCTGTGTACATCCCGGGGGTGGAAAATCGCCTGGCGGACTCTCTGAGCAGGGGGACCTCTCGCCAGGGAGAATGGTCCCTATGCAGCAGGGTGTTTCAATCTCTGTGTCACCGTTGGGGCCAACCAGATGTGGATCTGTTTGCGTCCCGCCACAATCACAAGCTACCAGCTTTTGTCTCTCTGTCCAGGGATCCTCTTGCCCTGACCTCGGATGCGCTAGCAATGTCATGGAAGGACTTTCAGTTCCTGTATGTCTTCCCCCCCCAATTCCCCTGCTGGGCAGGGTTCTGTGCAAGATTGCTCTGGAAGGGGTGCCAGCAATTTTGGTGGCCCCCAGGTGGCCAAGAAGAGTGTGGTTCGCAGACGTGGTACAGCTGGCAGTAGATCAATACGCTCTGCCCTTGGTGCCAGATCTGATCACTCAGGGCTCACTACGCCATCCCAATTTACAAACTCTGGCTTTGACGGCTTGGCTGCTGAAACCTCCATCTTGATGGAGAAGGGGCTGTCTTCCTCAGTTGTGGATACCTTGATTAAAGCTAGGAAGAAGTCTTCCTCTTCCATTTATTACAGGGTTTGGCGTGCCTACATTGACTGGTGTGAGTCGAGGTCTCTTCCCTGTCGTGTCTTCTCTATTCCCAGGATTCTGGAGTTCCTGCAGCATGGGTTGGAGATGGGGCTCCAACTCAGTACTCTGAAGGGTCAGGTTTCTGCCCTGGCTATTTTTTTCCAGAAGTCCTTTGCTCAGCACCCTCTGATCAGGACTTTTTTCCAGGGGGTCACTCATGTGCGTCCCCACGTAAACCTATGGTGCCTGTTTGGGATTTGAACTTGGTTCTGTCAGCCTTGCAGGGTGCTCCCTTTGAACCTGTGCAGGATGCTGCCTTGGCCATTCTTACGCTCAAGGTTGTGTTTGAGGGGTATTTGAGGGGCCGAGAGGAGCCTATTTTCAATGTCTCTGCAGTCCAGCGCCATCTGGCGGAGTATATCCCAACTGTAAGTATTAGATTTGGAGCAGGACGTACTGTATACTCATAATACCAATTCTACAGGTGAGTAATCACAGAATTGTATTTTTCAATTGCTCACTATAAATAAGTTCCTTAAAACATCCAGATCAACAAGCTATTGTGAATTTGTTAGCTAAAGATTGCCACAGTACCTTTGCTAATATTATGACACGCGGTGCCTCTTGCCCGATATGAACCGACAGCACTGCCTCTGCAGATGTTGTTTTGCTCCTATGTGTGCTTCAGCACTAAATAAAAGAAAAAAAAATCAATATTCATTACTCTCCCATCATCCTTACTCCGCTTATGTGACTATTAAATCCTATGAGTCACGGTGGCCACTGCCCCAGGCTCCTTTCTGGTGATGAATGTTCTGTTATTGTAGCCTTATACATCTATCCCTCTGCCTAATGAGCCTTACCAATGAAAATCTAGAGCTCATGGTGTTCAGAACATACTAGTTACAATTTGGTTTAGTAATGTTATGTTTATATTGCCTGTATTGCAGCATCAAAGAAGAATATCCTATACCATACCCATTGAGATAAGTCATGTTGGAATCAATGGGCAATTTAAAATGTACCAAAAGCCTCCCTGGGGTATGAGATCCAAGGCAGGCTTACTCCCTTCCCCGGGGACAACACGGGGGCATTTTGGTTTGGTTATGCCCCAGTATGTACCAGAAATTAACAAACTGCCTATATGGTCCCTCCCCTTTGTCCACTTTCCCAGTGCTTACCCAGTGGAAAATGGCAGAAGACCTCTCCTCAACGTGGCAGGGGTGTGATTCCATGACTATGGAAAGGGTGCAGAGGAGAGCCACCAAACTAATATGAGGAATGAAAGATCTTAGTAATGAGGAAAGATTACGAGAATTAAATCCGTTTAGTCTTGAGAGGAGACGGCTGAGGGGGGGGACATGATTAACTTGTATAAATATATAAATGGGGAAACACTATTTCAGGTAAAATCCTCTCTAAAAACAAGGGGACACTCACGACTGGAAAAAAAGAAATTCAGTCTCCGGAGGCGACAATCATTCTTTACCATAAGAACTATAAATCTGCGGAATAGCCTCCCACAGAAGCTTGATACAGCATCAACCGCTGACAGCTTCAAGAAAGGATTAGATGCTTAGAAGAAAATTATTAGTTACTATTAGCTGTTATTAGTAAAATAAAATAAAAAATAACTTCCCGTACCCCAACACCCCTGATTGAACTTGATGGACATATGTCTTATTTCAACCTTATTTACTATGTAACTATGTAACAAACTCAGATGCCCTGCTCCTCTTTGTATATTATGCTACATTTTCACATTGAGAAGTTTTTTGTTTGCTCTCTATCCCACTAACTTAAAATCTTTTTTTTTTTTTGCAGTGAACAACTCTGTGCTTTCTGCTACTGTGGAGATCGAAGTCTCTTGGGTCAAGGGGAGTTGAAACACTTTAGTCCAACTCCTGACTTTATTCTACCATGGAAAACGCTCACTGAGAATAAAGAAGTTGATTGCAGCGACAAGACATCAAAGTCTGCTGCAAAATCGAATCGAGGAGGACATAGAAAGTAAGTAGTCATACTTCTTCAGCTCGTTTAGATGGATCTGTGCATCCAGGAGGTCTACCCCATCAAAGCATCTTCCACTGTTCTTCCAATGTTAAAGGCTCTTCTGGAAAATGTTTATGGAAGATACTTGTTACCCTGGTTTATTTTCCCCAAACCATCTTGAAAAGTATCTTCAGAGGGCGCCTGCTAAGGGCTTTTTTACCTAGGAGGTTGCTTGGGTCTGGATTAGATTTATAAGCTTTTCCCTTTACCGTGCCCTGTAAACCAAAAACGCGAGATGCTGTGGTCCTCCTGTCTCTCTAGACTTACTGCATTTTGGTTTGATTATGGCCCAGTATGTACCAGAAAATAACAAACTGCCTATATAGTCCCTCCCCTTGTCCTCCCAGTGCTGGGAAAATGGCAGAAGACCTCTCCTCAACATGGCAGGGGTGTGCTCCCTCACCACCAATCAGCGATGAAGCTTGTTTTCTCATAATTTAGGACAGGAGAGCACTCTGAAACCTGAAGTCAACAACTAAGGGGGAGGGGGGGGGTTTGCCAGCTGACTTTGAGGTAAATGAAATATTGGCTGACGCTTTAGCACACAGGCTTTAAGTGGACCCCTTTCATGCATTAATATGTTCTTGTGACAACCACCCCTCCAGATCCCCCCTGATTTGTGCCAACACCCCCCCTTCCCTTACATACCTCCTGTCTGTATGGTGATATTGGACTAAGGAATGGGACTGGGGTTAGCTCGGCTTGAATAGCAACTCTGAGAGTTCCATTCAAGTCATCAATACAAAGGGAGCGTGGTCTGGAGGGGCAGATTCACAGGGCTGAGCTTAGAAAATGCACAGTACTAAAGGAACGCTTGAAAAGTTAAGCTGCTGTTTACTTTTTTTGAAAGCAGAACTAAACCCGTTAATTTGACTTTCTCTGGTTTTGTACCGTGCCCCTGGAGCATCCCGGATTGGGATGCCCTGCTGTGTAAATCCCCCACACAAAGCCCACTAGATCTGACTTTTACCCACTCCACCGGCGCATACTCGGGCTCTCGTCCTCTCAGAGCCCTTTGCCATGAATACGTCATTCAGCAAAGGGCTCTGGCGCGTACCCCGTATCCCCGGCCTTGTGTGCGCCCCCTGTTCCAGCCTTTCTGAATGGCTGGGGTGGGAGTGTGTGCACGCCGCAGGGGGATGCAGCAGGGGGCGCTCCCCATTCTAAAACAAAGAGAGCCACCTGGCGAATGACATAGCCACGGCAGGCAGCTCTCATTGGACGAGAGCCCGTGCATGTTGAAGCGTGGAAAGGTGAGTTTTTACGGGCACCCTAGAATCTTATAGATTTCAGGCTGGCTGCTGGTGGATTTACTTCTGCTTTAACCATTTTCATGAAAAATTCCTTTAAAAACTTTATTCTAAGTATATAGCACGTCCTGTTCCACTTTAATCCTTACTCCTGGGTAATACATCCACAAGATGGCGCTGGACTGCAGAGACAGCAAAAACGTGGCTCCTCCCAGCCCCATATATACCAGGGACCTCCCACAAATTCCCCAGTTCTTCTCTGCAGTCTGGACTGCGATGACTAGAAGATGGCTCTCTCTACTCGCAGGTGAGCGGGGCTTAATAGCCTGCGGCCATGTAGGACTATTCCCACCCGTTCCTGACTCACTGCATCCCTGCTTAGGCTGCGCTGGTTGGGTGAAGGTAGGCGGCACCGCTGTAGGTGCTAAGGAGCGTTGCTACAACCGCAGTCCCCCACCAAAGGGAATGCGGTACAGGCTGGTACAGGCTGCCCCTCCTGCGTCCATTGCCCCTTGCCTCCCGTCCCCTCAGTTAGGCTTCTTAGGCTTACCTCTGCTTCCCCTCGCTCTCCCTGGGTGGATCTCGGGGTGGGGGGGTGAATGTATTCACTGTGCATTATATGATGTGTGATTCCGCTTGGTTTTTACTTTTGCCGCCGCGCGCTTGTACTTCGCTCCGCGGACGGCGGCGCCATCGCCTCAGGCGCTGCTGCGCCATCATTGGCTGGCTTGGTCATGTGGGCGCGTTTTTGCGCTCTTCGGGGGGGCGACGTTGCATATGACACGTTCTGCATCACTGTCTCCGCGGCCCGCCCCTCGAGATTTATGCGGGCGCCATTTTGGTTCTCTTTGCTGCGTGTGCCTGGCATCTACCTATCGCGGTCCGTAAGTGCCCCTGCGGGCTGGATTATTGTTGTATTTTTATGTATTGCTTTTAGCTTATGGGGTCTTTTTGCTTATGTCTTGCAGGCAGGTCAAACTTTTTGTGGTTTCTCCCGGTCCTATCCCCTCTATTTAGTGTTAACTCTTTATTGGAGGGCTATTGAATTCCATTACCTCCCACTTCCCTAGCGGGCTATTGGGGCATCCCAGGTAGCTTTTATTAGCGTCAATCCTTATTGGCCTGTTGTGCCACTATAATCACCATATGGAGGCTTCTCAGGATAATGTGCTCGGGGTTCCTTCGGGACAAGCCTGGCTGTTTACTGTGTGTGGGGTGTCCCCTATTATGGACGATGTCAGGGTTTGTGTACCCTGCACCCAGCAGGTGCTTGCGCTGCAATCTGTGTTGCCTGTGGCTGGGCCCCCTCTGGCTTCGCTTCCCACCCCACGCTTACATTTGACTCCCAGTGATGTGCGTACCAGTGGGGAGTCTCAACCTGATTTGGCTACTCGGGTGGCCAGCATTGAAAGGCTTATTGCCGGGTCTGGCCGGCGTAAGGCTCCTGCTAAACGGAGGCATTTTGCACCCGGTGTTACCCTCTTTCCTATGGAGGCTGAGGAATTTTTATACCCCCCTAGAAGAGGGGGAATTGTTTTCTGATTCAGAATCATCTGAGGAACAGCCTAAGGGTTATGATACCAGTTCTGGGTCTGACCCGTGGTCCTCAGGTGACACTGACAGGCTCTTGGCCCGTATTTGAAGTGCTCTGTATTTCCCCTCCTGTTGTGGCTCCTCAGCAGCAGGGGGAGCTGTTTCATACAGTTAAACCACGCTTGGAGTTTCCTGAACAAACTCACTTTAATAATCTAGTGCTCAAAGAGTGAGAACGGCCTAGCAGGCTTCCCGGGGTACCTAAGAGTTGGGATAAGAGGTATCCCTTTCCCGCTGAGGTGGTTAAGCGTTGGTCATGTCCTCCCGAAGTGGATGCACCTGTTCTGGGGTTGTCCAATACTTCTGTCATGCATTCCTCTGACACTACTACTCTGAAGTGAGGACTGGCGCATGGACCAGCTGGCTTGCCATGCTTTTGCCTGTGCGGGGACCGCGCTGCGCCCTGTTTGTGCCTCTGCCATTACAGCTGTTGCTATTAAAGGCCTGCACAAGAGTCTCTTAGATGGGGCCCCTAATGACCCGGGAGGAGAAGTGTACGGTTCTCTCCTGCTTTGCTGTGAATTTGCTGCATATGTTCTGTCTGCTATGGATGATACCATTAGAATGTGTGGGAGGACATCTGCTCTGCTGGTGGCTATACGCCGCTCTGTCTGGCTGCGTCAGTGGGTAGCTGATAACGCTGCTAAGAAGGCTCAGACCCATCCTGGATTTAAAGTGTCTTAACAAGTTTGTCAGATTCAAACATTTTCGCATGGAGACTCTGCGTTCAGCTGTAAGTTCACTGCGCCTGGGCGACTTCATGACATCTGTAGACATCAAGGATGCTTACCTTCATGTACCAATCTTTCCAGGTCATCAAAAATTTCTAAGGTTCGCTCTGGGAGATCAGCACTATCAGTTTGTAGCCTTGCCTTTCGGTCTCACCTCGGCTCCCAGGGTTTTCACAAAGGTACTGGCAGGAGTAATGGCTCTGCTGAGATCTCGCATCCTTCCTTACTTGGACAACATTCTCATCACTTCTCAGTCCTTCCAGCAGGCAGAGCTGGATACCCAGAGGGTGGTGTCCGCACTGGAGTCTTTCGGCTGGGTGATCAACCACCCCAAGTCTTCTCTGTCCCCGTCATTGGTGAGGTCCTTTCTGGGCATGACTCTGGATACATCTCAGGTCAAGATCCTTCTCCCTCAGCAGAAGGTGGAGTGTCTTCAAGCTCAGGCCCAGCTTCTTCTGTCTTGCTCTCATCCCTCCATATGGCAGGGGATGCAGCTGGTGGGCCTGATGGTGTCTTGCTTCGAGGCAGTTCCATACGCTCAGTTTTATATGAGATCTCTTCAACTTCACCTCTTGTCAGTATGGGATCGGGACCCTCTGTCCCTGGATCAGGTGTTTGTTCTGTCCCCTCTGGCCAGGCGATCTCTCTCGTGGTGGCTGGCCTCAAGGAACCTGTTGGGCAGATCCTTTCTGACCCCTTGCTGGGAGACAGTCACCACGGATGCCAGTCTGACTGGTTGGGGGGGCTTCTGGAAGTCCCTGCAATTCCAGGGTCAGTGGGGCCCTCAGGAGGCCCACACTCCTATCAACATTCTGGAACTAAGGGCGATAAGGTTGGTTCTCGCTCTATTGACTCCACACCTTCGGGGCCGGGCTGTTCAGGTCCACTCAGACAACCAGACGGTGGTTGCCTACATCAATCATTGGAGGTACCCGGAGCAAGAGGGCCCTCAAGGAAGTGTCCCTGATTCTGTCCTAGGCGAAGGAGAATTTCTCCCGTCTCTCAGCTGTGTACATCCCGGGGGTGGAGAATCTGGAGGCAGATTCCCT
Organism: Gastrophryne carolinensis; assembly: GCA_027917425.1. Taxonomy (NCBI): domain Eukaryota; kingdom Metazoa; phylum Chordata; class Amphibia; order Anura; family Microhylidae; genus Gastrophryne; species Gastrophryne carolinensis. The sequence goes on along the minus strand of CM051239.1, from coordinate 98,198,877 downwards.
CAGCAGGGGGATGTCTCGTCTGGGGGAGTGGTCCCTCAGCAGCAGGGTGTTTTGCTCCCTGTGCCACCGTTGGGGTTGGCCGGATGTGGATCTGTTTGCGTCCCGTCACAATCACAAGCTTCCAGTCTTTGTCTCTCTGTCCCAGGACCCTCTGGCCTTGGCCATGGATGCACTGGCAATGTCTTGGAAGAGCATTCAGCTCCTCTGTGTTCCCTCCGTTTTCTCTGCTGGGCAGGGTGCTGCGCAAGATAGCCCAGGAAGGGGTGCCAACCATTCTGGTGGCCCCCTGCTGGCCAAGAAGAGTGTGGTTCGCAGACATCGTACAGTTGGCAGTAGATCAGTACGCCCTGCCCAAGGTGCCAGGTCTGCTCACTCAGGGGCAGCTATGCCATCCCAATTTACAAACACTGGCTTTAACGGCCTGGCTGCTGAAACCTCCATCTTGATGGAAAAGGAGTTGCCTGCCTCGGTTGTTAATACCATGATTCGGGCTAGGAAGAAGTCCTCTTCCTCCATATACTATAGGGTATGGCATACTTACATTGACGGGTGTTTTCTGTTCCTAGGATTCTGGAATTTCTGCAACATGGTTTGGATTTGGGTCTTCAACTTAGTACCCTCAAAGGTCATGTTTCTGCTTTGGCTATTTTCTTCCAAAGATCTTTTGCCAATCATTGTCTGGTTAAGACCTTCTTCCAGGGGGTTACTCATGTGCGTCCCCCACGTAAACCTATGTTACCAGTCTGGGATTTGAATTGATCTTATCTGCATTGCAGGTGTCTCCTTTTGAGCCTTTGCATGAGGCTCCTCTGTCCATTTTGATGCTCAAGGTAGTCTTTTTGGTGGCTATCACTTCTGTTAGGCGTGTTTCTAAGTTGGCGGCGCTTTCTATCTCGCCCCCTTACTTTGAGAGACACCAGGACAAGGTGGTGTTTCGGTTTAAGCCAGACTTTCTGCCTGAGGTTGTGTCTGCCTTTCATCTCAATCAGGATATTGTTCTGCCTTCTCTGTGCCCTAATCCTAGTAACTCTAAGGAGCTGGTTTTACACTTTTTGGATGTGGTTAGGACCCTGAAGTTTTATTTGGTGGCTACTGAATCCTTCAGGAAGACTGATGCTCTTTTCGTGCTCCCGTCTTGACCCAAGAAGGGTCTGGCTCCAGCTAAGTCCACTGTCAGCAAGTGGATCCGTCAGGCTGTTATACAAGCCCATTCTGCTAAGGGGAAGGAATCTCCCCTCCGCCTTACTGCTCATTCTACTCGTGCTATTGGTGCCTCTTGGGCTTTTCAGCACCAAGCTTCTGTTGAACAAGTTTGCAAGGCCGCTACTTGGTCTTCTGTTCATACCTTTTCTAAGTTTTACAAGGTTGATGTTAGGGCCTCAGCTGACGCTGCTTTTGGTCGCAAAGTTCTGCAGGCGGCAGTGGTTTTAACTGCCCGCTGTTACTTTTTGGGGATCCCACCCTACCTTACAGACACTGCTATTGGATGTCCAAGGAGTAAGGAGTATTCTGGAACAGGACATGCTGTATACTTAGAATAATACAATTCTGTGATTACTCACCTGTAGAATTGGTATTATATGTATACAGCACGTCCTGCTCCATCTCACCCTTGTTATCATTATTCCTAGTTACCTCTGTATGGTGATTGTTCATATGTTCATTTTTGACTTCTGGTTATTATTGTTCTCCCGGCTTCTTGTTAACTGCTTGTCAATACTGGGGAATTTGTTGGAGATCCCTGGCTTATATGGGGCCGAGAGGAGCCACAATCTGTTTTCTGCAGTCCAGCGCCATCTTGTGGATGTATTACCCAGGAGTAAGGAATATTCTGGAACAGGACGTGCTGTATACATATAATACCAATTCTACAGGTGAGTAATCACAGCATTGTATTGTTATTCTTTCCGCCACTAAGCTTCAACTCTTTTCAGGACTCTAGGATATGGGTGCCTCAGAAGCATCACATATTGAGGAGAGTAGAGGGGGCCAAAGTACAGGGGGCGGGTTATAGCTGTGCTTTGCACAGACAGAGTAGAGCTGGAGTCAGGAAAAGGACAGCAATCCCAGAATGCAGAGCAGCACAGTCAGAAGGCACTTCCTTTTTGCAGGCAGCCTGAGACTGCATAGGCCACCATCTTGGATGTTTAAAGGCTCATAAAATGCAGTAGATACAAGTAGGACAATTTTTAACGCTGGCAATCTGTATGTACAGGGTTAGGGAAACATATAAGATTATTCAGGGTGAAGGTCCGGTTTAAAGAGAAAGCAACATATAGGTTTCTGCATTAGGTTTTGGGTAAAAAAGGTTTTTGTGGCCTATTTATTTAAGATTTTGCTGTAATTCATGCTTGGATGGTTATTCTCATGTAATGGGGAGGCCTTAAATTCCACACATAATCAATCACTAGGGAGGACCCCCTACCCCTACTCACATGAGTTCCTGCCTTAGACTTTATACAGTGGCTTTGGGAACTATTAGTCTGCCATCAGCAGTTTCACATCCACAGCTCATTAGCAACTTTACTGCATATTGCATTTTGCACAGCTTCTAAAGGGAATAAAAATCAGCATGCCAGACCTTAATTATCAAAATGTTTAAATCTCCTGACTAAGGAGTCTTGCTTTTGACATGAAATGGTGACTTCAGCCAAGTTGTTCCCTGATGTTGATTGAAAAGCTTGATGGGGCAGGCGCTTGTCAGTACAGTGCTGCAGTGAGGTCCTTTCCTGGAATGAAGAGCTTGTTAGTAGGTCAAGTACCTTTGGCTGCATCATTAGCCTTGAATAGAGCATGTTTCCTTATGGCTTTAAGCTACCAGGGCCCATGCCTTCATTAGTAGTATACGGTTTTAGAGGGCCCATAATAAAATCCTTGCTTTATAGACCTCATCGCTGTTGTGGATTTTGTTTTGTGTTATGTACCTCACATGATCTGTCAGTGGCGCAGGGTGTAGGCCTGATTTTAGGTAATGGTCTTATGTTTTTGATCAACACACTAAAGCACAAAATGTTGCCAAACTTTTCGTTGTATGTTATTAGAGACTTGCACCAGGTGATTCTTTGGGAGCCCCACCAGCTCCTAAAGAGGGCATACTGAGGCTGTACTTTTCATGTCTCCAGTCTCTCTATACCACTCTGTAGAGTGAATGGTGGACCGGACACCCCTAACTCATAGGGGTGTGAATTGGCAAGAATCTGTCGATGCGATATGTATAGCGATACACATATGACAATACAATATATCCTGATTCTGTCTCAGACGATATATCGCAATTTTTTTTCTAATTACATTTTTTTTTATTAAAAAAATAATTGAAATAGGGTCCCCCTTCCCTTAAAAATCCCCCCAAAAATGACATGGGGGCCCCCCCCTACCCAGCATAACCAGCCCGGGACCAGCTACGCAGGGCTTGTAGAACAGGGCGCAAGGACCAGATTTGGTTGCCCCCTGCCCTACCGGCTACAAATCCGTAAAGCTTCTATGGGCCTGGACCCTTCGGCTAGCGGGTGACTTGCCAGCCCCTAGCCCTGTGAACTGGTATAGGGGTCTCATGGACCCCTTACCAGTTCACAAAGGCTTAACAATAAAAAAAACACACCACAAATTAGAAACAATGTCGGTGCTAGTGGTGTACATGGAGGTGCCCATGGGAAAGGCAGGGGGAGAAGGTCGGTCGGGCAATCTCCTGAAGACTGAAGAGCCCCGGGGGGAGAGTTGATCGGAGGCCCTCACGGGTAAAGAGGAGAGCCGCCTGGATCGAACGAGTGGCCAGGTGAGTGTTTTTTTTTTACTTTTTATTTTTATTGTAGCGGTGGGAGTCGGAATCGATACTAAGGAGAAAGAATAGATTCAGGTATCGTCGAATGAAATATCACGATACTTGACCGAATTGATTTTTTCTGACACCCCTACTAACTCAATGTCTGGAGTGCACTACTTCATTAAGACATTGGCAAGCTCTCTTTGTGGGGGGGGGGGGGGAGAGTTTCTGCATTTGGTAAGTTTCAGCTCGGCAGATACTGGATGATGCTGCAGTTTTTTTGTAGCCTGGAAAAATATCCTGGCTTCCACCCACTTCCGTGTGCTTATTTTACTTTACCAATGGGTGATGCGTCAGTTGCTAGGACAGGCTCTTTGGTACTGTTATTTCTTCTAAGAGCTATTGGAATTCTGGAGACGTGTGCTAGTATGTTGAATTGCTTTTTGGGACCCTTGATGTGCCAACTTTTTTTAGTTTCCAACAGTCAGCAGGGGTTAGTTCCAAGTCAATATTTTTTGTTGCTCATGACTCCATTGGGCAAGCACTGCTTCATCTAACAGAAGAGCTTTGGGTGTGTCCGGGATCATAAGGTCATTACTGACACCTCATACATTTTGCAAGTCACCACCTTTTGGTCCTTATGTGACCTACAGATTATAAACTCTGGCCAAGAAGTTAGGCTTCTAATCCCCAATACAGTCACAGGCACCAAAATATGCAGAGTGATTCTATGTTCCCCACTCCTTTCAAAACGAAATAAGATTTTGGCTCAGAAGTATCGCTGTCTCTGAATCAGACCCACAGAAACAGCCATATATAAACATACTAAATCATAGTTAAAGCGGACCTTCATCTTGAATAAGAACAGATCTTATATGTTTCCCACACCCTGTACATACAGATTGTTCACATTAAAAATAATCTTACCTGCATCTACTGCATGGTTTGAGCCTTTAAACTTCCAAGATGGCGGCTCGTGGAGCATCAGGCAGCCTGCAAACAGGAAGTGTCTTCTGACTGTGTCGCTCGGCTTTCTGGGATTGCTGTTTTTTCCCTGACCCCAGCTCTGCTCTGTCTGTGTCTGGTTCAGCAATACCCCCCCACATGTACTTTATTCCGCTCTCCTCTCAGTATGTGTGATGCTTCTGAGGCAAGATGGCAGCGCCCGTATCCTAGAGTCCTGAACAATTGCAGCCCGGTTGGGGAAAGAATAATAAGTAAGTGACTAAAAACTATATATTAATTTTAGATGCTGGGGAATAGTTTAAGAGTTTGGGCTTTTCATTAAATCATGCTGAAGGTCCGGATTAATATTTTAGCTATGTATGTTTTTTTTCCAGTAGAGACCCACCTACCATTAACTTCATAACAATGCTCAGTACTTCCTTCTGGAAAAAAAGGCCTACCCGTTGTACGCATGCACTGAAGGCCCTAAGTGCTATCCTGAGCTTTCCGGGTGCCAGGAAAGTAGGTTACAGAGAGCATTTAGCATTATTCTTAGTATACAGTACGTCCTGCTCCAAATCTAATACTTACAGTTGGGATACTCCGCCAGATGGCGCTGGACTGCAGAGACATCGAAAATAGGCTCCTCCCGGCCCCTCAAATACTCAGGGACCTCCCACAAATCCCCAGAATTTCTCTGCAGTCTGGCTGCGAAGGACGAGAAATTGGCTCTCTACTCGCAGGTGAGCGGGGTTATTAACCTGCAGCCCTGTAGGACTATTCCCACCCGTTCCACTAGTAATATGCCTCCCAGCCTTGGCTGCGCTGGCCGGGTGAGGGTAGGCAGCACCGCTGTTAGGTGCTTAGGAGCACTGCTCCACCGCAATCCCCCACCAAAGGGTAGGCGGTTCAGGCTTATGGTGAGCCTCTTTGGGATGCCCCTCCCGCACTATTGCCCCTTGCCCCTACCTATCGGTGGGCCCTATTTAAGTGACCGCCGTCCTCCCTCATTCTCCTTGTAGTCTTCGGGGGAAAAGGGGGAGGTGTGTATGTGTATAGATAGGTATTTATACTGCATTTGTGCATTTGTCTTTTCACATGCCTTTATTCTTGTGTGAGCCGCCGTGCTGACTTGTCTTTACTGTGTTTTAAATTTGCCGCCGCCGCCGCTCGCTGACTTGGCTCCGCGCTTGGCTGGCGGCATTACCTCAGGCGCTGGCGCGCCTTCATTGGCCGCTTGCCGTGCTGGCTTCGCGCTCTTCCGGGGGGGAGCGGGGCTCGTCTTTGGCGCGTTCCGTGTCATCGCTGTTACTGGCCCGCCCCTCGAGGTATACAGACGCCATTTTCCCTGTCTGGTTGGCCTAGGTGCGACGGACTCCTACCTACCGCGGTCCGTAAGGGCCCTTGCGGGCGGCTTTATTTACTTCACTTGGGTTACAATGTACTTAAGGTCTTGTCTGCTTATGTCTTTCAGGTGGGACGAACTCTTCCTGGCTTTTCCCGGCCCTTTTGTAGTATATTATTTATAGGCCTTGTAAAAATCTATACTTCACTTCCCTAGCGGGTTAGGGGCATCCAGGGTTGCTATACACCGTATTTTTCGCCCTATAAGACGCACCTGCCCATAAGACGCACCTAGGATTTGGGGGAAGAAAATAAGAAAAAAAATATTTTAAACCAAAAACGCACCATTACAGACAGTGTGGCATTCCCCTATCCCATTCCCATAGGCCGTGTGGGATTTCCCCATTCCATAGAAAGTGTAGCATGCCCCCATCCCATTCCCCGTATACCCAGTGTGGCATCCCCCCTCCCATTACCCATATACCCATTGGCTGTGTGGCATCCCCCTCTCCCCCCATTAGTATAGGCTGTGTGGCATCCCTCTCTCCCCATTCCCATAGACAGTGTGGCATCCCCCTCCCCCCATTAGCATAGGCTGTGTGGCATCCCCCTCCCCCCATTAGTATAGGCTGTGTGGCATCCCCCTCCCCCCATTAGTATAGGCTGTGTGGCATCCCTCTCTCCCCATTAGCATAGGCTGTGTGGCATCCCCCTCCCCCCATTCCCATAGGCTGTGTGGCATCCCCCTCTCCCCATTCCCATAGGCTGTGTGGCATCCCCCTCCCCCCCATTCCCATTGGCTGTGTGGCATCCCCCCTCCCCCCATTAGTATAGGCTGTATGGCATCCCTCTCTCCCCATTCCCATAGGCAGTGTGGCATCCCCCTCCCCCCATTAGCATAGGCTGTGTGGCATCCCCCTCTCCCCATTAGCATAGGCTGTGTGGCATCCCCCTCCCCCCATTAGCATAGGCTGTGTGGCATTCCCCTCCCCCCATTAGTATAGGCTGTGTGGCATCCCCCTCCCCCCATTAGTATAGGCTGTGCGGCATCCCTCTCTCCGCATTCCCCTCCCCCCATTCCCATAGGCTGTGTGGCATCCCCCTCCCCCCATTCCCATAGGCTGTGTGGCATCCCCCTCCCCCCATTCCCATAGGCTGTGTGGCATCCCCCTCCCCCCATTCCCATAGGCTGTGTGGCATCCCCCTCCCCCCATTCCCATAGGCTGTGTGGCATCCCCCTCCCCCCATTCCCATAGGCTGTGTGGCATCCCCCTCCCCCCATTCCCATAGGCTGTGTGGCATCCCCCTCCCCCATTCCCATAGACTGTGTGGCCCCTCTCCCCGCATTAGAATAGGCTGTGTGGCCCCTCTCCCCCCATTCCCACCCCCCTCCCCCCATTAGTATAGGCAGGCGCCATGTATATATATAAAAAAAGTTAAACTCACCTGTCCGCTGACACCACTGTGCTGAGCGCCCGGCTCCGTGAATGGGGTGGGCGTGACCTGCGCCGCAGCGTCGGCGCAGGCCACTCCCACCCCATTCACGAGCTGGATCTGTCCCAGCCCCGCCGCTGCGATTGCTGTCTTTTCAGGCAGCGATGATAGCGGCGGGGCCAGAGACAGAGCCCCTGCCGCTCCTCCATCTGCTGTTCCTGGGCACATGCGAGCACGAAGGTCCGGGCAGCGGGTGGGCGTGGCCTGCACCGGTGCAGGCCACGCCCACCCGCTGCCCGGACCTTCGTGCTCGCGTGTGCTCTGAGCCCGAAAGAGGCAGCAGATGGAGGAGCTGCAGGGGCTCTGTCTCTGGCCCCGCCGCTGTCATCGCTGCCTGAAAAGACAGCGATCGCAGTGGCAGGACCGGGACAGAGCCCCCGCTGCTCCTCTGGCCTCTCGCAGTGTGGCAGACAACGCGGGAGCGCTGGGAACGGGTGTTTTTTTTTATTTTTTTTTAAATTTTCTTTTTTTTTTTTTTTTTTTACATTCGGCCGATAAGGCGCACGGACATTTTTCCCCCACTTTTGGGGAAAAATAAGTGCGTCTTATAGGGCGAAAAATACGGTAGCGTTATTCCCTATCGGCGTATAGCGCCACTAAAAAATCACCATATGGAGTCATCCCAGGAGAATGTGACCGGGGGCCTTTTCGGGACAAGACCGGCTGTGTGTAGCGTGTGGGCAACCTCATGCTGACGCTGACAAGGCGCGGGTCTGCATACCCTGTGCTGAGCAGGTGCTTGCTTTGCAATCAGGCCTGCCAGTGGCTGCACCTCGTTTCACTTCGCCTACTCCCCAAGCTTAAACCTCACTCCTACTGAGTTGCATACTAGTGGGGACTGATGTGTCTTCTAGACTGGCTACTGTTGAACAGATTATTGTGAAATCCTTAGCGCGTAAGGCCCCTGCTAAGAAGCGGCATTTAGCACCTAATGTTACTGTTTTCCCTATGGGAACTGAGGAATTTATGAATCTGTTTGGCTATACCCCATCTGATGAAGGGGAGCTCTTTTCTGATTCAGGCTCATCTGATGAGAAACTAAGGGGTCATGACGATTCTGGCTCTGATCCCTGGGCCCGGATGACACTGACAGATTGTTGACCCAGATTTTTAAGGTTCTGTCTATCTCTCTCCCTGTTGAGGCCCCCAGGCAAAGAGGGGAGCTTTTCCATACAGCAAAATCGCTCCTGGAATTTCCAGAGCAGACACATTTCCATAACCTTGTGCTCAAGGAATGGGAGCGCCCCAGTAAACTTTCTGGGGTTCCAAAAAGTTGGGATAGTAAGTATCCCTTTCCTGCTGAGGTGGTTAAATGTTGGTCATCCCTCCAAGGGTTATCTAACACCCCTGTCATGCATTCCCCTGATTCTACTACCCTGTGGGATGCTGAAGACCGGCGTATTGATCAGCTGGCATCCCACGCCTTTGCATGTGCGGGGACGGCGCTGCGCCCGGTCTGTGCTTCTGCCATTACGGCTGTGGCCACTAGAACCCTTATCAGGAATATGCTTGATAGTGCCCCTGATGATTTGCCTTGTGAGGTGTTTAATGCACTCTCCGGTTGTGATGTTTTTGTGAATTTTGTTCAGCATTGGATGACACCGTTAGAATGTGTGCCAGAAGTTCTGCCCTCGTGGTGGCTATACGCCGCTCGGTTTGCTGCGCCAGTGGGCTGCTGACAACGCTGCCAAGAAGGCCCTCACTGGGTTTCCCTTTAAAGGACTGCGTCTGTTTGGAGACCGCCTGGACCTTTTTGCTAAGGGAGGCAAGTTGCCCCAGCGCAGGCGGCAATCTCGGCACTTTCGGGGTCAGGGTTCCTTCTCCTCCCCTTTCCGTGGTGCAAGACAGGGAAGGGAGGTTTCTTTCCCTGGGGCCCGGGGAGATTTCTGGGGTAGAGGCAGAGGACGTGTACGTCCTGGCTCCTCCTGGGGTCCCAAAGCTAAATCCTCTACCAAGCCCCCTCAGACATGATGGGGCACCCTTACCCATCCGGGTGGGGGGACGGCTGCAGCATTTCGTTCACGTCTGGAGGCTTCATGTCTCAGACCGGTGGATTCAGGAGGTAGTGTCCTCCGGTTACAAGTTGGAGTTTGCTGCGATCCCCCTCCAAGATTCATCAGATCCCGGATTCCTCAGGACCCTGTGTCAGCTCAGGAGCTAGTGCAAGCAGTGCAAGGCCTCCTGGAGCTGGGGGTCATCTGCCAGGCCCCTTTAAGAGAAAAAGGCAAGGGCTTTTGTTCCAACCTATTCACAGTACCCAAAAAGGATGGTTCTGTCAGGCCCATCCTGGACTTAAAGATTCTCAACAAGTTTGTCAGGGGCAGGCGCTTTCGCATGGAGACTCTGCGCTCTGCCATCAGTTCCCTGTGCCAAGGGAATTTCATGACTTCTGTGGATATCAAAGATGCTTACCTTCATATTCCTGTGTTCCCAGGTCATCAAAGGCAATGTCCCCTGCATTTCAGCTGTGTACATCCCGGAGGTGGAAAATCACCTGGCAGACTCTCTGAGCAGGGGGACCTCTCGCCAGGGAGAATGGTCCCTATGCAGCAGGGTGTTTCAATCTCTGTGTCACCGTTGGGGCCAACCAGAGGTGGATCTGTTTGCGTCCCGCCACAATCACAAGCTTCCAGTTTTTGTCTCTCTGTCCAGGGATCCTCTGGCCCTGACCTCGGATGCGCCTTCAATGTCATGGAAAGACTTTCAGTTCCTGTATGTCTTCCCCCCCAATTTCCCTGCTGGGCAGGGTTCTGCGCAAGATTGCTCTGGAAGGGGTGCCAGCAATTCTGATGGCCCCCAGGTGGCCAAGAAGAGTGTGGTTCGCAGACGTGGTACAGCTGTCAGTAGATCAATACGCTCTGCCCTTGGTGCCAGATCTGCTCACTCAGGGCTCACTACGCCATCCCAATTTACAAACTCTGGCTTTGACGGCTTGGCTGCTGAAACCTCCATCTTGATGGAAAAAGGGCTGTCTTCCTCAGTTTTGGATACTTTGATTAAAGCTAGGAAGAATTCTTCCTCTTCCATTTATTACAGGGTTTGGCGTGCCTACATTGACTGGTGTGAGTCGAGGTCTCTTCCCTGTCGTGTTTTCTCTATTCCCAGGATTCTGGAGTTCCTGCAGCATGGGTTGGAGATGGGGCTCTAACTCAGTACTCTGAAGGGTCAGGTTTCTGCCCTGGCTATTTTCTTCCAGAAGTCCTTTGCTTAGCACCCTCTGATCAGGACTTTTTTCCAGGGGGTCACTCATGTGCATCCCCCACGTAAACCTATGGTGCCTGTTTGGGATTTGAACTTGGTTCCGTCAGCCTTGCAGGGTGCTCCCTTTGAACCTGTGCAGGATTGTGCCTTGGCCATTCTTACGCTCAAGGTTGTGTTTCTGGTGGCTATCACTTCTGTCAGGTGTGTGTCTGAGTTGGCGGCGCTGTCCATTCAGCCCCCCTACTATGAGAGGCACCAGGACAAGGTGGTGTTTCGTTTCAAACCTGATTTTCTGCCTAAGGTAGTGTCTGCCTTTCATTTGAATCAGGATATTGTTTTTCCTTCTTTGTGCCCTAACCCTAGCAATGCTAAGGAGAGAGTTGTGCACTCTTTGGATGTGGTTAGGTGTCTGAAGTACTATCTGGTGGCTACCGCACCTTTCAGGAAAACTGATGCTCTTTTTGTGGTCCCTTCTGGTCCTAGGAAGGTCCTACTCTGCTAAGGGGAAGAAACCTCCCTTCCGCCTTACTGCTCATTCCACTCGTGCTATTGGTGCCTCTTGGGCTTTTCAGCACCAGGCTTCTGTTGAACAAGTTTGCAAGGCCACTACTTGGTCTTCTGTTCATACCTTTTCAAAGTTTTACAAGGTTGATGTTAGGGCCTCAGCTGATGCTGCTTTTGGCCGCAAGGTTCTGCAGGCGGCAGTGGTTTAAACTGCCTGCTGCTGATTTTTCTTGGGGATCCCACCCTACTTTATGGACACTGCTATTGGATGTCCCAACTGTAAGTATTAGATTTGGAGCAGGACGTGCTGTATACTAAGAATAATACAATTCTGTGATTACCTGTAGAATTGGTATTATGAGTATACAGTACGTCCTGCTCCAACCCACCCTTGGTTTGCATTTTTTTGGATCCCCTGTATGGTGATCATTGTTATAGTTGATAGATTGGATTGTTTAATTCTCCCGGCTTCTCAACTGCTTTTCAAAGCTGGGGATTTGTGGGAGGTCCCTGGGTATTTGAGGGGCCAGGAGGAGCCTATTTTCGATGTCTCTGCAGTCCCGCGCCATCTGGCGGAGTATATCCCAACTGTAAGTATTAGATTTGGAGCAGGACGTACTGTATACTCATAATGCCAATTCTACAGGTGAGTAATCACAGAATTTTATTTTTTTTAGCACATCAAAAGTGTTGTTGGGCCACACGTTCCCTTTACAAGCCCAGCTGATGACCTGTGGTTCAGCTCGTCAATACGCATCATGATGTTTGTTCAGTCAATACTGAGGTTAGGCTCTGCCTCTGGCTTTCCACCTGCTAATTAGACCCCAGAGGGCTAACACAAAGCTGTAGGGATCAGAAATATGAGTATTGTGTGTCTGGCAGCTGTTTCAGGCTCTACCCACAAAGAATGGCACTGTGTTCTGGGAATAGCCAACACTGCTACCTGAACTGGATATGAGGCCCTTTTCATTGTTCAATATTGTGTACATGTGTAATTTTTGTCTGTGCTTTGTGACGTATAGAGGCAATGTATAATTACATATTGAATGAACTAATTTAAGTAATTGGCAAGTCAGAAGTGAAAAAAATATCAGTAGCTTACTTTTCCTTGAATGTCTGGAGCACTGTGATTCTTCCTCTGTCAGTCTCCTTAGTGAGGAAATCACTTCCTCATTCAGCTTTCAATCCCCACCCCACTGATCTGGTCCTTTAATTTAGCCTCCAGTGGATCATGAATGAAAACACCATGGACTGCCTCTCTGCAGCTATGAAACTGACCACCTCCCCCTTCTGTGGTCACACTATGTTCTGGCAGGCTGGAGACTCTCTTAACCTACAGCATCTCCCACACCCTTTTTCTGCTCACACTTTGTGCTGGCAGTATCTAGAGCAGCAATACTCAACTGGCGGACCGGAGCCGAATGCGGACCTCGGAGCCAGATTTCCGGACCCCTGCCCTGACAACCCTGCACTCACTTGCCCATCCAATCCCTGTCCCCTGAGCTCTGCACCATCCATTTCTGTCCTCCAAGTTCTGCCCATCCAATCCCCGGCCTCCCAGCTTTGCTCCATCCCTCCTGTCCTTCGTCTTCTGTCTATCCACCCCTCTTCCTTACAGATTCTCTCCCATTCATACTTCTCCCCTGAGCCCTATCTATCCATCCTTGTTACCAGACCTTATTGCCTTATTTTTGGCCCTAGTCCAACCCTGTACACGGACTGCACAAAATGCAAGGGGGTTAGGTTAAAGCAGTGTGCTGCGGAGCAGTTGGTTCTGTGGTTCCACAAAAAAGTTCCTGTTTTTTTTCCCAGTGCCCAATAGGATTTTTGTGGTGGGGTAGTGGGGCAAGCAGCCTTTTTTTGTTTGCTTGGAGAGTCTATAGCCCCTCCCCCAATGTGCTGATTTCTATTCCCCCCCCCCCCCCCCAACAACAACCCTCTGCCCCGACCTTCACCTCTCCCCTGATGCCTGTAAATGGACCTTCACAAGAAGTGGTTGAGTACCCCTGATCTAGAGGCACAACAATGAAATCTGATTAAAGTTTGTAGCCCAAGACAATGGGTCACCAATCGGGCTTGCCTTTGGCATAACTTTAAGTTTGGTTTACAGAAGACAAGGAAACAAAAATGGAGGCATGAAGAGGTCACAATAACATTTTTACAATGCAAAATAATTATACAATTCAACTTCTCTGGCAGTCTGGCGGCCTCTAGGTCCATCTAAATTGCCAGGTAGAGACATTCAGTATGTCACTCATAAATAGGACTAGTGATACCTGGTATTAATATAAGTAATTAATATAGCATAGGATCAGGGGATCCGGAGATTAAACAATGATAGCAAAGGTTTTTCCTGTCCTTCTGGGGCTGGGGAACAACCTTGGATCCTCCTCCTATCCCCTGGTCCCTTTCTGTGTTATTGCAACACACCTATTTAAATCAACATTTCAAATTTAACAGGCTTATCCTATAGGACATCTTGTAGACGCTAAATGCTTCCATAAGTAAGACAGCCTCTTTTAGAAGCCTGTTAAATACAATATGTCACTCCACTGCCACAATGTCCATGACCCATATCATAAAGCGGTTCAACAATCAATAAGAGAAAATGTCTTCTGGTCTACTAACATAGCAAATGCTGAGGGGTGGTATACATCCCAGAGATTCTCAAATGCTTTTGCAGAACGGGAATGAGATTGTGGGGTGTCAGAAAAAATCGTTTCTGTCAAGTATGGCAATATTTCATTAGATGATACTAGAATCATTTTTTTTATTTCTAGTATCGATTCTGTATATATATATATATATATATATATATATATATATATTTTCTCTATGTATAGTGTTTTTTTACTGTTAATCCTTTGTGAACTGGTAAGGGATCTATGTGACCCCCTATACCAGTTCACAAAGCTCTTGATCTGGCAAGTCACCTGCAGCTAGCGGGTGACTTGCCACTGACCACGAGCCCCCCCATTAACTACCTGCCCAATGCCCGAGGGCAGAAGAGCCTGCGGCCCCATAGGCTATGTCGGCTTGCAGCCTACAGGGCCAGGGGCCACCAAAGCTGGCCCCTGCGCCCTGTTCTACAAGCCCCTGTAGCTGGTAAGGGCTGGTTATGCTGGGTAAGGGGGACCTCACGCCTTTATTCTAAGTGTGCCGTACACTCCACTTCGATCTTCATGACGTGGGTAATCTCCAATAGAGGGCGAACTTCTGCAGAGATGAATATGCAAAAAAGAAAGCCCCCTCCCGGTCCATATATACCTGGGACCTCCCACCAAATTCCCAGTTCCTTCTCTGCAGGGAAGGCGACAAGACAGAAGATGAAGACTTCTTTACTTACAGGTAAGCCGGGCTCGTGCCCAGCCGTCTATTGTCCCTATTACTGCCAGGACCCTTTCTAAATTGCCCCTGCTTGAGCCTCCCAGCTTAGGTTGCGGGTCCTGGTAAAGGTAGGCAGCACCATATGGGTGCGGAAGGAGCACTGCTCTACCGTGAGACCTCACTATGGGGTAGGCAGTTATCCAGGTTTTTTGGTGATCCTGGTGTGGGATGCCCCGTCCCTCTATGCTTATGGCCCGGTTCTGGCAGGGTTCCCCCCCTTCTGGGTCCCTTATTCCCCTCCGGGGGGGGGTGCCCCTATATATGCCCCTGTGTGTGCGGTGTGTGAGTCACTGTGCGTGTGTGGGACAGTGAGTGTTTCACTTTTGGGCCATGGCAGGTGCTGTTATTAGCCTGGGGGAGCTCCTCCCCCTCAGGCTGTGTTCGGGGAGGCGGTAGCCCCGCCCCCTTCTTTGGCGCGATTCTGTGGCTCGTTTCTAGGGGATCCGCGTTGCTGGGAGGGGGGCGTGGCCTGGCGAGCGCGCATTCTGTGCTGGCCCGCCCTCCCCCTTCTCTCCCTCTTCCTGCATGAGGCACTTCTCGGGGGCCATTTTGACCTGCGCTCCGAGTGGTAAGGGCCGGATGGCCACTTCCTTAGCTTGTACGGGGGCCCCTCTCTAGCGGGGGACCCCACTGATTGCGGGCGTGTGTGTGTGTTTTTTGTGGTGGTTACGCATGTCTGGCTGGAATACAGATATATATATATATATATATATATATATATATATATATATATATATATACATATATAATTAAGTATGTGTTATTGCCTTATATATGTAGGATTGCACTTATGTTGCCTGTTTTGTGTGTTACAGATTGCATTGTATATGTGCATATTAAGGAGTTCCTCCCGGTCCTGGGGTCCCTAGTGTAAATTTGTTCACCTCAAATCCTCCCACCGGGACTTTTAAGGGGCATCCCGGGTTGCTTAGGTGTAAATTCCCTGCGGTCTTGCGACTGACCACAAAAATTCACCATATGGAGGCTCCGCAGGATACTGGGCTCGGGCCCCCCCTGGGACAATCCGGGCCATGTGTGGGGTGTGGGGTATCCCTTACAGTGGAGAATGTGCTGATCTGTATACCATGCGCACAAAAGGCCATAACGCGGCAGTCTGGTACCCAGCCTTCTGGGTCGGCTCCTCCCGCTTCATCGCCTTCCCCTCCCCACCTTATCCGTACCCCAAGTGACATTGGTGCCAGCGGGGAGTCGCTCTCTGATGTTTGGGCTAGGTTGGCCAGCATCGAGAAAATTATTGCTAGCACGGTGGGCAAGAAGGCCCAGGCTAAAAAGAGACATTTGTCGTCGGCCCAGCCCTTGTGGGATGTTGTCTACGATTCCGCTGATTTGTCAGATTATTGCCCGTTAGAGGAGGGGGAATTGTGGAATCGGGAAACAGAGGCTAACTATGTTCAGTCTGGGAATGCCGATGTCGGGCAGGCGCTGGGGGATGCCGTAGATACGGCCACTGTTACATTTATTGGAGGTGTTGGATATTGAACCGCCTGAGGCGCCCCCTCTCAAGAAGGGGGAATTTATTGGGGCCTGCAAGCCCCGTCTGGAATTCCCTACCCAGGGTCACTTTGATGCGCTGATCCTTAGAGAATGGGAGAGGCCCAATCGGCTTCCTGGTGTTCCTCAGGGATGGGATAAGAAGTATCCTTTTCTGGTGGAGGCGGTTAAGCACTGGTCTTCTCCTCCCGAGGTCGACGCGCCAGTTTTAGGTTTGACCAACTCTTCTGTGCTGAACACCCCTGACACCACTTCTCTTAAGGATGGCGAGGATAAGCGCCTTGATCAGATGGCGTGCCACGCATTTACCAACGTGGGCTCGGCCCTGCGGGTTAGTGCATCTGCCCTGGTGTCGCTTGCTACCAGGTCTCTTATCAGGGACTGGCTGAATAACGCTCAGTTTGATCCAGCTGGCGCTGAGATCGCTATCCTTAAGAGATGCGAATTGTTCATGGATTTTGTCATGGCTGCGATGGAGGATTCTATTGTCGTGTGTAGTAGGACTTCAGCCTTACTGGTGGCTATGCGCAGATTGGTCTGGCTCCACCAGTGGACAGCGGACGTTGGGGCCAAGAAGTCGCTCACAGCTCTTCCCTTCTTGGGATCGCGGCTGTTTGGAGATAAATTGGATGCTGTTGCTAAAGGAGGTAAGTTTTGGGGGGCTGGCTCGTTCACTCCTTCCTTTCGAGGGGCCAGAGCGGCTAGGGGTTTGGCCTTCTCGGGTGTCAGGGGCTCGTCCTGGAACAGAGGCAGAGGTCGGGCACGTCCCGCGGCTGCCTGGGGTTCCAAGCCCAAGCCTGCCATTAAACCGGCTCAGCAATGAAGGGGCGCCCTCACCCGCAAGGGTGGGGGAACGGCTGCAGCTCTTCTTCCAGGTCTGGGCCCAGGAGGTCACAGACAATTGGATCTTGGAAGTGGTCTCCTCCGGGTACAAACTGGAGTTCGAGTACTGGCCGCCCCCAACATTCTTAAGGTCTCGGGTGCCCTCGGACCCTCAGGCTGCACAGGGGCTCCTGTTAGCAGTAAAAAACCTTCTGGACATGGGGGTTATATGCCCGGTGCCTCTGTCGGAAAGAGGCAGAGGTTACTACTCCAACCTTTTCACGGTTCCCAAAAAGGAGGGTTCAGTGAGACCCATTCTAGATCCCAAGGTTCTCAACAGGTTTATCAGAGCCAAAAAGTTCCGCATGGAGACTCTGTGCTCGGCTATCAATACCCTTCGCCAAGGGGATTTTATGACATCCATAGACATCAAGGATGCGTATCTGCATGTTCCGATTTTTCAGGCACATCAGAGATTCCTCCGGTTTGCGGTGGAGGATCAACATTATCAGTTTGTAGCTCTTCCCTTCGGTCTGACCTCGGCGCCGAGGGTCTTCACCAAGGTCTTGGCGGGAATAATGGCTCTGCTCAGAGCGCAGGGCATTCGCATTGTGTCTTATCTGGACGACCTGTTGATCTCAGCTTCTTCCCTCCGTCAGGCAGAGCTGGACACCCACCAGGTGGTGTCGACCCTGGAGAGGTTCAAGTCTTCTCACTCCCCGTCTCGTGTGATTTCATTTCTGGGCATGATCTGGATACCATTCGGGCCAGAGTGTTTTTGCCCCAGACCAAGGTGCAGGGGATTCAGGGTCTGATCCGTCTTCTTCTGGCCAATCCTTGTCCCTCTATCCGACAGGGGATGAAACTGGTGGGCTTGATGGTATCCTCCTTCGAGGCGGTACCGTTTGCACGTTTCACATGAGATCTCTTCAACTTCACCTATTGACGCATTGGGACAGGTCCGCAGTCATTGGATCAACCTTTCAGGATGTCTCCCAGGGTTCGGCAGTCCCATCGGTGGTGGCTGTAATCGAGCAATCTGTTGAAGGGCAGATCCTTTCTGGTCCCCTGTTGGGAGACGGTTACCACGGATGCCAGCCTGTCGGGCTGGGGAGGTTATTGGAAAAGTCATCAGTTCAGCGGGGTGTGGGGTCCTCAGGAGGCTCACACCCCCATCAATGTCTTGGAGCTCAGAGCCATCCGGCTGGTTCTGGCTCGGCTGACCTCACATTTACGGGGTCTGCCGGTTCAGGTTAGTTCGGACAACCGAACGGCGGTAGCTTACATCAATCACCTGGGAGGACTCGCAGCAGGAGTGCCCTCAGGGAAGTCTCTCTGATCCTGCACTGGGAGGAGAGCAATGTTCCTTGCATTTTGGCAGTCTACATTCCAGGAGTGGAGAACACGAAGGCGGATTCCCTGAGCAGGTGATCCTCTCGCCAAGGAGAGTGGTCTCTCCACCCCCGAGGTTTTTCTGGATCTTTGCCGCAAGTGGGGGACTCCGGAGGTGGATCTCTTTGCCTCGAGGCACAATCACAAACTTCTGGCCTGTGTGTCTTTCTCAGGATCCTCTGTCTCTGGCAGTGGATGCCTTGTCACTGGCTTGGAAGGAGTTGGGTTTTCTGTACCTGTTTCCACCCGTCTCCATGCTGGGCAAGGTAGTTCGCAAACTGGTTCTAGAAGGGGCACCAGCGATTCTGGTGGCTCCAAGGTGGCCAAGAAGGGTCTGGTACGCAGACGTCGTAAGGATGGCCATAGATCAGTACCGGCTTCCCTTGTTGCCGGATCTGCTTTCTCAGGGTCATCTACTTTACCCCAATTTACAAACGCTGGCTTTGACGGCTTGGCTGCTGAAACCTTCATCTTGAAAGAGGAAGGTTTGTCTGAGGCTGTTGTTCAGACCTTGATTAGGGCTAGGAAGCGGTCCTCTTCTGGCATTTACTATAGGACTTGGAGGTCCTATTGGTGCTGATTGGTGTGAGGCTAGGGCCTTGCCTTGCAGGGTGTTTTCAATACCCAGGATTTTGGAGTTTCTTCAGCATAATCTGGATCTTGGGTTCCAGCTTAGTACCTTGAAAGGACAGATTTCTGCTCTGTCGGTTTTCTTGCAGAGGTCTTTTGCCGTACACCCGCTGGTTAAGACCTTTTTCCAAGCGGTCGCGCATGTGCGGCCCTCTCGGAAGGCTGTAGTTCCTGTTTGGGATTTGAATTTGGTTCTTTCAGCTCTGCAGGGTCCTCCTTTTGAGCCGTTACAGGATATTGCTCTTTCGGTTCTCACTCAGAAGGTTGCTTTCTTGGTGGCTATTACCTCTGTTCGACATGTCTCTGAGTTGGCGACTCTGTTGATTCAGGCCCCTTACTTTGAGAGACACCAGGATAAGGTGGTTTTTCATTTTAAGCCGGATTTCCTTCCTAAGGTGGTGTCTGCTTTCCACCTCAATCAGGATATTGTTCTCCCTTCCTTGTGTCCTAAGCCTAGCAATGACAAGGAGAGGGTTTTGCACAATTTGGATGTGGTTCGCTGTGTTAAGTACTATTTGGTGACTACTTCTTCTTTCCGCAAGACGGATGCCTTTTTCGTGGTGCGTCCTGGGCTTTTCAGCACCTGGCTTCTGTTGAACAAGTTTGTAAGGCTGCTACTTGGTCTTCCGTTCATACTTTTTCCAAGTTTTACAAGGTTGATGTGCGGGCTTCGGCGGATGCTGTTTTTGGCCGCAAGGTTTTGCAAGCTGCAGTGGTTTGAGTTGGTACATTCTTTACTGTTTCTGGTTCCCACCCATGACGGACACTGCTATTGGATGTCCCACATGTCATGAAGATCGAAGTGGAGTGTATGGCACACTTAGAATAATACCGTTTTGTGAGTACTCACCTTTAAAACGGGTATTATGAGTGTGCCATACACTCCACTTCACCCCACCCCTTTTTTCTGGTATTCTGGGGCTTTTATATGGTAAACCATTGGTTTTGATTGTTGGGTTATAATTGGTTCTTCCTGGTCCCCTTACTGCTTTTTTACACTGGGAATTTGGTGGGAGGTCCCAGGTATATATGGACCGGGAGGGGCTTTCTTTTTTGCATATTCATCTCTGCAGAAGTTCGCCCTCTACTGGAGATTACCCACATGTCATGAAGACCGAAGTGGAGTGTATGGCACACTCATAATACCCGTTTTAAAGGTGAGTACTCACAAAACGTTATTTTTTGTGGTGATTTTTAAGGGTTTTTAACCCTTTAAATTTTCCCAAAAAATGGGGTCCCACCCCCCAGGAAGGGGGGACCCTATGTCATTTTTTTTAAACTTAAACTAATTAAGTTACAATTAAATTAAAGTAAAATAAAAAATGTGCAATATATCGTCTTTGAGACAGAATCGGGATATATTGTATCGTCATACGTGTATCACGATACGTATCATATCGCCAAATTCTTGCCAATTCACACCTCTAGTGGGATCAGCAGCCCGGGTTTTTGGTTGGTGTCTCCGTACATTGTGTGTTTAGGTCCTGGGATCCTTATACTCCTTTCTATGGCAAATGTTTGAAATGCAGCCGCCGTCGGAGCATAAATTTACCGTCTTGTGCTCTCTTGGGTAAATCCTCCTCTTCCCAGCAGATGATTGGGTGCGTGGTGACACGTTTCCTTCCCAGAAAGGGAAAAGTGTATAAAAGTCTTGCAGTGCAATGCCGTTAAGGAGGGTTAGGCTGTGGGGGGGGGATGTTTCATCATACTGTGACGATTTTGTGCTGCATAATTCAACATAACACTTACCATTCGCCTCACAGACCTAACCCTTGCTCTGCCTACTCATAGTGCTACCAGCACTAAAAAAAATAATTTGTGCTTTTCAGAATAGCTGTTTTTTAGAGCAAGAAGTGTTAGACAGATCTCTAGATGTAGCTATCGCAGAAGTCAGGCTGATGCTTCTTAAACCAGACCTTCAACATGATTTATTGAGAAGCCCAAACCCTTAAACTATTCCCCAGCAAGTTAATATATTTTAAGTTTTTAGTCACTTATTATTCTTTCCCCCACTGGGCTGCAAATCTTTTCAGGACTTTAGGATACGGGCGCCGCCATCTTGACTCAGAAGCAACACATTTACTGAGGAGAGTGGGATAAAGTACAGGGGGTGGGTTATAGCTGTGCTTTGCTCAGACAGAGCAGATCTGGGGTCAGGAAAAGGTCAGCAATCCCAGAATGCAGAGCAGCACAGTCAGAGGGCACTTCCTGTTTGCAGGCTGCCTGATGTTCCATGAGCCGCCATCTTGGATGTTTAAAGGCTCATAACATGCAGTAGATGCAGGTAGGATGATTTTTAATGTGAGCATCTGTATGTACAGCATGTGGGAAACATATAAGATAGACTCTTATTCAGAGTGAAGGACCGCTTTAAAGTGGACCAACACCCAGAATTTTGACTATCCTGGGTTTTGGTCCACTTCGGTGGGGCACCCCGATCGGGGGTGCCCCGCTGTGTGAAACCCCCCAGAAATCCCGAAAAACTCACCTCTCCTCGCCCCCAAGTGACCGCCGCTGCCAATCCCCGCCGACGGACAAGCGGGAGGCACCGACGGATCGTGGATAAGGTAGGGATTTAGGGGTTTCTGGGGGGTTTCACACAGCGGGGTCAGGGGTCTGATCGGTCCGGGAATCTTATAGATTCCCGGGCCTATCATGGGAGGATGTTGGTCCACTTTAATGTTATGGGTGAAGAGAGTAGTTTAGTAGTGGATTCCTCTTCTGCTATGATTTTTTTTTAATCGCAGTGTATAGTTTTGTTACACATCTGTGTGTTTCATTGTCTCCCCAGCAAAGTTCTTTGGACTCGGCACCATCAAGATCATCAGTATTTCACCTTCAACTGTTATGTTGGTAGTGTTACTCTTCTAAGTGCATTGTCATGCTATGTGTTATACCGCTTGATAGTTTTGTCATATAGTTCCCAAACGACATGTTAAGGTTTCAATAATTCATGGGTTCGCAGTGAGGGCCAATGGCGGTTTTAGACCTCAACTGGTAATCCAGTGTGTTGTGGTTGGGCTTTGCGGGCCAGTCAAATTTCCCTATCCATGGAGAAAAGGCATTGCCTTTATGTATGGCTAGAAAGTGGAGTTTCAAATAAAATGCAGAAATCTGGACTATTCTTGAGTTGCAGGATGCACTCTACCAGATTTATAATCACTGAATAGTGTGTGTGTGTGACCCAAGTGGTGGACCCATGGAAGGAGCTACTGTTTGGTATATCTCTGTGTGTAATGGGTAATTCAAAGCTGGCGGGAGCATTTTTCTTCTTGTTAAATCCGTCTGCACTGATAACTCACTGTCTGTGTTGCCTG
This sequence comes from Gastrophryne carolinensis, assembly GCA_027917425.1. NCBI lineage: Eukaryota > Metazoa > Chordata > Amphibia > Anura > Microhylidae > Gastrophryne > Gastrophryne carolinensis. The sequence goes on along the minus strand of CM051239.1, from coordinate 98,176,566 downwards.
TGTTTTGCCCAGACGTTGCCTTCAAGCACATTTCATAGAGCATCCTCAGCAGATCTTCAGTGTGGTGGTCACCATGGTGTCGGCTTAAATGCTAGCACTGCGTCCCTGGCACGTTGAGGGAATGAGCGGTTTCTGTGGCTGTCCCCCATCACAAGAGCTTCCTGGAGCCTCTCCGTAAAGAGCCAAATTGATTTATCTTGGAACGAGTGTAGTGTCCCCGTGTGCTGCTGATGTAATCTCTCCCGGCGCAGCTATGGCTGCAGGCCAGCGCTCAGCACTGAGCCTCTCTTGTGCTGCAGCCTCCTGATTGGCTGGCCCGGGGCCAGGGTCATGATCAGAAGGGAAGTAGAAGACAACAATAACAAAGAGGACCTCACCAGTCCCACATGAGACACTTACTTTTGTTTGTTTTTTACCCTTTGACTGCCAGCTTCTGCTTCATCACGGCGAAGCTGACTCACTGCTAATCTGTGTCCAAAGCTGTAGCCTTCATTCTTGGACATATATGAAGTCACCTGAAAACAAATTGTGTTTATTCTGAACTTTTATGACAGCATTTCCCCCAACATGTTCATTTTGGAGCCCCTGAACCAGTACTAGTACTTTTCAGGCCTTTTGAGTTCCATTTCTTGGGGCTTCCTGATTTCCAGCTGTGTAAGAACACCCAGATTGCATCTCTGCGCTGCATCCCTACTCACCTTCCTAAATAGGCGGCCTGGGCACTCCACGGCTAGAAGGTGAGCGGGGGATGCGTCCGACAGAGCACTCAGTGCCGCTTGGCTACCGGTTTAAGTGGCTTAGCTGTCAGCAGAGCTGATTGAAAGTGAGTGCACTGATTGGCTTAAGTGGGCCACTGTCACCTGAGTCTGCGCCGTGGGAGCCACAGTAAGGTGAGTGTATGGGGCGACCTGCAGGGGCATACACACATCGGAGCTTCCCAATTTGGGATGCCGCCGTATAATGAAAAAACACCCCAAATGGTCAAAATTGGTTGTGTTGTTCCTCTTTAACATTTCACAGTCCTGGCTTTAACTCAAGAAAGCTAAACAGGAAAAATATACCCACTGGTTACAACATACACAATGTCCTGGATTCAGTAAGAGTTCAGTACATTTTTTTTATTTATTATAGCTTTGTTTTAGGTGCATACAGTCTTTTAAACATCCAGCTGCCTTCATTATTTCTCCTGTCACCATTCAGCGCAGTCTGCTGCGTCGGGGTGTCTCATTGCTGCGGCAGTTATTTCCATTACAGAGTCAGAGGTCTAAAGTTAACCACGTCTGCAGCCATGCATCACACCGTGCGCCCAGCGGGGTTGGCTAATACTCGCCTCGCACACCTGGTCATCGGCACTTTTGCGGAATTAACCGGCTTGCCCAGGTTGCTGTGCTCTGAGAATGGTCTGAGCAGTTAGTTTCCATTAAGCAGCCTATTATCAACCAGGCTTGGCGATTTATCTTGTGTAAAATGATTGCGCCTCCCCCAATGTGCTGCGCTTGATGGCTAATCTGGTCCTGGCTCCAGTGAAGCAAAGCCGTGTCCCGGCCTGGTGTGGTGACGCTGACAAACCACATCTGACAGCTCGATAAACTTACAGTTGGGAAGGCAGAAATGCCAAGATGAAACAATTTTCTTCCTAATTGAGCACCGCCTGCAATTGCTGATTAAAGACGCAATTTTTCTTGGAGAGCATTTAGAATAAAGGGTTTATTTTGTTTGAAGAACCTCGTTGTACTTTCTTTTCTCATTAAAGCGACCCAAAACCCAAATTTTTAACTAGCATCCCCTGAATTGCTGCTTTCATGAAGAGAACCTTTTGCCAGTATTTAATGCTGCTGCTTCACTCTAATCACAGCTATTGGTGCCTGTTTTAGCTGTAAAGCTCCGCCTCCATCCTTCATTGCCACTGCTGTGTGTGGCAATTATGTCATTGCCACACCTATGCAATGACTGATTTCCTGTCTTACAGAGAGGGACAGCAAATAAATCAGTGTTCTAGGAGGATTCGAAAATGTTTATATTCCAAGTATGTCACACACCCCGCTTCCAATATTCATGACATATGGGTTATAACCAGTAGAGGGCGAACTTCTGCAGAGATGACAGAAAAAAAAGGGGCCCCTCCCAGTCCATAAATACCTGGGGCCCACACATTACCCAGTAATCGTCTCTGCAGACGGCGAGCAAGTCAGAAGATGGCTGTCTCCTTCCTTACAGGTAAGCCGGGTTTGCACCCGGCCATTTTGGCCCCATTTCTGCCCGGACCTGAATTAAATTTTAAAACAACTATGCCTCCCAGCCTTGGCTGTGGGTCCGGGCGAGGGTAGGCTACACCTTAGCAGGTGTCATAATAGGAGCCATGCTCCTCCGTACCCCCATTTTAGGGGGTAGGCGGTTACCAGGTTTGGTGATCCTGGTTTGGGTTGCCCTGTCCCTGTTATCCCTTCACTACCTTGTAGCCTGGGATCCCCCCTTTCCATGTCTCCCTGTTCCCCGCAACTGGGGGGGTCGGCCCCTTATCCCGTTGGTTGTTTGTTTCACTGTTATGTGTGCAGGTTGTGTGTGTGCTTGTGCTGTGGCCTGCTTGCTGCGGCCGCGCTTTGCTGGCTGCCCATTAGTCTCTGTTTTTGGCAGGGAGAGCTTCTCCCCCTCAATTCCGTGAGGGCAGGGGGCGACCCGCCCCCTGTCTCTGGCGCCATTTGCGGCGCCCAACTATTCGCTGGGAACCGCATTGCTTGTACTGGATGGGAAGGGGGCCAGGCGCGGCGCGTGATCCGCGCTGGCCCGCCCTCCTTCTTCCTCTTATCCTCTCGCTGCTGTGGCCGACGCCATTACCTTGGGCTGTGAGTGCCCTGCGGGGCTGTTTTTTTCTTTATTACTTGTGTTTGAACAATGTGATTTCTCTCCTCATTCTATGTGCGGTGAGGCTATGGTATTGTTATGTGGTACTATATATATATATATATATATATATATATATATATATATATTTTATATATATTATATATAATTAGCCCTGGTGTTTACATGTATGGCCTTATGATTGTTATGTGCCTTTCTTGGGATAAATTGGGGTCTTACAAATCCTCCCACTCGGGACTTAAAGGGGTATCCCGGGTAGCTTAATTAGCGTAATTCCCTCTGGTTTTTGCGACTACCATTAAATTCACCATATGGATGCTTCCCAGGATACCCGGCTCGGGCTCCCTTCGGGGCAATCCCGGCTGTGTGTGGGTTGTGGGGTATCCCTTGCGGAGGATAATATACTGGTTTGCATACCATGTGCTCAGCAGGCCATAACGTGGCAGTCGGGGTCCCAGGCGTCTGGGTCTGTGCCGCCGGTCTCATCACCTACTCCACCCCGCCTGATCCGTACCCCAAGTGACACCGTAATTAGCGGGGAGTCGCAATCTGATGTGTGTGTGCTAGATTGGCCAACATCGAGAAATTGATGTCTAGCTCTGCGGCCAGAAAGGCCCCGGCTAAGAGAAAACATTTGCCACCGACCGCGCCGGTTCTGGGTTTTAAGGATTATTATTCTCTTGACTGGTCTGATTATTCCCCACTTGAGGAGGGGGAATGGTTTCAGAATCTGATGGCTCTGAGGATCAGCAGTTTTTGGATGCTGATGCTGGGCAGGAGCATGGGGATGCCGTGGATACCCCCAGCATTCTGGCCCACTTATTTGAGGTGCTGGCTATTTCTCCTCCGGCGGAGTCCCCTCCGCAGAAGGGGGAATTTTTTGGGACCTCTATGCCTAGATTGGAGTTCCCAAATCAGAAGCATTTTGATAATCTGATTCTTAAAGAATGGGAAAGGCCTAGCCGGCTTCCCGGTGTTCCTCAGGGATGGGATAGGAAGTATCCCTTTCCGGTGGACGTGGTCAAGCACTGGTCGTCCCCTCCCGAAGTCGATGAGCCCGTTCTGTTGTGCACTCTCCGGACGCCACCACGCTAAAGGATGGTGAGGACCGACGTATTGATCAAATGGCATGTCATATCTTTGCCAGCGTGGGTTTGGTCTTGCGGCCTGTGTGTGTGTGCTTCAGCGCTCACGGCTGTGGCTACCAGGTCTGTGATTAGGGGCCTTTTGAGTGGTTCCCAGCTTAGCCCGGCCAGTGATGAATTTGCTGCGCTTACGCGGTGTGAATTGTTCATGACTTTTGTCTTATCTGCCTTGGATGACACATTATGTATGTGTAGTAGAACCTCGGCGTTGCTGGTGGCTATTCGCCGATCGGTCTGGTTGCGCCAGTGGGCGGCCGACATTGTGGCTAAGAAGTCACTTACAGGGCTACCCTCCCTGGGTACGCGGCTGTTTGGAGATAAGTTGGATTCGGTAGCGAAAGGAGGAAAGCTACCACAACGCTAGGGGCAGCGTCGCTCCTTTCGGGGGGCAGGCTCCTTTAATCCTTCCTTTCGTGGTGCCAGAGCAGGCAGACGAGCTGCCTACTCTACTTTCAGAGGTGACTCCTGGGGCAGAGGCAGAGGACGTGCCCGTCCTGGTCCTGCCTGGGGTTCCAAGGCCACTGCCAAGCCAGCTCAGCAATGAGGGGGCACCCTCACCCTTGCGGGTGGAGGGACGGCTGCGGCACTTCATCCAGGTCTGGGCCCGGGAGGTCACAGACAAATGGATCTTGGAAGTGGTCTCTTCCGGGTACAAACTGGAGTTTGAGTACCGGCCTCCTCCCAGATTCCTCAGGTCTCGGGTTCCCTCGGACCCCCGGGCTGTGCACGGGCTCCTGTGGGGAGTGCAGAATCTTCTGGATATGGATGCGTGGTGCCTTTCTCAGAGAGAGGCCTGGGCTATTACTCCAACCTTTTCACGGTTCCCAAAGAGGATGGCTCCATGAGACCCATTCTGGATTTGAAGCTTCTCAACAGGTTCATCAGAACCAAGAAGTTCCGCAGGAAGACCTTGTGCTCAGCCGTCAACTTCCTTCGTCAGGGGGATTTCATGACGTCCATAGACATCAAGGATGCTTACCTTCATGTACCGATTTTCCCAGGACACCAGAGATTTCTCAGGTTTGTGGTGGGAGGTCAGAATTTTCAGTTTGTAGCTCTTCCGTTCGGGCTGACCTTGGCACCAAGGGTGTTCACCAAGGTGCTGGCGGGTTTAAACGCCCTTCTCAGAGCCCAGGGCGTTTGCATTGTGCCGTATCTGGATGACCTTCTCATTATGGCTTCCTCTCTCTCAGGCGGAGCTAGACACCAGGATGGTGGTGACTACGCTGGAGAGGTTCGGCTGGTTGATCAACCACCCCAAGTCTTCTCTTTCCCCGTCAAGGGAGATTTCATTTCTGGGCATGAATCTGAATACCATTCGGACCAGGGTGTTCTTGCCTCTGTTGACGGTGCAGATGATTCAGGACCTGATCCGTTTTCTTCTTCCAACCCGCGCCCGTCTATCCGGCTAGGGATGAGGCTGGTGGGGTTGATGGTGGCTTTCTTTGAGGCAGTTTCCTTTGCTTTCACATTAGGTCGCTCCAGCCCCATCTACTGTTGGCTTGGGACAGATGTCCGCTGTCATTGGATCAGTCATTCCGGATGTCTCCCCTGGTTCGGCAGTCTCTTCAGTGGTGGCTGGAACCAAGGAATCTTCTGAGGGGCAGGTCTTTTCTGACCCCTTGTTGGGAGACGGTCACCACGGATGCCAGCCTGTCGGGCTGGGGGGGGGGGGGGGTTCTGGAAGGAACATCAGTTCCAGGGGCTGTGGGGTTCTCTGGTGGCCCACAGCCCCATCAATGTCTTGGAGTTGAGAGCTATTTGGTTGGTGCTGTCACGCTTGACGCATCACCTCCAGGGTTTACCGGTTCAGGTTCGATCAGACTATCGGACTGCGGTCTCTTACACCAATTCACCAAGGAGGAACTCGCAGCTGGAGTGCCTTCAGGGAAGTTTCTCTGATTCTTGCATGGGCAGGGAGCAATGTCCCATGCATCTCAGCAGTGTACATTCCGGGAGTGGAGAACATGGAGGCGGACTCCCTGAGCAGGGGATCCTCTCGCCGAGGGGAATGGTCTCTCGACCACAAGGTATTCCGGTCTCTTTGTCACAAGTGGGGGATTCCGGAGGTGGATCTCTTTGCCTCACGTCACAATCACAAGCTTCCTGCATTTGTGTCTCTGTCTCACGATCCTCTGGCCCTGGTAGCAGACGTCATGTCTCTTGCCTGGAGGGATCTGGGGTTTCCTGTACCCGTTTCCCCCCTTCTCCATGGTAGGCAGGGTGGTGTGCAAGCTGTCCCAAGAGGGTGCGCCAGCAATTCTGGTGGCCCCATGGTGGCCAAGACAGTTTTGGTTCGCCGACGTCGTACGGCTGGTAGTAGATCAGTACAGATTGCCTCTGTTTCCGGATCTGATCACTCAAGGTCAACTTCGTTACCCCAATTTGCAAACGCTGGCTTTGACGGCGTGACTGCTGAAACCTCCATTCTAAAGGAAGAAGGTTTGTCTGATGTTCAGACACTTGTCAGGGCTAGGAAGAGATCTTCCTCTAACATCTACTACAGGACTTGGAGGTCCTATATTGATTGGGGTGAGGCTAGGGCCTTGCCTTGCAGGCTGTTTTCGATTCCTAGAATTTTGGATTTTCTTCAACACGGTCTGGACTTCGGGTTCCAGCTTAGTACCTTGAAAGGGTAGGTCTCTGCCTTTACGGTCTTCTTTCATAGTCCTGTGCTCTTCATCCTTTGGTTAAGACCTTTTTTCCAGGGGGTCACTCATGTGCGGCCCCCTCGAAAGCCTTGTTGCCTGTTTGGGATTTGAATTTGGTTCTGTTGGCCCTCCAGGGGCCTCCCTTTGAGCCGGTGCATGATGTTGCATTATCTTTGCTCACTCAAAAGGTTGCCTTTCTGGTGGCTATTACCTCTGTTAGATGTGTCTCTGAGTTGGCGGCTCTGTCGATTCAGGCTCCTTACTTTGAAAGACACCAGGACAAGGTGGTCTTTCGCTTTAAGCCAGATTTCCTTCCTAAGGTGGTTTCTGCCTTCCAGGATGTGGTTCTCCCTTCCTTGTGTCCTAAGCCTAGCAATGACAAGGAGGGGGTTCTGCACTCTTTGGCTTTGGTTCGTTATTTGAAGTACTATTTGGTGGCTACTTCTCCCTTTTGTAAGACGGACGCCTTGTTCGTGGTTCCCTCCGGGCCCAGGAAGGGTTTGGCGCCCGCCAAGTCTGCCATTAGTAAATGGATACGTCAGGCCATTGTTGGGGCCTATGCTGCCAAGGGGAAGGTTCCTCCTTTTCGGATCACTGCTCATTCTACTCGTGCTGTTGGGGCTTCTTGGGCTTTTCAGCACCAGGCCTCTGTTGAACAAGTTTGTAAGGCTGCTACCTGGTCTTCTGTTCCAAGTTTTATAAGGTTGATATGCGGACCTCAGCGGACGCTGTTTTTGGCCGCAAGGTTCTGTAAGCTGCAGTGGTTTAAAATTGTGCATTATTCTAAGTGTGCCATACACTCCACTTCAATCTTCATGACATGTGGGTAATCTCCAGTAGAGGGCGAACTTGTGCAGAGATGAATATGCAAAAAAGAAAGCCCCTCCCGGTCCATATATACCTGGGACCTCCCACCAATAACCCCCCCTTTATTACAACCCCTGCCTATAGTACCCTTCGGGATGCTGAGGACCAACGCATTGAGCTGCTGGCCTCCCATGCCTTTTCTTGTGCCGGGACGGCGCTGCGTCCGGCCTGTGCCGCAGCCATTACTGCGGTGGCCGCTAGAACCCTCATCAAAAAATTGCTCGATTATCACCCCGAGGATCTCCCCTGGGAGGTGTTTAATGCACTCTCCAATTGTGATGTATTTGTGAAGTTTATTCTATTAGTGCTAGATGACGCGATTAGAATGTGTGCAAGAACTTCCACCCTTGCGGTGGCTATTCACTTGCTCTGGCTGCGACAGTGGGGTGCTGATGATGCTACCAAAAAGACTCTTACTGGGCTCCCCTTCAGAGGGCAATGCCTATTTGGGGCCCGTCTAGACCTGTTCGGTAAAATGGGCAAATCACCCCTTCGCAGACAGCCGTTCCGGCCTCCTCGAGGCAGGAGCACCTCTCTTCCCCACTACCTTAGTGTTAAACAGGAACCAGGGGTGTCTTTCCGGATATTTGGGGCAGACTCCTGCCCCACAAGCAGCAGGCAACGCTCTGGCCCCTCCAGCGGAGCTAAGCCCAAATCTTCCACCAAACCCCCTCAAGCATGATGGGGCGCCCTCGCCTGGCTGGGTGAGGGGATGGCTGCAGCACCTTGCTCTTATCAGGAGGCATATCGCCTCATTCTGGTGGATTCAGGAGGTTGTGTCCTCCAGATACAGGATAGCGTTTGCTGCACGGCCTTCCCCAGTTTTTATCAGGTCCCAGGTACTCCTGGTCCCTGCCCCTGTTCAGTTGCTGGCACAGGCCATGCTAGGCCTGCAAGGTCTGAGGGTCTCTTGCAGATTGCCCGTAATAGGCAGAGGCAAGGGCCGCTATACCACCTTCCACAGCCCCCCAAAGGATGGGTCGGGTGGGCCATTCTGGTTTCACAGCAATTCTCTAATTACAGGCAGTTTCCTGCATGGAATCTCTTGAGTTGGGCCATCAGCACCTTGCGCCCAGTGGGCGTCTTGCCGTCTGGGGAACTCTTCAATGCTTATGTTTACATTCCTGTGCCCTCAGATCCCTGAGGCCTCTCTTCAACTCCCAGAGTGTTCACTCAGGTGCTGTCGATGGTGATGTCTCTGATGAGACCAAGGGACGTCCGCGTGATGGTCTATTATCCGGACGCTCTTCCTCACTTCCCTGTCTCTGCGTCAGGATAGTTGGATACCCGGCTGGTGGGCCTATTGGTAGTCATTTGGACGGGTGTTCAATCACCTCGAGTCCTCGCTGTTCCCTAAGTGGTAACTCCATTAATAGGGATGATTCTGGATCGGGTTTAAACCAGATTCTCCCCCTCTCAGCAATCAAGTGGGCATTCTGGTCTCATGGGCCCAGTCCCTCACTACTGTCCCAGTTTCTTAACACCAGGCAGGGATGCAACTGGTGGGGCCGTTGTTAACTTGCTCGGCAGGAGCCTGAGTAGCTAAAGAGGTCCCTTATGCTCAGTTCCCCTTGAACCCGTCTGCGACTTCTATTGGTAACATAGGACAGGGATCCAGCACCCCTGGAGCAGGGCCTATGGGCCTTCCCACCTGTATGACGGTTTTCTCTTGAAAGTGGATGAACTCGAGGGATCTGTCTGGGGGCAGTTCCCCCTTGCCCTTTTCTGGAAACGGCCACCATGGCTGCCAACCTTTCAGGTTGAAGGGGATGGTTTCTTCCGAAACCCCCTGCGATTCTGGTGTTGGTGGGGCCCTTAGAGGGTCCTTACGCCTATTGAAGTCTAAAGAGTGAGCGTTTTTCAGTTGGCTCTTTCTCGCTTGACCGCTCCCCTTCTGGATTTGCCAGGCTGGGGGTGCTCAGTCCGTCTGACAACAGACGTACTACATTAACCATTCGAAGGGGCCTGGAGCTGGCACACCTTCCAGGGAGTGTCTATGTTCCCTTCTGGGCGGAGACAATGTCAGTGATATTAGCTCCGGCGAAGCCCCTCTGCGACAGGATGTGCTAATCCCCGTGTCATTATGGAGTCCAACCAGTCGTGGATCTGTTGGGTTCCGTCACCTTCACAGGCTATCGACCTTTGTTTCCCTGTCCCAGGATCCTATGTCAGTGGTCCGGATGCCTTAGTACCGTCTTGACAGGACTTTTGGTTCTGTATGCCCTTCTCCATTCCCTCTGCTAGGCAGGGTTATGCGGAAGATTACTCTGGTAAGGGGACCAGTAATGCTGGTTGCCCCCAGTTGACCTAGTATGGTGTGGTTGCAGTTATGGTACTGTGGTCAGTAGTTCTGCACCTTGCCAGGAGTGCCAGTTGATCACTCAGGGCTCCTTTACATCACTATAGTTCATGGTCCCTGGCCTAAGTAGATCTGACTGCTGAAGCATACATCTTGATGGAGACAAGTTTAGTTGTCTCGGTGTTGTGACTATGGGATGGCTAGGAGTGAGCCTCTTCTGCGTCGTCTTCTATTGTTGTAGGGTATGGCATACCCACATTTATTGGGACGAGTCTAGTCCTCTTACTTGTTGGACGTTCTCGGTTTCCAGGGCTCCAGTGTGGCCTTCAGCATAAATTGGAGTTGGTCCCCCAGCTTTGCTCTCTGATGAGTCAGGCTCTGCCCTGTCCACCTTGCCTTAACAGTTTCTGGTTCAGTCTTCCTTGGTTAAGACTTCCTTCAGGGGGTGCTCATGTGCGCCCTCCATGTACTCCTATTGCCCCTGTTGGGATTGAAATTGATTTCATTCCGTCTGCTTGCAGGTTGTCTCCTGGTCCTATTCAGGACACTGTCTGGATGTCCTTACCCTTAAGGTGGTCCTTCTGGTGACTGTTACCTTGGTCAGGCGTGTGTTAGCGGGCGGTTCAGTCTACCTAGCCCTCTTTCCTTGAGATACACCAGGATAAGGTGGAGTTCCGCCTGAAGCCGGATTCTCTACATCTGTAGGTGTCGTATGTTCAATTATCCGAGATATTGTTTTCCACGGCTGTCCCCCTTCCTTGCAACGTTGAGGAAGTGGTTCTGCATTCCTTATACAGGTGTTGGCAGTTTTTTCTTTAGAAGTCACTATGTCCGTTAAGGGAACTGAAGTTCCTTGAGGCTTGTGGTCATTACATCTGGAATGTGCTCGATCTCGCCTGCTCTCGGGAGTTGGGCGGTTTGGTCCTGGTTGTTCCATTAATGGATGTTACTCCTGGTACCTTGTTTTTGGCCTTGGCTTCTGCCAAATTCATTAGCTATCGGATTGTCAGGCTATTACTCAGGCCTATTCAGGCAAGGGGAAGAACCTCCCTTGTTGCCTTGATTCCCTTCTACGCGTGCTTGATGCCTCTTTGGCTTTCAGCACCGGTTTTGCTGTTGAACTGATTGGTTAGGCCACTACCATTGGCCTTCTGCTCATACCTTTTGCAAGGTTTTTTACAATGTTGATGTTAGGGCCTCAGCTCATGCTGTCTTGGCCGTCTGGTTCTGCAGATGTCCCAAGTGTAAGTATTATATCTGGAGCAGGATGTACTGTATACTAAGAATAATACAATTCTGTGAAATACTCACCTGTAGAATTGGTATTATTAGTATACAGTACGTCCTGCTCCACCCCACCCTGTTGTTGCATTTTTCTGGATCCCCTGTATGGTGATTGTTATCATGGTTATCTTTACCAGTTGTTCTGGGTGGTTTAATTCTTCCGACTTCTTGTTCACTGCTTTTCAATGCTGGGGATTTGTGGAAGGTCCCTGGGTATTTGAAGGGCCGGGAGGAGCCTGTTTTTCCATGTCTCTGCAGTGCAGCGCCATCTGGCGGAGGATAAACCAAGTGTAAGTATTATATCTGGAGCCGGACGTACTGTATACTAATAATACCAATTCTACAGGTTGAGTATTTCACAGAATTGTATTTTTACACTGGGAATTTGGTGGGAGGTCCCAGGTATATATGGACCGGGAGGGGCTTTCTTTTTTTGCATATTCATCTCTGCACAAGTTCGCCCTCTACTGGAGATTACCCACATGTCATGAAGATCGAAGTGGAGTGTATGGCACACTCATAATACCCGTTTTACAGGTGAGTACTCACAAAACGGTATTATTGCCTTATTGGGATCCCCACCCTTGTTGGACACTATTGGATGTCCCATATGTCATGAATATTGGAAGCGGGGTGTGTGACATACTTGGAATAATACCATTTTGTGATTACTCACCTGTAAAATGGGTATTATAAGTATGTCACACACCCCGCTTCATCCCGCCCTTCTTGTGTATTCTGGATCCTTTATATGGTGAACCTTTTATTGTTGAATTTTTTGTATTGGCTCTTCCTGGTCCCCTTACTGCTTTCCTATACTGGGTAATGTGTGGGAGGTCCAAGGTATTTATGGACTGGGAGGGGCTCTCTTTTTTTCTTGTCATCTCTGCAGAAGTTCGCCCTCTACTGGTTATAACCCATATGTCAAGAATATTTGAAGCGGGCTGTGTGACATACTTATAATACCCATTTTACAGGTGAGTAATCACAAAATGGTATTTTCTAGTTTGGCGGGGGCTTTGGTCAGATGTGTTTCACTCATTCAGTGGGTTTTGGCCCACTTTAAAGTGGACCAATACCCAGCTGGATTGGCCCGGGAATCTATAAGATTCCCATACCGATCCAATCCCTCCCCGCGGGCCTCCAACATCGGGATGGCCCGCTGTGTGAAACCCCCCAGGACGCCCGCTAACCTTACCTTAATCCCGGTCCAACGGCGCATGCTCGGGCCTCGGCCGCATATCACGCTTCTCTTTAGCAGGACGTGTACCCGCGCCAGACATTTGTGAAAGGCCGGCACGGGCGAGCTCCCTGTTAAAGGGAAGTGCGAGATGCGGCCGGCAGCATGCTCAGCCACTGAGCTTTGACACGCATACCTCATCAGCTCCAAGCACGCTGATTGGATGCATGCACCGTAGGAGCGGGGTGAGTTTTATCGGGAGATCTGCGGGGTTTCACATAGCGGCGATGTGGGTGTTGGTCTACTTTAACTGCAATGCAGTACCGTAATGTGAAGGGCCCATAGGTGGACATAGACTTATTTCAAGTATGCATCACACCCTGCTCCAGAATGATTCATTACGTCTGGATTATAGTCCACAAGAGGGCGCTTTACTGCAGAGATGGCAAAAAAGAGGCCCCTCCCGGTCCACATATACCCGGGACCTCCCACTCATTTCCCTGTTTGGTCTCTGCAGTCGGCGTCGACAGTCAAGATGATGGCTCTCTCTCTCCTTACAGGTAAGCCGGGTAGAACCCGGCCGCCCTTTTGTCCTATTTCCACCCGGGCCATTTTAAAATGCCTCCCAGCTACGGCTACATGGGAGTGAGGGTAGGTAGCACCTATTAGAGGTGCTTTTCACAATGGAGCTAGACTCCACCGCAAATCCCCCACCAAAGGGTAGGTGGTTTTCAGGTTGGTGATCCTGATATGGGATGCCCTGTCATTTTTACTGCCCTCATTACATAACCCGAATGTAACTATGGGCTTTCCCTCTGCCTCCCTGTTCCCGGTTAGTGGAGGGAGGGGGGGGGGGGGTATTCAGTCGGCTATTGTATTTATATGTATATTTTTACTTGTGTATGTGTGTGAGTGTTTTGTGGCTGATACGCGCGCTGGCAGCTGTCAGCACGCTCTCCTACATCGGCTCCCTCTGTTTGATCGGCCCGCGCGCGCTCTGCGGCGGCAATCCGATGTTTGCGCTAGACTGGCCAACATTGAGAGAATGATTGCTAGTTCTGCAGCCAGGAAGGCTCCATCTAAAAGACGGCACATTACGCCCGCTGCGCCGGCTTTTGCCTCTGATTATGATGATTTTCTTGATTTGTCTGACTATACCCCGCTTGAGGAGGGGGAATTATTCTCGGACTCCGATTTCTCTGATGATCAGCAGTACCTTGGCACAGATGGCGGTACAGAGCGTGGGGACGCGGACGACGCCCATAGGCTGCTTACCCAAATATTTGAGGTACTTGCCATTTCCCCCCCTGCGGCGGTGCCTAAGCAGCAGGGGGAATTGTTTGGTACCGTTAAGCCACGGTTGGAATTCCCAGATCAGACGCATTTTAACAAACTGATTCTTAAGGAATGGGAGAAGCCTAGCAGGCTTCCCGGTATCCCTAAGGGGTGGGATAGGAGGTATCCCTTTCCCGCTGACACAGTCAAACGTTGGTCAACTCCCCCCGAGGTGGATGCCCCGTCCTGGGGTTGTCCAATACGTCCGTGCATTCTCCTGATTCCACTACCTTGAAGGATAGTGAGGACCGACGTATTGACCAACTGGCCTCCCATGCTTTTGCTTGTACGGGTTCGGCCTTGCGCCCGGTGTATGCTTCTGCTATCACAGCCGTGGCTATTAGGACTTTGATCAGGGGCATTCTGGATGGCTCCCATGAGGATCTTTCTAGTGCTTTGGGAGCCCTGTCGCAATGTGAGTTCTTCATCACTTACGTCTTATCTGCCTTAGATGACATCATTCGGATGTGTAGCAGGACCTCTGCATTGGTAGTCTCTATCCGCCGTTCGGTCTGGTTGCGCCAGTGGGCAGCTGACAATGCTGCTAAAAAGGTGCTCACGGGGCTTTCCTTTCAGGGTTTGCGCCTGTTTGGGGATCGTTTTGACCTTTTTGCTAAGGGAGGTAGGTTGCCCCAACGCAAATAGCAGCCACAACATTTTCAGGGTTCAGGCTCTTTCGCTCCCTCCTTTCGTGGGCCTAGGATAGGCAAGGGGGTATCCTTTGCTGGACAAAGGGGAGATTTCTGGGGCAAGGGCAGAGGCCGTGCACGACCTGGATCCTCCTGGGGTGCCAAACCCAAATCCACTGCCAAGCCTGCTCAGCAGGTGGGGGGGCGACTGCGGGTCTTCGCTCGGGTCTGGGCCTAACAGGTTTCAGACAAATGGATCCTGGAGTTGTCTCCTCCGGGTACAAGCTGGAGTTTGCGGACTGGCCTCCTCACAGATTCCTCAGAACTCGGGTTCCTACGTACCCTCGGGCAGCGTAGGGACTGTTGTTGGCGGTGCAAAACCTTCGGTCCATGGGGGTCGTTCGTCAGGTTCCCCCCAGAGAGAGAGGTCAGTGTTACTATTCCAATCTCTCTTGACCCATTCTGGACTTGAATATTCTCAACCGGTTCATCAGACGGTTTCGCATGGAGACACTGCGCTCCGCTGTCAGCTCCCTGCGCCCGGGGGACTTTATGACCTCAATAGACATCAAAGAAGCTTACCTTCATGTGCCGGTCTTTCCAGGACACCAGCGGTTCCTCAGGTTTGCGGTAGGGGAACACCACTACCAATTTGTGTCTCTACCCTTCGGGCTCACCTCTGCACCCAGGGTGTTCACCAAGGTACTGGCGGGTGTGATGGCACTTCTCAGAGCCCAGGGCATTCGCATTCTTCCTTATCTGGACGACCTTCTCATTACGTCTCCTTCACTCCATCAGGTGGAGTTGGACACCCGGACTGTGGTGGCGACACTGGAGAGGTTCGGGTGGGTAATCAATTACCCCAAGTCCTCACTCTCTCCGTCACAGGTGACTTCTTTACTGGGCATGACGCTGGATACCATTCAGGCCAGGATTTTCTTACCTCAGCAGAAGGTGGACGCTCTTCGAGCACTGATTCATCTCTTACTGTCCAATCCTCATCCATCCGGCAAGGGATGAGACTGGTGGGACTGATGGTGGCCTGCTTTGAGGCAGTGCCCTTTGCTCAATTTCACATGAGGCCTCTTCAGCTCCATCTCCTGTCGGCCTGGGACAAATGTCCTCTGTCTCTGGATCAGGCCTTTGTTCTGACTCCTCTGGTATGGCGGTCCCTTCTGTGGTGGCTGGACCCGAAGAATCTTTTGGGGGGCAGATAATTTCTGACGCCCCGCTGGGAGACGGTCACGATGGATGCCAGTCTGTCAGGCTGGGGGGGGGCTACTGGAGAGCCCATCAATTTCAGGGGCTGTGGGGCCCTCAGGACGCACACGCCACCATCAATGTTCTGGAGCTGAGGGCGGTTCGGTTGGTGCTGGCGCAGCTGATGCTTCACCTTCAGGGCCTGCCGGTTCAGGTTCGCTCCGACAACAGGACTGTGGTCACAACAATCATCAGGTAGGGACTCGGAGCAATAGTGCCCTCCGGGAGGTGTCTTTGCTTCTGTCTTGGGCCGAGAGCAACGTTCTGTGCATTTCGGCGGTTTACATTCCGGGGGTGGAGAACCTGGAAGCGGACTCCCTGAGCAGGGGGCCTCTCGTCGGGGGGAATGGTCCCTCAGCAACGAGGTCTTCCTATCCCTCTGTTGCAGGTGGGGGCTGCCGGATGTGGATCTGTTTGCCTCTCGCCACAATCACAAGCTCCCAGCATTTGTATCACTGTCCCAGGATCCTCTGGCTCGGGCAGTGGATGCTATGTCTCTGTCCTGGCGGGGGTTCGGCCTCCTGTACCTCTTCCCTCCGTTTCCCCTTCTGGGCAAGGTTTTACGCAAGCTGGTTCACGAAGGAGTGCCAGCTGTTCTGGTGGCCCCCAGGTGGCCAAGACAGGTGTGGTTCGCAGACGTCGTGCAGTTGGCGGTCGATCAGTACCCTCTGCCTCTGGTTCCGGATCTTCTCACTCAAGGACGTCTCTGTTACCCCAATTTACAAACGCTGGCTTTGGAAGAAATCTTCGTCTAATATCTACTACAGGACCTGGCGGACCTACATTGACTGGTGTGAGGCTAGGGCCTTCCCTTGTCGGGTGTTTTCTATCCCTCGGAGGTCTTTCGCTCTTCATCCTTTGGTCAAGACCTTCTTCCAGGGGGTCATTCATGTGCGACCTCCCCACAAACCCATGTTACAGGTTTGGGATTTGAATTTGGTGTTGTCGGGCCTTCAGGGTCCTCCGTTTGAGCCTGTGCATGAGGCTGCACTGTCTATTCTCACCTGGAAAGTTGCCTTCCTGATGGCTATCACTTCTGTCCGGCGTGTTTCTGAGTTGGCGGCTCTGTCCATTCAGGCCCCCGACTTTGAGAGACACCGGGACAAGGTGGTTTTTTGCTTTAAGCCAGACTTCTTGCCTAAGGTTGTCTCTGCCTTTCATCTCAATCAGGACATTGTGCTTCCTTCCTTATGTCCTAATGCTAGTAACGACAAGGAGAGGGCCCTGCACTCTCTGGATGTCGTCAGAAACTTGAAATACTACCTGGTGGCTACTGCGCCTTTCAGGAAGACGGACGGCTTGTTTGTTGTGCCCTCTAGTCCTAAGAAGGGTTTGGCGCCCGTCAAGTCTACCATTAGCAAATGGATTCGTCAGGCCATTGTTAGGGCCTATTCTGTCAAGGGGAATGATCCCCCTTTCCGGATCACTGCTCATTCTACTCGTGCTGTTGGGGCCTCTTGGGCTTTTCTGCACCAGGCCTCTGTTGAACAAGTTTGTAAGGCTGCTACTTGGTCTTCTGTTCATACTTTTTCCAAGTTTTACAAGGTTGATGTTCGGGCCTCAGCCGATGCTGTTTTTGGCCGCAAAGCTGCAGTGGTTTGAACTGCGCATTGTTGCCTTTTTTTTTTTTTTTTTTTTTTTTGGGATCCCCACCCGTTGTTGGACACTGCTACTGGATGTCCCAGACGTAATGAATCATTCTGGAGCAGGGTGTGATGCATACTTGGAATAATACCATTCTGTGAATACTCACCTGTAGAATGGATATTATAAGTATGCATCACACCCTGCTCCATCCCGCCCTGAGTTTTATTCTTGGATCCTCTATATGGTGAATTTTCCTTGTTAATTTTATTTTGGTTTTGGCTTCTCCTGGTTCCTTACTGCTTACTTATAATGGGAAATGAGTGGGAGGTCCCGGGTATATGTGGACCAGGAGGGGCCTCTTTTTGCCATCTCTGCAGTAAAGCGCCCTCTTGTGGACTATAACCCAGACGTAATGAATCATTCTGGAGCAGGGTGTGATGCATACTTATAATATCCATTCTACAGGTGAGTATTCACAGAATGGTATTTTTCTTTTGCACTGGGCGTGCAACATACAAAATGCATACTGGCAGTATACTGGCACCCCTGGGGGTTTCAGACAGTGGGGCATCTCAATATAGGATGCACCAGGGGCAAGCTAGCATCCTGCCCTGGAGTCTTTTAGATTCCAGGCCCTGCCTGGTTGGATTAAGAGCCGCTTTGAAGCAGCCTTTTTTTGTCAGATTTTTGGTGTTCTGCATTTTGGAACGCGTGTACCTGTGATTTACATATCGGCATGCTGTTTCTAAGTTTATATTCCTATATTCCTGTGGCTCTGTGTTGCCCAAGGCAGCAGCTTTCCTGTCCTTGAGTAAAGCTTTTGCCTACAAATCCTACAATCCTTCCACGGTAATGGGTAGGCTAATCAGCGTCTTGGGAAAAATCAAGCCGCATGGCCTCCCCAGATGAGAACTTCAGTGACCCTTTAGCTACTAAAACACAAAATTGAGATCCCTTTATCTGAAGAAGCTGAATTAAAGTAGCCAGGGTTAAATTTATGAGCTCAGAAGTGAGGACAGGCATAAGATTAGCAAGCCAGAGTTAGGAAGTCTCTGCTACATACACCAAACTCACCCCTTGTGTACACTGCAAACAGAATTGCTGTTGCTGCTGGAGAAAACATCTTTTAGAACACAGAGTTGCCAACAAATAAAAAAAGAAAACAATTAACAGATAAGCTCACAATTTTGAGGATTACATTTTAGCACACAATAATGGCAACTTTTAAAATGCCACAAATATTGAACGTTGCCTTTAGAGTCCCTGCCCAGGCAACTTACAGAATAAACATCACTCACCTGCCTGCCCACAGGCTCAATCCTACAGTCTTGTAGGCTGAAACAGGTTTGCGGGCTCCCTTTTTGATTGGCAACAGAGAGGGTGTGTAATCATCCACCACTAATGAATGTTCTCCGCAGTGGCCAGCAGGGATTTTGCACTCCACTTCAGAGCTCTGTATGCTGCACTTAGACTGGCTTAGCCCACAGTAGAATGAGGGATTGGGCTTTTAACTTTTTTTCTCTTCATACTATCCTAAACTGAGGTTTTTTAGATGGTCTCAACGTGTGACAGCCTAAAGCGGACCTTCACCCTGAGTAAGAGTCTATCTTATAAGTTTCCCACACCCTGTACATACAAATTGTTCACATTAAAATCTTCCTACCTGCATCTACTGCATGTTATGAGCCTTTAAACATCCAAGATGGCGGCTCATGGAGCAGCAGGCTGCCTGCAAACAGGAAGTGCCTTCTGACTGTGTTGCTCTGCATTCTGGGATTGCTGTCCTTTCCCTGACCCCAGCTCTGCTCTGTCTGTGGAAAGCACAGCTATAACCCCACCCCCTGTACTTTATCTTGCGCTCTTCTCTTCAGAATGTGATGCTTCTGAGTCAAGATGGCGGCGCCCATATCCTAGAATCCTGAACAGATTTGCAGCCCGGTGGGGGAAAGAATAATAAGTGACTAAAAACGTAAAATATATTAATTTTAGATGCTGGGGAATAGGTTTTTAAGGGTTTGGGCTTTTTATTAAATCATGCTGAAGGTCCGGTTTGATTGGTGGGGGCGTGGCTTATCCACTGGCTTTTTTATGAATAAATGTCACAGCATTTTATGCTACTGTGTACCAGTTACCTGCTCTAGGGATCTTTAGTCCATAAAAGATGTTGGTGATTGGGCAAATGCCAATCTATGCATTCTACAGTGGCCCTAATTAGCATTTCTATAGCAGTTGCTACTATGTGAATAGCCTTGGCTGCCTGTGTTGTTGTGACTAGATGTCATAATCACAGCTTTGGAACAAAGAGCCTGCACTATTGATCAGAATATGGACACTGTAATAGTTTATAAATGCATATAATAAAATATTATTGCTATTTTTTATATTATTATTTATATATTTTTTTTTATTGTATGCCGTATGTGCTTATAGTATATTTATTTATTCATTTCAATTACGTTATACAGTATATTCCTGTATGGGAGTGCGTGCATGCGAATCTGGAAGTAGGCGAGAGTGGGAGTGCACGCATACACTTATGGGGCTGCACGCATGCGTGTCTGCAGGTACTGGTCTAGGTGTGCATTGTTGCCTAGCAACAGGGGAGAGCTGGGGAAGCACAGCCAGGGTGGTGAGAATGCCTGTGTCTGAAGACCAAGTCTGAGGCTTTTGCAGACCCTTCCCTTTATGCTGATTATTATGATGCATCGCAGAGCCATGTCAACATATTTCAAAAGGGAAATCATAAGGTGACACTGTAAATCTCAATATCTCGCCCAATTCTTTTTCAATTGAAAAACTGTAAATCGTTTAGGACCGTGCCAAGTGTAGCCCAACACAATTACCTTTGCCTACTGCATCCTTTTAAGCGAATAAGAAAATCCCTCTTTTTAAACCGGACCTTCACCCTGAATAAGAGCCTATCTTATATGTTTCCCCCACCCTGTACATACAGATTGCCCACGTTAAAAATCATCCTACCTGCACTTATTATGTTTTTTCAACCTTTTAACATCCAAGATGGTGTCCCATGGAGTCTCAGGCTGACAGGAAGTGTCTTCTGTGTCGCTCTGCATTTTGGGATTGCTGACCTTTTCCTGACCTCAGCTCTGCTCTGTCTGTACAAAGCACAGCTATAATCTCACCCCCTGCACTTTTGACCCCTTTCCTCTCCTCAGTATACTATACTTCTGGGGCAAGATGGCGGCACCCGTATAGCTAAAAGCAAAACTTCTGTTATTCTCTGTAACATAGTTACAGTAACATAGAGCTGAGTATTCTGTATTCCTTGTTGATCTTAACAATAGTAGCAGAAGTACTTATACTAATACTGGAAGATGTTCGTCTGTCTTGCTGTCTTCCTTTTTTTTTTTTTTCAACCTATGAAATGTTTTGCTTTCATGAAATGTTTACTTCTGTAAAGGTTTATATACAATGATTTTCTAGAAATTGTCTGTGTGCCCTCATAAGTCTTTGTTCTGTTTTATCTTCTTTTTTTAACAGAGTAAAATCTTCTCAACATGAGGTCACCTATAAAAGCATACATACACAAACAATGCCTGAGGAACCAGGACCTAAAGTTTGGGATGAACTTTGCCAAGTTGGCTTGCCTGATGATGTCCACATTCAGTCGTTATTTGAGGCAACAGGTAAGAATCACTGACATGGTTTTGAAATGAAAGTGGAATTCTAGAATTCCAATGAATGGTGGGCAGCATTAGAGAAAAAGAAGAGGCTATGTCTTTTTATTTAACCGGGCAAGGTCTTTAAGACCACAGTACATGGTTCACACCCGGTTTGGCTGCATGTTCTCCCTGAATGTGAATGGTGAACAACTTATTATCATAGATACTCGGGATGTCAGAAAAAATCAATTCTGTCAAGTATTGCGATATTTAATTCGATGATACTCAGCTCTCAGATGCCGGTGATTGCTGGCCAGAGCAGGACGGGGCAGGAGATCCTCTGATCCTCTGATCACCTGCCTCCCCCCTCCTCTGGCCTGCGATTGCCGCATCTGTCATTGGATCGGCGAGGGACACAGGAGCTGACAGTCGGAGGTGAGCAAAGAATTTTTTTTTTTTTTTATGAAGACATTTTCTCTATGCGTGCTGTTTTTTTTTTTTTTTTTTTTCAGTTAACCCTTTGTGAACTGGTAAGAGATCTGTGTGACCCCTATACCAGTTCACAAGGCCCGGGGCTAGCGGGTGACTTGCCATTAACCCAGAGCCCCCCCCAACCTGCCTCCCCAAAGCCTGGGGGGGGGGGCAGAAGAGCCCGTGGCCATAGGCTATGCCAGCTTGTAGCCTGCAGGGCCAGGGGCCACCTGGCCACTTGCGCCCTGTTTTACAAGCCCCCATAGCTGGTCACAGGGGGACCTTACCCAGCTTAACCACTTAACCGCATAAATCGCTATATATCGTCTGGATATATCGGGATATATTGTATCGTCCTACGTGTATCGCGATATGTATCGTATCCCCAGATTCTTGACAATTCACACCCCTAATAGATACAGTATCAATAGATGTTCAAGAAAAGTATTTTACAGTGCATACCATAGTCCAAGTCCCTGCAATTTGGCCTGCACTGTCACTTTAACATTTTGGAGTTCTTGGTTTACATTAACCACCTTGAGTTAAAAATAGTTTGTCAAATGGTTTTGATCTGCTTCTATATTGCATATGATAGGGAATAGATTCTGCTAGACAGTCTACACACTGCTTTATGATATTTTTAATTTTTCCCTTTCCCAGGTCACTGCTGGGCTCATCACCGCTGTGCCGAATGGTCACCAGGCGTGGACCAGTCTGCAGATCGGGAGTTGGTCAATGTGGACAAAGCGGCTGTCTCAGGGAGCACAGAAGTGAGTCACTGACACTTTTGTTGTTAGATTAATTATTACATATTTTAAAGTGGACCAACACCCACGGGTGATCGGCCCGGGAATCTATAAGATTCCCGGGCCGATCACCCCCCCACCCCGCGGGACATCCGAGATCGGGATGTCCCGCGGGGTGAAACCCCCCCCAAACACCCCAACTCACCTACCTTATCTTCGGCGGCGGCCGCCGCCGCCTCCCTCGCGCCCCTGTAGGCGTGCGCGCCTCCGCGCCGGCCGTCTGCGAATGGCCGGCGCGGGCGCGCGCGCGCGTCAAAAGTGACGCGAGGGAGGCGGCGGCGGCCGCCGCCGCTTAGATGTTCCAGATCTTCCCTTGTACGTCGGCGCTGGGAGCGGGGAGAGGTGAGTTTTTCGGGGGGTTAGGGGGGGTTTCACACAGCGGGGCACCCCGATCGGGGGTGCCCCACCGAAGTGGACCAAGACCCAGGATAGTCAAAATCCTGGGTGTTGGTCCACTTTAAAGTAGCACATTAGCACTATGTTTAAATTGAGATAATCGGTCAATGCTTAAAGTCATTGTCCAGGCAAAAACATGAAAACCTCTATATTCACATTTTGTCCACCGCAGATGTGAGCGGTGACCTAGGCGTGCACGCCGTTTCTGTCTATTTTTATGAAGTGAGGAGAGGGGAAGGGAATCCTCAATGGCTAGCTTCTCCTCTTGATGATGTCACTTCCATGCGCTGCTGGATTCCCCCGCTGAGCCCACAGGTTTTTCTAGTAGAATGATCTTGCTCTTCACAGTTGCCTCTATGATTCTGGCCACCCTTTCTGGCTCTGGCAAGTATAGAGGGTTCAAAAATCTGTAGCAATGTGCCATTCCCAATCCTTAAAGGGGGATTTCTTGGGACACATTCTGCAGTGCTTTTTGGACCTTCACAGATGCATTTGCAGCAGTCACTGCCTGTTGACTATATATTTATATTGGCGGTATATTTAGTTAGAGATCTTCTTTAAAAGATCTGTGTGTGGCCCTTCACAGCTTTACCTTTGTTCTAAGCTCAGACAGGAAAATATATTAATTGAACCCATAACCCTGGTCTCTACAGACAGAGCATGGTGTATAGTATCTCAATGAACAGTGTTGTGTGAGGTGATGTAGACAGCAGGACCTGCTCATAAAATATGAATAGGAAATGTTCAGAAATTAAACGATTAAGTATTTCTTTCCCAAAAGAATGATTAGTAAGAAGATAAAAGATTTCCCAAAAGAATGACTTAGTAATTAATAATAAAGGAAATTTTACACAGAGCATAAAGTTCAAATGTCCTGCACTCAGATAAAGTGTAAAATCATTCATTTATTTATCCATATTAAAAGATACACATTTTTCCATTCATTACAGAAACTCACTTGTTCCATGGCATAGCATTATGCATTTCGGGCCGCACATGGAGCCCTTAGTCATATACATGTTACAAATTCACATACATTTATAGTTAAATAGCTCCCCTTCCCTTCAATGGCTTCTGATCCCTTGTGCGTCCCAATCCCCGCCTCCTCTCATGCCGTTCTCCTCCCCCTCCTTCCACCAGACCGTGGGAGGAGGTTTCCCACCTTCTACCTTCCTCGTCACAGGATAGCTTTACATAGAGCACATGACTAGACAACCATTTTATTGAGGTAAAATGAGAATCGCAGCACTGCTACTACTATTATATCTAGCGGCAGGGTCCCCAAGGATGCAAGCAGCCTTATACAATGCCATGTGACCAGGACACAGGGAAAGCCTGCATGTTCCTGGAATGTGTGGGGGTACATGGGATAGTCAACTACACACAGCCTCACATGTTGGGTCCAAGGACACTATATTATTATTATTGAGAAGGATATAAAAGAAATGGAGAGGAGGAAGAAGGAAAGAATTAGAGAAATTGGGAATGTTTGAGTGATAAGCTGGCACCCATCCTTACATGCACAGGAAAGTGTAGGCAATTGATAGCTGCCAAATTTTGGCCAATTTCTTTTTAGTGTCATTCTGGGCACTTGTTGAGTAGGTTATTACTAATAAGTCCATCTGATACCACCTGGAAAGCAACACTAGGCTTCTTCCAGATACTTGCTATCGCTAGGTTTGCTGCCAGAATTACTTGGGACATGAGCTTGTGCTGGGCTCTGGTGACGCCCTCTGGTTTGGCATGAAGGTGGGTATACATGGATCTTTTAATTATTTGCTGAAACAGAACATGAAGCAGGGCTGAGGTTCCCAACTCTCCTCCACAAGGTCTCAACACAGGCTGTTGATCATCATTATTTAAAATAAAAAACGCTCTTGTTCTTCATTTACAAGCAAGCTGTGGCTATCTGAATCTTTAGTTTGTTGTTTCTTTAGTCCCAAATCCACGCTGTCAGGATTTATTTGTCTTTTAATGTCTTCCTATGTGTTGGCGTTCTCCCTGCGTGTCGCCAGCTGCAGCAGAGCAACCCACATGTCAGTAAGCGGGTTATAAAAACAGCGCAATCTCTCTAGAAATGAATTCTGCCTCCCAAATCGTTAAGTGCGCATGGTTTGCCAAGGCAACTATTTACGGTTATTTAAGCAGGTAGGTAAACAGATGAGCAGTTTGAAAGCGCTAGTGGAACAGATGTTTGAGAATGGAGTTTTAGCGGCTCGTATGTGGGCACCATATTGCTTTTTTTTATTGCCCCTATTTGTATGGATTCAGGTAACCGGTATTGAGGAAATTTTGTGCGCTCATTTACACAGGGATGGGTGGATGCTGGGCAGAGACATTGCCAGTGGGAAAATGTGTTCCTTTCTCTTACTGGAACTTAATTTGAACAGCTTGTTTTACATTCTAGTTAATTTCCAGGGGGCACTAACACAACGTTTAGAAAAAAAGTTGCTTTTCCTACATGTGGACAGTGTTTTGCAAGCTGGTTACTGTTTAAACTGCCTACCTGTCACTGGGCTGATTTTTCTATCGTGAAAAGAAAATGGTCCAGTAAACAGAATTTGCATACATTTTCCATACCTCCCAACTGTTCCCCATTTGGAGGGACGGTCCCTCATTTGAGTCCATTTCCCCCTATCCTTCGTTGTTCTCATTTGTCCCTCTTTAAAGTTATTGGCAAGTCAAAAGTAAAATAATAAATATCAGTAGCTTACCTTGCATTGATTCCCTCCAGCACTCTCCTCCTTGCTGTGTCTGAGTGAGAAAATCGCCTCCTCATTCAGCTTTTCCAAGTATACAGCACGTCCTGTTTCACTAATTCCTTATGTCTGGGTTATCCGCCATAAGGTGGCGCAGTGGACTGCAGAAAAGACTTGTGGCATCTCCCGGCCCTATAAAAAGCCAGGAACCTCCCACAAATTCCCAGTTTCCTTCTGCAGTCAGGACTGGGAAGATAGAAGATGGCCCTCTATACTGCGCAGGAGAGTGGGGCTTACCAGCCTGCGGCCCTGCAGGACTATTTCCACGCGTTCTGAACCCACTGCCTCCCAGCCTCGGCTGACGGTTCGGGTGAAGGTAGGACAGCACCAGGGTCGGGTGCCTGAGGAGCGCTGCTCCAGACCGCAAAACCCTGTACCACAAGGGTAGCCAGTTCAGGCCTTTGGTGAGCCTGTTGTGGGATGCTGGGAACCTCGCCGTTAGCCCCCTTTGGGTAAGGGGTCCACCAACCCCCCCCCCCCCCCTTTCATCTTCCCTGGTTGGGCCCTTGCCGCTTCTCTGTTGCCCCCTCGCTTCTCCCTTTGGCTGGGGGACGGGCGACTGGCGGGGGTGCCCTGGAGGACTGCTGGTGTGCTTTTACTGTGTTTCACTGTGTTCTTGACTGTGTTTTCGCTGCCGCGCCGCCTTGTACAACGCTCTGTGGAGGGCGGCGCTATATCTGATGTGTCTTTTCTTCAGTTCTGTCATGGCGCTGGCGTGTCATGTGACCGCGATTTCGCGCCCTTTCGGGGGGGGGGGGCGGGACCTGCGGATGACGCGTTCCGCGTCATACCACTGCGGCCCGCCCCTCAAGGACCTCTCCGGCACCATTTTGTGTTCACTACGCTCTGGGACCCTCATTTCTTCTGGAGCTGCGTTGTGCTTTCCCTGTGGTGTGGTCGGTGCATCTTATCCTCTTGGTCCGTGAGTCCCCTGTGGTGTAGTTTTAATGTATATATACTGCTGCGCTGTGGGATTTTTATATGTCCTTATTGTGTCTTTCAGGTGGGACAACCGTGACTGTGGTTTCTCCTGGCCCTGCCCTTCTCATCTACCACCTTCCCTAGCGGGCTTCTGGGCATCCCTGGGGGGAATCCCTGGTGGCTCTGGTTAGCCGTGACCCTATACTGGCTGTTGGCGCCTATAATAATCACCTTATGGAGGCTTCCGGGGATAATGTGCTTGGGGTTCCTTCAGGACAAGCCCGGCTCTGTGCTGCATGTGGGTGATGGTCTCAGGGTATGCGTGCCCTGCGCCCAGAAGGTACTTGCGCTGCAGTCTGGGTTGCCTGCTACGCTGCCCAGCTCTGCGCCCCCTTCTACATCACCTACCCCCCGCGCCTGCATTTGACCCCTAGTGAGGGACATGCTAGCGGGGAATCACATTATGATTTGGCTATGCAGGTGGCCAGCCTGGAAAGGCATATTACTGGGCAGCGGCATTTAACTCCCGCTGTTTCCCTTTTTCCTGAGGAGGATGAGGGACATTATTCTTTTCCTGGCCATTACCCGCTAGAAGAGGGGGAACTCTCTGATTCCTCTGGGGAACAGCAGGAGGTTTATGGCGCTACTGGGTCTCCTTTTGGAGAAGATCCATGGTCTCCCGAGGATGCTGATAGGCTGTTGGCTCACATTTTTGAAGTACTATGTATTACCCCTCCTGTGGCAGCTAAAAAGCAGCAGGGTGAGCTTTTTCACACTGTTAAACAACGCTTGGAGTTCCCTGAACAGCACCACTTTAATAATCTGGTGCTCAAGGAGTGGGAACGTCCTAGCAGGTAGCCCGCGGTGCCCAAGAGTTGGGACAGGAGGTATCCTTTCCCTGCTGCTGTGGTTAAGCGCTGGTCGTGTCCCCCCGAGGTGGATGCTCCTGTGCTTGGGTTGTCCAATACCTCGGTCATGCATTCCCCTGACACTTATACTCTTAGGGATGGTGAGGACCGGCAGGTGGATCAGCTGGCCTGTCACGCTTTTGCTTGTGCGGGAACTGCGCTGCGCCCGGTGTGCGCTTCTGCCATCACGGGTATTCTTAGTTTACAGTCCTGCTCCAAATATAATACTTACACATGGGATATACTCAACCAGATGGCGCTAGACTGCAGAGACATTGAAAATAGGCTCCTCCCGGCCCCTCAAATACCCGGGGACCTCTCACAAATCCCCAGAATTTCTCTGCAGTCTGGCTGCGAAGGACGAGAAATGGCTCTCTACTCGCCGGTGAGTGGGGCTATTAGCCTGCGGCCCTGTAGGACTATTCCCACCCGTTCCACTAGTAATATGCCTCCCAGCCTTGGCTGAGCTGGTCGGGTGAAGGTAGGCAGCACCACTGTTAGGTGCTTAGGAGCGCTGCTCCACCGCAATCCCCCACCAAAGGGTAGGCGGTTCAGGCTTATGGTGATCCTCTATGGGATGCCCCTCCCGCACTAGTGCCCCTTGCCCCTGCCCATCGGTGGGCCCTTTTTAAGTGGCCGCTGTCCTCCCTCATTCTCCTTGTAGCCTTCGGGGGAAAAGAGGCGGGTGTGTGTGTGTGTGTAAATGTGTATGCTATGCATTCTGTGTTTTACACTTTATTTTTATTCTGTTTAGTCTTGTGTCAGCCGCCGTGCTGACTTGTCTTTACTGTTTTTTAAAATTGCCACCGCACGCTAACCTTGTTCCGCGCTTGGCGGCGGCATTACCTCAGGCGCTGGTGCGCCGTCATTGGCTGCTTGCACGTCCTGGCTTCGCGCTCTTCGGGGGGGGGGGTATCGTTGATACCGGCCCGCCCTTCGAGGTATACCGACGCCATCTTTAACGTGCTTGGTTGGCCCATGCGCGACGGACCCCTACCTACCGCGGTCTGTAAGTGCCCTCGCAGGCGGCTTTATGTTTTTCACTTTTGTTACGGTGTGCTTACGGTCTTGTCTGCTTATGTCTTTCAGGCGGGGCGGGCTTCTCCCGGCCCTGTATTAGTATATAATTTGTAGGCCTTGTTAATACTCCCACTTCCCTAGCGGGTTATTGGGGCATCCAGGGTTGCTATATAGCGTTATTCCCTATCGGCGTATAGCGCCGCTATAATCACCATATGGAGGCATCCCCGGATAATGTGACCGGGGTCCCTACGGGACAAGACCGGCTGTGTGTAGCGTGTGGGCAGCCTCATGCTGACGCTGATAAGGCAAGGCTCTGTGTAACCTGTGCTGAGCAGGTGCTTGCATTGCAATCTGGCCTTCCAGTGGCTGAGTCTGCGATTCGTTTCACTTCATCTACCCCCCAAGCTTAAATCTCACTCCTACTGAGTTGCATACAATTGGGGATTCTCAGCCTGATGTGTCTTCTAGACTGGCTACTGTTGAGAAATTAATTGCTAATACCTTGGCGCGTAAGGCCCCTGCTAAGAAGCGGCACTTGACGCCTAAAGTCACTGTTTTCCCTATGGGAACTGAGGAGTTTTGGAATCTGTTTGGCTATACCCCGTCTGATGAAGGGGAGCTGTTTTCTGATTCAGGCTCATCTGATGAGAGACCAAGGGGTCATGACGATTCTGGCTCTTACCCCTGGGCCCCGGATGACACTGACAGATTATTGACCCAGATTTTTGAGGTCCTGTCCATCTCTCTCCCTGTTGCGGCTCCCAGGCAAAGAGGGGAGCTTTTTCCATACAGCAAAATCACGTTTGGAATTTCCCGAGCAGGCACATTTCCATAACCTTGTGCTCAAGGAATGGGAGCGCCCCAGTAAACTTCCCGGGGTTCCAAAAAGTTGGGATAGGAAGTATCCCTTTCCTGCTGAGGTGGTTAAATGTTGGTCATCCCCCCCCCCCCCCCCCCCCCCGAGGTGGATGCCCCGATCCTAGGGCTATCTAACACCTCTGTCATGCATTCCCCTGCGGGATGCTGAGAACCAGCGCATTGACCAGCTGGCATCCCACGCCTTTGCGGGGACGGCGCTGCGCCCAGTCTGTGCCTCTGCCATTACTGCTGTGGCCACTAGAACCCTCATCAGAAATATACTTGATAGTGCCCCTGATGATTTGCCTTGTGAGGTGTTCAATGCACTCTCCAGTTGTGAGGTTTTTGTAAATTTTGTCCTCTCAGCATTGGATGACACCATCAGAATGTGTGCCAGAACTTCTGCCCTCGTGGTGGCTATACGCCGCTCGGTTTGGCTGCACCAGTGGGCTGCTGACAATGCTGCCAAGAAGGCCCTCACTGGTTTTCCCCTTAAAGGACTGCGCCTGTTTGGGGACCGCCTGGACCTTTTTGCTAAGGGAGGCAGGTTACCCCAGCGCAGGCGGCAATCTCTGCCCTTTCGGGGTCAGGGTTCCTTCTCCTCCCCTTACCGTGGTGCCAGACAGGGGAGGGGGGTTTGCTTTCCTGGCGCCCGGGGAGATTTCTGGGTTAGGAGCAGAGGACGTGGACGTCCTGGCTCCTCCTGGGGTCCCAAAGCAAAATCCTCTCCCAAGCCCCATCAGGCATGATGGGGCGCCCTCACCCATCCGGGTGGGGGGACGGCTGCAGCACTTCGCTCACGTCTGGAGGCTTCAAGTCTCAGACCGGTGGATTCAGGAGGTAGTGTCCTCCGGTTACAAGATAGAGTTTGCTGCCTGTCCCCCTCCAAGATTCATCAGATCCCGGATTCCTCAGGACCCTGTGTCAGCTCAGGAGTTAGTGCAAGCAGTGCAAGGCCTCCTGGAGCTGGGGGTCATCTGCTAGGTCCCCTTAAGGGAAAAGGGCAAGGGCTTTTATTCCAACCTATTCACAGTACCCAAAAAAGATGGTTCAGTCAGGTCCATCCTGGACTTGAAGATCCTCAACAAATTTGTCAGGGGCAGGCGCTTTCGCATGGAAACTCTGCGCTTTGCCATCAGTTCCCTGCGCCAAGGAGATTTCATGATTTCTGTGGACATCAAAGATGCTTACCTTCATATTCCTGTGTTCCCAGGTCATCAAAGGTTCTTCAGGTTCGCTCTGCTGGATCAACACTGCCAGTTTGTGGCCTTGCCCTTTGGCCTCACTTCAGCTCCCAGGGTGTTCACCAAGGTGCTGGCTGGCGTGATGTCTCTGCTCAGATGTCAGGGCGTCCACGTGCTTCCCTATCTGGATGACATTCTCATCACTTCTCAGTCTCTACTGGAAGTCTCTGCGGTTCCAGGGGAGGTGGGGTCCTCAGGAGGCCCACACACCTATCAACATTCTGGAACTGCGGGCAATCAGGTTAGTTCTGGCTCACTTGACTACTCACCTTCGGGGCCTGCCTGTTCAGGTGCGCTCGGACAACCAGATGGCAGTTGCCTACATCAATCATCAGGGAGGGACCCGGAGCAAGGGGGCCCTCCAGGAAGTGTCTCTGATCCTGTCTTGGGCAGAGGCCAATGTCCCCTGCATATCAGCTGTGTACATCCCGGGGGTGGAAAATTGCCTGGCGGACTCTCTGAGCAGGGGGACCTCTCGCCAGGGAGAATGGTCCCTATGCAGCAGGGTGTTTCAATCCCTGTGTCACCGTTGGGGCCAACCAGATGTGGATCTGTTTGCGTCCCGCCAAAATCACAAGCTTCCAGCTTTTGTCTCTCTGTCCCAGGATCCTCTGGCCTTGACCTCGGATGCTCTAGCAATGTCATGGCAGGACTTTCAGTTTCTGTATGTCTTCCCTCCAATTCCCCTGCTGGGCAGGGTTCTGTGCAAGATTGCTCTGGAAGGGGTGCCAGCAATTCTGGTGGCCCCCAGGTGACCAAGAAGAGTGTGGTTCGCAGACGTGGTGCAGCTGGCAGTAGATCAGTACGCTCTGCCCTTGGTGCCAGATCTGCTCACTCAGGGCTCACTACACCATCCCAATTTACAAATTATTTTTCATGGCTTGGCTGCTGAAACCTCCATCTTGATGGAGAAGGGGCTGTCTTCCTCGGTTGTGGATACTTTGATAAAAGCTAGGAAGAAGTCTTCCTCTTCCATTTATTGCAGGGTTTGGCGTGCCTACATTGACTGGTGTGTGTCTAAGTCTCTTCCCTGTCGTGTGTTCTCTATTTCCAGTATTCTGGAGTTCCTGCAGCATGGATTGGAGATGGGACTCCAGCTCAGTACTCTGAAGGGTCAGGTTTCTGCCCTGGCTATTTTTTTCCAGAAGTCCTTTGCTCAGCACCCTCTGATCAGGTCTTTTTTCCAGGGGGTCCACTCATGTGCGCCCCCCACGTAAGCCTATGGTGCCTGTTTGGGATTTGAACTTGGTTCTGTCAGCCTTGCAAGGTGCTCCCTTTGAACCTGTGCAGGATGCTGCCTTAGCCATTCTTACGCTCAAGGTGGTATTTCTGGTGGCTATCACATCTGTCAGGCGTGTGTCTGAATTGGCGGCGCTTTCCATTCAGCTTCCCTACTATGAGAGACACCAGGACAAGGTGGTGTTTCGTTTCAAACCTGACTTTCTGCCTAAGGTAGTGTCTGCCTTTCATTTGAATCAGGATATTGTTCTTCCTTCTTTGTGCCCTAATCCTAGCAATACTAAGGAGAGGGTTTTGCACTCTTTGGATGTGGTTAGGTGTCTGAAGTACTCTCTGGTGGCTACTGCTCCTTTCAGGAAAACTGATGCTCTTTTTGTGGTCCCTTCTGGTCCTAGGAAGGGTTTGGCTCCTGCTAAGTTTACTATCAGCAAGTGGATTCGTCAGGCTGTGATTCAGGCCTATTCTGCTAAGGGGAAGAATCCTCCCTTCCGCCTTACTGCTCATTCCACTCGTGCTATTGGTGCCTCTTGGGCTTTTCAGCACCAGGCTTCTGTTGAACAAGTTTGCAAGGCCGCTACTTGGTCTTCTGTTCATACCTTTTCAAAGTTTTACAAGGTTGATGTTAGGGCCTCAGCTGATGCTGCTTTTGGCCGAAAGGTTCTGCAGATGGCAGTGGTTTAAACTGTCTGCTGCTGATTTTTCTTGGGGATACCACCCTACTTTATGGACACTGCTATTGGCTGTCCCACGTGTAAGTATTATATTTGGAGCAGGACATACTGTATACCAAGAATAATACAATTCTGTGATTACTCACCTGTAGAATTGGTATTATGAGTATACAGTACGTCCTGCTCCAACCCACCCTTGGTTTTACATTTTCTTGGATCCCCTGTATGGTGATTGTTATCATTGTTATAGTTGATAGTTTGGATTGTTTAATTCTCCCGGCTTCTCCTTAAAGCGGACCTTCACTCTGAATAAGAGTCTATCTTATATGTTTCCCACACCTTGTACATACAGATTACGCACATTAAAAATCATCCTACCTGCATCTACTGCATGTTATGAGCCTTTAAACATCCAAGATGGCGGCTCATGGAAGCCGCCATCTTATCAGGCAGCCTGCAAACAGGAAGTGCCTCCTGACTGTGCTGCTCTGCATTCTGGGACTGCTGACCGTTACCTGAACCCAGCTCTGCTCTGTCTGAGCAAAGCACAGCTATAACCCACCCCCCTGTACCTTATCCCACTCTCCTCTCCTCAGTAAGTGTGATGCTTCTGAGTCAAGATGGCGGCGCCCGTATCCTAAATTCCTGAACAGAGTTGCAGCCCAGTGGGGGAAAGAATAATAAGTTAGTGACTAAAAACGTAAAATATATTAATTTTAGATGCTGGGGAACCGTTTTTTAAGAGTTTGGGCTTTTCATTAAATCACACTGAAGGTCCGGTTTAACTGCTTTTCAATGCTGGGGATTTGTGGGGTCCCCGGGTATTTGAGTGGCCGGGAGGAGCCTATTTTCGATGTCTCTGCAGTCCAGCGCCATCTGGCGGAGTATATCCCACGTGTAAGTATTAGATTTTGGAGCAGGACGAGCTGTATACTCATAATATCAATTCTACAGGTGAGTAATCACAGAATTGTATTTTTGCTATTAAAGGGTTGCTCAAGTGCTTTCTGGATAATGCCTCGGATGCCAATAGGGGGAAGGACTATAGATCCCTGCTGCTTTGCTATGAATTTGATGCATTTATTCTTTCTGCTATGGATGATGCGGTCAGGATGTGTGGTAAGACTTCTGCCCTTTTGGTGGCTATGTGCCGTTCTCTTTGGAGGGCGGCTGATAATGCTGCTAAGAAGGCTCTCACTGGATTCCCCTTTACGGGGCTACGGCTTCTTGGTGAGCGCCTGGATCTGTTTGCCAAGGATGGTAGGCTGTCTCAACTCAGGAGGCAGCCGTGGCCCTTTCTGTCGGGCTAGTTCTTCCCTCCCCTCCTTCCTTGCTCCCAGGACTGGCCGGGGTGCACCATTTGCGGGAACACGTAGAGGCCGTGGAAGTCCCGGTCTCTCATGGGGGGGGATTCAGGAGGTGGTGTCCTCCGGGTACAAGATAGAGTTTGCAGCCTGGCTGCCCCCAAGATTCATCAGATCCCGTATGGCTCAAAACCCCCTGTTAGCTCAGGGCTTGCGGTCCAAAGCCTTTTGGAATTTGGTGTCATCTGCCCGGTGCCCTTCCGGGAAAGGGGCAGAGGCTTCTACTCCAATCTGTTCACGGTTCCCAAAAAGGATGGGTCCCTGAGGCCCATCCTGGATTTGAAGCGCCTCAACAAATTTGTCAGGTTCAAGCATTTTTGCATGGAGCATGGGTCAGTACCCTGCGCCCGGGCGACTTCATGACTTCTGTGGACATCAAAGATGCTTACCTTCATGTTCCAATCTTTCTAGGTCATCAGAGATCTCTCAGGTTCACTCTGGAGGATCAGCACTACCAATTTGTGGCCTTACCGTTCGGTCTTACTTCGGCTCCTCGGGTTTTCACCAAGGTGCTGGCAGGGGTGATGGCTCTGTTGAGATCTCAGGGCATATGCATCCTTCCTTATCTGGACGACATTCTGATTGCGTATCAGTCCTTCCATCAAGCCCAGCTGGATACCCAGATGGAGGTCTCCACACTCGAGTCCTTCGGCTGGGTGATCAACCATCCCAAGTCTTCACTGTCTCTGTCCTTGGTGAGGTCCTTTCTGGGCATGGGGATACATCTCAGGTCAAGGTTTTACAGCCTCAGCAGAAGGTGGAGAGCCTGCAGACGCAGGCACGGTTTCTACTTTCTTGTCCTCATCCCTCCATTCGGCAGGGGTTGCAGTTGGTGGGCCTGATGGTGTCATGCTTCGAGGCGGTCCCCTATGCTCAGTTTCACATGAGACCTCTTCAGCTCCACCTCTTGTCACTGTGGGATCGGGACCCTGTGTCCCTGGATCAGGAATTTGCTCTGTCCCCTCTGGTCAGTCAGTCCCTCTCGTGGTGGCTGGACTCAGGGAATCTTCTAGTGGGCAGGACCTTTCTGCCCCCATGCTGGGAGACTGTCACCACAGATGCCAGTCTGACAGGTTGGGGGGGCTTTTGGAAGTCTCTGAAGTTCCAGGGTCAGTGGGGCCCTCAGGAGGCCCATGCTCCCATCAACATTCGAGGTTTGTTCTCTCCCAGTTGACCCCACACCTTCGGGGTCGGACTGTTCAGATCCGCTCGCACAACCAGACGACGGTTGCAAGCGAGCCCTCAAGGAAGTGTCCCTGATACTGTCCTGGGCAGAAGAGAATGTTCCCTGCATCTCAGCAGTTTACATCCCGGGAGTGGAAAACCTGGAGGCAGACTCCTTCAGCAGGGGGATGTCTCAGCTGGGGGAGTGGTCCCTCAGCAACAGGGTGTTTCGCTCCCTGTGACGTCGCTGGGGTCTGCCGGATGTGGACCTGTTTGCATCCTGTCACAATCCCAAGCTTCCATTCTTTGTCTCTCTGTCTCAGGACCCTCTGGCCTTCGCCACGGATGCGCTAGCAATGCCTTGGAAGGGGTTTCGGCTCCTCTATGTGTTCCCTCCGTTTCCTCTGTTGGGCAGGGTGCTGTGCAAGATAGCCCAGGAAGGGGTGCCAACCATTCTGGTAGCCCCCTGTTGGCCAAGAAGGGTGTGGTTCGCAGACATCGTGCAGTTGGCAGTAGATCAATACGTCCTGCCCAAGGATCCAGACCTGCTCGCTCAGGGGCAGCTGCGTCATCCCGAAGTTTTATTTGGTAGCTACTGAATCCTTCAGGAAGACTGATGTTCTTTTTGTTCTTCCTTCTGGACCTAGGAAGGGTTTGCCTCCGGCTAAATCCACTATCAGCAAGTGGATCCGTCAGGCGGTGGTGCAAGCCTATTCTGCCAAGGGGATGGACCCTCCCTTCCGCCTTACTGCTCATTCCACTCGTGCTATTGGTGCCTCTTGGGCCTTTCAGCACCAAGCTTCTGTTGAACAAGTTTGTAAGGCCGCAACTTGGTCTTCTGTTCATACTTTTTACAAGGTTGATGTTAGGGCCTCAGCTGATGCTGCTTTTGGCCGCAATTTTCTTCAGGTGGCAGTGGTTTGAACTGCTCGCCCTTGCTTTTGAGGATCCCACCCTACCTTACGGACACTGTTTTGGATGTCCCAGACGTAAGGAATTAGTGAAACAGGACGTGCTGTATACTTGGAAAAATACAATCTGTGAGGAGAAACCTGTAGAATTGTTTTTGTAGTATACAGCACGTCCTGTTTCATCCCTCCCTTGTTTTCATTATTCTTGGTTTCCTCTGTATGGTGATTTGTTCAAATGCTCCTTTTGGGATTTGTTTCGTTATTGTTCTCCCGGCTTCTTGTCTAACTGCTTTGTAACACTGGGAATTTGTGGAAGGTTCCTGGCTTTTTATAGGGCCGGGAGATGCCACAAGTCTTTTCTGCAGTCCACTGCGCCACCTTGTGGCGGCTAACCTAGACGTAAGGAATTAGTGAAACAGGACGTGCTGTATACTGCAAAAACAATTCTACAGGTGAGTACTCACAGAATTGTATTTTTAGTCTCCACCCTGCTAACCTGGTCTTTCAGTGGACCGAGAACAGAAACACTCCCCACTCCCTCCCCAGAAGTTCTAATTAACTGCTTATTTCTGCAGCTTCGACACTGTGCCATCCTCCCTCCTCTCTGGTCACACTATGTGCTGGCAGGCTGTAGACACTCTTATCCTGCAGCATCTCTCACCCTCTTTTTCTGGTCACACTATGTGCTAGCAACAATGCACTTATATTTTACTATGATATATGTAAAGCACACAGTATGCTTACATCACATCGCTTTTGCCACACCTACCATTTTTTCTCTGCATCTCCAATGCTCTGATACTTTCACATATAACTAACTACTGGGTCTTTTTGAAAATGGATGGAATGGGACAACAATTGGGCTTGCGTTTATTATAGCTTTAAGGTGTAACATGCAGATTTGCATTAATAAATGCATTGATAAACTTAAACCTCACCAACAGCCTGTGACCAGTTGGAAAAGAAAGGTAGCGGCTATTTTGGAGCTTCCTCTCCCAACTGACATAACTGAAATGCACAGTAACATGAAGCCCAGCAGGATTTCCTGTTTGCAGGTGGCCTGCAACCCCGTGAGCGGCCATCTTGTTTTTAAAATTTATCCCAGTAATTAGAAAAAGGTCAATTCTTTTTTACGTGCAGCAATCTAAATTGCCCTGGAGAGGGAAGCATGAGGACTGTTTGTTGTGTCTGTTTAATTTATTTTTGACTGTTGGTCTGCTTTAATTTTTGGTCTGTCCCTCTTTCTCCTGAGAAGCTGGAAGGTTTGATATTCTAGATCAGGGGTTCCATTTCTCTATTTTCTCCATTAACCCTAGTGCTACCCATACAGATTTGCCCCAAAGGGTCTGGTTTAAGACCAATATTAATGTCTAGACCAATATTGTGCTGTACTACCCCTGGCCATGGCGCAAGCCCTCCAACAACTAATCTGGCAAACCAGCCATGTATTAACTTAGCCCTGCGGCATGTTATTACCAACACTCCACAGTCCAGGGGTTATAGTTTTTTTTTTGCCACAGACAGTACACTCTGCCTGGGACAGGCAGACTCCTTGGGCTGTCGTGTCTATTCTTTCCTTCTTGATCTTTATCTGAAGCACTGTGGTGGTTGGCTCTTTTCTACAATAAACTAGCAACTTGTGTTGCTTGTGTGGCTTCTGGTCTCTTCTTACAATGACCCGTTTCCTTTTCTGTCGGTGGGTTGTGCTAAGCTGCATCACAGTGTGGGAAAGCCAGCAATGTAGACTGCAAGGGGGGTGGCCAGGACTACTCACTGGCAGTGCTCTGTGCAGTATCAGTGGAGCACAGCAGAATTCTAGCATGCTGGGAGCACGTCTTCTTTCTTGAGGCCTTTTCAGAAATTCTGCTCTTCTAACTCTTCTTATTCTTCCCTCATTATTCTTGTTGCTGGCTTCAACTATACTGTGGTCCAGCCTGCTGAAGCACAAGGGAGCATGATGATTATTATTATTACTATTGTTTATTTATACAGTATATCGCCATCATCTTCCGTAGTGCTTTACAAGGTATGATTACAGATAAGATGAAACAAATAGAACAGGGAACAATACAAAAGCAGATGCTACGAGGTTCAAACCAAGTGTTGTGAGCATAGGAAACGATGGGAAAGAGAGCCCTGCCCTTGCGAGCTTACAGTCTAAAGCAGCGGTACTCAACTGGCGGACCGGGGTCTGAATGCGGACCTCGATGCCAGATTTTAGGACCCCTTCCAAGACAGCCTTGCACTCAGTTGCTTATGTGTTGCCATGCTCAGAGCTGCCCCTTGATAAGCGAAGTAGTGCTTAGTCTCCCTGGCACCTAGCATTGTCATATGAAGTAATGCACTGCACTCTTAACTATCCACCCCCCGTGACAGCCCCCCGTCCGGACCTTCACCTCTCATGGGATGCCTGTTAATGGACCTATACAAAAAGTGGTTGAGTATCCCTGGTCTAAAGGATGGGGGTGCAGACAAAAGGTAGGGATCACAAGTGGTAGAGCTTGAGTTGGGCTGCATGTGCCATTTGAAGGTTATAGGAGTTGCTTAAGCCAGGTTATATGCTTGTCTGAAGAAGTTTTGAGGGCACTTTTAAAGGCTTGGAGTGATGGCGTGTATTCCCGAGAAGTGGGGAGGCATGGGATAAGTCTTGAAGGCGGCGAGTGTGAGGAGGTAACCAAGGAGGAGGACAGGAGAATGTCAGGTGCAGAGCAAAGGTTGCAGAGCAAAGGTTGCGCTTTGGTTGGGAACGCTGAATCAGAGATGAAATGTAGGGAGGGGCCTGATTAGGGAGAGCTTTGTAGGTAAGTGTTGGAAATTTTAACTGAACTCTCTGGGAGACAGGTAACCAGTGGAGGGATTGAAAGAGGGGGGCAGTGCTGGAGAAGCAAGAGGAGAGTTAGATGAAGCGAGCAGCAGAGTTTAGAACAGATCGGAGGGGTGCCAGTCTGTTGGCAAACCTCAGAGAAGGATGATGATCAGGAAATCCCTCATAGGAGGCACAGATGTAATTTAACCCATATAGAATTAATTTGCCTTGCCTGCACTTTTAGGATGGGGTACCATCATGCAAGATTTTGGGGTCAAGCAACTTCTGCTGCCTTTAGGTTAAATAATTGGCTATTAGATTAAAAATGGTACACACCTCACACTGTACTGGTAGTAGTGGCTTAGTGAGGGGTTTGGTACTGGCTTGGTGAGGGGTTTGCTTGTTGGTCACCTGAATGATCACATATCATCTGATCAAGCTAAAAACAAGGTGATCATTTAAAAGTCGTTTTTAAACGAGCACTGAATAGAATGTTGTCTATGTCCATGTAGCAGTTGCCGTCCAGCATTGGGCATCAGAAAATCTGTAGCATAGATCTATAGACCCTTATTACTACAGATGTTTTGCGCTGATGAGGAGCAAGCATAGCACAGAAAGGCGTCAACCAGCACAGCCAAGTGTACATCAAATGGTGCCCTCATTTGTTTCCTGTTTCAAGCAGAGCTGCTTGATGGATGAGACCCTTTGTAAAGGTCAGAACAGGCTCTGTGTTCATTCATGTGCGAGACATAAAGGTTACAGGATGGGAGAGGTAGGTGATGCTAGAGGCCAAACCACCCAGTCATATTCTTCACAGCAATGTTGTCTCATTAGGTGCAGTCAGTCTTCCCTCGTTTAGCTGTGCTGAGAAATGTCACATTTACCACAGCACTGTGCTTCATCCAACAATCCGGCCTAACTTTAGAACTACCACTTCTGGTTTTATTTACATTGATTTTTTTTTTTTTTTTTTGTGGCAACTTTGGATGGAGACCAAAAATGAAAATATGCATAAATGTAAACATGAATACATACATTTCAAGGAGTGTTTGAAATCTGAATGCTTATTACAAGTGCCCACTTAATGATAAATATCTGGACATGTGACTGAGGCTAAATGCCTACAGTAGAAATGACGACTGAGAAAACTTTCACCCAGCATCAAGCTTTAAAGTGGACCAACACCCTGAGGTGATCGGCCCGGGAATCTATAAGATTCCTGGGCCGATCACCTCACACACCGCGGGACATCCGAGATCGGGATGTCCCGCGGGGTGTAAAACCCCTGAAAAACCTTACCTCTCCAGCCGCTGCTTCCGCCTCACTCGTGCTCCTCTAGACGTGTGCGCACCGGCCGTCTCTGA
This sequence comes from Gastrophryne carolinensis, assembly GCA_027917425.1. NCBI lineage: Eukaryota > Metazoa > Chordata > Amphibia > Anura > Microhylidae > Gastrophryne > Gastrophryne carolinensis. The sequence continues at coordinate 98,136,939 of CM051239.1, read as the reverse complement.
ATGGCCGGCGCGGGCGCGCACACGTCAAGAGTGACGCGCGGGAGGCGCCGACGGGCAAGCTGCTTGTCCGTCGCTGTCAATCAGCTTGTCCGTCGGCGCCGATTGGACGGCGCGGCCACGTGGGAGCGAGGAGAGGTGAGTTTTGGCGGCTTTCTGGGGGGTTTCACACAGCGGGGCACCCCCGATCGGGGTGGCCCGGGGAAGTGGACCAATACCCAGGATAGTCAAAATCCTGGGTGTTGGTCCACTTTAATGTAAAACTAGCTACTCAAGGAAGCCTGTACGGGAGCAATCCCCACAGGCTTTATCTCCACAGTTCAATCATTTTTGGTCCTCTAAAACATGTCCACCTTTAGGTTGCCTTTTTGGAACGGCTGCTGTAGCAACACGAGTATACCTGCCTACTTGTGCAGTTGAAGGAAAAGAGGTGCTTTCCTAGAATGGAAAGTATTTACACAGCTCCCAACAAAAGAAATAGATTTACCCATCACTCCTTGCAGTAGGCGGAGCCATGCAAAATATCTCTTTACATCTCGATGCCCTCCAAGGCACTCCATTGAGTGTAAAATGCCAAGGAATAGCTTAAAATTTACGCAACCAAACCCCTTACACTTGTGGACACGTGTTTCGGGCTTGTGACCTTCATAGGTACAAGGCTAGAAGTATTTGACTGAGATTTGGTGAGTACCAAAACACAGTCTCAATGTTGGACTAATGTTCTTTTCTAAACTGTATGGAGCTCAAAGCTCCTTAGTATTCCCAGGCGAGAGAAGCAAGCATTTAGGGAGAGATTCTGCCAGGCTCAATGAAGGTGCCCATACTTTGTGCCGATGAGGGCCAGAAACAAATATGCTGTACACAAATGCAACAATTAAGGCTGTGTAAAATATAAAAGCCAGATCAGAGCATTGACAATAATAGGGGATTCACTGTGGTAAAATTGTTTTTATGACTCCTCCCACTAGCTAAGAATGATGGGTCATTCTCATCCTGGTCATGTCCTATGTATCTGATCTATAAAATATTAAAGTCCCTGTCCGGGCATTAAACTAAAAAGTCTATATTCCCCTTTTTGTCCCCTAACACAGCTACTCCATTCCTTGCAATGAATCTGCCTTGACATGCCCCCTCTATTGCAATCGATGGAGTAGACATGTGGTGGTGTAAACAAGGCCCTGTGGATGTTGCCATGCAAGGCTACCGGTGCATGGAGACTGAATTGCTGGATCCCTGCCCTTGGTAAGTATGAAGATGCCAGCACTGAACAGAGGAGCTGTGTAGGCACATTGGACCTTCACAAAGCAGGGGACAAACGGTTGGTATAGGCTTATTTTTGTTTTTGCCTGGACGATCCCTGTAAAACACGAAGTCTAAAATCGAATATTGGTCCACATCCATAGGATGCCCCACAGTGGTCCACATGGTCCATCTAGCCCTTTTGTGTGTATGTTCTCTTTATCTTGGGATAGATGTATGTTTATTCCAGTCATGTTTAAATGCACTTATGTTGATTTTCTCACCACCTCTGCTGGGAGTTTGTTCCAAGAATTTACCACTCATTCAGTTTCACAGCTCCCAGTGTATTTTCAAAGCTTCCCCCTGAGGGGCATCCCAAGATGTGAATATTTTGTGAAGCTCAATATAATCCATTAACATGATGGTTGCTGGAGTTCTCCTTTGATGAAAGTGACATAAACATACAGCATACGTGCGTAGCATCTCTTTAGGAGCGATTCCCATGCAAGCGCCATACACAGAAATGATTATTAGTTTAATGTGCAGGAGATGCCAATGCAAAATTAAAAAGCAGATGGCAAAGAATGATTCCGTCTCTTCTTAATATGGGCTGAGCAGATTATACATAATTGTAAAAATGTCATCACACTTTGTAAACATGAAGGCAAAGTGAGTTTGCCGGGCTTCACATCTGTTTTGGGACATTGTTAAATGGTTAGAAAAATCAATGCTGATCTGAGCTGAGCAGATTAATCTGGGGGATCTAATTAGCGTAGCAGTTATGACTCCTGGTAGAAACATGACTCATGCGTCATAAAAGACCTGACAAGGATTTGGCAGGTGAAGTCGTCCCAGCCCTCCAGCCTTTCTGCTCTAAAAATGTTTTTCCCGCTTTTTCTTTATTTTTTGGGGGGGAGGGGGGGATTAAGTTGAATTGGAGGCTGTAAAGCTTCGCTGATGTTAATGCCGTGCTGAATTATTCATTTGTTGAGACGCTTTCTAACTTTACTAACTTCGATAATTACATTTCAATTTATTTGAAGATCTGCGTAGCATCAAAAATTATATTTGGACTTGCCAAGCGCTGTCTGGTTTCTGCTGTGTGGCACAGGGGCCGCTAAGCAAAGGTGGTCAGCAACCAGAGCTCCTGTATTCCTCTAATTACTGATTTCTTTTAAACCGGACCTTCAGCATGATTTAATGAAAAGGCCAAACCCTTAAAAAAACTATTCCCCAGCATCTAAAATTATTATTTTTTAAGTTTTTAGTCACTTATTATTCTTTCCCCAATTGTGCTGCAACTCTGTTCAGGACTAGGATATGGGCGCCGCCATCTTGAGCTGTCCTTTGCGCAGACAGAGCAGAGTACGGGTCAGGGAAAGTACAACAATCCCATAATGCATAGCGACACAGTCAGAAGACACTTCCTGTTTGCAGGCTGTCTAATGCTTCATTAGCCGCCATCTTGAATGTTTAAAGGCCCATAACAAGCAGTAGATACAGGTAGGATGATTTTTAATATGAGCAAGCTGTATGTACATGGTGTGGGAAACGTATAAGATATGCTATTAGAGGTGCTTTCCTAGAACAGAGTATTTAACATAGTAACATAGTATGTAAGGCTGAATAAAGACTTTAGTCCATCCAGTTCAGCCTGTTTAACTCCTTCCAGTGGTCTAGTAGCCATAGCCGGAAATGTTATTACATGCCAGGAAGGCATCAAGGCCACTTTTGAACATTTTTAATGTATCCCTCATTACTACCTCCTCTGGCAGCGAGTTCCATAGTCTCACTGCTCTTACAGAGAAGAATCCCCTCCTATGTCGGTGGAGAAAGCACCTTTCCTCTAACCTTAGTGGATGCCCCCGGGTTATGGTTACACTCCGGGGTATAAATAGATTGTGGGACAGATCCTTGTATTGACCCCGAATATATTTATACATAGTTATTAGATCACCCCTCAATTTACCCATCATTCCTTGCAGGAGGCAGAGCCATGGCCCGGGTGGGCGGGCAGACTGCAGCTGGGGGGGGGGGGGGCTTCTTGCACCAGTTGTGGGAGAGAGAAAAAAGAGGGCCGCTGCTAATCTGACCCCTGGCACCACGTGTAATCCATCCACTCTTTAATTGAATCCTGGTGGCCCTTAATGAGCATGAATGGAGGCGAGGAGGGAGAGGGGCAGGCTACACACGGGGAGGGGGCGGGCATTGAATGGTGGTTGTTTGCTTGTCATGCAAACACAGCACTTGATTGCATGATTGCATAAGGTGTAGGAGGGGCGGTCGGAGAATGTTCTCATGTTTCCACTTCTATCTCTGCCCCAGACAGCTGCAACTATGTGGCAAGGCATCAACTATAGTTATAGTGCCTCCACCTTTTAGTTGAAAATTCCCTTTAAAGTGGACCAAAACCCTTGGTCCTTGCCCCCCCCCCCCCCCGGAACCCCAATCAGGGATGCCCCGCTGTGTGAAACACTCCAGGTCGCTTGATCTTGCTCACCCTTCCTTGGTCCTACAGCAAATGTGCAGCCTCTCATTCTCTCGATCTGAGCCCACTGGTAGCCGCATCCCCCGTGCCCTTTAACAGGGGCCGTCCCTCCGCCGGCCATTCACAAATGCCTGGCGCACACACGCACCCTGCTAAAGGGATAGCGGGATGCGGTTGCTATTCGCACACCTGCCACTGGACCGGGAAAGAAGGCGAGTTTCCGGACGACCTCAGGCGTTTTTCACAGAGGGGCATCCTGAATCTGGATACCCCAAGGTGGGTTTTGGTCCACTTAAATATAGGGAGGCTAAGGAGACCAAAAAACCTCCTACTCAAAGGTAAAACAAAGAGGTGCTTTCCTAGAATGGAAAGTATTTACACAGTGCCCAACACGAGGAATAATAGATATTCTTAGTATACAGTACGTCCTGCTCCAAATCTAATACTTACAGTTGGGATATACTCCGCCAGATGGCGCTGGACTGCAGAGACATTGAAAATAGGCTCCTCCCGGCCCCTCAAATACTTGGGGACCACAAATCCCCAGAATTTCTCTGCAGTCTGGCTGCGAAGGACGAGAAATTGGCTCTCTACTCGCAGGTGAGCAGGGTTATTAACCTGCGGCCCTGTAGGACTATTCCCACCCATTCCACTAGTATTATGCCTCCCAGCCTTGGCTGCGCTGGTCGGGTGATGGTAGGCAGCACCGCTGTTTGGTGCTTAGGAGCACTGCTCCACCGCAACCCCCCACCAAAGGGTAGGCGGTTCAGGCTTATGGTGAGCCTATTTGGGATGCCCCTTCCGCACTATTGCCCCTGCCTATCGGTGGGCCCTATTTAAGTGGCCGCCGTCCTCCCTCATCCTCCTTGAAGTCTTCGGGGGAAAAGGGGGGGGGGGGTGTATGAGCATAGATATGTATGTTATGCATTCTGTGTTTTACACTCCCTTTTCACATGCCTTTTATTCGTGTGTCAGCCGCCGCGCTGACTGCTTTTTTAAATTTGCCGCCGCCGCGCGCTGACATCGTTCAGCGCTTGGCGGCGGCATTACCTCAGGCGCTGGTGCGCCATCATTGGCTGCTTGCCGCTCTGGCTTCGCGCTCTTCGGGGGGGGCGTCTTTGGCGCGTTCCGCGTCATTGCTGTTACTGGCCCGCCCCTCGAGGTATACCGACGCCATCTTTCCTACTTGGTTGGCCTATGCGCGACGGACACCTACCTTGGTCCGTAAGTGCCCTCGCGGCCGGCTTATCTCCTTCACTTTTGTTACGATGTACTTAAGGTCTTGTCTGATTATGTCTTTCAGGCGGGACGAACCCTTCTTGGCTTCTCCCGGCCCTGTTTTAGTATATTGCTTGTAGGCCTTGTAAAAATTATATTCCCACTTCCCTAGCGGGTTATTGGGGCATCCAGGGTTGCTAGATAGCGTTATTCCCTATCGGGGTATAGCGCTGCTATAATCGCCATATGGAGGCATCCCAGGATAATGTGACCGGGGTCCCTTCGGGACAAGACCGGCTGTGTGTAGCGTGTGGGCAGCCTCATGCTGTCAAAGCGCGGGTCTGTGTAATCTGTGCTGAGCAGGTGCTTGCATTGCAATCTGGCCTTCCAGTGGCTGAGTCTGCGATTCGTTTCACTTCACCTACCCCATCCCCCCCCCAAGCTTAAACCGGACCTTCAGCGTGATTTAATGAAAAGCCCAAACTCTTAAAAAACGGTTCCCCAGCATCTAAAATTAATATATTTTGCACCTTCTGCCACGCACTCTGCCTTGAGAAAGAGACCCACGTCTCGAAACGCGTGGGCTAGCGCAACACGGGGGGGGGGACGCTCGCTGCCACTCTGCACTTTCTTGGAGGGATAAGTAATGGTTCCATTTTACTCTGCACTGGTTTTTGGTCATTGATTAAGTGTCACTATATCTTCTTACATATTTGTAGTTCTATTATTGATTGATGCACTTGTGGGTTCAAATATTCAGCACTTTACTAAGCATTAGCACTTTTTGGATAGATAGGTTGTCACACTGTATATAATCTTTGCTGGTTTTTAGGCAGCCATACTTATTCAGCGCCCCCTCCTGGCAGTATGTATTTTAACATGGTGTCTATGTTTTTTAAATAGTTTGTCTTGTTTGTAAAAGATGGATCTTTTTAATATCTGAGAATAATAAAATTATACATTAATTGTACCCTTTGGTGTTGTACAGTTATAAGACTCTGTTGATCACCTTCTGGGGGGATTGTGTTAGTGGGGTACCCCCCAATCTTTTAATGCTTAATATATTTTACGTTTTTAGACACTAACTTATTATTCTTTCCCCCACTGGGCTGCAACTCTGTTCAGGAATTTAAGATACGGGCGCCGCATCTTGACTCAGAAGCATCACACTTACTGAGGAGAGGAGAGTGGGATAAGGTACAGGGGGGCGGGTTATAGCTGTGCTTTGCTCAGACAGAGCAGAACTGGGGTCAGGTAACGGTCAGCAGTCCCAGAATGCAGAGCAGCACAGTCAGGAGGCACTTCCTGTTTGCAGGCTGCCTGATAAGATGGCGGCTTCCATCTTGGATATTTAAAGGCTCATAACATGCAGTAGATGCAGGTAGGATGATTCTGGGCATGCTGGAACGACCACCTGCCCACCGCCCCGCCCGTCTATGCGTTACGTGACGTCAGACGCGTCACTTCCTCAGGTCCTGAGGAAGTGACGCGTCTGACGTCACGTAACGCGTAGACGGGCGGGGCGGTGGGCAGGTGGTCGTTCCAGCATGTGAGTTTACTCTCTCTTCATCATGGGGATTTCTTTCTTTGGTCCCCCCTGGCTTTGTCTTCATTTTTCAGCCTCACAGTTACAGTTAGTTCTATGGGTCATTGGTAAGATTTATTTTCTTATTATTTATTAGATTGATCTGCACGATCGTTTAGTGTGTATGCACAATTATTTAGAGATAGTAATTTTGTATGAGTTAGCACATGGCACGAATGCACTTTAGTTCTTAGCCAGGGTTTATATATATGATATTGCAATTATCTCCTTATTAGAACCACTACTCCCATCGCCCCTACAAGTGTTTCCCTTCCTCATTGTACAGATTTTGTCTTTAGTGTTTTTTTAGCATTGTCCTGTGTATGTCATTTTTCTACCAATAAAGAGATATATATATTTTTAATAAATAGCGGTGGCGCCATGATTCTAAGGGTGCTTGAGTGAGGAGTGGGACCTGCCTCATTAGATTGTCTGGGAATTTATGTCACCCACATGTGCACACTGCGCTTTGTTTACTTTTTGATCCTTATTTGTTAGTTATTTCCAGTGCAGTCTCAAATCTTTTTTTAGTAATTACTTTATGGACGCTGCTATTGGATGTCCCAACTGTACGTATTAGATTCGGAGCAGGACGTACTGTATACTAAGAATAATACAATTCTGTGATTACTCACCTGTAGAATTGGTATTATGAGTATACAGTACGTCCTGCTCCAACCCACCCTTGGTTTGCATTTTCTTGGATCCCCTGTATGGTGATTATCATTGTTATAGTTGATAGTTTGGATTGTTTAATTCTCATTAACTGCTTTTCAATGCTGGGGATTTGTGGGAGTGGCCAGGATGAGCTTATTTTCGATGTCTCTGCAGTCCAGCGCCATCTGGCGGAGTATATCCCAACTGTAAGTATTAGATTTGGAGCAGGACGTACTGTATACTCATAATACCAATTCTACAGGTGAGTAATCACAGAATTGTATTTTACCCATCACTCATCAGTGGGCGGCGCCTTGCAAAAAATCTCTTTGAATCTCTGGGCCATCCAAGGCACTTGGAAAGCAGCCAAATGTGCAGTGCCAAGGATTAGCCTACAATTTACATTCCTGATTCCTTTTAAAACAGATTTTGTTTTTAAGTGGACCTCCGCTCACACGTTGGCATTAGCTTTTGCTTTAACCCTTTAAGTGCCAGCCTACCTGGAGATTTTGTCACTCTCTGTTTCCAGACTATTTTGCGCTCCACATGTTCAACTGTGATTTTTGAAGGGATTTCCATGGATTTACCAGGAAAATTATATATAGTATTTGAGTCTGGGCTTTAACTTGAAATGTCTTGTTTGTCATTTTTTAGGTGTATTCTCAATATTTTGGAGTGAAAACAAAATCTATTTTTTTTCCAATTTGTAGTATTTTTTGTAATAAAAAAAGTAAGTTTGTCAATAAAATCTTACTGTGTGTGAAATCCTAATTTCTCCCGGTTACAGCGGTACCACATATGTATTGGTAGACACCCTTTGCTGCCCAGGAAACTTCCCTAAAATGAAACGGCGCTTTAGGAGAATTTCAGATAAAATGCAACTATGCTATGCCCTATGCGCACCTTGCAGTTTTTCAAGAAAATCAACCCTTTACATTTGAAATACCCCCCACAAACTACATACACACCTCAAGCTTTCTAGGTTTACCAGGCTTGTTAACATGTTTTCTGGAAGTAATCCCTCAATGAATTCTTTGGTTGCACAGAGTTTCAATAAAAAAGAATAAAAAAGCAGAATTTAACCAGTATTTTCTTAAAAAAACAAAAAATATACAAACAAGAAAAAGCAAGTTCTATCTGAAAAAGAAAGGTCCTCCGAACAGAACGATACCCAACATGCATAGCTACTGTCAAATGAAGAGTTACCAAACAACCCAAAGTAAAACATGTGCATAAGGGTAATTTTACTTGAAAATTTTGGCTCTGCAGACAAAGTGCGCACCTTGCACTTTTTCTACCAAAACAACCCTTTACATTTGGAATACCCACCACAAACCATATATTCCCTGAAAGAACACATTAAGCTTTCTAAGCGTACCCAGCTTGTTGTAGTGGGCTCATCGTTTTAGAAGTAATCCCTTGAAGAATTCTTAGGTTGCCCAGGGTTTCCCTCAAAAACATTATAAAAAAACAGAATAAAAAACACATTTTTTTATCCCCAGAGGGGATCGGATGGCACCAAATTAAATAGGAGACCCGGCTGGATCGATAGAGAGGTCAGGTGAGGTTTTTTTTTACATTTTCTTTTAACTAGCAGGGGGGGAAAGTCAAGCACGTGACACCTACGGGTGCACTTAACGCCTGGACAAGCGGCTTGGCACTTAAAGGGCTAAAGCAGACCAAAACCCAACAGGACCACCCTGGATGTCAGACACTGCCTTGGTGAACTTCCTCAGTACTGGATGCTATGGGACCTGTTCTCCATCTTGATTGTATTTGCAAAACTTGGAAAAGAAAATGGAGTATTTCTTCACTATATAGCAAACCATCTGCAGGACTAGTATATATATATATACTATATATACTGTTCTTCACAGACTTCTGCTCTCTGTACCAGCTCAAGTAACACAAGTTCCATAAGTCATACTGCACTATTGTGACCAACATTATAAATATATAACTCACATATTTAGCTATATGCATAAGAATCATTAGTCTTTTGAAGCTCTGTATAACTTTGCGTTGCGTTGTGTTTGCAGCGATGTGCATACTGTAAGCACCTTGGAGCTACAATCAAATGCTGTGAAGAGACCTGTTTGCAGAGCTACCATTACCCCTGCGCTGCTGGATCTGGCGCCTTTCAGGATCATACCTGCTTTTCTCTTCTCTGCCCAGAGCACATGGATCAGGCTCTTGATCGTTGTAAGTTTTTTTTTTTTTTCCCTCTCTGAATATAGAAACATTGATGTTGTTGCTCTTTGACCCCAATTACTTAAACCAGAACAGCCATTTTTAATAAAATTGGTGGTTTTCCCTGCACAGGGGGCATCCCAATTGTTGGTGCCCCCCCCCCCCCCCCCGCACACACACACACACACACACACACACACACGCATGTGGTAAGGCCCGTTAAATAATCTTCAAATCGCACCCCAGGTGTAATCGAGACCAGGTGATCGCGTTGACCAATTGTGGGACTCTATTTCGCCTAGGGAGTAATTTGAAAGGTAGGATCATTGTTTTTTTTTTGGGGGGGGGGGGGGGGCTTACAGCCCAAGGTAGCGCTGGCAATCAGGATTCACAGGGAACACCTGTTCCAGTTTAAAGTGGACCAAAACCCATGCTGATCAGCCAGGGAATCTATACGTTTCCCGGGGCGATCAATTCCCTCCCCCGGGGCATCCCCCCAGGATGCCCCATTCACTTACCTTGCTTCCTGGTTAGCAGGCCTCCCCGCTTTCCCTCTAACTGGTGGTGCATGCCTGCACCAGGCATTTCTGAATGGCTGGAGTGGGCACGTGCCCTGTTAGAGGGGAGCGGGGGATGCGGCCGCCAGCGCATTTGGAGCCGCTGGCCTTAGATGCTGGCTTAGAGCGCACTAATTGGACGAGTGGCTGTGCATGGGCTGTAGGACTGGGAAGAGGTGAGTTGCGCTCTGTGATCTGGGGGGTTTCACATAGTGGGGCATCCTGGATCAGGGGGCCCCGGGGGCAAGGACCAAAACCCAGGAAAGTCAAAATCCTGGGTTTTGGCCCACTTTGAAGGGCCAGTCCAAGCAGATTGCCTGTTTATGTCTCGGGGGAAGGGTTTGGCACGGGGTTGTTACAATCCAGTGCTGATCATTGGGCAATTTCAGCACTGGCCTACGCCATCTTTGCTTCAGCTGCTGGGGATGCCACGCTCCCGCCCATCCGTTCACTTGAATTAGCTTGAATTTTCCACAACAGTTAGGATTCCCATTATCTCCACAAACTCCATTGTGTTCTTCCACCACACCACCTTATTATCACATATCTCATATTTAACAATCCCCGCATGCTGCAAATACACCTGCTGATTGTCTTACCCCCCAGCAGTCTCACCTCTCAGCCATGTTTCAGAAACTCAGCCCAACTATACTCCCACCAACGATAAGCATGCATTTGGAGATACATACTTGCACCGTGTCCTACCATACGTGTGTTATATAAATCTCTCTGGAATTAAGATGTAATTGTTCATTTTATGGGTTGTTTTTCCTCTAGTTAAAACTGAGGCTAATTGTGCACTGTGTGATGGCTCTGGAGACCTGCAGGACCAGCTTTTTTGCACAACTTGTGGTCAGCATTACCATGGGATGTGCCTGGACATCGTGGTAACACCTTTGAAACGGGCTGGCTGGCAGTGTCCGGACTGCAAAGTTTGTCAGAATTGCAAGTAAGTCAAAGTTTTATGTTTAGGTTTCCTGATTTTGGGGTCTTTCATATCAAATGGCATATGTCTCTTACAGTAACTGATAATACAGTCATGGTCGCTCTGAATTTTTTCCAGATAATGAGGTATTTCTCACAGAAAAGGGTTGCAGTAACACGTTTTGCTATACACACGTTTATTCCCTCTGTGTGTATTGGAGCTAAACCAAAAAAGGGAGGGAAAAAAAGCAAATTGGACATAGTGTCACACCAAACTCCAAAAATGGGCTGGACAAAATTATCGGCACCCTTAACTTAATATTTGGTTGCACACCTTTGTAACAAATAACTGAAATCAGTTGCTTGCTGTAACCATCAATAAGCTTACACCTCTCCAGGTCTCTCTTATTGGAAATGCACCTTTTCCAAACAGCAATTTTAAGATGTCTCCACATGTGTTCAATAGATTTAGATCTGGACTCATTGCTGCCCATTTCAGAACTTAAGTATTTTAGGTCTAGGTTTAGTTATTTACTTGCCTCCTGTCCTCATGCTAACACTTATATTGACTCTATTTGCTTGTTACTCTTTCATTTGGAGACACCAACTTACATTAAGGGTTATCCCCACCTATCTGGAGATTGTCTTTAAGGGCAGGGGTTCTTTATGCCATATAGGACTCAATTGCTGAATAGTTCAGTGGATTTCCTGTTGGCTGAGGGATCGGTATCAGAGAGTTGTTGTTAATGGCGTGCAATCTGAACAAGGGCGAGTTACAAGTGGTGTGCCGCAAGGCTCTGTCCTGGGCCCCATTCTTTTTAATATATTTGTAAGTGAAATAGGAGAAGGCTTGGTAGGAAAAGTTTGCCTGTTGATGATGATACAAAGTAATAGGGTGGATATTCCTGGAGGTGTCTGCAACATGGAAAATGATTTAGCTTTACTGGATAGATGGTCAAAACTGTGGAAACTGGAGTTTAACGTCTCTAAATGTAAAATCATGCACTTGGGTAGAAAGAATACCGTATGGGCAGTACTGTGTTAGCCAGGCCCTCGGAGGAGAGAGATTTAGGGGTACTGATTACTGATAGCTGCAAGATGAGTGGACAGTGTAGCCAGGCAGTGGGAAAAGCAAGCAGGACGCTCGGCTGCATAGCGCGAGGCATCACCAGTAGGAAGAGGGAGGTTGTGATGCCGCTGTATAGAGCCCTGGTGAGGCCACAGTTAGAATACTGTGTGCAGTTCTGTGGACCTTACCTGCAAAAAGACATCATTCAAATAGAACGTGTGCAAAGGCGGGCAACAAAAATGGTGGAAAGACTTAAACTTAAAACTTATCAGGAGAGACTTAAAGAACTTAATTTGTACAGTCTGGAGGAAAGAAGGGAGAGAGGGGACATGATTGAGACCTTTAAATATGTGAAAGGATTGAATAAGGTTCAGGAGGGAAGTGTTTTTAAGAAGAAACTTAATGATAGAACAAGGGGGCACAACCTGAAGCTAGTCGGGGGGCCGATCAGGAGCAATGTTAGAAAATATTATTTTACAGAAAGAGTAGTAGATGCTTGGAACAAACTTCCAGCAGAGGTAGTTGAAACATCAACAGTCACTGAATGTAAACATGCCTGGGATAAGCACACATCTATCCTAAGATAAAGAGTACATACAGTATACACATAAGGGCAGACTAGATGGACCGTATAGTCTCCTTCTGCCGCCAATCTTCTATGTTTCTAAGTACCCCCTAGCGACAAGCCATTACAAAGCAAGTACCCCTAAGGAGGAGATCAATAACTTATGTAGCCAAAATAATTATGGGCCTTGTAGAACTCTTTGAAGCAAGAAAGAATATGGTTTTACTGTTAAAATATACCAGACCTGTCATACCCTCCTTGTTGGTGCACCCTCAACATTGCTAAGTACCCCCTGAGGTACGCGTACCACAGGTTGAGCAATAACAACAGCAAATTCCTATTTTACAGAAGCTAGTCTACTAAACTGTTAAATTCAAGCCCTAGTTGAACAAAGAAATTTACATTCCCTAAAGCACTGTATTTGTCCCACATTAATATTATTTTATCATTGTAGGCACTCTGGAGATGACAATAAGATGCTTGTGTGTGATATCTGTGATAAAGGATACCATACATTTTGTCTGCAGCCGGTTATGGACTCAGTACCCACAAATGGTTGGAAGTGTAAGGTGAGTTTCTGCTGATGTTCTTTAGCCATTCATTATTATTAACACCTTATCTTGATTTCGCCAGTTTTATTTCTTACAGTCCTTAGAGCCAACTATACTTAAATATAAACTTCATCGCACATGATCATTTTGTTACAGACCCTTACAGGAGTCTCAATAGTTTCCCAAGCAAAATAACACCTGAACAACCATTACAAACCAACCATTACAAAACAATGATATCCACAACACCTTAAAATCACACAATCCGTCACTCCCTGTCCAGCCTTAATGTGCCCCCCTGCTTTCAGTCACAAGGTAGATTCTTCCCCTGTTTATTGGCTACAAGTGGGTATCTCATGTGATCACTAACCACTGATTTGCTATTATTGGTGGCTGCTCAGTCCAGGATTGCTGTCAGCTTTTGGACCAGATAAGCCCGCATGGCTACTTGGAATCAGGCCTGTGGGTTGGTAGGTAGGTAATATTTCTTTTTAATGCGTTAGCATAGACTGTCTGTTTAAAGTGGACCAACACCCTTGATCGGCCCGGGAATCTATAAGATTCCCAGGCCGATCAGATCCCTCCCTGCGGGGCATCCAAAATCGGGATGCCCCGCTGTGTGAACCCCCCCCCCCCCCCCCCCCCGGACGCCCCATTCACCTTACCTTACTCCCGGTCCAACGGCGCATGCGCGGGCGCTTCTCTCTAGCAGGGGGCGCGTGCCCGTGCCGGCCATTCGTGAATGGCCAGGGCGCTCTCTGTTAGAGCACATACCACAGCGGCTCCGAGCGCGCTGATTGGACGAGCGGCCGCACATGCGCCGTAGGAGCGGGGTCAGGTGAGTTTTTTCGGGCGTTGGGGGGGTTTCACGCAGCGGGGCACCCCCGATCGGGGTACCCTGCGGAAGTGGACCAAAACCCAGGATAGTGAAAATCCTGGGTGTTGGTCCACTTTAAAAGCATAATGCTAAACACTAGGATTTATGGTAGACATAAGAAAAATGTCAGCTGCCGTTTCAGATGAACCCCTGAATGCTTTAGCCATATTGGATACATTTCACTGATACCATGTTTGTGAAGCTGGACAAATCCAAATCCTGTTCACTTTTTCTATTGTAGAACTGCAGAATATGTGCAGATTGTGGTACCCAGACCAGCTGTCAGTGGCACCTGAACTGTTCAATATGTGACAGTTGTTTTCTTCAGCAAATCAGTGTACCTTGCCCACTTTGTGACAAGTCTCTTCGTGGAGATTCACAGAAAGACTTACTGCATTGTCAGATGTGCAAAAGGTAAGACCTGCTTTATTTTTTGGTGCTGTAGCAGTCAAATGGCATTTAAGGCCCAGCACCCTTGCTATAACAGATTGTAATGCCTTAGATGGGCAGTAGTTCTTGTAAATCAGCTGTAAAGTATTTACTGCCACGTCCCTCAACGAGCCATCCAAGGGATCTAGTAAGGGAGCATGGCAGAATATTAATAAAATGTAATGCAGAAATGTGGTGGTGAATAATGTGGGGGGGAGTTAGTTGTGTATGCTTACTGATTTCCGCCAACACCAGAGAAACTTAACCATCCAGAACATTTTCATATGAACTACACTGAACTTCACATGATCAGGCAAAAATAACTTATAGGGTCTGCGCTTCCAGACCCATAGGGGTGCACACGCTCCCTATGTTGCTTATTGGTAAAATAGTGAAGACAAAGACTGTGTGTGCTGCTGAGGAAATCTAAGCATTCTGGCCATTTTCAGTTGTCGCACTCTTGTGTATTGCGACCCCCAAATTGACATTTCCTTTAAGCAACCGAACAACTAGTTATTTTTGACCAGAGTTCTGTTTTAATCCAGCTCTGGGGTGTCTGATCTCAGATAGGCTCTCCATGCTTCAGCTATAAGGTGGTCAATCTAAGGGGCAGATTACATCTGAAAATGATTCCTTGTATGATGCTACCCCGCTGTGTGAATCCCCCCAATCCACTGTTTCACTCACCTTCTCCTGGAGCCCTCGCCATGTCTGTGTGCCTTGGCTGGATCACCACTCACCTCTAGCTGTACCCGCACCCGGTCTTCCTGAATGGGAGGCACAGGCTACGGCTGTTAGATGGGTAGGTGATGCGGCTGGCAGTGCCGCTTGGCTGCTTAACCGAGAACCGAGTGATAGCGAGCGTGCTGATTGGCTAAACTTAGCCAGTCAGCGTACGCGCTCTCGCCCGCTGCGCTGTGCGAGTGGAAGTAAGGTAAGTGAAACGGGGAGACCTGATGTGGGAGGGGGGGGACACACAGCGGGACATCCTTATTCGGGATGCTGCTTACATAGGAACAACACACAGGAAAGTGTTGTAAAAGTCCACTTTCACTTGGACATTTCTACAGGCCTTAAATCCAGGCAGTGCCGAGGGCAGGAGCTGGACTGCTTACCTTACCACTCATTGGTCTCCCTGCCACCTGAACCGCAGGACTCCTTTCTGGATGCCCCCGCCCCAGCTTGTTCTTATTCGCTGTCTGTGAGGCCAACATCCGATAAAGAAAAAAACGGGTGTTGGTCCGATTTAACGTATCTCTGCTTTAAGTCAAAATATTTTATTTATAACAAGACTACCAATGAAATGTTGTATTCTATGATAAACTTTTACATATTTATTTTAATTAATATATTAATTCTGTTTTCCAGGTGGTTACATCTAGAATGTGAAAAATGTCCTTATTATTTAGAAGATCACATTAAAGATGATTACATCTGTCCGATGTGTAAGCAACTAGAGGTAGACACAGGGGAGGAATGTGATGAGATGGAGGTTACAGAATCAGAAGGCGGTGAGTATTCTATAGAATCTCTTCATGTCAGGGTTAGGGATTTGCGTGCATAAAACAAAGTTCTGATAAATTCTGGAGAACTTTACTAAGTGCACCAAGGCTTTCAGGTCTGTTATTGCGCCTAAAGGAGGAGATGGCAGTCTAATGTCTCTCAAGCACATGCATGATTTTGGGAAGAAATTGGAGCAACTGGTAGAAACCTGTACAGACCTGGAGAGTACTTGCAAAACCATTGAAAGTACCAGCAGATCCCTCTAGTGCAAGGGATTTCCAACCAGTGGTACTAGTACATCTGGTGGCACTCGAGATCCTGTCAGGTGGTACTCGACAAAGGTGTTGTCCTATACCCCAACCCAATTTGATGTCTATACCAGGGCTTCCCAACTAGAGATACTGTCAGGTGGTACTCAATAAGGCTGCCGACTCGTCCTGTACCCCATCCCAATCTGCTGCCATCTATACATTCCCCAAACCTGATTTGCTCTATCCAAGTACAGAACTACTCTGAAAGGTGATTGTTTTGTATGTTTTAACAGATAGACAGTCCACATGTACCACCCATGTGGTAGTTGATATAACTAAAAAGTGGTACTCGAACAAAAGTTTGGGGCCCCCCTGCTATAGTGCACAATGCAGTGTAACCTACAGGAGATAAGGACCATATGGCTATAAAAATAATGGCAATTGCTGTCCTTAAACAGACTATTGGTCTTGTGTTTGAACGAAGAACCCAGCGTAAAACTTTCGCAGATGGGTACATGCAGGTCGCAAACCAAGGAAAGAAAATAAAAGACCGTATTACAAGCCTACACACCCTCCCCCCCCCCCCCCGTTCTGTTAGCGTAAGAATGCCTAGATCTGGTGCATAAAAAATAGACCTAGCACCACTTTGGAATTCAGCTTTAAAATCTCCTCTCTCTAACCAGCTGGGGGCCAATTGAGGTGCCCCACTGCAAGCCGGTTTGTTGTCCCATTTGACCGGGCAGGGCACACCATTCCATTTTTACAAGGAAGGCCTTGCTTGCCTGTCCCCTGAGCCAACCTGTGGGTGATCATAGGTTAACCATTCTATTATCTACCTAAAGCATTGCATGATGGGTAAAGGCATCTACTCCCAGACAAATTACAATAGCTGTTATTCCAGCATAGGCTATATTTTTCTTCTCTTTAGTAAAAACAAAAACAATAAACCTGGTTGTAATTGTTTTAATGCAGGGGTGTAGCACATCTTATTGAATTTACACTGATTTTTATTATTGGACCATTTTTTCGAATGAAGCACTTTAAAGTATTTCCCACATTTCTTTTGTTAATAAATTTGTCCTTGTTTTCTTTTGTTAAATGAAATCTCGGTGCTTTTGAATCTCCTCCTTTCTGTTGCTTATCTTCGCTAATTACATCTAGCAGAGGTTTCCAATCATCCCCTGCACGCAGTAATGCGTTTGCCATTTTATCAGACTAACGTTTTATTAATTCAGTTTGCACAGATGAGATTGAAGTGGATACAGGCGGAAAAATGAAATTCCAAGATATAGCACTTAATCACAGCGATCTTGTACCAGAAGCAATGGCTGTGTGTCTTGATAAAGGTAAGTTTTTCTCTTTAATAATAGAATAAATATAACATTTTGAGGGCATCGCCTTTTTTTTTTAGATCCACACCAAGCTAGCTTTGTTAAGGTAGAATTCTCTAACGTTGTCATACCATAATTTCTTTTTATATATATATATATATATATGACTTTCTTATTATAGAAACCCTTGAAAGAAACAAGTTAGACCTGGAACGCAAGTCACCCCAGCAAGATTATGCAGACAGCATGGAGGTGTCTATAGACACGGGGTGCACCCCACCCGTTACTGTTGCAGATAGTCCTGAAGTGGAGCAGAGGCTGTTGTCTCAGCAGTGTCTTCAAGAAGAAAAAAAGCAGACTCCAAGACAGGAATTGCAAACGCCAACAGAGAGCAGATGCTCTCCAAAAACATTCCCACATGTCTCATCTGATTCTTGCAAATCGCCTTTTAAATTTGAGCCTGTGAACGATGAGCACTTTGAATTGGACAGGAGCCATGAAAACATTTCAACCGAGAAGGAAGATCCTCTAAGTTCCGAAAATGTGTATGTTCATGACATAGAAGCCACCCCAAATAGTGAGACGTCTACAGAAATTAGCTCACCTTTTGGGCTCAAAACATTAAAGTCTCCTACTGGAATAGACTCTCCTGCCACCTCTATTGATACTAGTAAAACCAGTGTATCATCCTCACCAGCAGTGTCCATTGACTTTCATTGTTCTAATGAGATCTTTCAAAGTCAACCTCCGGTGCATAGTTTTAGCACAACAAATGCCTTTACTACCACGTTTATATCGGTAACACCTAAAATCGGCATGGGTAAACCAGCTATTACCAAAAGGAAGTTTTCGCCTGGTCGCCCAAGGTCCAGACAGGTATGTTTTGATTTGTTATGTCTTTCCAAACCATATACAGTGATACCACAGTATTGTCCATTGCCACCCAGAACTTAAATTAAGATTAAATGATCCTACTTTTTCACTCTAACCCTGTGCTTTGTTTTTATAGAGGAGAAACTTTCTTGTTGAAATAGTCCACAATGCTTGATATTTTGCTTAGATGCAGTTAAGAGTTGTATGGGCAACAAGTATACTGTGTCTGTTGTGGGGAACTGCAGATAAACTAACAAAGATGAAAAAGCATGCTAATGAACAGATCATGGCCCACTACTTTGACTAGCATAGATCATAAAGATATAAATCTATTCTAAGTGTGCCATACACTCCACTTCGGTCTTCATGACATCTGGGTAATCTCCAGTAGAAGGCGAACTTCTGCAGAGATGAATATGCAAAAAAAGAAAGGGACCTCCCACCAATTCCCCAGTTCCTTCTCTGCAGTGAAGGCGACAAGACAGAAGATGAAGACTTCTTTACTTACAGGTAAGCCGGGCTCGCCCCGGCCGTCTATTGTCCCTATTACTGCCAGGACCCTTCTAAGTTGCCCCTATATTGAGCCTCCCAGCTTAGGCTGCGGGTCCTGGTGAAGGTAGGACCTCACTATGGGGTAGGCGGTTATCCAGGTTTCTTGGTGAACCTGCTGTGGGATGCCCCGTCCCTCTAGGCTTCTGGCCGGCTTCTGGCAGGGTTCCCCCCCTTCCGGGCCCCCTTATTCCCCTCCGGAGGGGGGGGGAGGGGGTTGCCTGGCCTGGCCGTTATTTCGTTTTTCCCAGCTTATGTCCCTGTGTGTGTTGGTGTGTTTTACTCAGTGTGTGTGAGTGTGATATACATGGAGTGCTTTGACTGGCATGACAGGGCTGTGGCAGCCTGGGGGAGCTTCTCCCCCTCAGGCTGCGTTCGGGAAGGGGTCCCCTTCTTTTGGCGCAATTTCTGTGCTCGTTTCTAGGGATCCGCGTTGCTGGGAGGGGGGGCGTGGCTTCGGCAAGCGCGCGTCCTGCGCTGGCCCGCCCTCCCCCTGCTTTCCCTCTTCATGCATGAGGCTTCATGGGGGCCATCTTCTATCAGGATCGGTGTGGTAAGGGCCCGATGGCCACTTCCTTAGCTTGTGTGGGGGGGCTCCTCTCTAGCGGGGGCCCCCACTGGTCACGAGCATGTGTGTGTGTGTGTGTGTGTTATATATATATATATTGTGACTGCAAGATCAAATGCTGTGGTCTTATATACTGTAAGGTTATTGCCATCTTTACTCAGCACTGCACTTATGTTGCCTGTTTTGTGTTTTACAGATTGCCCTGTATATGTGCATATTAAGGGGTCCCTCCTGGTCCTGGGTCCCTAGTGTAAAATTGTCCACCTAAAATCCTCCCACCGGGACTTTTAAGGGGCATCCCGGGTTGCTTATGCGTAAATTCCTGCGGTCTTGCGACTGACCACAAAAATTCACCATATGGAGGCTCCGCAGGATACTGGGCTCGGGATCCCTCTGGGACAATCCGGGCCGGGTGTGGGGTATCCCTTACGGGGGAGAATGTGCTGATCTGTATACCATGCGCACAAAAGGCCATAACGCTGCAGTCTGGTACCCAGCCTTCTGGGTCGGCTCCTCCCACTTCATCGCCTTCCCCTCCCCACCTTATCCGTACCCCAAGTGACATTGGTACCAGTGGGGAGTCGCTTTCTGATGTTTGGGCTAGGTTGGCCAGCATCGCGAAATTTATTGCTAGCACTGTGGGCAAGAAGGCCCAGGCTAAAAAGAGACATTTGTCGTCGGCCCAGCCCGTGTGGGATGTTGATGACGATTCCACTGATTTGTCAGATTATTCCCCGTTAGAGGAGGGGGAACTGTATCAGGAAACAGAGGCTGACTATGTTTAGTCTGGGATTGCCAATGTCGAGCAGTCGCTGGGGGATGCCGTAGATACGGCCACTGTTGTGTCACATTTTTTGGAGGTTTTGGATATTGAACCGCCTGAGGCGCCCCCTCTCAAGAAGGGGGAATTTTTGGGGGCCTGCAAGCCCCGTCTGGAATTCCCTACCCAGGTTCATTTTGATGCGCTGATCCTTAGAGAATGGGAGAGGCCCAGTCGGCTTCCTGGTGTGCCTCAGGGATGGGATAAGAAGTATCCTTTTCCGGTGGAGGCGGTTAAGCGCTTGTCTTCTCCTCCCGAGGTCGACGCGCCAGTTTTAGGCTTGACCAACTCTTCTGTGCTGAACACCCCTGACGCCACTTCCCTTAAGGATGGCGAGGATAAGCGCCTTGATCAGATGGCGTGTCACGCATTTGCCAACGTGGGCTCAGCCCTGCGGCCTGTTAGTGTATCTGCCCTGGTGTCGCTTGCTACTAGGTCTCTTATCAGGGACTGGCTGAATAATGCTCAGTTTGATCCAGCTGGCGCTGAGTTCGCTATCCTTAAAAAATGCGAACCTAAAAGCTGGACACCCACCAGGTGGTGTCAACCCTGGAGAGGTGCGGGTGGGTGATCAACCGCACCATGTCTTCTCTCTCCCCGTCTCGTGTGATTTCATTTCTGGGCATGAATCTGGATACCATTCGGGCCAGAGTGTTTCTGCCCCAGACCAAGGTGCAGGGGATTCAGGGCCTGATCCGCCTTCTTCTGGCCAGTCCTTGTCCCTCTATCCGACGGGGATGAAACTGGTGGGTTTGATGGTATCCTCCTTCGAGGCGGTGCCGTTTTCACAGTTTCACATGAGATCTCTTCAACTTCACCTATTGACATATTGGGACAGGTGCCCACAGTCATTGATCAACCTTTCAGGATGTCTCCCAGGGTTCGGCAGTCCTCGGTGGTGGCTGGACTCGAGCAATCTGGTGAAGGGCAGATCCTTTCTGGTCCCTTGTTGGTAGACTGTTACCACGGATGCCAGCCTGTCGGGCTGGGGAGGTTATTGGTAGAGTCATCAGTTCAGCGGGGTGTGGGGTCCCCAGGAGGCTCACCCCACCATCAATGACTTGGAGTTTAGAGCCATTCGACTCGTTCTGGCTCGGCTGACCCCACATTTACGGGGTCTTCCGGTTCAGGTTCGTTCGGACAACCGAACGGCAGTAGCTTACATAAATCACCAAGGAGGGACTCGCAGCAGGAGTGCCCTCAGGGAAGTCTCTCTGATCCTGCACTGGGCGGAGAGCAATGTTCCTTGCTTTTCGGCAGTCTACATTCCTGGAGTGGAGAACACGGGGGCGAATTCCCTGAGCAGGGGATCCGCTCGCCACGGAGAGTGGTCTCTCAACCCCGAGGTTTCTCTGGATCTTTGCCGCAAGTGGGGGACTCCGGAGGTGGATCTCTTTGCCTCGAGGCACAATCACAAACTTCCGGCCTTTGTGTCTCTTTCTCAGGATCCTCTGTCTCTGGCAGTGGATGCCTTGTCACTGGCTTGGAAGGAGTTGGGTTTTCTGTACCTGTTTCCACCCGTCTCCCTGCTGGGCAAGGTAGTTCGCAAACTGGTTCTAGAAGGGGCACCAGCGATTCTGGTGGCTCCAAGGTGGCCAAGAAGGGTTTGGTACGCAGACGTCGTAAGGATGGCCGTAGACCAGTACCGGCTTCCCTTGTTGCCGAACCTGCTATCTCAGGGTCATCTACTTTACCCCAATTTACAAACGCTGGCTTTCACGGCTTGGCTGCTGAAACCTTCATCTTGAAAGAGGAAGGTTTGTCTGAGGCTGTTGTTCAGACACTGATTAGGGCTAGAAAGCGGTCCTCTTCTGGCATTTACTATAGGACTTGGAGGTCCTATATTGATTGGTGTGAGGCTAGGGCCTTGCCTTGCAGGGTTTTTTTCCATACCCAGGATTTTGGAGTTTCTTCAGCATAATCTGGATTTTGGGTTCCAGCTTAGTCCTTTGAAAGGACAGGTTTCTGCTCTGTCGGTTTTCTTCCAGAGGTCTTTTGCTTTACACCCGCTGGTTAAGACCTTTTTCCAAGCGGTGGCGCATTGCTCTTTCGGTTCTCACTCAAAAGGTTGCTTTCTGGGTGGCTATTACTTCGGTTCGGCGGGTCTGACGATTCAGGCCCCTTACTTTGAGAGAAACCAGGATAAGGTGGTTTTTCGTTTTAAGCCGGATTTCCTTCCTAAGGTGGTGTCTGCTTTCCACCTCAATCAGGATATTGTTCTCCCTTCCTTGTGTCGTAAGCCTAACAATGACAAGGAGAGGGTTCTGCACAATTTGGATGTTGTTCGCTGTGTGAAGTACTATTTGGTGACTACGTCTTCCTTCCACAAGACGGACGCTTTTTTCGTGGTGCCCTGCGTGCCCAGGAAAGGGTTGGTGCCTGCTAAGTCTACGATTAGCAAATGGATTCATCAGGCCATCGTTGGGGCCTATTCTGCTAAGGGGAGGCCCCCCCCCTTTTAGGGTCACTGCGCACTCTACTCGTGCTGTTGGTGCATCCTGGGCTTTTCAGCACCAGGCTTCTGTTGAACAAGTTTGTAAGGCTGCTACTTGGTCTTCCGTTCATACTTTTTCCAAGTTTTACAAGGTTGATGTGCGGGCTTCAGCGGATGCTGTTTTTGGCCGCAAGGTTCTCCAAGCTGCAGTGGTTTGAGTTGGTACATTCTTTACTGTTTCTGGTTCCCACCCATGACGGACACTGCTATTGGATATCCCAGATGTCATGAAGACCGAACTGGAGTGTATGGCACACTTAGAATAATTCCGTTTTGTGAGTACTCGCCTTTAAAACGGGTATTATGAGTGTGCCATACACTCCACTTCGCCCCACCCCTTTTTTCAGGTATTCTGGGACTTTTATATGGTGAATCATTGGTTTTGATTGTTAAGGTTATATTTGGTTCTTCCTGGTCCCTTTACTGTTTTTATACACTGGGGAATTAGAGGGAGGTCCCAGGTATATATGGACCGGGAGGGGCTTTCTTTTTTTGCATATTCATCTCTGCAGAAGTTCGCCCTCTACTGGAGATTACCCAGATGTCATGAAGACCGAAGTGGAGTGTATGGCACACTCATAATACCCGTTTTAAAGGTGAGTACTCACAAAACGGTATTTTTAGCTGCTGAATGGGTGGAAAACCTCTGGGAGCATTTTGGTATATAGTGCAAAACACTAGACCACCTGATGTGAAACTATATTCTATGAACATGTTTCCAACTGCTACAACTTGGTCAGCCTCTGTTTTTTCAAACAATGCTTCAGCCTTTACCTAGTCATAGGAGCAACATGATTTGGTTCTAGCTGGCTGAGGTCTGTTTTACAAAGCAGAGCTGGCCAACTTTAGTCAGTGCATTAGGCCTAGCAGAAATATTAGGTGCATTGCAACATATTGTTGTCTGGCATCACTAAATAACAAAATAAGTAGTCTGAATTTTGGTTCAAGCACTTTGTCTGACAGGTTTCCTCTGCATATGTTTTCTCCAATCCACATCACCAAAATTGCATTTAGCCGGACTTGCTGTAGTACAGTTCACGTCTCTCGTAGCAAACTTTCTTTGAGTTTAGTTTATTGAGAGGAAGAAAAGTGTGAAATGTAACCATTTACTGTATAGCTTAGAGTGCACTTGTCAAACTGTTGCCTGTGGGCCAAATCTGCCCCGCAATGTCATCTGATTTGGCCTGTGAGCCCTGCTCACTGTTGCGTCATGTCCCCTGCTTCTTTTTGATTAGACTTTTGTGGTTTATGTTAAGGATTAGCATGACATGTGGTTGAAAATGGACCATTCCCTCCCATTCCCGCTAGATTTCGGATTTGTAGGAAAAAAATATACTTGGTCCTGGGCCACCTTATCCTATGCTAGGTGTATGTTGATGGTCCTGTCTGCACAAGAAATTGGGTTTGGCTATTCAACAGCTTTGAAGTCAAAGTCTCCTGGTGGGGACAAGGAGAGTTTCATTTTTTTTTTTGCTTCAACTGCCACATCTGGCTGAGCCAGTTGTGTAGAAATGTGTGTGTGTTTGTGGTCTTGGTAATCTTTAGGAGGCTACGGAGGACAATTTATTTAGACTGCCCACTTTTTAAACTGGAAGTTAAAAATAAGTTTGCTCCAATCTTCAAATTTGGTATTTGATGCCATTTCCTATGTGGGTGTATTGATTGTTGCACTCCTTTTGCTGTAATATCGCTTGGGGGGGGGGGGGGGGCATCCACCTCAGACGGCCTTCAGAAAAACTGCCATGATACTAGATCATAGGAGTCCGTATGTGTTTTTTGTTATGTATATATCTAGTTTGGCATTTGCTAGGATGCTCTTAGATTCTGGCTTTTGGAATCTAAGGTCATTGGTAAGAGTGAAGCCAGTGAATTAACCCTTTAAAGTGGACCAACACCCAGGATTTTGACTATCCTGGGTTTTGGTCCACTTTGGTGGGGCACCCCGATCGGGGGTGCCCCACTGTGTGAAACCCCCCAGAAACCCCAAAAAACTCACCTCTCCCCGCTCCCACGTGAACGCCGCCGCCACCTCCCGCGCGTCACTCTCGGCGCGCGCGCGCCGGCGGCAGCGGCGGCGGATCAGGTAAGATCTTTTTGGGGTTTCTGGGGGGTTTCACCCCGCGGGACATCCCGATCTCTGATGTCCCGCGGGGTGGGAGGTGATCGGCCCGGGAATCTTATAGATTTCCGGGCCGATCACCCCTGGGTGTTGGTCCACTTTAAGTGCCAGCCTACCTGGGGTTTTTGTCACACTGTTGCCAGACCATTTTGCACTATTTTGCACTCCCCATGTTCAAATGTGATTTTTGAAGGGATTTCCAGGGATTTCCCCGGAAAATGATATATTGTTTTTTTCAGCAGAGTCTGAGCTTTAACATGAAATGTCTTGTTTGTCATTTTTTAGGTGTATTCTCAATATTTTTTGGTGAAATATTTGCAAAAAAATAAAAAATCTATTTTTTACAATTTGTAGTGTTTTTTTTGTAATAAAAAATGTAAGTTTGTCAATAAAATCTTATTGCGTGTGAAACCCCAATTTCTCCCGGTTACAGCGGTACCACATATGTATTGGTAGACACCCTTTCCTGCCCAGGAGACTCCCCCAAACTGAAACAGAGCTTTAGGGGATTTTCAGAAAAAAATACAACTGTGATATGCGCTATGCGCACCTTGCAGTTTTTCCAGAAAAACAACCCTTTACATTTGAAATACCCCCCACAAACTATATATTCTCTGGAAGTACACACCTCAGGCTTTCTATTTGTACCAGGCTTGTTGATGTGGCCACAGTTTTCTAGAAGTAATCCCTCAATGTATTCTTTGGCTGCAAAGAGTTTCCCTAAAAAAAGGATAAAAAAGCAGAATCAAAGCCACATTTTCCAAAAAAAACTAGATACAAACAAGAAAAAACAAGTATAATCTGAAAAAGCAACATCCCCCGAACAGAACGATACCCAACATGCATAGCTACTGTCAAGGGAAGAGTTGCCAAACACCCCAAAGTAAAGCATGAGCACAACGGTAATTTTTCTTGAAAATTTCAGCTCTGCAGACAAAGTGCGCACCTTGCGATTTTTCAACCAAAACAACCCTTTACATTTGGAATATCCCCCATAAACCATATATTCCCTGAAAGTACACATGTTAAGCTTTCTAAGCGTACTCAGCTTGTTGTAGTGGGCTCATCTTTCTGGAATTGATCCCTCAAAGAATTCTTTGGTTGCGCAGGGTTTCCCTAAAAAATGTATAAAAAAGCTGAATAAAAAACACCTTTTCCTAAAATATAAATATGCAAACAAGAAAAAACAAGCTAAGTCTGAAAGCGCAAGGTCCCCCGAACAGAACAATACCCAACATGCAGAGGTACTATTAACCCTTTTAATTGCCAGCCTACTTGAGATTTTGTCACCCTCTGTTGACAGCTCATTTTTCCCCATTTTGCGCCATGTTTTGCGACATTATTGCTGGAATTTTCAGGAAAATTATATATATATATATTTTGCAGCAGAGTTTAGGCTTTAACATGAAACATCTTGTTTGTAAATTTTATTTATTATTAATTTAATTTATTATTAAGTAAAAAAAAAATAAATACAAATTTTTTTTAGAAAATTGCCTCCTTTTTTTTTAAATAAAAAATGTATTTTATTAGGGAAAACCATATTGCATGTGAAAGCCCCATTTCTACCGATTAGAACGGTACCACATATTTATCGGTAGCCCCCTGTTCCTGCCCAGGAGACCCCCCTAACTGAAACAAGTAATTTTTAACATTTACAAATAAAATACAACTACCATCCACACTACAAAGGGTTAAATCGAGAAAAAAAAATGACATAGGGTCCCCCTTACCCAAAGTAACCCGCCCGGGACCAGCTATGCAGGGCTTGGCGGAACAGAGCGCAGGGGCCAGCTTTTGTGGCCCCTGGCCCTGCAGCCTACAAGCCCGCATAGCCCGTGGCCACGGGCTCTTCTGCCCCCCCCTGGCCTTTGGGGAGGCAGGTAATGGGGGTGCCGGGGGTTAATGGCAAGTCACCGGCTAGCGCAGGTGACTTGCCATCCCCCCAGCCTTGAGAACTGGTATAGGGGTCTCATGGACCCCTTACCAGTTCACAAGGGGTTAAATGTAAAAAAGACACAGGCACAGAAAGAGAAAAAATATTTTATCATTATTTTTTTTTTTTTTAATACTTACCTCCCATCCATACTGGAGCACTCTGTCCTCGGCAATCACTGGCTTCTGCTCACTTGCTAGAAGCCTTTTATAGCTGCTGGATGACAGAACACAAAAGGGTTAATTAAAAAAAAAACCCTTAAAAATCCCCCCAAAAAATGACGTAGGGTCCCCCCTACCCAGCATTACTGACCCGGGCCAGCTATGGGGGCTTGTAGAACAGGGCGTGGGGTCCAGCGTTGGTGGCCCCTGGCCCTGCAGGCTACTAGCCCACATAGCCACTAAGTGGCCCGGACCCTTCTGCCCCCCCCCCTGGCCGTTGGGGAGGCAGGTAATGGGGGGCTGGGGGTTAATGGCAAGTCACCCGCTAGTCGCAGGTGACTTACCAGACCCAGAGCCTTGTGAACTGGTATAAGGGGTCTCATGGACCCTTACCAGTTCACAAAGGGTTAACTGGGAAAAAAAAAAAAAACACCACACAATAAAAGTTTTTTTTTACTGTACTTACCTCTGATTGTAAGCTCTTGTCCCGCGGCGCTCTGATGACAGATGCCGGTGATCGGCATCCAGAGAAGGGGGAGGCAGGAGATCAGAGGATCTCCTGTCACCTCCTTCACCGGCACCGATCACCGGCATCTGACAGCTGAGAACGCTGAAGCCGGAGATCGAGGCCGGGGGGGCGGGGCTTAGCGGCAAGATGGCGGCCGCCATCGAGGATGAAAGGGGAGAGAGCCTCTCGGGCTCTCTCCTGAAGATCGGTAAGTCCTGGGGGGGGGATCGGAGGCCCCCCAGGTGAAGAGGAGGGACAGCGGGAGCCAGCGCACACGCAGGTAAGTGAATGTCATTTTTATTTTTTTTTTATTTTTTTACAGTTAGCAGCTGCTGCTGCAGAAGCAGGGGGGGGGGGCGGCCTATTCCAGGGGCTCTCCTGGAGCCATCCGAGCCCCCACGGGGGATCGGATGGCACCAAATTAAAGAGGAGACCCGGCCGGATCCAACGAGGGTGAGTATTTTTTTTTTTTTTTTGCCCACTAGCAGGGGTAAATGCCAGGCACGTAAATTTTACGTGGCTGGCACTTAAGTGACGGAGAGGCAACCACGTAAATTTTACGTGGCTGGCATTTAAAGGGTTAAGCCACAAGCCGAATACACACACGCCACCTGAAACATTTATAGATGGATTTACTATGTTAATGTTGAAATGACTTCTCTGTCTGTTTTAAACGGTTATATTCCAAGTATGTGACACACCCCGCTTCCACTAGTCATGACATATAGGTTATGGTCCAGTAGAGGGCGAACTTTTGCAGAGATGAAAGCAAAAAAGAAGCCCCTCCTGGTCCATAAATACCTGGGACCTCCCACACATTCCCCAGTTCCTTCTCTGCAGGACGGCGAGCAAGTCAGAAGATGTAGACTGCTTGTGTCTTTCAGGAGAACTCCCTGTGACTTGCAAAAAAGGGGGTCCTCCTGGTCCTAGGGTCCCTAGAAGTAAAATCGGGCACCTAAAAATCCTCCCACTCGGGACTTAAAGAGGCATCCCGGGTTGCTTACCAGCGTAATTCCCTCGGGTCATTGCGACTACCTAAAAAATCACCATATGGAGGCTCCGCAGGATACCAGGGTCGGGCTCCCTTCGGGACAATCCCGGTTATGTGTGGGTTGTGGGGTATCCCTTTCCGGGCATAATGTGCTAATTTGCATACCATGTGCGCAACAGGCCATAACGCGGCAGTCGGGTTCCCAGGCGTCTGGGTCAGTGCCTCCCGTCTCATCTCCCACCCCGCATTATCCATACTCCAAGTGACACGGTCATTAGCGGGGAGTCGCACTCTGATGTTTGTGCTAGGCTGACCAACATCGAGAAATTTATTTCTAGCTCAGTGGGCAGAAAGGCCCCTGCTAAGAAAAGGCATTTGTCACCGGCTGCGCCAGTACTTGATTTTGATCATTATGACTCTTTTGATTGGTCTGATTATTCCCCGCTTGAGGAGGGGGAATTATTTGAGGAATCTGAGTCTGAGGTTATGCAATTTTTTGATGCTGATGCCGGACAGGCGCTGGGGGATGCGGTTGACACCCCCAAAGTCCTGGCCCATCTCTTGGAGGTTCTGGATATTTCCCCGCCAACGGAGGCCCCTCCGAAGAAGGGGGAATTCTTTGGGTTCTCTAAGCCCCGCTTGGAGTTTCCAAATCAGGATCATTTTGACTGCAGGATTCTGAAAGAATGGGAGAAGCCGAGTCGGCTTCACAATGTTCCTCAGGGATGGGATAGGAAGTATCCCTTCCCGGTGGATGCGGTGAAGCGCTGGTCTTCCCCTCCCGAGGTTGATGCGCCCGTCTTAGGATTGTCCAACACATCTGTTGTACATACTCCTGACGCCACTACCCTTAAGGATGGCGAGGACAAGCGTATTGATCAGATGTCATGCCTTTGCCAGTGTGGGTTCCGCCTTGCGGCTTGTGTGTGCATCTGCGCTCGTGGCGGTGGCTACCAGGTCTGAGATTAGGGACATGTTAAATTGGTCCCAGCTCAACCCAGACAGCATTGAATCCACAACCCTCAAGAGGTGTGAATTGTTCATGAATTTTGTTTTGTCGGCCATGGACGACACTATTACCATGTGTAGTAGAACTTCGGCTCTTCTTGTGGCCATGTGCCGTTCGGTCTGGCTACGCCAGTGGGCGGCTGACTTTGTGGCCAAGAAATCGCTTACAGCTGTGCCCTTCCTGGTTATGCGGCTGTTTGGAGACAAATTGGATTCTGTTGCGAAAGGTGGAAAGCTACCTCAGCGTAAGAGGCAGCGTCGCTCCTTTCGGGGGCAAGCTCCTTCAATTCTTCCTTTCACGGTGCCAGAGGGGGCAGAGGTCTTGCCTACTCTGGCTTCAGAGGTGATTCCTGGAACAGAGGCGGAGGACGTGCCCGAGCCCGTTGTCAAGCCAGCTCAGCAATGAGGGGGTGCCCTCACCCCTACGGGTGGGGGACGGCTGCGGCTCTTCTTCCAGGTCTGGGCCCAGGAGGTCACAGACAAGTGGATTTTGGAAGTGGTATCATCTGGGTACAAACTGGAGTTCGAGTACCGGCCTCCTCCCAGATTTCTAAGGTCTCGGGTGCCCTCGGATCCCCGGGCTGCGCAGGGACTCCTGTAGGCTGTGAAGAACCTCCTGGACATGGAGGTCATATGCCCAGTGCCTTCCCCAGAGAGAGGCCGGGGCTACTATTCCAACCTCTTCATGGTCCCCTAAAAGGATGGTTTCAGAAGACCCATTCTGGATTTGAAGTTTCTCAACAGGTTTATCAGAACCAAAAAGTTCCGTATGGAGACTCTGCGCTCAGCCATCGGTTCCCTTCCTCAAGGGGACTTCATGACGTCCATAGACATCAAGGATGCTTATCTCCATATACCGATCTTCCCAGCTCACCAGAGATTTCTCAGGTTTGTGGTGGGAGATCAGCATTTTCAGTTTGTGGCACTCT
Source organism: Gastrophryne carolinensis (assembly GCA_027917425.1). Lineage (NCBI taxonomy): Eukaryota > Metazoa > Chordata > Amphibia > Anura > Microhylidae > Gastrophryne > Gastrophryne carolinensis. The sequence goes on along the minus strand of CM051239.1, from coordinate 98,106,552 downwards.
CGTTCGGGCTGACCTCGGCACCGCGGGTGTTTACCAAGGTCCTAGCGGGCATTATGGCCCTGCTCAGAGCTCAGGGCATTCGCATTGTGCCGTATCTGGACGACCTACTCATCACAGCTTCTTCCCTCTGCCAGGCGGAGCTGGACACCAGGACGGTGGTGACGACGCTGGAGAGGTTCGGATGAGTGATCAACCACTCCAAGTCTTCTCTCTCCCCATCAAGGGAGATCTCTTTTCTGGGCATGAATCTGGATACCAGTCAGGCCAGAGTGTTCCTACCTCAGCCAAAGGTGCAGAGGGTTCAGGATCTGATACGTGTTTTCCTGACCAATCCTCGCCCTTCTATCCGGCTAGGGATGACATCCTTCAAGGCAGTCCCCTTTGCTCAATTCCACATGATGTCGCTACAAATCCATCTATTGCTGAAATGGGACAGATGTCCACAGTCCTTGGATTAGTCATTTCTGATGTCTCCCAGGGTTCGGCAGTCCCTTCAGTGGTGGCTGGAATCAAGCAATCTGATGAGGGGCAGATTGTTCCTGGCCCCTCGTTGGGAGACGGTTACCACGGATGCCAGCCTGTTAGGCTGGGGAGGTTTCTGGAAAGATCATCAGTTCCAGGGGTTGTGGGGTCCTTAGGAGGCTCACACCCCCATCAATGTCTTGGAGCTCAGAGCTATTCGCTTGGTTCTGTCGCATCTGACACTTCACCTGCAGGGGTTACCGGTTCAGGTTCGATCAGACAATCGTACTGCGGTAGCTTACATCAATCACCAAGGAGGGACTCGCAGCAGGAGTGCTCTCAGGGAAGTCTCTCTGATTCTGACATGGGCGGAGAGCAATGTTCCTTGCATCTCGGCAGTATACATTCCGGGAGTGGAGAACACGGAGGCGGACTCCCTGAGCAGGGGATTCTCTCGCCGAGGGGAATGGTCTCTCAACCACAGGGTGTATTCTAAGCATACAGCACGTCCTGCTCCATCTATATTACTTACACATGGGTAATCCTCCGCCTGAGGGCGCTGTTCACTGCAGACATGCAAAAACAGGCTCCTCCCGGCCCTACATACCGAGGGACCTCCCACAAATCCCCAGATTTCTCTGCAGTGCTTACTGCGAAGACATGAAGTATCACGCTCTCGCAGGCGAGCGGGGCTTTACAGCCCGAGGCCCTGTGGGACTATTTCCACCCGTCGTCCTTGTGAAGAATTATGCCTCCCAGCCTGGGCTGCGTTGGTCGGGTGAAGGTAGGCAGCACCGTGTGTGCTTACGGAGCTAAGCTCCACCGCAATCCCCCACCATAGGGTAGGCGGTCAAGGCTAATGGTGAGCCTTCAGAGGATGCCCCTCCCGCGTCAGTGCCCCACGCCCCGTATAGCGGTGAACCCCCATGTATTGGGTCACCTTCCTCCCTAGTTCCCCCCTTTATTGGGGGGAAAAAGAGGGGGGGGTTGTGTGTACGATGACCTAACCTTGCCCTGTTACACTAGTGTGCTTATAGCCCTTAACGGTTCTATTCATCCTGTCATATTTGTTCTGAGGTAAATCACTCGGTCTGGTTTTCAGACGTTGCTAACTACTGTTTCTGATTGGCTATTTCTTTCAGCTTCGCGCTCTCCGGGGGGGGGGGGGGGGTGTTGCGTTTTATGGTTTGGCGCGTTCCGCGTCGCCTTCAGCTCTGGCCCGCCCTTCGAGGTTCGCTTGGCGCCATTCCCTTCTCACGCGCGCGTGGTGAAGACTGTCCTCCCCTCGCTGCTCTGTAAGTGACCTCATGGGCGACCCTTTCTTCAGCTTTTGCTCCTTCTCGCTTGGCTCTGACATCCTTGTTCCCCTTGTGTCTTTCAGACCGTGTACTTCGGTGGCTTCTCCCGGCCCGGTCTAGCGCCCGGTCCTGTCTTTCAAATACTACTCCCACTTCCCCGCGGGTCATTGGGGCATCCAGGGTTGCTTTCTAGCGTCAATCCCTACTGGCTTATTTTACCTAATAATCACCATATGGAGGCATCTCAGGATATTGTGAACGGGGTTCCTTCGGGACAAGCCCGTCTGTGTGTAGCTTGTGGGGTCTTGCCTAGCAGCGGTGACAATGCATGGGTCTGCGTTCTTTGTGCACAGCAGGCGCTTGCAGGTCTTCCCGCCTCTTCTGAGGCTGGGCCTGCTCCTCGCATCACTTCACCTACTCCCCCAAGTCTGAGCCTAACCCCCAATACCAGCGGGGATTCTCATACTGATTTGGCCACTAGACTGGCTAGTGTTGAAAACTTGATAGCTGGCTCCTTAGCTCGTAAGGCCACTGCCAAGAGGCGGCATTTGAATCCTGAATCGACTATATTTCCTATAGAGTCTGATGATTTACTGCTTTCTTATGCACATCCCCCCTCAGACGAAGGGGAGCTGTTCTCTGACTCAGTCATACGACGACGAGTCCAGGGGACAGGAGGAGTCTGGTTCCGAACATTGGTCCTCGGATGACATTGATAGACTGTTGGCCCAGATCTTTGATGTATTGTCCCTCTCTTCCCCCTGCCGCGGCTCCCCGGCAAAGGGGTGATCTGTTTCACACCGCTAGGGTGCGGTTGGAATTTCCTGAACAAACCCATTTTAATAGCCTTGTGCAGAGAGAATGGGAACACCCCAGCAAACTTCATGGGGTTCCTAAAAGTGTGGATAAGAAATATCCATTCCCTGCTGACCTGGTCAGGTGCTGGACATCGCCACCCGAGGTCGATGCCCCAATTTTAAGTCTGTCCAACACCTCTGTTATGCACTCCCCCGACACTACTACGCTGCGGGATTCTGAGGACCGGCGTGTTGACCAACTGGCATGCCATGCCTTTGCATTTGGGGGAGCGTCGCTCTGCCCGGTTTGCGCCTTAGCCATTACGGTGGTGGCGCTCAGGACTGTGGTTAGGAATGCTCTAGAAGGTGCGGATGATTTGCCCTCTGATGCTGCCAATGCTTTGGCCACCTGCTATTGATGCTATGATGCTATTAAGCTGAGCACTAGATCTTCTGCTCTGGTGGTAGCCATACGCCGTGAGGTCTGGTTGCGCCAATGGGCCGCTGATAACGCTGCCAAGAAGGCCCTTACAGGGCTTCCATTTAAGGGACTGCGCCTGTTTGGAGAAAGGTTAGACATTTTTGCCAAGGGTGGCAAGTTGTCCCAGCGCAAGCGTCAGACTCGGCCCTTTCGTGGCCCAAGCTCCCATTCGACCCCCTACCGTGGGGCTAAGCAGGGCAGAGGAGTGTCCTTCGCTGGGTCTTGCGCAGATTCCTGGAACAAGAACAGAGGACGCCGTCCCGGTTCCTCCTGGGGGCCCAAGTCCAAAGCCCCTCCCAAGACCCCCAGGCATGAAGGGGCGCCCTCACCCGTCAGGGTGGGGGGACGTCTACAGCACTTCGAGCAGGTTTGGAGACTCCACGTCTCAGACCGGTGGATTCAGGAGGTAGGGTCCTCCGGTTACAAGATAGAATTTGCTGTACGGCCCCCTACCAGGTTTGTTGGGTCCCGGATCCCACAGGATCCTGCCTCAGCTCAGGTCTTGTTGCTGGCCGTGCAGGACCTTCTGGATCTAGGGGTCATTTGCAAGGTCCCCTTAAAAGACAGGGGCATGGGGTTCTATTCCAACCTTTTCACAGTGCCCAAGAAGGACGGGTCAGTCAGGCCCATTCTGGACTTAAAAATCCTCAACAAATTTGTCAGAAACAAACATTTTCGTATGGAAACCTTGCGCTCGGCCATCGCTTCGCTGCGCCCGGGGGACTTTATGACGTCTGTGGACATCAAGGATGCTTACCTTCACGTTCCGGTGTTTCCAGGACACCAAAGGTTTCTCAGATTTGCGCTGCTGGATAAGCATTACCAATTCGTGGCCTTGCCATTCTTCCTCACGTCGGCTCCCAGGGTATTCACCAAGGTGCTGGCAGGGGTGATGTCCCTGTTAAGGCTAAGGGGCATACGTGTGTTGCCCTACCTGGACGATATACTCATCACCTCTCGGTCTCTGTGGCAGGCAGAGCTGGACACTCGGTTGGTAGTGTCCACCCTGGAGTCCTTCGGCTGGGTGATCAATTACCCCAATTCCTCTCTGTCCCCCTCCTCGGTGGCCCCGTTCCTGGGGATGATTCTGGATACAGTTCAGTCAAGGATATTCCTTCCTCAGCAGAAGGTGGAAGCTCTGACAATGCAGGCGAGCTCCCTGCTTTCGAGCCCTCATCCCTCCATCCGGCAGGGAATGCAGTTGGTGGGCTTGATGGTGGCAAGCTTCGAGGTGGTGCCCTTTGCCCAGTTCCATCTGAGAACTCTGCAGCTTCACCTTCTGTCAGTTTGGAACAAGAACCCAGCGTCCTTGGACGAGACCTGGGTGCTCCCCCCCCTCGGTCAGACAATCCCTTGCGTGGTGGCTGGACCACAGAATTTTGACAAGGGGCAGATCCTTCCTGGCCCCCTCCTGAGAGACGGTCACAACGGACGCCAGTCTGTCGGGTTGGGGGGGGGGGGGTTCTGGAAGTCCCTGCGCTTCCAGGGGAGGTGGGGCCCTCAGGAGGCCCATCTACCCATCAATATCTTGGAACTCAGGGCGGTCAGATTGGTGCTGGAACAATTGACCCATCACCTGAGGGGTCTGGCGGTTCAGGTACGCTCAGACAACAGGACGGCGGTTGCCTACATCAACCATCAGGGAGGGACCCGGAGCAAGGGGGCTCTCCAGGAAGTATCTCGGATTCTAACATGGGCGGAGGCCAATGTCCAATGCATCTCGGCTGTCTACATTCCGGGGGCGGAGAACCTGCTGGCAGATGCTCTGAGCAGGGGGTCGTCCCGTCAGAGGGAGTGGTCCCTCTGCAACAGGGTATTTCAGTCCCTGTATCACCATTGGGGGGTGCCAGATGTGGATCTGTTTGTGTCCCGTCACAATCATACGTGCTGTATGCGTATAATACCAATTCTACAGGTGAGTATTTCACAGAATTGTATTTTTGGGCCCTGTGTGGGGGACTCCGGAGGTGGATCTCTTTGCCTCTCGGCACAATCACAAGCTCCCAACCTTTGTATCTCTGTCTCAGGAGCCTCTGGCCCTGGCAGTGGATGCCTTGTCTGGAGGGATCTGAGGTTTCTGTACCTGTTTCCCCCCTTCTCCATGGTAGGCAAGGTAGTGCGCAAGCTGGCTCTAGAGGGGGCACCAGCAATTCTGGTAAGGTGGCAAAGACAGGTTTGGTTCGCAGACGTCGTAAGATTGGCGGTAGAACAGTACAGGCTGCCCCTGTCTCCGGATCTGATCTCCCAGGGTCAACTACGTTACCCCAATTTACAAACGCTTGCTTTGACGGCGTGGCTGCTGAAACCTTCATCCTGAGGGAGGAAGGTTTGTCTGAGGCGGTTATTCAAACCTTGATTAGAGCTAGGAAGAGGTCTTCCTCTACCATTTACTATAGGACTTGGCGGTCCTAAATTGACTGGTGTGAGGCTAGGGCCTTACCTTGCAGGGTGTTTTCGATTCCTAGGATTTTGGAGTTTCTACAACACGGTCTGGATCTGGGGTTCCAGCTCAGTACTTTGAAGGGTCAGGTTTCTGCCCTGGCTGTCTTTTTTCAAAGGTCTTTTGCTTTGCATCATCTGGTCAAGACTTTTTTCCAAGGGGTCACTCATGTTCAGCCCCCTAAAAAGCCTTTGGTTCCCGTTTGGGACCTAAATTTGGTTCTTTGGGCCCTCCAGGGGCCTCCCTTTGAGCCGATGCAGGATGTGGATCTGTGCTCACTCAAAAGGTTGCTTTTTTGGTGGCTATTACCTCTGTTCGGCGTGTCTCTGAGTTGGCGGCTCTGTCTATTCCGGACCCTTACTTTGAGAGACACCAGGATAAGGTGGTTTTTCGCTTTAAACCAGATTTCCTTCCTAAGGTGGTTTCTGCCTTCCATCTCAATCAGGATGTAGTTATTCCTTCCTTGTGTCCTAAGCCTAGCAGTGACAAGGAGAGGGTTTTGCACTCTTTGGATGTGGTTCGTTGTGTTAAGTACTATTTGGTTGCTACTTCTCCTTTTCGTAAGACGGACGCCTTGTTCGTGGTGCCTTCTGGGCCCAGAAAGGGTTTGGCGCCCGCCAAGTCTAGTAAATGGATACGCCAGGCCATTGTTGGGGCCTATTCTGCTAAGGGGAGGGTTCCTCCTTTTAAGATCACTGCTCATTCTACTCGTGCTGTTGGGGCTTCCTGGGCTTTTCAGCACCAGGCTTCTGTTGAACAAGTTTGTAAGGCTGCTACTTCGTCTTCCGTTCATACTTTTTCAAGGTTTTATAAGGTTGATGTTAGGGCCTCAGCAGATGCTGTTTTTGGCCGCAAGCTGCAGTGGTTTAAATTGGTGCATTTTTTTGCTGTATTTGGATCCCCACCCATGACGGTCACTGCTATTGGATGTCCCATATGTCATGAATAGTGGAAGCGGGGGTGTGTGACATACTTGGAATAATACCATTTTGTGATTACTCGCCTTTAAAATGGGTATTATAAGTATGTCACACACCCCGCTTCATCCCGCCCTTTTGTATTCTGGATCCTTTATATGGTGAACCTTTTATGGTAAAGAATGTTTTATTTGCTCTTCCTGGTCCCCTTACTGCTGTCATATGCTGGGGAATGTGTGGGAAGTCCCAGATATTTATGGACTGGGAGGGGCTTCTTTTTTGCTTTCATCTCTGCAGAAGTTCGCCCTCTACTGGACCATAACCCACATGTCATGAATAGTGGAAGCGGGGCGTGTGACATACTTATAATACCCATTTTAAAGGTGAGTAATCACAAAATTGTATTTTTGCAATGATTGAAAGCATTCAGCCTTGTTTTGAGGGGTGGATTAGGTGGGGGGGGGGGGCTTTCCAGGTATACAGGCTTTCCAGGTATACAGGTCAAATTTTTATTAAAAGTGACTAGCAACTGCCCAGGCATTGGCAAAAATAAGGCAGCGATGCGCTCACTTGAAGCCTGTCCAATGTGACTATCCTCCATTTCCGGCAGTGTGCTGTAGATTCTGTAGCGGGGCTCCAAAGCTTGCCCCTCCATTACATTACATTACCTACCTGAGCATCTCCAAATGTGTACAAGCACTGATTAACTATTAACTCATTAATACTCTCCCTGCATGAGTGAGCCACAGTAGTCAGTGGAACAAGCTGTGCGACCACATTTGGTCCTGCAAAAATGAAGACAAATTGACAGGCAAACTTTGGAGACCTGCTACCTCAACTACAGCCTCATTCAGGAAATGAACAAAAGGCCCATTGGCCAGGCGTCAAGTGAGCATCTTGCTGCCTAATTATTGCCATTGCCTTGACTATCCCTTTAAATCTCTACTCTTTTCTATTAGAAGGGTAAATCTTTTACTCTCTTTTAACCTAACTTAATAATAAACATTTGAAGCTGCTACTGAGTGGGAGAGGTAGATTTGGGTAATGACAGTCCCCCTTGGGCATAATTACTTATTGCCTTTAATTCCCCATACAGTATGTCTACTCTCCCTCTAGCATTCCATATATTCTGTACGTAGTCTTTGGCCTAGCCAGTAACATGACCCATCCACCCAAGGGCTTTAATGTTGTGTATGAGAAGGCTGTGTGTGATCTCCCACCCTGTGGGGTCAGGCTGACAGTATGGTGCTGTATTACAGAATGCTATAAAAATATTCTGTCCCCTTTGTTTCTTTTACTTTGAGGGGATATCACCTTTATTTTAAAATGAAAATATTGGCAGCTTTGAGCATGTCATTGTTGTTCCTTTTAAAGCGGACCAAAACCCAAGCTTGTGAAATAAATTGGGCCAAAAGCCCCTGGCGATACTCCCTTCTTAGGGTGTGGACCTAGAAATGGTTATTTTTTCGCCTGCAGAATCATCCTGGAGCACCAATTTTTTTTTCGCTGTCTTTCTCTGAAAGATGGCAGACTATACTATGAGTCATTGCATAAGTGTGGCACTGACCTCATTGCCACGCACTACAATGACAATGAATGGTGGTGGTGGGGCTTTACAGCAAAAGAAAACAAGCAGCATTAGTGGGGAGCGGAGTAAACAGGAGTGGGGAATATTGCCACAAGGTACTCCTGATGGAGGGAGCAATTTAGGGAATGCTAGTTAAAATTGTGGGTTTTGGTCTGCTTTAACTGCCATATTAATACTATTTCCGGGCTTGCCTTGCTGTGAGCTTGGTATAGATTGGGTACACCAAAAGATCAGGTGCTAATGTCAATCTTTGGTCATATCCCTTTTGCTTGCTATTTATGCCGCCATGTGCCTCCAGATATCCATCGTGATTGGCTTGTTTTGCTCTGTGTGTGATCCGTCTCTGTATGAGTATTGCAAGGAAACGGCCTTTTCAGTGTCCAAACAATATCATTTTGCTGTGCTTTATTTTGTTTACTTTGTTGCCTACTTTTCCTTTGGTTTTGTTGAAAATATTGAGAAAAATGCAAACTGTTCTGTGTTGCCATGTGCCGCACGGCCACCACCAATCATATTCCAACCTCCACTAGACAATGACTTTGCTAATTCATTACATATTTGTGGTGGGCAGTATAGAACAGTTATATACAAGCCCCCCCCCCCCCCCCCCCTGTAAACTCTGTCCACTTCCTTCTGAAAGGGCTTGGCTTCCTATAATCTGCAAGAAGGTCACCACTTGACTTGAAGCTCTTATTCTAAAGTGATCTTCAAATCCATGTTTCCAGGCAATCAGCATTTAAAAAAATGGTTTTATTTTGCTTTAAAGGGGGAGAATGCCACACTGCCTATAATGGAGAGCGGGGGAACCACTCTGTAATGGGGGGGGGGGTTCTGCTGCACCTTTCCTATTATTTGGTCTGGGGGTGGGGTGTTTTAGCACATTTGCTTCAGAACATTTTTTTTCTAATTTTTTTCATCCAGATCATTGGTGCTTCTTATAGGATGCACAATACGGTAATTACTTACTGTAGAAAATATACAGATATAAAACAATAATAGAAATAGTATCTGCCGCGCTATGGTGTTGGCCCATCCATAATTAAAGCTGTAAACTGCAACAAAAATGCAGATTTGGAAGGGGAGGGGGCGCAATGAAGTTCTTTGTTTAGGGATGGACTAACATTTTACACTACTTTTAGGTACTAACACCTGGCAACTGGAGGTAATTCCAGGGGGTTAACAGCAGTTTTGTGGGGTCGTAGTGGGCTCTGAGGGGTCTCCTAATTAGTATGGGTTCTTCTCTTTTTGTAGATCTTGGTGTACAGACTTAGTGTACAGTTGCCAATAGCAACAGATTGCAGGTAGTGAAAATGGCTTCCATAAATTACACATTTGCCAACATAAGAGAGAAAAAAAATATACTAGATGAATTCAGCACCTTGAGGACATGATTTTGGCACACAAAATATACACTTTCAAGGATTCCTCCGAAAGTGTACTTTCCCTTTTAAGTTGGGTTATATGAGTTTTCTCAAAACATCCTTAGGGCAGCATACCGCTGAGATTTTTAGGGCTCCACCCCAAGGTAGGAACACATGACCACCCAGAATACACAAAAGCTTTAGCTCCACCTCCAGACACCAGTTCTTTGTTTCTGTTTAGGGCAGGAGCCAGACCTTGAATCCTTGAAAGTCCCTGCTCCTCTATCTACTATGGGTAACTTTGCTGTGTATCCACATCCTTCCAATTCGATTTCTCTGGGAATCTGGGAAGAATGGTCGAGCTCTTCTCCAGCAAGTCCCTTTTTGTTTTATTTATGGACATGCTCTTGCAGTTTTAAGGACTACTTTGAATTGTTATGTGTTTGGAAGGTTATATAGGATCCTTATGGCCTACTACTCCATTTGGATTTTAGACCAAGCCTTCTAAGTAAGGCTCCAAGTCTAAGGATAAAAGTAAGAGATGACAGATATATGAAATCAAGCTACTAGATTCCTATAGGAAGCCTCTTTGCAAGCCCTGTACCAATAAGGTCATGAGTAAGGAATGTCAGCCCAGCATGATGGATATGATGAGAGTTCTGAAGGATCATATTTCCTTTTCCTTTGAGAATCTTAGGACCCCACAGGACTCGGCTGGATGTAAGGAGTTTGTTGGGCATCCCCCAGAACCCCCCCCCCCCCATTCTTAGTATACAGTACGTCCTGCTCCAAATAGAATACTTACAAGTGGGTAATACTCCGCCAGATGGCGCTGGACTGCAGTCTGGACTGCGAAGGACGAGAAATGGCTCTCTACTCGCAGGTGAGCAGGGCTATTAGCCTGCGGCCCTGTAGGACTATTCCCACCCGTTCCACTAGTAATATGCCTCCCAGCCTTGGCTGCGCTGGTCGGGTGAAGGTAGGCAGCACCACTGTTAGGTGCTTAGGAGCGCTGCTCCACCGCAATACCCCACCAAAAGGTAGGCGGTTCAGGCTTATGGTGAGCCTCTATGGGATGCCCCTCCCGCACTAGTGCCCCTTGCCCCTGCCTATCGGTGGGCCCTATTTAAGTGGCCGCTGTCCTCCCTCATTCTCCTTGTAGCCTTCGGGGGAAAAGGGGGGGGGTGTGTGTGTGTAAATGTGTATGCTATGCATTCTGTGTATTCTTAGTATACAGTACGTCCTGCTCCAAATCTAATACTTACAGTTGGGATATACTCCGCCAGATGGAGCTGGACTGCAGGGACATCAAAAATAGGCTCCTCCCGGCCCCTCAAATACCCAGGGACCTCCCACAAATCCCCAGAATTTCTCTGCAGTCTGGCTGCGAAGGACGAGAAATTGGCTCTCTACTCGCAGGTGAGCGGGGTTATTAACCTGCGGCCCTGTAGGACTATTCTCACCCGTTCCACTAATAATATGCCTCCCAGCCTTGGCTGCGCTGGTCGGGTGAAGGTAGGCAGCACCGCCGTTGGTGCTTAGGAGCGCTGCTCCACCGCAATCCCCCACCAAAGGGTAGGCGGTTCAGGCTTATGGTAAGCCTCTATGGGATGCCCCTCCCGCACTATTGCCCCTGCCTATCGGTGGGCCCTCTTTAAGTGGCCGCCGTCCTCCCTCATCCTCCTTGTAGTCTTCGGGGGAAAAGAGGGGGGGTGTATGTGTATAGATGTGTATGTTATGCAGTCTGTGCTTTCACTTTTCACATGTCTTTATTCTTGTGTCAGCCGCCGCGCTGACTTGTCTTTTAAAATTACCGCCGCCGCGCGCTGACTTTGTTCCGCGCTTGGCGGTGGCATTACCTCAGGCGCTGGTGCGCCATCATTGGCTGTTGGCCTTTCTGGCTTCGCGCTCTTCGGGGGGGGGCGGGGCCCGTCTTTGGCGCGTTCCGTGTCATCGCTATTATTGGCCCGCCCCTCGAGGTATACCGACGCCATCTTTTCTGACTTGGTTGGCCTATGCGCGACGGACTCCTACCTACCGTGGTCCATAAGTGCCCTCGCGGGCGGCTTTATCTGCTTCACTTTTGTTACGATGTACTTAAGGTCTTGTATGCTTATGTCTTTCAGGCGGGACGAACCCTTCTTGGCTTCTTCCGGCCCTGTTTTTAGTATATTGCTTGTAGGCATTGTAAATATTATACTCCCACGTCCCTAGCGGGTTATTGGGGCATCCAGGGTTGCTATATAGCGTTACCTATCGGCGTATAGAGCCGCTATAATCACCATATGGAGGCATCCCAGGATAATGTTACCGGGGTCCCTTTGGGACAAGACCGGCTGTGTGTAGCGTGTGGGCAGCCTCATGCTGACGCTGACAAGGCGCGGGTCTGTGTACCCTGTGCTGAGCAGGTGCTTGCATTGCAATTTGGCCTGCCAGTGGCTGCACCTCGTTTCACTTCACCTATTCCCCCAAGCTTAAATCTCACTCCTGTTGAGTTGCATACAAGTGGGGATTCTCAGCCTGATGTGTCTTCTAGACTGGCTACTGTTGAACAGATTATTGCAAAGTCTTTAGCGCGTAAGGCCCCTGCTAAGAAGCGGCACTTGACGCCTAATGTTACTGTTTTCCCTATGGGAACTGAGGAGTTTTGGAATCTGTGTGGCTATACCCCGTCTGATGAAGGGGAGCTCTTTTCTGATTCAGGCTCTGATGAGAGACCAAGGGGTCATGACGATTCTGGCTCTGACCCCTGGGCCCCGGATGACACTGACAGATTATTGACCCAGATTTTTGAGGTTCTGTCTATCTCTCTCACTGTTGAGGCTCCCAGGCAAAGAGGGGAGATTTTCCATACAGCAAGATCACGTTTGGCAGGCACATTTCCATAACCTTGTGCTCAAGGAATGGGAACGCCCCAGTAAACTTCCCGGGGTTCCAGAGAGTTGGGATAGGAAGTATCCCTTTCCTGTGCTGAGGTGGTTAAATGTTGGTCATCCCACCCCCCCCCCCCCCCCCCCCCGAGGTGGATGCCCCAATCCTAGGGCTATCTAACACCTCTTTCATGCATTCCCCTGATTCTACTACCCTGTGGGATGCTGAGCCTTTGCATGTGCGGGGATGGTGCTGCGCCCAGTCTGTGCCTCTGCCATTACTGCTGTGGCCTCTAGAACCCTTATTAGAAATATGCTTGACAGTGACCCTGATGAATTGCCTTGTGAGGTGTTTAATGCACTCTCCAGTTGTGATGTTTTTGTAAACTTTGTACTATCAGCATTGGATGACACCATCAGAATGTGTGGCAGAACTTCTGCCCTTGTGGTGGCTATACGCCGCTCGGTTTGGCTGCGCCAGTGGGCTGCTGACAACGCTGCCAAGAAGGCCCTCACTGGTTTTCTCTTTGAAGGACTGCGCCTGTTTGGGGACCGCCTGGACCTTTTTGCTAAGGGAGGCAGGTTACCCCAGCGCAGGCGGCAATCTCGGCCCTTTCGGGGTCAGGGTTCCTTTTCCTCCCCTTACCGTGGTGCTAGACAGGGGAGGGGGGTTTCCTTTCCTGGGACCCGGGGAGATTTCTGGGGCAGGGGCAGGGGCAGAGGACGTGGACATCCTGGCCCCTCCTGGGGTCCCAAAGCAAAATCATCCCCCAAGCCCCCTCAGGCATGATATGGCGCCCTCACCCATCCGGGTGAGGGGACGGCTGCAGCACTTCGCTCACATCTGGAGGCTTCATGTCTCAGACCGGTGGATTCAGGAGGTAGTGTCCTCCGGTTACAAGTTGCTGCCTGTCCCCCTCCAAGATTCATCAGATCCCGGATTCCTCAGGACCCTGCGTCGGCTCAGGAGCTAGTGCAAGCAGCGGAAGGCCTCCTGGAGCTGGGGGTCATCTGCCAGGTCCCCTTAAGAGAAAAAGGCAAGGGCTTTTATTCCAACCTATTCACAGTACCCAAAAAAGATGGATCAGTCAGACCATCCTGGACTTGGAAGATCCTCAACAAATGTGTCCGGGGCAGGCGTTTTCGCATGGAAACTCTGCGCTCTGCCATCAGTTCCCTGCGCCAAGGGGATTTAATGACTTCTGCGGACATCAAAGATGCTTACCTTCATATTCCTGTGTTCCCAGGTCATCAAAGGTTCCTCAGGTTCGCTCTGATGGATCAACACTACCAGTTTGTGGCCTTGCCCTTTGGTCTCACTTCAGCTCCCAGGGTGTTCACCAAGGTGCTGGCTGGCGTGATGTCTCTGCTCAGATGTCAGGGCGTCCGCGTGCTTCCCTATGTGGACGACATTCTCATCACTTCCCAGTCTCTACATCAGGCAGAGTTGGATACTCAGCTGGTGGTGTCCACTCTGGAGTCATTTGGATGGGTGATCAACCACCCCAAGTCCTCACTGTCCCCTTCCTTGGTAACTCCATTCCTAGGAATGAATCTGGATACAGTTCAGGCAAGGATTTTCCTTCCTCAACAGAAGGTGGACAGTCTGATTGCACAGGCTCAGTCCCTCCTATCTTGTCCTCATCCCTCCATCAGGCAGGGGATGCAGCTGGTGGGCCTGATGGTGGCATGCTTCGAAGCGGTCCCTTATGCTCAGTTCCACTTGAGGCCTCTGCAACTTCACCTATTGTCAGTATGGGACAAGGACCCAGCGTCCCTAGACGGGGTCTGTGTGCTCTCCCCTCGGGTCAGGAGGTCCCTCTTGTGGTGGATTGACTCAAGGAACCTGTTGGGGGGCAGATCCTTTCTTACCCCTCCCTGGGAGACGGTCACTACGGATGCCAGTCTGTCAGGTTGGGAGGGTTTCTGGAAGTCCCTGCGGTTCCAGGGGAGGTGGGGTCCTCAGGAGGCCCACACACCTATCAATGTCTTGGAACTACGGGCGATCAGGTTAGTTCTGGCTCACTTGACTACTCACCTTCGGGGCCTGCCTGTTCAGGTGCGCTCGGACAACCAGACGGCAGTTGCCTACATCAATCATCAGGGAGGGACCTGGAGCAAGGGGGCCCTCCAGGAAGCGTCTCTGATCCTGACTTGGGCAAAGGTCAATGCCCCCTGCATATCAGCTGTGTACATCCCGGGGGTGGAAAATCGCCTGGCGGACTCTCTGAGCAGGGGGACCTCTCGCCAGGGAGAATGGTCCCTATGCAGCATGGTGTTTCAATCCCTGTGTCACCTTTGGGGCCAACCGGATGTGGATGACAATCACAAGCTCCCAGCTTTTGTCTCTGTCCCAGGATGCTCTAGCAATGTCATGGCAGGACTTTCAGTTCCTGTATGTCTTTCCTCCAATTCCCCTGCTGGGCAGGGTTCTGCTCAAGATTGCTCTGGAAGGGGTGCCAGCAATTCTGGTGGCCCCCAGGTGGCCAAGAAAAGTGTGGTTCGCAGACGTGGTGCAGCTGGCAGTAGATCAGTACGTTCTGCCCTTGGTGCCAGATCTGCTCACTCAGGGCTCACTACGCCATCCCAATTTACAAACTCTGGCTTTGATGGCCTGGCTGCTGAAACCTCCATCTTGATGGAGAAGGGGCTGTCTTCCTCGGTTGTGGATACTTTGATTAAGGCTAGGAAGAAGTCTTCCTCTTCCATTTATTACTGGGTTTGGCGTGCCTACATTGACAGGTGTGAATCTAAGTCTCTTCCCTGTCGGGTGTTCTCTATTCCCAGGATTTTGGAGTTCCTGCAGCATGGGTTGGAGATGGGACTCCAACTCAGTACTCTGAAGGGTCAGGTTTCTGCCCTGGCTATTTTCTTCCAGAAGTCCTTTGCTCAGCACCCTCTGATCAGGACTTTACTCCAGGGGGTAACTCATGTGCGCCCTCCACGTAAGCCTATGGTGCCTGGTTGGGATTTGAACTTGGTTCTGTCAGCCTTGCAGGGTGCTCCCTTTGAACCTGTGCAGGATGCTGCCCTGGCCATTCTTACGCTCAAGGTTGTAAGGTTGTATTTCTGGTGGCTATCACCTCTGTCAGGCGTGTGTCTGAGTTGGCGGCGCTTTCCTTTCAGCCCCCCTACTATGAGAGACACTAGGACAAGGTGGTGTTTCGTTTCAAGCCTGATTTTCTGCCTAAGGTAGTGTCTGCTTTTCATTTGAATCAGGATATTGTTCTTCCTTCTTTGTGTCCTAATCCTAGCAATGCTAAGGAGAGGGTTTTGCATTCTTTGGATGTGGTTAGGTGTTTGAAGTACTATCTGGTGGCTACTGCACCTTTCAGGAAAACTGATGCTCTTTTTGTGTTCCCTTCTGGTCCTAGGAAGGGTTTGGCTCCTGCCAAGTCTACTATCAGCAAATGGATTTGTCAGGCTGTGATTCAGGCCTACTCTGCTAAGGGGAAGAATCCTCCCTTCCTCCTTACTGCTCATTCCACTCGTGCTATTGGTGCCTCTTGGCCTTTTCAGCACCAGGTTTCTGTTGAACAAGTTTGCAAGGCTGCTACTTGGTCTTCTGTTCATACCTTTTCCAAGTTTTACAAGGTTGATGTTAGGGCCTCAGCTGATTGCTTTTTGGATGTCCCACTTGTAAGTATTCTATTTGGAGCAGGACGTACTGTATACTAAGAATAATACAATTGTGTGATTACTCACCTGTAGAATTGGTATTATGAGTATACAGTGCGTCCTGCTCCAACCCACCCTTGGTTTTTGCATTATCTTGGATCCCTTGTATGGTGATTGTTATTATTGTTATAGTTGATAGTTTGGGTTGTTTAATTCTCCCGGCTTCTCGTTAACTGCGTTTCAATGCTGGGGATTTGTGGGAGGTCCCCATCTGGCGGAGTATTACCCACTTGTAAGTATTCTATTTGGAGCCGGACGTACTGTATACTCATAATACCAATTCAACCCTTTTTGATGGGGATGAGGGCCCTTCCTCCTCCTCTGACGAGGGCCCTTCCTCCTCCTCTGACGAGGGCCCTTCCTCCTCCTCTGACGAGGGCCCTTCCTCCTCCTCTGACGAGGGCCCTTCCTCCTCCTCTGACGAGGGCCCTTCCTCCTCCTCTGACTTGGGCCCTTGTTCAGGTTCTGATTCAGTTTCACCAGTGAAATTGCTCCAGAAGATTTACTATATCTCCTGCATATGGTTCAACCTTTTTATGGGCATTGAGGATAGGAGTTGCAGCCCTAAGTGTAAACATGATGGGTTCTATCCCGATTTTTGTTCCTGATTCCCTGATGACCTTCCCCATTCATAACTGAGTTAAAAAGGCTATAAGAAGGCTCCAGTTAAGAAGATTTATGGACCAGGGGCTCTTAAGAGGCATAATCTGTTCATTGAGGAAGACTCACATATTTGGGATAAATGCCCCAAACTGGATGCCCTCTTTTCTAAGGTCTCCAAGCAGATGTGTTTAGCTTTTGAGGACTTTGTTGGTATCCTCAAATATCCTTTAGACAATAAATTGGAGACTCTTTTGAAGAAGACATGGCAGGCTGAATCTTGTTCCCTCAAACCGATTTTAGAATCTACTTCTGTTGGCAGGAATCTTATTTATTGGCTTCAGCAGCTTAAATCATGTCTCTTGAAGCAAACTGATATTAATGAGATTATGAAGGTTTTACTGATGGTCCTCACCAATTTGGTGCATAGGACTTTGTGGCTGTGTACCTGGTCAGGGGATACAGGTTCAAAGTTGCACCTGTGTGTCATGCCCTTTAACAGAGAATTCCTCTTTGGCCCAGAACTAGAGAAAGTGTTAGACAGGTCTGCTGACAGAAATATGTCTTTTCCCACCAAGCATAGGAATTTTTCTTCTAGTCAGTCCTCTAATAGACGGCCGTTTCTTATCAAGGACTCGTTTAGAGGGGCCCCTCCTACTTCTAGGAGAGGCAAGTTTAGAGGCTCTACTCTGGTACCCTACAGCCAAGAAGCAATGACTCTGGGGCCTTAATAGGTGCCCTGTTAAAACAATTCCACATTTGCTGGCAGACTCTACTGTATTGGCCCTTTATTTCCAGGGGAATAAGGAATGTTCCCTGCCAACAATGGAGGGAAGGTTTCTACACGAGAGAAGACCTGTGGAGGATTCCGCTTCATTCTCATTATGAAGAAGCTGAATTTACCGGTGTGCTACAGACTCTTCCGCACGGAGTTCATCTTCTCTGTGTGGAATCTGCACCCACCTGGCTCCTTCATGGTCTAAATAGACCTGAAGGATGCCTATTGGCAGGTATTGATGAGCTTGTCGGTTCAAGCCCTTTTGAGCTTTGAAGTAAAGTTGTATGCCTACCCTTTGGGCTGGTGTCCGCGGTAATTTACCAAAGTTCTAGCAGAACCTCTAGCTGTGCTAAAGCAGAATTGGCAAAGGATTTTTAGCTGTGATTGAGTTGGATCCTGAATTGCCAAAAGTCCACTCTAGTGCTGTCACAGGTCATGACTTATCTGGGGTTCGAGATTAATACGATCCTTCAAAGAATCTTTCTGCCTCAGTCGAAGATAATGATTCTTCAGGATGCTGTTCAGAATGCAATGCTCCTGAAAAAGGGTTTTTCGAGGGAGGTGATACAGACCCTGCTTTCCAGCAGAAAGGAGGTGAAGAGACTTTTATCTTTCGTATTGGTCAAGCATTTTTTTGCTAGCTCTCAGGGGGTCCAGACCAGTCCACTTGAGGTTAGCTCCTCAATGGAATCTCGTCTGGGTCTTTAGAACTCTGGGCACTCCACCCTTTGGACCTCTGTCGAGCTCTCATATTAAGTTTCTTACATGGAAGGCTCTCTTATTCCCAGTATGTCACACACCCCGCTTCCGAATATTCATGACACTTGGGTAGCTGTCCTGTAGAGGGCGATCTTGCAGAGATGACATGAAAAAAAGGAACCCCTCCCGTTCCATAAATACCTGGGACCTCCCACCATTCCCCAGTCTTTCGTCTCTGCAGTCGGCGAGCAAGTCAGAAGATGGTTGTCTCCTCCTTGCAGGTAGCCGGGGTAACCCCCCGGCCTTTTGTTTCTATTGCTGCCTGAACCTTTTTTAATTTAAACTATAGCAGTGTCCCATGCATCTCAGCCATTTACATTCCGGGAGTGGAGAATACGAATCCCTGAGCAGGAGCTCCTCTCGACGAGGAGAATGGTCTCTCAATTCCAAGGTATTCCAG
The DNA here is from genome assembly GCA_027917425.1 of Gastrophryne carolinensis. Lineage (NCBI taxonomy): Eukaryota > Metazoa > Chordata > Amphibia > Anura > Microhylidae > Gastrophryne > Gastrophryne carolinensis. Next base: position 98,088,123 of record CM051239.1, on the reverse strand, counting down.
TCCCTTTGTCACAGGTGGGGGACTCCAGAGGTGGATCTCTTTGCCTCACGTCACAATCACAAGCTTCCTGCTTTTGTGTCTCTGTCTCAGGATCCTCTGGCTCTGGCAGTGGATGCCATGTCCCTGGCTTGGAGGGAACTGGGGTTTCTGTACCTGTCCCCCCCCCCCCCCTTCTCCAGGGTGAGGAGGGTGGTGCGCAAGCTAACTCTAGAGGGGGCACCAGCAATTCTGGTGGCTCCAAGGTGGCCAAGACGAGTGTGGTTCGCAGACATCGTGCGGCTGGCAGTAGATCAGTTTTATCTGCCTCTTCTTCCGAATCACCCAGGGTCAGCTACGCTACCCCAATTTACCAACGCTGGCTTTGACGGCGTGGCTGCTGAAACCTCCATCTTAAAGGAGGAAGGTCTTTCTGATGCGGTGGTTCAGGCTCTTGTTAGAGCTAGGAATAGATCTTCCTCTAACGTTTACTATAGGACTTGGAGGTCTTATATTAACTGGTGCGAGGCTAGGCCCTTGCCTTGTAGGGTGTTTTCTATTCCCAGAATTCTGGAGTTTCTTCAACATGGTCTGGACTTGGGGTTCCAGCTTAGTACTTTGAAAGGGCAGGTTTCTGCCCTGGCGATTTTCTTTCAAAGGTCTTTTGCCCTTCATCCCCTGGTTAAGACATTTTTCCAGGGGGTTACTCATGTGCGGCCTCCTAGAAAGCCCTTGCTGCCAGTTTGGGATCTAAACTTGGTTCTGTCGGCTCTCCAGGGGCCTCCTTTTGAGCCGGTGCATGATATTGCTCTTTCTCTGCTCACTCAGAAAGTTGCCTTTTTGGTGGCTATTACCTCTGTTCGCCGTGTCTGAGTTGGCGGCTTTGTCCATTCAGGCTCCTTACTTTGAGAGGCACCTGGACAAGGTAGTTTTCCGCTTCAAGCCAGATTTCCTTCCTAAGGTGGTTTCAGCCTTTCACCTCAAACAGGATGTAGTTCTCTCTTCCTTGTGTCCTAAGCCTAGCAATGACAAGGAGAGGACCTTACATTCTTTGGATGTGGTTCGTTGTGTGAAGTATTATTTGGTGGCTACTTCTCCTTTTCGTAAGACGGACGCCTTTTTCGTGGTGCCTTCCGGGCCCAGGAAAGGTTTGGCGCCCGCTAAGTCCTCCACTAGTAAATGGATTTGACAGGCCGTTGTTGGGGCCTATTCTGCCAAGGGGAAGGTTCCCCCTTTTTGTGTTACTGCTCATTCTACTCGTGCTGTTGGAGCATCTTGGGCTTTTCAGCATCAGGCTTCTGTTGAACAAGTTTGCAAGGCTGCTACTTGGTCTTCCGTTCATACTTTTTGTAAGTTTTAGAAGGTTGATGTGCAGGCCTCAGTGGATGCTGTTTTTGGCCGCAAAGTTCTGCAAGCTGCAGTAGTTTAAGTTTGCATTATTGTCTTTTTGGATCCCCACCCATTATGGACACTGCTATTGGATGTCCCAAGTGTCATGAATATTCAGAAGCGGGGTGTGTGACATACTGGGAATAATACCATTTTGTGATTACTCACCTGTAAAATGGTTATTACAAGTATGTCACACACCCCTTGTCTCTTTCGACTTTCATTGGCTTCCATCTATCGTGGATAGTAGTTCCCCCACGGGTTCTCTAGGCAAGTTTTTGGATGTCAGGGCCTGTTTGCTGAAATAATTTACGACAAACAAATGCTTGGAGAAAGGCTGATAGCTCATTCTTTTTCCTCTGGGTCACAGGAAGGGTCGGCGTGTCTTTCAAGGCAACATTGGCCCGATGGATGAAGACCACTATCAGTTTTGCTTAAAATGGATCTCTTCTCCAGGGCGAATCACGGCTCATTCAACACAAAGTATTTCTACATCTTGGGTGGAGCAAGCTGGGGCCTCTGTTGAACAGATCTGTAGAGCGGCAACCTGGTCTTCAAATAAGAAATTTGTTAATCATTACTGCCTGGATCTGCTCATCTTGCAAGATCAATCCTTTAGTAGGAGTGTGTTACAGGCAGCCTTTCCCACCCAGTAGAGGTAGTATCTCGCTCATCTTAGTGGTTTGCTGCCCTAAGGATGTTTTGAGATGACTTAAGTTAGTTATCTGATAACTTCTTTTCTAAACATCCGAAAGGGCAGCATCAGGCTACATTATTTTATGTTATCTTGCTGATTTACCAGTTGGTGCTTTGTCTGTTTTTGTTTTTTTAGATCTCTTAAAGCGGATCAAAGCCCACATTATTAACTAGCATCCCCTGAATTGATCCCCCTATGAAGAGCACTGTTTGCCAATTTCCACTGCTCCTGCTTCACTCTAATCCCACATAATGCTGCCTGTTTTAGCTGGAAAGCTCTGCATCCTCCATTCATTGCCACTTTTGTGTGTGGCAATGATGTCTTTGTCACACCAATGCAATGAATCACCTGTCATACTACACTTAGGGACAGCAAAAAAAAAATCTGTGTTCCTGGGCAATTTGAAAAGCATACATATCCATTTCTAGTTCTACACCCTAAGAAGGGAGTATCGGCAGGAGCTTTGGCCAAATGTCACAAGCTCAATGAGTTTTGGTCCACTTTAAACTACTGGTGACTGGAGGAGTTAAAGCTTTTGTGTATTCTGGTGGTCATGTGTCCCTAACTTGGGATGGAGCCTTAATATCTTAGTGGTATGCTGCCCTTTCGTTGCTGCTTTTTCGATGTTTAGAAAAGAAGTTACCAGGTAACTAACTAAAGTTTTTATTTCAAGACAAATGTTAAAGAGGAAGTCCCCATATTTTGTAACACTATACTCACCCTTCCCTACCCCTGTTCTAAGCCTAATTTCAATAATTACCTTAAATACAACTCATTGAAAGGTGGCCAATCTGCATGGAAGCTGGGAGCTTAAGTGACAGGTCAGTCACCCACCCCGGTATTCGAGAAGCATCATGGCGCTCAGGTGAGTTGTATGATTATTTTAATTCCCAAATGGGCATGAGGAAGAGGTGGCTGGGGTTACAAGAAGCTCAAGCTTCCTCTTACTTTAATAGTATATCTGGCCTTATGTGTGCCTGTTCTGGTCAGAGAATGTAAATGAGCAGTTTTGATATCTCTCCGATCAAAATGTGTCTAAATTGGCTCATATTCCTGCTTCTGAGGTCTCCCAGCAATGCATGGTCCCCCTTATTCTGTAATAAATGCAGCGGTTGTGTCTACATATGCTTGGCTTCTCTAACCTTTTATGTTGCTGTGTGTTTATATTTCTGTTGCTAAGTTTATACATATATTTTTTCGCCTGCCATGTCTTAGGGCTCTTGGAGTACCCATTATACAGTGAGCCCACCTTCCTGGTCAGCTGATGGCTCAGAAGGTTGGGACACTTTTAAATCCAGACAGCTTCTCAACAGTCCATTATGGAGCATCAAAGTGGTAAATAAGTTGCATTTCTACTTCTATGTCCTTTCCCCTCTCCTGTTATCTGTGGAAGTAGTGTGTTCTCTCCCTGCAGTTTTTAGATATGTTCTTTATAGGCTCTTGGCAATTTTTCTGCTTTGGTCCTAATGCTTAAATGCATCCAGATTGCCGTGTGATTTCCTTATTAACCTCCCTATCAGTGCCACTCCTCTGGCTAGTGCTGCTTCCTGTCTGTACTTTGTCACATTACCAATTGTTCTGTGTTTAACCATCTTGTGCCCTGTCACTGTAATATTTGTAGATGTAAATTATAGATTATGGCTCAATGATTGAATCATTTACATAGACTTATGATCTTCTAGTATAAAGTGTAATCCTTACCAGTACTGATCAGAAGTGTTAATGCCCACCCCTCTCTCTGTATTGCATTATGACATGGTTGTTAGCCTCTTACCCATCACCATCTCCACCCAGCGCACCCACCCTTTACTTTGCCACAATTTTATTCACCACCAGCCATGATCCATTCAGTACCTTCCCCTTCGATCTACCCAGCAGGAATAGTGAAAGTAACATTTTAAAAATAGAGTTAAAAAAAGTGGTGAACAGAGAGGTACAGATTTGACATATCAACCATGGGTTTCCTTTTCCCCAAGCAATTCGTTTTGGGCAGCATGGTGCCCAGGTCCCATCCTCTGCCTTCAAACTGCTTTTTGAGTAGGAGGCAAACATACTTGTATGAAGCAGGAATAGAAAGATAAGGTGCAAGGTGCAATTTTGTTTAGGGTATTTAGGGGGGAGCAGGAATGGTGTGTATGGGGGATCATTTTTAGGCTTGTTTCTACTTCTGCTCTACAATCCCAGCTGTCTGATCACCCTGATGCTTCTTCTATCAATGCTTTGATCCACTGAAATCTTATAAAATGCAAACATTTTAAATTGAAGCCATAATAAGGATCTAAAGTCAAAACCTATACCATTGACCAAGAGCCTAAACTGCAACCCTAAATTTTATTTAAGTGCCAACCTGATGGTTCTGGTGCCTGGGGGGGGGGGGGGGGGTGAAAAAAAAATTGTTTACTGGAAAGATGATGAGTGACAACGGAGAGGGCTCTGAATGCTGCCTCTACTTTACTTTTGTCTCTCTTCGCTGATTGTGCTATTCTGGCGATCGGCTCGTCATTCACAGGGGCATGGCCACACCCTCTATTTACTACAATTGAGTGGGGTGGGTCAGGCCTCGGCCCACTACCTCCACTTCAATTAATGGAGAGGACATGGCAACACTCTGTGACTGAAGGTTAGTCCAGTCATCAGGTGAGTTAAGTATCCTTTTACTTTGCTGCTGAATCACTTTATTCAGTGGGGAGACCTAAAGTCAACATAAGACAGTAATGACATCAAAATCGTGATGATTGCAGGATGTGCCTCATGAGGCTGTGACAACTGCAGCATAGACATGTATTGACTCATGCCCACAGTGTTAACACTGTGCCACTACTGCACTGAATGAGTGACTAAGCAGTCACCCAAGATTAGTGCGACACCTTGGAGGTCAGAGGACAAGCTGTACAACACTGGATCAGGTGCCTAGAGCTGTGCCAAGTTTTTTTTTTTTTTTTTTGTTTCTTTGCCTGGGCAGCCTCTCAGTTTTGATAGGTTCAGGAAATATGAGCTAATAGCAGATACGTGTTGTCCTGTCCTGAGTAAATGTACAGTGTCCTTTATATTTAACTGAACTAGTTGGTTAAGCAGTGCCATATTTGCTGATGTATTGTAGTATAGTTGTAATATAGCAATAATGAGGTTGTAGAATTGTATAGCCTTTCTGTATTCCATATTAGCCTATTGATATGGGGCTCAAATGAGCCCCCTTATAAACATACTTACTTAGTACTACATCAAAGAGGAGAATGCTCTGTTCATTCCAGTTACCGGCTGGCTCAAGAGGCAACAGTAAATCCTTGGAATTCCTCACCCTGTCATCAATTCATTGCTCAGTTAATGATTATATATCTATATAGGTGTTGCTAACATAATTACAATGGGGGAATCCCTTGCTGATTTCCTTTTATAATGTATGTATAAGGACAGTCTGCAGGTGGGGCAGACTTTACAGGTCGCAGAAGGCATTCCAAATTAGATATTTGTCCAGCAAATTTGCCTCTAGGCACAGGGTTTACAGTGCTTCAAGGGACCCTGTACGCTAAGTGCATAAACTTCAGCAGCTCACCTCATCATGGCTGTCCTCTCCCTTCCTGCTCCTGGAAGTGAAAACAAGGCAAAGAGTAGTGGCACACCACTGAATTCCTCTGCCATATCACCACCACTCATAGGGCTCTCCTAGTCCTAGGTCTATAGCTCCTCCCTGTTTGTCAGCTTAGCAAGACTAAGAACACTAGTATTCTGCATCCATATTTTCATTAAGCCCCCCCTTGACCACAGTCATCATTAGCATATGAATAGCTAATAGATGATTAGCGTTTTCATAGCCCGTGGACGATAGAGCCTGCACCCGCTCCCTTCATCAGACTGTGGACACTGTGAATTAGAAATTACTCTGCTGGTGTGTATTAACTAATTCTATCCAATGTATAAAAACACTAACAGGGAGAGAGGGAGGAGCACAGGCTGTTTTGAAGCATTATATCGGGCTTTTACAGACCCCCGCCTATTATGTTGAATATTAGACAGCATCACAGCTGCAAGAGCCAAGCCCCCTTTTCAGAACATAAATCATAAGGTGAAACTATAATCACGGTATCTTGGCCTATTCTTCAATTTAAAATTTGAAAGTCATTTAGGACTGTGCCAAACGTACCCCGACACAAATGGTTACTGTTAATGGCAATTTAAGATACCAATCTCTTTGACAAATTGCCTTGTGCCTGCCGCACTGGTAACCTAGTAGTTTTATTCCAAGAGAATTCTGTTGGAAGCAATAGTGACGGATTATGAGAATTATTCCAATCTAATGGAATAGGTTTCTAGACAAGCTGATAATTTGTGAGAGGAATTTAGTTGGGTCAATTCCTATGTCATTGTTAGCAGGTCATTCCCCATGTTAGGGTCAACTGCTCAACCTGGTTAGAGTCTGATAAAAAAAATATATATATATATGTCTGTTCCTATCCTGGTGGGACAAACTGAAAACGAGCTGTATCCTTGTGCAATTACAAGATCACTTTTTATTCATAATTTTTTGAGATTATGCACTTGCTTAATTTATGAGTGAATCATGACTGCTGCTAAAGACTTTCTATAGTATCTGACCTGATCTGACCTTGTTTATGGTTTGTGACCTGATAGTAAAGTAGTAAATCTGTCTCCCTGGATTCTCTGTAGGCAGAATACTGCATAACTTGAAGGGCAGTGTTTTTTTTTTTTTTTTTTTTTTTTTACAGCTGCCGTGTATAAGAATATAAGTTGCTTTGATGTTGGCTACTAACAGGTACCATTTGGTATTGGGTTTTTGGGGTAGGGCACAAAATGCAGTATTGGTGGTAAAGGACACAAACGTATGGGAAGCAAAAGCTGACTAAACCACACATAGCCACTCAATAAATGGCAATAAAAAAATGTACTATGAACATTTAAAAACATGGTAAGCGGACCCAAACTTATATATTCTAATAATGTGCCTATATATAGTCTAATAACGTTCTAACAGGTGCATAAATAATCAATAAGTGTACTAAAGTGCTAACTGTGATAAGGGCAAGAAGCAGATAGAGAATAGGTAAAATAGGAGCAATATCACCAAATTGCTGGATTCAATATGGAGCAGAAGGGCCATGGCACCCATGTGTTCGATGGGACGTGCTGCCCTGAAGTGGGATCGTCTCCATAGACCGCATGGGTGCTGCAGCCCTTCTGCTCCGTATTTAATCCCGCAATTTGAGAGATTACTACAATTTTCTTATAGACTGGCACGACCTGCTTCAGTATTCATAACAGTTGGGTTATTCCGACACAAGGTGGCGCAGTGTACTGCAGAAGAGCTGTGGCATCTCCCGGCCCCCTATAAAAACGGGATTAACCATAGAGTTCCCAGTGTTTCCTCTGTGAAGATAGAAAATGGCTCTCTCTCTATGCGCAGGTGAGCAGAGCAACCAAGCCTGCGGCCCTGCAAGTCTATTTCCACCCATTTCTGGACCCTCTCTGCCTCCCAGCCTTGGCTGACAGATCGGGTGAGGGTAGAAGAGCGCTAGGGTCAAGTGCTCCAGGAGAAGCCGCAGACCCTGTTCCACAAAGGGTTGCCGGCCATAGGCTTTATGGTGAGCCTACTAGGGATGCCGAGTTCCTGTCCTGGCTTCTGAGGGGATGAGTTTTGGGGGACTGTGTCTTTTTCTTTTCCTTCAGGGCCCCCCCCCCCCCCGGCCTGGATACTCGCCGCTGTCTTTCGTCTCTCTCCCCTCCCCCCCCCTCCCCCCTCTGACTTATGTTCGGGTGGGAGGGGGGCGGGTGTTAGCGGCGAGTGGTGTTAGTTGTGGTGTATTTTGCTGTGTACAGTGTTTTTTTGGTGTTTTTTAGCCGCCGCGCAGCTTTGTACTGTGCTCCGCGTCGGGTGGCGCTATAACCTGTGGCGTTTTTGCTTAGTCATGGCGCCGGCGGGGTCACGTGGGCGCCGTTTTCGTGCTCTTCGGAGGGGGCGGGGCCGGGGGATGACACGTATCGCGCCGCCCCCCCGCGGTCCGCCCCTCGAGGTACTTCTGCCGGCGCAATTTTGGATTAGCTGCGCGTCTGGTTTTCTCCCTTTCTGGCTGCGGTGCTGTATCCTCCTGTGTCGCTTCATCCAGCGGTCTGAGGCTTGGTGATCCTGCGATTTCCTTGGTCCGTGAGTCCCCCTTGGGGTTTTTTTTTTATTGGTCTTGTGGTGCATGTGCTGTGGGATGCTCATGTGTCGTTTTTACTTTGCTCCCCCTGAGGTGGCTAAGAAAAAGCAGGGTGAGCTCTTTCGCCCTGATAAACAGCGTCTTGAGTTCCCTGAGCAGGGACATTTCACTGATATGGTGCTTAAGGAGTGGGAACATCCTAACAGGCTGCCCGCTGTGCCCAAGGGATTGGATAAGAGATATCCCTTTCCTGCTGATCTAGTAAACTGGTGGTCATGTCCCCCTGAGGTGGACACTCCCGTGCTAGGTCTTTCCATTACCTCGGTCATGCATTCCCCTGACACTACCACTCTGAGGGACAACGAGGACCGGCGCATGGATCAGCTGGCCTGCCATGCTTTTACTTGTGTGGGGGCTGGACTGCGCCCGGCCTTTGCTGCTGCCATTACGGCTATTGCCCTTAAGAAACTGCTCAAGCGTCTATGTGATGGCGCTATGGCTGGTAGGAGGAGGGAGGATTATAGGGCCCTCTTGCTTTGCTCTAATTTTGTTGCATTTATCCTTACTGCCATGGATGATGCTGTGAGGCTGGGCGGTAGGGCCTCTGCACTTTTGGTGGCTATGCGCCGCTCTGTTTGGTTGCGTCAGTGGGCAGCTGACGCTGCTGCTAAGAAGGCTCTCACTGGGCTCTCCTTTGTGGGGCTGCGGCTCTTCGGTGAGTGTCTTGAAGTTTTAGCCATGGCAGACTACCTCAGCGTAGGAGGCAGCCCCGGCCCTTTCGGGGGCCCTCCGCCTCCTTCCCTTCCCTTCGTACTCCCAGAGGAGGTCCTGGCTCCCTCTTCTCAGGTAGCCGCAGAGATTCTTGGGGCCGTGGCAGATCCCGTGGTTGACCCGGTCTCTCCTGGGGTTCCAAGCCCAAACCCCCTCCCAAGGCCCCTCAGGCATGAGGGGGCACCCTCACCCATCTGGGTGGGGGGACGGCTTCGGCTCTTTGCTCACGTCTGGAGGCTCCACGTCTCAGACTGGTGGATTCAAGAGGTGGTGTCCTCCGGTTACAAGATAGTTTGCAGCCTGGCCGCCACCAAGATTTAGCAGATCCCGGATGTCTTTAAATCCCCTGTCAGCTCAAGGGTTGCTTTCGGCGGTTTAATGCCTGCTGGAGTCAGGGGTCATTTGTCCGGTGCCTCCTCAAGAACAGGGTCAGGGGTAATATTCCAATCTTTTCACTGTCCCCAAAAAGGACGGCTCTCTGAGGCCCATCCTGGACTTGAAGGGCCTCAACAAGTTTGTCAGATTCAAGCATTTTCGCATGGAGACGCTACGCTCGGCTGTCAGTACCCTTCGCCAAGGCGACTTCATGACCACTGTGGACATCAAGGATTATCTTCATGTGCCTATCTTCCCAGGTCATCAGAGATTTCTGAGGTTCGCGCTGGAGGATCAGCATTACCAGTTTGTAGCTTTACCCTTTGGTATCACCTTGGCGCCTCGGGTGTTCACCAAGGTGCTGGCGGGGGTGATGGCTCTGCTACCGAACCAGGGCATTCGCGTCCTTCCTTACCTGGAAGACATCCTTATTGTGGCCCATTCCTTTCATCAGGCTGAACAGGAAACCCGGGTGGTGACCTCCACTCTTGAGTCCTTCGGCTGGGTGATCAACTTCCCCAAGTCTTCACTATCCCCGTCCTAGGTGAGGTCCTTTCTGGGCATGACACTGGATACTTCTCAGGTCAAGGTGTTCCTTCCTCATCAAAAGGTGGAGGGCCTTCAGAAGCAGGCACGAGCTCTGCTCTTGTTTTCTCATCCCTCCATCCGTCTGGGGATGCAGTTGGTGGGCCTGATGGTGTGCTGCTTCAAGGCGGTTCCCTTTGCTCGGTTTCACATGAGACCTCTTCAGTTGCACCTCTTGTCAGTCTGGGATCGGGATCCTGTGTCCCTGGATCAGGAATTTGCTCTGTCTCCTCTGGCCAGATAGTCCCTTTTGTGGTGGCTGGACTCAAGGAACCTTCTGGTGGGCAGGACTTTTCGTGCTGGGAGACGGTCACCACAGATGCCAGTCTGACAGGCTGGGGGGGCTTTTGGAAGTCTCTGCAGTTCCAGGGTTGGTGGGGCCCCCAGGAGGCCCATGCTCCCATCAATGTACTGGAACTGAGGGCGATCAGGTTGGTTCTTTCTCAACTGACCACACACCTTCGGGGTCGGGCTGTTCAGATTCGCTCAGACAACCAGACAGCGGTTGCCTACATCAACCATCAGGGAGGGACTCGGAGCAAGCGTGCCTTCAAGGAAGTGCCCCTGATACTGTCTTTGGCGGAACAGAATGTTCCCTGCATCTCAGCGGTATACATTCCGGGGGTGGAGAACCAGGTGGCGGACTCCCTAAACAGGGGGACGTCTCGTCTGGGGGAATGGTCCCTCAACAACTAGGTGTTTCTCTCCCTGTGTCACCGCTGGGGTCAGCCGGATGTGGACCTGTTTGCGTCCCGTCACAATCACAAACTTCCCAAGTTTGTCTCCCTGTTACTGGATCCTCTGGCCTTCGCCACGAATGCACTGGCAATGCCTTGGACGGAGTTTCGGCTTCTCTATGTGTTCCCTCCGTTCCCTCTACTTGGCAGGGTGATGCGCAAGATGGGGGGGGGGGTGCCAGCCATCCTGGTGGCCCCCTGTTGGCCAAGAAGGGTGTGGTTCGCAGACGTCGTGCAGTTGGCAGTAGATCAGTACGTCTTGCCCAAGGATCCAGATATTCTCACTCGGGGGCAGCAACGCCATCCCAATTTACAAACGCCGGCTTTGACGGCTTGGCTGCTGAAACCTTCATCTTGATGGAAAAGGGGTTGCCTGCCTCTGTTGTGGATACCATGATTTGGGCTAGGAAGAAGTCCTCGTCCTTTATCTATTACAGGGTCTGGCAAGCTTACATTGCCTGGTGTGAGTCCAAGTCTCTTCCCTGTCGGGTTTTTTCCATCCCCAGGATTCTGGAATTTTTGCAACATTGTTTGGATTCCGGCCTTCAACTGAGTACCCTCAAGGGCCATGTTTCAGCTCTGGCAATTTTTTTTCAAAGATCCTTTGCCAATCATAGGTTGGTTAAAACCTTTTTCCAGGGTGTTACCCATGTGTGTCCACCTCGTAAGCCTATGCTACCAGTCTGGGACTTGAATCTGGTGTTGTCTGCTCTGCAGGGTCCTCCCTTTGAGCCTATTTGTGGGGCTGCCTTGCCCATTCTGACTCTTAAGGTAGCCTTTTTGGTGGCTATCACTTCTGTCAGGCGAGTTTCTGAACTGGCGGCGCTTTCCATCAAACCTCCTTATTTTGAGCAGCATCAGGATAAGGTGGTGTTTCGGCTTAAGCCGGATTTCTTGCCTTAGGTCGTGTCTGCCTTTCATCTCAATCAGGACATTGTTTTGCCTTCATTGTGTCCTAATCCTGCTAATTCCAAGGAGAGGACACTGCATTCTTTGGTTGTGGTCAGGGCTCTGAAGTTTTATTTGGTCGCTACTGAGCCTTTCAGGAAATCTGATGCTCTTTTTGTTCTCACTTCTGGACCGGGTTTGCATCCGGCTAAGCAGCAGGTGGATCCGTCAGGCGGTGGTACAAGCCTATTCTGCTAAGGGGAAGGAACCTCCCTTTAGGGTTACTTCCACTCGTGCTATTGGTGCCTCTTGGGCCTTTCAGCACCAAGCTTCTGTTGAACAAGTTTGCAAGGCCGCTACTTGGTCTTCGGTTCATACTTTTTCCAAGTTTTACAAGGTTGATGTTAAGGCCTCAGCGGATGCTGCTTTTGGCCGCAAAGGTACTTCAGACGGTAGTGACTTGAACTGCCGTCCGTTACTCATTGGGGATCCCACCCTACTTTTGGACACTGCTTTTGGATGTGCCAACTGTTATGAATACTGAAGCAGGCCGTGCCATGCAATAAGAAAAAGACAATTCTGTGAGTACTCACCTGTAGAATTGTTTTTGCTCTTGCATGGCACGGCCTGCTTCACCCCACCCTTGTTATAGTTATTTCTGGCTGCCTGTTTATGGTGATTGTTCCAAGATAATTGGGGTTTTTTACATTTTTTACCTTTATTCTCTCCTGGCTTCTTGTCTCACTGCTTGTCTACGCTGGAAACTCTATGGTTAATCCCGTTTTTATAGGGGGCCGGGAGATGCCACAGCTCTTCTGCAGTACACTGCGCCACCTTGTGGCTGAATAACCCAACTGTTATAAATACTGAACCAGGCCGTGACATGCAAGAACAAAAACAATTCTACAGGTGAGTACTCACAGAATTGTCTTTTTACCTGTTTATCTACTATGTGCCTTTTGTGCTTTAGTCAACTCCTTCAGGGTTGGTTCATTGTCTTGTGTATTAGCATTGTTTGTTTAGTTTGTATATTAGTAAAATCATTTATATCTATGAATTTATACATTTATATTTTTACTAATTATATTGTGGCTGCTCCTTTTGCCCCTTTTTTACTAATTGTATTGTGGCTGCTCCTTTTGCCCCATTTATTGATCTTATCAGAGTTAGCACTTTAGTTCACCTATTGATTATTTACCCACATTTATTAGAGAATATATATATATATATATATATATATATATATATATATATATATATATATTACACACACGTTTTGTACATACCAGAGCAGTTTGGGTCAGCTTGCCTTGGTTTTAAATTCTATAGTGTTTGTGTTGTTAACCCTTTGTTGATGTATACTGAATAAATCTGATATTTTATTGCATGGCTATGTGCAGCTTGGGCTTTATGGGCAGCTTTTGATTTTAGCACTTTAGTATTTGGTTATGCCCGCTTCTTGTACTGTTTCTAGTGTTGGTGGTGAGATACAGATAGGCTTTACTAGGCATCTGTTTTTTTTTTCACTCTAATCTAGGCAGATACATTTTCTAGTGTTACAGATCCAGAGTTCTGTAGTTGTTGATGGCATAGTGAAGGGTTGGATTGTTTTTGCCTCCTGTCTTTATTGCTGATTGCGACACCTTTCATTCCTTGGTACCCTTGTGGCTCAAAACAGGAAGTTGCATGAACAGCTAAACAATACATATATAGAGAATCAGAGACTATCAATAGATATTGTTCTTTTGTGGTTGGCAGAATTTTCCCTGTTTTTATTCTGCAGTGATAGCTTCAAGCAGAGTTACTTGCTTTGAAACATTGGGATACGCATGACAGGAAGTTAGGGAAAATCTTTTGAGGGCATTGCCCAAAAAATAAAAAGAGAACCTAATGGCAACAACAACTTACTCTTGGCACACAGGGCCCTGCAGGGGGAGAGGAGGTGTTACCCAGGAAGCAAATATAAAGAAAATGTTTGTGGTCTTTAGAATATTTCCTTTTCCTTGGTTTCTGAGGGGTGCTTTCAACGTGTTCTCTTCTCATGCCTCCTTTAGCCCCTGTGTTTAGACATTTATGCTTTGTTTTTTTTGCATTGTTCATTTTGTGATTTCTTTGTTTTTTCAACAGGGTCGAGGTTCAGGATTCCCAAGGAGGAGACAAAGAGGTTCTGGGCTTTCAGGCCGTGGAGGAAGAGGCCGGGCGAAATTAAAAAATCCTATAGGAAACTATATAATTCCAGGGGTATAACATCTATTGTTTCTTTTGGATTTTTAAAATATCCCCCAAAAACATTTTATGCCGGTTTTATTTATGTTAAAGTGATTTATAATTCTAAAATCCTTATGAAGCATTGTACATACAATATCTGATTGGTCTAGTTTTTTTTTTCTATTAATGTAAGAGTGGTCCTTATTACTTACATCAACTTATTCCCCATGGTGGTCCTGTGTCAATAACGCTCCTCTAGTTCCTGTGATTCACGTGGCTCTCCTGTTTTGGGAGCTTTCCTAGTCACTGTAGACAGGAAGTGAGACTAAACGTTATAATATGACCACATTTTTGAAAAAGCTGATATCTTCAGCAGGCAAACAGTGCTGTGTGGTAGAAGCTTGTCCAACCCTGCCTTGTACCTTTCTGTGGTGCAGGTAATAGGAGGTGGCCTTCTATTCCAGGTTAAGGAAGATGAGGTGCTGCCTTACAGACGTACAGTTAGGACAGACTTTTCTGTAAGGATGTAAATGAAAGCAGTAGGCAGTAGTTCAGCATGTGGGATGACTTATGGAGGTTTTAGCCAAGAGACCTTTGTTAGTCCTGCTTCATTTATGATCACCTTTTGTGCCACCATCACCGCAGACCTGTATGGAAGACCAAAACTATTTTGCTTTGCCTATACGATATTCTTATTTCTTCTTTTGTTCGCATTCCTGGTTTTGACCTCCAGTCATGAAAATAAAGTTTAGTAATTTGCTCCCCTAAAGCTTCCCTCAGTGGCTTATAATGTTTGTGAAATAGCTGACATGGAATCATCCATCTTGCATGAGTGGGGGAATGGAGGAGAACCTTTGCTGGCACAGAGACACAACTTCCTTAGGATTAGCCCAACTAGCCAGAGAGATTTTCTTTTTCCGCGCAGGTTGTTAGAAGGAAAAAAGAGCTCAGCATATCTGTCATGTTACACACAACTCACACACTGATCCAACAGCTGCTTGAGGGGGGGAGTGTAGCTATGTATCAATGTAGGCCAATGCCCTGGGCTGCCAGAGTTGTTTACAATGTTGCTAAAATCTTTTTAATAGCTTTCTGAGCAATGATGAATCATTTGAGCTGATGGCCTTTTTTTCTTCTGGATAAAGCATTATTTCAATAATAAGATTTAGGGTGTTTTTTACTGCAGTTTTTTCAGAAGCAGGGCTGTCCAAGTTGTGGCAAGATGGCCGCCCCCATGTAGTTCATTAGCATGCAACCTGCCTGCTTTTTCACAACATCTGCATGGAGTTAAGCCCTATCAAAAATAGTTTACATCACTGATTGCAAACAATGGGGTTTAGGAATGCAATTTACTAAACTTTGAGTTTTTGACTGGAGGTCCGCTTTAAAGTGTACTAAAAATCCCCTCTTTCCGATATGATGTCAATAAACCTACAGGGAAGGAACATTACTTGGAAGGGGGGATTTTTCTTAGTGGGGTATAGGACCACTTAAAGCCCAGAAATTGTGAAGGACAATTAAACTGGACCAACAGCCTGGGACAGTTGGAAAAGAAATGTAGCAGCCATGCTGCTGATTCAACTGACCTAACTGACAATACACAGTAACAGGATGCCCAGCTGCACTTCCTGTTTGCAGGCGGCCATCTTGTTTTGAGAATTTACCACTGCAGGTTTTGGTTAAAGGTAAATTAATATTTATGTGCAGCAATCTAAATTGCCCTGGGGAGGGATGCATATGAGCACTGATTGTATTTTTAGTATACAGTACGTCCTGCTCCAAATCTAATACTTAGAGTTGGGATATACTCCGCCAGATGCCGCTGGACTGCAGAGACATCGAAAATAGGCTCCTCCCTGCCCCTCAAATACCCAGGGACCTCCCACAAATCCCCAGAATTTCTCTGCAGTCTGGCTGCGAAGGACGAGAAATTTGCTCTCTACTCGCAGGTGAGCGGGGTTATTAACCTGCGGCCCTGTAGGCCTATTCCCACCCGTTCCACTAGTAATATGCCTCCCAGCCTTGGCTGCGCTGGTCGGGTGAAGGTAGGCAGCACCACCGTTGGTGCTTAGGAGCGCTGCTCCACCGCAATCCCCCACCAAAGGGTAGGCGGTTCAGGCTTATGGTGAGCCTCTATGGGATGCCCCTCCCGCACTATTGCCCCTGCCTTTCGGTGGGCCCTATTTAAGTGGCCGCCGTCCTCCCTCATCCTCCTTGTAGTCTTCGGGGGGAAAAGAGGGGGGGGTGTGTATGTGTATAGATATGTATATTATGAACGTCTGTGCTTTCCCTTTTCACATGCCTTTATTCTTGTGTCAGCCGCCGCGCTGACTTGTCTTTTTTGCTTTTTAAATTTACCGCCGCCGCGCTCTGACTTGGTTCCGCGCTTGGCGGCGGCATTACCTCAGGCGCTGGTGCTCCATCATTGGCTGTTGGCCTTTCTGGCTTTGCGCTCTTCAAGGGGGGCGGGGCCCGTCTTTGGTGCGTTCCGCGTCATCGCTATTACTGGCCCCCCCCCTCGAGGTATACCAACGCCATCTTTTCTCCTTGGTTGGCCTATGCGCGACGGACTCCTACCTACCGCGGTCCGTAAGTGCCCTCGCGGGCGGGTTTATCTGCTTCACCTTTGTTACGATGTACTTAAGGTCTTGTCTGCTTATGTCTTTCAGGTGGGACGAACCCTTCTTGGCTTCTCCCGGCCCTGTTTTTAGTATATTACTTGTAGGCCTTGTAAAAATTATACTCCCACGTCCCTAGCGGGTTATTGGGGCATCCAGGGTTGCTATATAGCGTTATTCCCTATTGGCGTATAGCGCCGCTATAATCACCATATGGAGGCATCCCAGGATAATGTTACCGGGTTCCCTTTGGGACAAGACCGGCTGTGTGTAGCGTGTGGGCAGCCTCATGCTGACACTGACAAGGCACGGGTCTGTGTACCTTGTGCTGAGCAGGTGCTTGCATTGCAATCTTGCCTGCCAGTGGCTGCACCTCGTTTCACTTCACCTATTCCCCCAAGCTTAAATCTCACTCCTGCTGAGTTGCATACTAGTGGGGATTCTCAGCCTGATGTGTCTTCTAGACTGGCTACTGTTGAACAGATCATCGCGAAGTCTTTAGCACGTAAGGCCCCTGCTAAGAAGCGGCACTTGACGCCTAATGTTACTTTTATCCCTATGGGAACTGAGGAGTTTTGGAATCTGTGTGGCTATACCCCGTCTGATGAAGGGGAGCTCTTTTCTGATTCAGACTCATCTGATGAGAGACCAAGGGGTCATGACTATTGACCCAGATTTTTGAGGTTCTGTCTATCTCTCTCCCTGTTGAGGCTCCCAGGCAAAGAGGGGAGCTTTACAGCAAGATCACATTTGGAATTTCCAGAGCAGGCCCCTGCGTCCTGTTCTACAAGCCCCCATAGCTGGTCACAGGCTGGTTACGCTGGGTAGGGGGGGACCTCACGCCATTTTTTTTTTATTTTTAAGGGTTTTAACCCTTAAAAATCCAAAAAAAAATGGGGTCCCCCTCCCTGGGAGGGGGGACCCTATGTCATTTTTTTTTTTAATTAACCCTATGTTACCTGTAACCCAGTAGGTATAAAAGGCTTCCAGCAGCAGCAGGAGAGCAGAAGCCTAAGTGATCAGCGTGGGACACAGGGATGGATGGGAGGTAGGTATTAAAAAAAAAAAATATATATTTTTAATAAAGTTATTTTGAAAAAAGTGTGTCTGTGTGTTTTTTTTACTTTTAACCCTTTGTGAACTGGTAAAGGGGTCCATGTGACCCCTATACCAGTTCACAAGGCTCGGGGGTCTGGCAAGTCACCTGCGGCTAGTGAGTGACTTGCCATTAACCCCGAGACCCCCCATTACCTGCCTCCCAAAAAAACCCTTCTATTCCCCCAAGAAATGGTGCCCCCCCCCTGTGAAGGGGTACCCCACACCAATTTTTTTTTATTTAACCCTTTATTATGTGGATAGTAGTTGTATTTTATTTGTAAATGATATAAAGTGCTCTTCTAAGTTTAGGGGATCACCTGGACAGGAACGGGGGGCTACCGATACATATGTGGTATCATTGTAATCGGGAGAAATGGGGCTTTCACGTGCAATATGGTTTTCTTTAATAAAATAAATGTTTTTGTTAAAATAAAGGAAACAATTTAAAATATATATATATATATATATATATATATTTTTTTTTTTTTTACTTATTTACTTAAAAATATATAAAAAAAGTAGAAAAAATATATTAAAAAAAGTAAAAAAAATACAAACAAGACATTTCATGTTAAAGTCTAAACTCTGCCACAAAAAGAAAATATGCCATTTTCTTGGAAATTCCTCCCCGCGGGACATCCGAGATCGGGATGTCCCGCGGGGTGAAACCCCCCCAAACACCCCAAACTCCTTACCGTCTGTGAATGGCCGGCGCGGGCACGCGCGCGTCAACAGGGACGCGCGGGAGGCGGCGGCGGAGGAGCCGCTTGTCCGCGGCTTGTCCGTCGCCGCGGGGAGAGGTGAGTTCGGGGGGGTTTCACACAGCGGGGCACCCCGATCGGGGGTGCCCCACCGAAGTGGACCAAGACCCAGGATAGTCAAAATCCTGTTAAAGGTTAAACATGGCGCAAAATGGTGAAAAATTACCTGTCAGCAGAGGGTGACAAAATCTCAAGTAGGCTGGCAGTTAAAAGGTTACAGGTACCTATGCATGTTGGGTATTGTTCTAATCGGTGGACCTTGCGCTTTCAGATTTAGCTTGTTTTTTCTTATTTGCATATTGATATTTTAGGAAAAGGTGTTTTTTATTCTGCTTTTTTATACAATTTTTTGTGAAACCCTGTGCAACCTAAGAATTCTTCGAGATATTACTCCCAGAAAGATGAGCCCACTACAACACGCTGGGTACGCTTAGAAAGCTTAACATGTGTACTTTCAGGGAATACATGGTTTATGGGGGATATTCCAAATGTAAAGGGTTGTTTTGGTAGAAAAAGCACAAGGTGCGCACTTTGTCTGCAGAGCTGAAATTTTGAAGTAAAATTACCGTTATGCGCATGCTTTACTTTGGGGTGTTTGGCAACTCTCTCCTTGACAGAACCTATGCATGCTGGGTATTGTTCTGTTTGGGGGATGTTGCTTTTTCAGATTTTTTTTCTGGTTTGCATATAGTTTTTTTTAGGAAAATGTGGTTTTGATTCAGCTTTTTTATACATTTTTAGGGAAACCCAGTGTAACCAAAGAATACATTGAGGGGTTACTTCCAGAAAACTGCACCTATGTCAACAAGCCTGGTACGCCTAGAAAGCCTGAGGTGTATAATTCTAGGGAATATATAGTTTATTGGGGGTATTTCAAATGTAAAGGGTTGTTTTTCTTGAAAAACTGCAAGGTGCGCATATTGCATAGCATAGTTGTATTTTATCTCAAAATCTCCTAAAGCGTTGTTTCAGTTTGGGGGAGTCTCCTGGGCAGGAAAGGGAATCTACCTATACATATGTGGTACCGCTGTAACCGGGAGAAATTGGGGTTTCACACAAAATAAGATTTTATTGACAAACTTACATTTTTTATTACAAAAAAACACTACAAATTGTAAAAAATAGTGTTTTTTTATTTTTTTGCACAATTTTCACCCCAAAATATTGGGAATACACTTAGAAAATGACAAACAAGACATTTCATGTTAAAGCCCAGGCTCTGCTGAAAAAAACAATATATAATTTTCCTGGGAAATCCCTTAAAAAAATCACAGTTGAACATGGGGAGCGCAAAATAGTGCAAAATGGTCTGGCAACAGAATGTGACAAAATCTCCAGGAAGGCTGGCACTTAAAGGGTTAAAGATTCTCAACAAGTTTGTCAGGGGCAGGCGCTTTCGCATGGAGACTCTGCGCTCTTCCATCAGTTCCCTGCGCCAAGGGGATTTCATGACTTCTGTGGACATCAAAGATGCTTACCTTCATATTCCTGTGTTCCCAGGTCATCAAAGGTTCCTCAGGTTCGCTCTGATGGATCAACACTACCAATTTGTGGCCTTGCCCTTCGGCCTCACTTCAGCTCCCAGGGTGTTCACCAAGGTGCTGGCTGGCGTGATGTCTCTGCTCAGATGTCAGGGCGTCCGCGTGCTTCCCTATCTGGATGACATTCTAATCACTTCCCAGTCTCTACATCAGGCAGAGTTGGATACTCAGCTGGTGGTGTCCACTCTGGAGTCATTTGGATGGGTGATCAACCACCCCAAGTCCTCACTGTCCCCTTCCTTGGTAACTCCATTCCTAGGAATGAATCTGGATACAGTTCAGGCAAGGATCTTCCTTCCTCAGCAGAAGGTGGACAGTCTGATTGCACAGGCTCAGTCCCTCCTAGCTTGTCCCCATCCCTCCATCAGGCAGGGGATGCAGCTGGTTGGCCTGATGGTGGCGTACTTCGAAGCGGTCCCTTATGCTCAGTTCCACTTGAGGCCTCTGCAACTTCACCTATTGTCTGTATGGGACAAGGACCCAGCGTCCCTGGACAGGGTCTGTGTGCTCTCCCCCCTGGTCAGGAGGTCCCTCTTGTGGTGGATGGACTCAAGGAACCTGTTGGGGGGCAGATCCTTTCTTGCCCCTTCCTGGGAGACGGTCACCACGGATACCAGTCTGTCAGGTTCGGGGGGTTTCTGGAAGTCCCTGCGGTTCCAGGGGAGGTGGGGTCCTCAGGAGGCCCACACACCTATCAATGTCTTGGAGCTGCAGGCGATCAGGTTAGTTCTGGCTCGCTTGACTACTCCTCTTCGGGGTCTGCCTGTTCAGGTGCGCTCGGACAACCAGACGGCAGTTGCCTACATCAATCATCAGGGAGGGACCCAGAGCAAGGGGGCCCTCCAGGAAGCGTCTCTGATCTTGACTTTGGCGGAGGCCAATGTCCCCTGCATTTCAGCGGTGTACATCCCGGGGGTGGAAAATCACCTGGCGGACTCTCTGAGCGGCGGGACCTCTCGCCAGGGAGAATGGTCCCTATGCAGCAGGGTGTTTCAATCTCTTTGTCACCGTTGGGGCCAACCAGATGTGGATCTGTTTGCGTCCCGCCACATTCACGAGCTCCCAGCTTTTGTCTCTCTGTCCAGGGATCCTCTGGACCTGACCTCGGATGCGCTAGCAATGTCATGGAAGGACTTTCAGTTCCTGTATGTCTTCCCTCCAATTCCCCTGCTGGGAATGGTTCTGCGCAAGATTGCTCTGGAAGGGGTGCCAGCAATTCTGGTGGCCCCCAGGTGGCCAAGAAGAGTGTGGTTCGCAGACGTGGTGCAGCTGGCAGTAGATCAGCTCTGCCCTTGGTGCCAGATCTGATCACTCAGGGCTTACTACGCCATCCCAATTTACAAACACTGGCTTTCACGGCTTGGCTGCTGAAACCTCCATCTTGATGAAGAAGGGGCTGTCTTTCTCGGTTGTGGATACTTTGATTAAAGCTAGGAAGAAGTCTTCCTCTTCCATTTACTACAGGGTTTGTCGTACCTACATTGACTGGTGTGAGTCTCTTCCCTGTCGTGTGTTCTCTATTCCCAGGATTCTAGAGTTCCTGCAGCATGGGTTGGAGATGAGGCTCCAACTCAGTACTCTGAAGGGTCAGGTTTCTGCCCTGGCTATTTTCTTCCAGAAGTCCTTTGCTCAGCACCCTCTGATCAGGACTTTTTTCCAGGTCACTCATGTGCTTCCCCCACGTAAGTCTATGGTGCCTGTTTGGGATCTGAACTTGGTTCTATCAGCCTTGCAGGGTGCTCCCTTTGAACCTGTGCAGGATGCTGCCTTTGCCATTCTTACGCTCAAGGTTGGATTTCTGGTGGCTATCTCTTCTGTCAGGCGTGTGTCTGAGTTGGCGGCGCTGTCCATTCAGCCCCCCTACTATGAGAGACACCAGGACAAGTTGGTGTTTTGTTTCAAACTTGACTTTCTACCTAAGGTAGTGTCTGCTTTTCATTTGAATCAGGATATTGTTCTTCCTTCCTTGTGCCCTAATCCTAGCAATGCTAAGGAGAGAGTTTTGCACTCTTTGGATGTGGTTAGGTGTCTGAAGTAGTATCTGGTGGCTACTGCACCTTTCAGGAAAACTGATGCTCTTTTTGTGGTCCCTTCTGGTCAGGAAGGGTTTGGCTCCTGCCAAGTCTACTATCAGCAAGTGGATTCGTCAGGCTGTGATTCAGGCCTACTCTGCTAAGGGGAAGAAGCCTCCCTTCCGCCTTACTGCTCATTCCACTCGTGCTATTGGGGTCTCTTGGGCTTTTTAGCACCAGGCTTCTGTTGAACAAGTTTGCAAGGCCGCTACTTGGTCTTCTGTTCATACCTTTTCAAAGTTTTACAAGGTTGATGTTAGTGCCTCAGCTGATGCTGTTTTTAGCCGAAAGGTTCTGCAGGCGGCAGTGGTTTAAACTGCCTGCTGCTGATTTTCTTGGGGATCCCACCCTACTTTATGGACACTGCTATTGGATGTCCCAACTGTAAGTAATCTATCTGGAGCAGGACGTACTGTATACTAAGAATAATACAATTCTGTGATTACTCACCTGTAGAATTGGTATTATGAGTATACAGTACGTCCTGCTCCAACCCACCCTTGGTTTGCATTTTCTTGGATCCCCTGTATGGTGATTGTTATCATTGTTATAGTTGATAGTTTGGATTGTGTAATTCTCCCGGCTTCTCCTTAACTGCTTTTCAATGCTGGGGATTTGTGGGAGGTCCCTGGGTATTTGAGGGGCTGGGAGGAGCCTATTTTCGATGTCTCTGCAGTCCATCGCCATCTGGTGGAGTATATCCCAACTGTAAGTATTAGATTTGGAGCAGGACGTACTGTATACTCATAATACCAATTCTACAGGTGAGTAATCACAGATTTGTATTTTTGTTGGTCTGGTTAACGTCAGACTGGGAAGTAAAGCTGGATTAAAATGTATATCTCATGGATTGTTGTAATTTTAGTGTGTCCTGATTGTTGTGTCTTCCTGCTACAGGTACCACCAGTTAATCTTTCGTTATACAAAGAGGAGGAAGAGACCTCAATGCATAATACAGTTGTTTTGTTTTCCACGACTGACCGGTTTACCTTGCATCAGGTTGGCAATTTCTAATAAACCTTTTCTAATAAACAAGCAAACAAAATTGAGACTTCATTTACAGCAGTGGGATATAATAAACATAATAAAAATATATTAAACTTCTTCCCATAGTCCTGGACTAGCTGGTCAAGCATAGAGCTCACAGCACAAGACCTTCTTTTTAAGTTGTTTGTTTTCAATACGCACGTTTTCTCCAGCCAGTGGCTCCTTCAGACCAGCAATTCTGAAATGACAGTTCTCCACATCGCCAATCTGGGCGCACTACCCTGCCCCAGTCAGTGAGGAAACCTGCTTCCTCAATACTATTGGCAGTTATACGTATTGTAGCCTACATAATCTGTAAAATATCCATAAAGATCATTCATTTTTTGCCCTCCAGCTTTGCTACACTGGCAGTTGCCTGTGTAGCTGTGACCAGAATGGCGCTCCCTGTTGTCATGGTAACGGATGCACAAGTATAATTTCACTATTATATATATAAATCTCATTAGACCAAATACAGCTAAATATCTGCTATAACGTTTGCTAAAACACAAGTGCACCTGAATGTGTCATCACTGGGGATGGGGTTGCTCTGCCAGGGAGCAATATGGCCAATTGCATATGGTTCATGTTATGAATAATGGGTAAAGTCCAAAAATCTGGGAACAAAAACACTAAAAAGACTACACCACTCTGGTATAAAATACACTAGATCTGAAAAAATCAACACATTGAAAAATAAATAAAATCCAAAACAGGAGTGAGGCTGCCCTCTGCTGGTGAATAAATAGCATTTAATGCACTGGTCCCAAGTTAATGATAAAAGGGATTTGATCACAACAATAAATAAAAAAAAATGCAGGCTCTTTTGCGGCACCCAGCAGGGGTCTGAATGTGACAACATAAACTCCCCTCTAAGTAAAGGTGCACTTTAGTTAAAAAAAAAATGCCACTTAAGCCCCACTTCCTGGGCATCCCAAATTGTCTCAGAAACAAACCATAGACCCAGGAATCATGCAGAATACTCACCTTTTGCCATGTTCATCACTCTGCCAGTGCCATTGAGTCTGCGCACATCGCATGGGGGCAACGCCTCCTGTCCAGTAAACCTTGTTATTCACAAGTGGGCGCTGAATCATTGGCCAGTGACGGTTTCTAATGGCCAGGTAGCAGATCATGGCCAGTCCCATGACAGGTTGCCTGTCGGAGTTAGGGATGATGCTGAGAGTTTTCAAGCTGGAGGTGTACTTTAATTTTGTTTTTCAAATATGGGGTGAAGAATGAACTTCACTTTAAAGCTGGAGTATACTTTTCAAAAATAGCCGGTTATTTTAATATGTTGTGGGAAACAAACTGTGTTGCATCTTCCAAGCTCTATGTTTCCAAATTGTTGTTTACCAAATTAGTTCCATGCAGGAGATTAATGTGCGCTTCTTTTGCCTGGCAGGATATGTGTGTGGTATGTGGCAGTTTCGGTAAAGGCGCTGAAGGACGATTACTTGCTTGCTCTCAGTGTGGCCAGTGTTACCATCCATACTGTGTTGGTATTAAGGTATGTTGTTTTTTTCTTTCGTTTTTGTTCTTGGTTTTCTTTAAATGTCACTATTCTATAAAACAAGACATCTTACATTATTAGCATTAAGGCATTATTTGTAATCGATAAAAAAATACAACCTTAGGTGAATAAAACTTGTACTGTAAGCAACCACTTGATTGATTGGCTAATAACCACTTGATGTTATCAGCTTATAACCACTAGATGTGATTGGCTAATAAGGAGGCAGACATAAATACCAGGAAAGCTAATGTATGCTAACAATGTTAGCAAAGCGGAACAAAACCATTGCAAGCAGGCCCTGGAATCTAAAAGACTCCAGGGCTGGTCGGTAGCTTGCCCAAGATCCTATAACCCCCCCACTGTGTGAAACCCTCGGGGTCACCGGTAAACTCGCCTTTCCCGGTGGCTCCCATGATGCTCCCTGTAGCTGTGCGTGGTACCGCGCTCCACCCTATCTGAATGGCTGGAAGTTAGGGATGCAGGGCTACTTCATCCGGAACTCTGGAGATCAGCCAAACAGTGATTTAAAAAGTGCTGAGTGGAGTGGCCTCGGTGGTGAAAACTTCTGTATTCTAAGTATACAGCACGTCCTGTTCCAGAATATTCCTTATTCCTGGGTAATACATCCACAAGATGGCGCTGGACTGCAGAAAACGGCTTGTGGCTCCTCCTGGCCCCATATAAGCCAGGGACCTCCCACAGTTTTTTCTGCAGTCTGCGCTGAGAAGATAGAAGATAGCTCTCTATGTGGCGCAGGTGAGCGAGGCTTATTGCCTGCGGCCCTGCAGGACTATTCCCACCCGTTCCGTCCCATTTACTGCCTCCCAGCCTCGGCTGATAAGGTTCGGGTGAAGGTAGGTTAGTGAAGCACTGGTTGGGGTTGTGGAGCTAGGCTCCTACCGCAGTCCCTGCTCTAACAGGGTAGGCGGTTTAGCTTAATGGTGAGCCTTTTGGGATGCCCCCACTGCCTCATGGGTTTTGCCAGGTTTATCCAGTGCAGTTAAACCCTATTCCCATTTTCCCCCCTCCACCCTCACTCCTCATATTAGTCCCCTGGGCGCCGTTTCTCCCTGGGAATTCTGCCGTTATCCTCCCTCACTCTCCCCTTGGGAGATCTCTGGGGGGGGGGGGGGGGGGCCGGTTGGTTGTCTAGTGGTTTAAGACTGTAGACATATGTTGTGCCTTGTCACTTTTATTAAAACGCTCCGCCGCGCGTTTGTACTGCGCTCCGCGGCTGGCAGCCCCATTCACCTCAGAGCTGTCGGGCCGCTATTGGCTGGCCGGATCACATGGGCACTCTTCGGGGGGGGGGGGGGGGCGGGCGGCTCTGTGGATGATGTATTTTACCTCATATCTCCACGGCCCGCCCCTCAAGGTCGCCATTTTGTCTTCTTGCTGTGTGCTGCTGGCTCCTTGCGGTCTGTGAGTAACCGCGGTGGGGTGATTTTTTCTGGATTTTTCTTATGCCTTATTCTCATGGGAATGTTTGATTATGTCTTTCAGGCGGTTTAAAACTTCAGCACTGTGGTTTCTCCCGGCCTTCTCGCCTCATTATCTCCCACTTCCCTAGCGGTTCTTGGGGCATCCCGGGTAGCACTTTAGCGTTAACCCTTACTGGCCTACTGTGCCATTCAAATCACCATATGGAGGCTTCTGGGGATAATGGGCCTGGGGTTCCTTCGGGACAAACCCGGCTATGTGTTGCGTGTGGGGTATTCCCAATTGGTGATGATGTCAGGGTATGTGTATCCTGCGCCCAGCAGGTACTTGCGTGCAGTCTGGGTTACCTGTTGCTGGGCCTGCGCCCTCTATGGCTTCGCCTACCCCCCCACGCTTACACCTGACCCCACCAGTGAGGTGCATACCAGTGGGGAGTCTCAACCTGATTTGGCTACATGGGTGGCCAGCATTGAAAAGCATATTGCT
The DNA here is from genome assembly GCA_027917425.1 of Gastrophryne carolinensis. Taxonomy (NCBI): domain Eukaryota; kingdom Metazoa; phylum Chordata; class Amphibia; order Anura; family Microhylidae; genus Gastrophryne; species Gastrophryne carolinensis. Next base: position 98,061,784 of record CM051239.1, on the reverse strand, counting down.
GGGTCTGCCCTCCTGTCCTGGCTCCGCAGCAGTAGGGTGAGCTCTTTCATACTGTTAAACCACGCTTGGAGTTTCCTGAGCAGAGTCACTTTAATAATCTGGTGCTCAAGGAGTGGGAACGGCCTAGCAAGCTCCCTGGAGTGCCAAAGAGTTGGGACAAGAGGTATCCCTTTCCTGCTGATGTTAAGTGTTGGTCATGTCCTTCCGAGGTGGACGCGCCCATTCTGGGGCTGTCCAATGCATCCGTCATGCATTCCCCTGACACTACTACCCTGAGGGTTGGTGAGGACCGGCGTATGGACCAGCTGGCTTGCCATACCTTTGCCTGTGTGGGGACTGCGCTGCGCCCGGTTTGTGTCTCTGCCATTACAGCTATTGCTATTAACCCTTCTAGTGCCAGCTACGTGACTCTCATGTAGCTGCCTCTCCAACCGTTAAGTGCCAGCTACGTGAGATTCACGTAGCTGACTTTAGAGCCCCATAAAAAAATACAGACTTACCTGACCCCTCATTTGAAAGTGGCAGCGATTCTGTACAAGAATCAAGTAGTAGATTTTCGCCCCCGGGCTTCTGATCTTCAGGAGGGGGCCCGGAATAGGCCCCCCCACCGGTGCCGACATCTGAAAAAAAAAATGTCATTTACTCACCTTCGCAGCGCGGTCTTCTCTTCACCAGGGGGGGCTCCGATCCCCCCCCCCCCCCCCGGGCATTCCACGCTTCGGGTGAGGGCCCAGAAACAGGCCCTCACCATCCTCTTCTGCCGGCGCTCGCCCCGACCCTAGCCCCGCCCACTTGATGACGTCATCCCGCTCCTCGGGTTACCGGCACCCGGGCTCCGTTCTATCAGTTATCGGTAGCGATCGAAGTAGGGAGGGTGGCAGGCAGGGAGGCTCTGATCCCCCTGCCTCCCTCCCTCCCTGCTCTGATCACTACAGGCAACTGTCATCTGCAGCGGCGTGGGACACTGGATGGGAGGTAAGTATAAGTGAAAGAAGAATAATAGAGAATTTTGTGTCTGTGTCTTTTTTTTTTTTACTTAACCCTTTGTGAACTGGTAAGGGGTCCATGAGACCCCTTATACCAGTTCACAAGGCTCTGGGTATGGCAGGTCACCTGCGGCAAGCGGGTGACTTGCCATAACCCCAGCCTCCCATTACCTGCCTCCCCAACGGCCAGGGGGGGGGCAGAAGGGCCCGGGCCACGTGGCTATGTGGGCTAGTAGCCTGCAGGGCCAGGGGCCACCATCGCTGGCCCCTGCGCCCTGTTCTACAAGCCCCCATAGCTGGTCCGGGTCGGTTTAAATTCCCCCCAAAAAATGAGGTTCCCCTCCCTGGAAGGGGGGACCCTACGTCATTTTTTTTTTTTTTTTTTTTAAGTTAACCCCTTACAACTATGCAATCATATTGCATAGTTGTATTCTATCTGAAATCTCCTAAACTGCTGTTTCAGTTTGGGGAGTTTCCTGTGCAGGAAATGTTGTCTACCAATACATATGTGGTACCGTTGTAACCGGGGGAAATAGGGCTTTCACACGCAATAATATTTTATTAACAAACTTACATTTTTTATTAGAAAAAAACATTACAAATTGTAAAAAATAGTTGTTTTTTTTTTTTTTTTTTTTTTTTTTTTTTGCACATATTTCACCCAAAAGTATTGAGAATACACTAAAAAAAGGCCAAACAAGACATTTCATGTTGAAGCCCAGACTCAAAAAAAACAATATATCATTTCCCTGGAAATCCCTTCAAAAATCCGGGTTGAACACGTGTAGCGCAAAAACGTGAAAAGTAGTCCGGCAACAGAGTGTGACAAAAAATCTCGGTAGGCTGGCACTCAAAGGGTTAAAGGGCTGCTTAAGAGTCTCTTGGATGGGGCCTCTGATGACGCGGGAGGAGAAGGAGAAGTGTACAGATCTCTCCTGCTTTGCTATGAATTTGTTGCATATGTTTTATCTGACATGGATGATGCCATTAGAATGTGTAGGAGGACATCTGCCCTTTTGGTGGCTATACGCCGCTCTGTTTGGCTCCGTCAGTGGGTAGCTGATAATGCTGCTAAGAAGGCTCTCACTGGCTTTCCCTTTAAGGGTCTGCGCCTCTTTGGTGAACGCTTGGCAGGTTACCTCAACGTTGGATGCCGTCCCGGTCCTTTCGGGGCACAGGTTCCTTTCTCCCTTCCTTCCGTGGTTCCAGAATTGGTCGAGGAACCTCCTTTGCTAGGGCTCGCTGAGATTTTTGGGGCAGGGACAGAGGATGGGGCCCTCCCGGCCCCTCCTGTGGTCCCAAGCCTGTGGTCCCAAGCCTAAGTCCTCCCCCAAGCCCCCTCAGGCATGAAGGGGCGCCCTCACCTATCCGGGTGGGGGGGGGCGGCTTCCGCTCGTTGGTCACGTCTGGAGGCTTCATGTCTCAGACCGGTGGATTCGGGAGGTAGTTTCCTCCGGTTACAAGATAGAGTTTGCAGCCTGGCCGCCCCCAAGATTCATCAATTCCCAGATAGCTCAAAACCCTCTGTTAGCCCAGGGTCTGTGCCTTGCTGTCCAAAACCTTTTGTAGTTGGGGGTCATCTACCAGGTGCCTTCCAGGGAAAGGAGCAGAGGCTACTATTCCAATCTTTTCACTCTTCCCAAAAAAGACGGGTCCATCAGACCCATCCTGGATTTTGAAGTTGGCGGCGCTTTCCATCAAACCCCCTTACTTTGAGAGACACCAGGACAAGGTGGTGTTTCATTTTAAGCCAGATTTTCTGCCTAAGGTTGTGTCTGCTTTTCATCTCAATCAGGACATTGTTTTGCCTTCTCTGTGCCCTAATCCTAGTAACCATAAGGAGCGGGTTTTACACTCTCTGGATGTGGTCAGGACCCTGAAGTTCTATTTGGTGGCTACTGAATCCTTCAGGAAGACGGATGCTCTTTTTGTGCTCCCTTCTGGACCTAAGAAGGGTTTGGCTCCGGCTAAGTCCACTATCAGCAAGTGAATCCGTCAGGCTGTGGTACAGGCTTATTCTGCTAAGGGGAAGGTGCCTCCCTTCCGCCTTACTGCTCATTCTACTCGTGCTATTGGTGCCTCTTGGGCTTTTCAGCACCAAGCTTCTGTTGAGCAAGTTTGCAAGGCCGCTACTTGGTCTTCTGTTCACACTTTTTCAAGTTTTACAAGGTTGATGTTAGGGCCTCAGCTGATGCTGCTTTTGGTCTCAAAGTTCTGCAGGCGGCAGTGGTTTAAACTGCCCGCTATTACTTTTTGGGGATCCCACCATACCTTACGGACACTGCTATTGGATGTCCCAGGAGTAAGGAATATTCTGGAACAGGATGTGCTGTATACTTAGAATATTGCAATTCTGTGATTACTCACCTGTAGAATTGGTATTATATGTACAGCACGTCCTGTTCCATCCCACCCTTGTTATCATTATTCTTAGTTACCTCTGTATGGTGATTGTTCATATGTTCCTTTTTGAATTATGGTTATTATAGTTATCCCGGCTTCTTGTTAACTGCTTGTCAATACTGGGAAATTTGTGGGAGGTCCCTAGCTTATATGGGGCCGGGAGGAGCCACAAGCTGTTTTCTGCAGTCCAGCGCCATCTTGTGCATGTATTACCCAGGAGTAAGGAATATTCTGGAACAGGACGTGCTGTATACATATAATACCAATTCTACAGGTGAGTAATCACAGAATGGTATTTTTTATTTTTTAAAACCAGGCCACGGCCGAGGGTGCCCCAAAAGGCTTTTTATCCTAGTTGATTACTGGTGAATCCATATTCAGCTGTGATATTAAAGCAGAGCAAAATGCGGGATTTTGTCTATCCTGGGATTTGTTCTGTTCCAGAATTGGGTTGCCCTGCTGTGTGAAACCCCAAGGACGCCCTGTAAAACACGTCTCTTCCCGGTCCAACTGCACATGCATGGGCTCTTGTCCAATCAAATACATTTGCCATGGCTATTTCATTTGGCAAACAGCTCTGATGTCCTTCAATGGGGAGAGCAAGCGGTCGTATCCCCAGCGGCATGTGTTCCACTCTGCCTATCTGAAGGCTGAGGTGGGAATGCGTGCACAGCCCGAAGATGGTGGGGGATGCAACCAATCTCGTTCCCCATTGTAAACAGTCCGAGACATAGGCACAGCAGACAGCTCTTGATTGGACGAAAGCCTGCGCATGTGTCATTGGACCGGGGGAATGGCAAGCTGATAACCAGCAATCTGGGTTTTTCATGCAGCAGGGCATCCTAATTCCAGATTCCCCGGTGTAAGGCCAGCGGTAGGCCTTGAAATCTTTTAGTGGGTTCACTTTAACACGGCGAAATGTCTACAGATAATCCAACCCTTCCTTACTCCTGTACACAATTTTTTTATTTGGCTCTCTCCGGGAAGGGGGGGCACTCTAAATTGTTGGGGGACAGGTAAGATTTAAGTGCATTGGATTGATTGGTGGGGGTGGCAATGGGGATGCAATCAAAGCATAAAATGGGTGTTGGTTCGGTTTTAATCCACACAGATATTCCCATAATTCACAAAGTCATTATGTTTTTATCGTGTCCTAGAATCATTAGTGCCCTCCTAACAGTGAAAGCAGTAGACATACCCTCACCCCCAGGATGTCATGGTGACTGAAGTAAATCTCCTGGCTTAAGCAGCCTGCACCTGGCCACTTTCAGTATAGATCCTTCTCTGTCACAAGGGAGCAGATTTCCTTCCTTATTAATGTGACTACAGTCATGGGAATGTGCATTATCCATAAAGACAAGATTTTTTTTTTCATTTTACAGCTACAATGACTAAGGGGGAGTGTGGACCTGAAGCCAAAATACTCCCCTCAATGTGTATCTTGATGAGGGTTACCTGAAAACAAGATATAATACTCACCCCTCCACTTTTCCTGGGTTGTTGGCAACCACAGTTGCTCTTCACATCTTTACCAGAAACCAGTAGGGTTTGTTGCCCATGCATGGTGAACCTTACTGGACATTGGCACTCATTTGGTGATATGTGAGCACAGAAGAAGAGGGTCGAAATAGCAAATTTTATGCATTTCTAGTAAACGAATGGGCATACCAGTTTTGGTGGTGAATGCAGCAGACCTCTTGGCTATTTTACTTTGGGCCAGGTTTCCTGCTGCTTGGCTTATACAATATTGTGATAGTTAGATATTGTACTAGGGCTATATTGGGGACACATTTATATAGAACAGTAGTTCTGAAATGTCATTATGGATTGATGTGTTATGACCCACCCTAAACAATACTCCTTTGTTAATTTGGCCCGATACCTGTGATCTTCATTATCTCTGGTTTTGGTCTGTTGTGTGACACCCCGCCCCTTGGCCGATATACATATCTCACTGGCCTTCCCATGATGCAGGTGCGGCTGTGCCCCATCAGCTTTTTTTGCCACATTTATTAATGTAGACACTAGGTCCGGTTTGTTCCACTTGCATTGCATTGGATGTATACATGACTACTTTACACTACCATTTGAAATGTGTGTATTTTCCCCTTGATAAAGTAGAACAATATATGTCACAAACTTAAAGCTTGTCTAATATTTTCTGATTCTAATTAAATCTACAGTTTAGTAAAGTCATTCTTCGTAAAGGCTGGAGGTGTTTGGAGTGCACAGTGTGTGAGGCCTGTGGTAAAGCAACAGATCCGGGACGGCTGCTGCTCTGTGATGACTGTGACATCAGCTACCACACATACTGCCTGGATCCACCCTTACAAACTGTCCCCAAAGGAGGATGGAAGTGCAAATGGTTTGTTTCGTTCTTACTTGCAATAGTTATTCTTTACTTTTTATTGTGGGCATTGTATGCTGTGTGATCTCATAGGAGTATATATCACAAGAATGGATGTGTCCAGATCTGGCATTGTATTCTGAAGATCAGGCCCAGGTATAACCTTTGTTGTTATAGCAGAGTGCGCTGGAGTTGTGACAGGCAGCTTCTCCTATACTTGGATAATGGAGCTGCACATTCTGTTCACTGTGCTGTAAACACTGTACCTTCTGCTTGTGCTTGAAAAAGAAAAAATTAATGCATGTACTAGAAAGATGACTGGTGCCCACAGAGAGGGCTCTGAGTGCACACTGGCACGAGTGTCATAGGTTCACCACCACTTATATAGGGTCTGAGGTGACTCAATATTTAAATATACCCATACAGACAACAAGCCCGTGCCTCCCCCTTGAAAATAATTCAATGTCTGAAGTCATATTAGAAGAATGGAGAGTTGAGTGAAATCGTTTTGTGCATATATTAACTCTTTAAGATGCAATGTGATGACAGCAGAAGGGCAAAAGTCCTCTGCTTTTAGTCAGTGGCCTGATTTAAAGTGAATTTATTACCAGGATTGTTTCTATCCTGTTGATAAGTCCTTGTCCCTGTGGCATTCTGATTTGGGATGCCCACTAGTTTAATCCCCCAGGGTCGCCTGTTAAATTTACTTTACTGATGGTCTCATGGCTCATGCACGGGCTGTTGTCCAATCAGCACTTTATATGCTATATTTTTATAGGGAATGGGGAGCTGTCTCATCCCCAGTTTCCTCATGGCACACTCCTGCAGTGAGGCTGGAGGTCCGGTGGGGGAAAGGTAAAAGATTAAGTACAATTGTGGGGGAATCGCAAAAAAAAAAAACAGGATTTTGAATTTCCCAGGTTTGTTTCCACGCCCCTTGGGCACCCTGAGTCAGGATGCCCCACTGTGTGAAACCCCCCCTTTTTGCCCTTTCAAACTCGCCTCTTCCTGGTCTAATGGTGCATGCGAAAGGCTCTCGTCCGTTCAGAGCCGTTTTCCATGCATATTAATTGGACGGCACAAGAGCCCTGCAGTAGTAGCGAGAGCAGCAGACTTCCTTGCAGCACGCACACTCCGGTCACAGGCCTGTCTGAATGGCTGGGCACGGGAGCATGCGCACAGCCCAATGAAGCGGTGTTGAGGCCTCCCTTGTTTACATGGACGTGGGGGCGTCCAAAAGGGGGCCACGGAGCACCTGAAGGTTTTCACGTACCGGTGCATCCCAATCTGGGATTCCCTTGGGGGAAGGCCTGCCCTGGAATTTTTTAGATTCCATTGCCGGCCCATCTGGGTTTTGTTCTTCTTTAAAGTCTTAACTGGGTTAACACCTGTAATCTTACAGGATCACTATAAAATGCTAAATTTTCCTCTTCTAGGTGTGTATCATGTAACAATTGCAAAGCAATAACCCCAGGACTAAGATGTGAGTGGCAGAATAACTATACCCAGTGTGCACCATGTGCAAGCCTGTCTACATGTCCTGTCTGCAGTCAGAACTACATAGAAGATGAGCTCATTATCCAGTGTCGCCAGTGTGATAGGTAAGAGGATGCTTTTTATTTGCTGTGAAATACTGTTTGTTGCATTGGGGCTATAGGCCAGTCTAGGAGGAAGACAAGCTGACCTGTACTTTTAACACACCACTTTGATGTACATTGCTAAGGTAAACACATTGTTGCTAGGGAGAACTGTTTTCTTTTATAACACCGAGTTGCAAACAAATAGAAAAAAAAATTAACTGATAAGCTTGGCACATTGATTACATCATATAGCCACACAAAAATGGAAAAATTAAAATATACCATTGAAAGTGGAATTAAATTTTAGCATTTAAGTTGAATACTTTCTGCTGTGGGACTTCTTCACATGTATTCTCTGCTTCAGGAGGATCCCTGTGGTTAACAGTTGTGCGTCCATCTAGTAACTCATTTGTGCAAATGGCCATTTGATTCTGGTGGGTCCTTGCTTGTTGTGGCTGAGATAGAGCTGCAGCATGGAAGCTTTCATATATTATCATCCTTCAGCACGACCCACTGGGAGATAGAGGCTCCACCTCCTGGGAGGAAACAGAAAAATGAACAGGGGTTAAAAGCCCCACCCCTTCCTCACCACCTCAGTTCTTTGTGTATTCTTAGTATACAGTACATCCTGCTCCAGATAGATTACTTACACTTGGGTTATCCTCTGCCAGATGGCGCTGCACTACAGAGACATGTAAAACAGGCTCCTCCCGGCCCCTCAAATACCCGGGGACCTCCCACAAATCCCCATATTTCTCTGCAGTGCTTACTGCGAAAACAGGAAATTATCACTCTCTCGCAGGTGAGCGGGGCTATTAGCCTGCGGCCCTGTTGGACTATTCCCACCCGTCCTTTGTGTGATGTGCCTCCCAGCCTGGGCTGCGCTGGTCGGGTGAAAGTAGGCAGCACCATGTGTGCTTAAGGAGCGCTGCTCCACCGCAATCCCGCACCAAAGGGTAGGCGGTATAGGCTGATGGTGAGCCTTTATGGGATGCCCCTCCCGCATTATTGCCACATGCCCCGTGTAGCGGTGGGTCCTGTACAGAGGGCCGCCATCCTTCCTCATTCTCCCTTTTAGCCTTCGGGGGGAGGGGGGGAAGAAGGGGGGGGGGTGTGGGTGAGCGTCTATCGTGATTCGTGCATCCGGCTTTTTGTCATGTTTTTAGACTAGTATATGTGGTGTCAGCCGCCGCGCTGACTTATTGCAAATGCCGCCGCGCGCGTCTTTTCCTTCATTTGGATGTTCCGTGCCGGGCGGCGGCGTTACATCAGACGCTTCTGCGTTCTCATTAGTTGCTTGTCTGTGGGCTTCGCGCTCTTCGAGGGGGGGCGGGGCCTGGCTTGGCGCGCTCTGCGTCACGGCTCGCTCTGGCCCGCCCTTCGAGGTACTCTCGGCGCCATTTTGTCAGGTCGCGCGCCCGTGTGTGACGGTTCTACTTACCGCGGTCCGTAAGGGCCCTTGCGGGCGACTTCATACTCATTTTAGTGTGTTTGGTTCTGACACCCCTTCTTCCCATTGTGTCTTTCAGACAGGTGAATCCATTGGCTTCTCCCGGCCCGGTGTAATTGATAGTTGGGCCTTGTATAATTACTCCCACTTCCCTAGCTGGTCATTGGGGCATCCAGGGTTGCTTTATAGCATCAATCCCTACTGGCATATTGTGCCTAACAATCACCATTTGGAGGCATCTCAGGATAATGTGACCGGGGTTCCTTCGGGACAAGCCCGGCTGTGTGTAGCTTGTGGGGTCTCAACTATTAGCGGTGACAATGCACGGGTCTGTGTTCCTTGCGCACAGCAGGTGCTAACGTTGCAATCTGCCCCTCCTGTGGCTGGCACCTCGTCTCACTTCACCTACTCCCCCAAGCTTCAGTCTCACCCCCATTGCATTGCATACAAGCGGGGATTCTCAGCCTGATGTGTCTGCTAGACTGGCCAGTGTTAAAAAATTGATTGCTAATACTTTAGCGCGTAAGGCCACTGCTTAAAAGCGTCACTTAACCCCTGATGCCACTCTTATTCCTAGTATGTCACACCCCCCACTTCCCGATATTCATGACACTTGGGAACCCGGCCTGTAGAGGGCGATCTTGCAGAGATGACTTGGAAAAAAGGAGCCCCCCTGGTCCATAAGTACTGGGTTCCTCCCACTATTCCTCAGTCTTTTCGTCTATGCAGTCGGCGAAGCATTCAGAAGATGACTCTCCTTCAAGCTGCAGGTAGCCGGGTTTGCTCCCGTCCCTTTTTTTCTCTATTTCTGTCTGGAACTCTTTAAACCTGTTTGGTTATATTGTATGCCTCCCAGTCCTGGCTGTGTGGTTCAGGCAAAGGTAGATACATACACCTTCTGGTGTATACAGGAGTATTACTCCTCCGTGAGACCTAAATGTGGGTAGGTGGCTTCCGGGTTGGTGTTCCTGGCATGGGATGCCCCTGTCCCTTTCTAATCCCCTTGTGCCTTATGGGTGCCTTTCTATCCTCTCCCCTTAATTCTCCTTTAACCCTACTGGGTAAAAAGGAGGGGGGAAGGGGGGGCGTTATCTGGGCTTATTTGTCACCATGCACTCAAAAAAAAAAGAAAAAAAAAAAAAAAAAGAGAGATATATAAAATAAGTCTTTATTTCTTATTTTTATTATGTATGTTTTACTATACTATTTAATAGGAAATGTTTTATTTAGATTTTCCTATCTCTGTCCAGGCAGCATTTTTTGCTTACCTATTAAAGCTCTTTGTTTTCTGGCTGTGTTCAGATTTGAATTTTCCCTCCATTGTTGGCCATGTGATCCTGGAAGTGGGCGGGGCTTAGGCTTTTATTCAGAGGGCACCTGGTGTGCTCTGTTTGACTTCCTGCTTCCCTGAGGCCTTACCTCATGATGTGAGCTTATTGCATGGGCTGGGAGTACCCTTCAGCTTGGCTGAAGGGAGTTTTTTTCTGTCATTTATTTATATTGTGTGCATTTGGTGACTGTTTTTTTGTTTTCTCTGTAGGTAGAAACTCCTTATTTAAAAAGGGGTTTCTCCTGGTCCTTATATAAAAAAAAAAAAAATAAAAAAAAAAGCAAGCCCTTAAGCCTTATTTGGGGGTCCATTTGTGTTTCAATCCTCCCACTTGGGACTATTTAAAGGGGCATCCCGGGTAGCAATTGCATAAATCCCATATATACTTGGCGACTATAATCAATTATAGTATAATACTAAACACTATATGGAGGCATCCCAGGATAACGGACATGCAATTCCCTCTGCACAGACTCGGCAATGTTTTGGATGTGGGGCATCCCTTGTTGGGGATAACGCAATTCTTTGCGTCCCTTGTGCACAATTAACTATTATGCAGCAAACTGAGGCCCAGGCTTCAGGGCCTGCGGCTAATGCCTCATCTCCTACTCCGCCATGCCTTGTCCGTACCCCCAATTATATTGTCATGGGTGGTGAGTCGCATGCTGATTTATGTGCCAGATTGGCTCATCTTGAAAGATTAATGTCTACCTCTGTGCCTAAGAAGGCCTCAGCTAAAAGAAAGCACTTGACTCATGCCGCTCCGGCAAGGGAGTCAGACAATTGTGAATTGCTTTATTGGTCTGATCCTTCTCAGTTAGAAGAAGGAGAATTATTATGAGAAATCAGATGTTTCCGATGAACAGCAATTTGTTGGTACTGAGATTGAGCAGGGTGAAGCAAGTGTTGTGGATACCCCAAAGCTCTTGCTCAGTTATTTGAGGTTTTGGTTATTACTCCTCCTGAAGTAGTCCCTCCTCAAAAAGGGGAATACTTTGGAGTCTCTAAACCTTGTTTAGAATTTCCAAATCAAAAGCATTTTGATGAAATTATTCTTAAAGAATGGGAGAAGCCTGCGCGGCTTCCTGGCATTCCCTTGGGCTGGGACAAGAAAATATCACTTCCCAGCTGATACTGTTAAGCGTTGGTCATCACCACCTGTGCCCACCGCTCTGGGCATGTGTACACTCACTGCACGGATGGGTTAAATGCGGAGGACAAATTCCTATGTGTGCGCAAGCATACAATGGCCATCTATGCATTAATATTTAATTAATTTATAGAGAGACTGGGTTTTTAAAAGATGCTCTGCTCATGGGTGGATGCCCCTGTGCTTAATTTATCCAATTCTTCTGTGTTGCATTCTCCTGACTCCACTACACTTAAAGATGGAGAGGATAAGCGTATTGATCAAATGGCGTGCCACGCTTTTTCCAGTGTGGGCTTGGCCTTGCTGCCTGTTGGTGCTTCGGCACTCATGTCAGTGGCTATTAGGTCTGTTGTGAGAGACCTAATGAATTACTCAGGGCTTGATCCGGCCTCTGATGAGTACGCCGCTCTTAAGCGATGTGAGATGTTTGCATCTTTTGTACTTTCTGCCTTAGATGATACTCTGCTCATGTGCAGCAGAACCTCTGCCTTGTTAGTCGCCATCCGGCGGTCAGTATGGTTGCGGCAGTGGGCAGCTGATATTGTAGCTAAGAAATCGCTTACAGCGCTCCCTTTTGTGGGATTGCGCCTCTTTGGAGAAAGAATTGGATTCTGTCACTAAAGGAGGTAAATTACCTCAGCGTAAGAAACAACGTCGTTCCTTTCGTGGAATAGAGGAAAGGGACGTGGCCGTCCAAGTCAGAATTGGGGGTCCAAAACCAAATCTGCCACTAAGCCTGCTCAACAATGAGGGGACGCCCTCACCCTTATGGGTGGGGGGACGGCTGCGGTTCTTCTTCCAGGTCTGGGGTCAGGAGGTATCAGACAATTGGGTTCTGGAAGTAGTCTCTTCCGGTTACAAACTGGAATTCGAGTTCCGGCCTCCTCCCAGATTTTTCATGTCCCGGATGCCGTCAGATCCGGCAATTGCGCAGGGACTGCGGGCAGCAGTAGCGTAGTTAAACATGGCTGTCATCTGCCTAGTGCCTCCAGCAGAAAGGGGTTTGGGGTTTTACTCCAACCTATTTACGGTACCCAAAAAGGACAGCTCTGTTCGGCCTATCCTAGACCTAAGGAGACTCAATCAATTTATCCGTTTCGGAAAATTCCGCATGGAGTCTTTGCTATCAATGATAGATGCTCTCCGTCAGGGGGACTTCATGACATCCATAGACATCAAGGATGCTTATTTGCACATTCCTATTTTCCGGGTCACCAGAGATTTCTCAGGTTCTCGATAGGAGACCAGCATTATCAATTTGTGGCCCTGCCATTCGGCCTTACCTCAGCCCCAAGAGTCTTTACCAAGACGCTGGCAAGAGTGATGGCTATATTCAGGGTCCAGGGCATCCGCATTGTGCCTTTTCTGGACGATCTTCTTATCGCGGCCTCCTCCCTCGAACAATCAGAGTTGGACACCAGGATGGTGGTCTCTACGCTAGAGAGGTTCGGATGGGTAATAAGTTACCCCAAATCCTCTCTCTGTCCGTCCAGGGAAATTCCCTTCCTGGGCCTGATTCTGGAATGGTTCTGATTCAGGACTTGATTCGTCTATTCTTGTCCAACCCTCGTCAGTCTTTCTGTCTAGGGATGAGACTAGTGGGATTGATGGTAGCTGCATTCGAGGCAGTCCCGTTTGCCCAGTTTCACATAGCTCTTCAGCCAGCTTCAGCTCTTCCTCTTGACAAAGTGGGACAGGTGCCCACTATCATTGAATCAGACTTGTCTATTGTCTCCCCACGTTTTGCAGTCCCTTCAGTGGTGGTTAATATCGCACAACCTCCAGAAGGGCAAGTCATTTCTGACTCCGCGTTGGGAACTGGTTACCACGGATGCCAGCCTGGTGGGCTGGGGGGCTTCTGGAAGAAGCATCAATTCCAAGGATTGTGGGGGCCTCAGGAGGCTCATTCTCCAATCAATGTATTAGAGCTTCGGGCCATACGTCTTGTTCTACTTCAACTGACCCATTTCTTACAGGGTGTGCCAGTTCAGATTCGGTCAGACAACCGAACAGCTGTTGCATACATCAATCACCAGGGAGGGACTTGGGGTGCCCTCCGGGAAGTGTCTCTGATCCTTCAGTGGGGAGAGATCAATGTTCCCTGCATATCAGCAGTTTACATTCCGGGGGATAGAGAATGTGGAGGCAGACTCCCTGAGCAGGGGATGTTCTCGCCAGGGAGAATGGTCTCTCAATCCAAGGGTCTTTCAGTTCCTCTGTCACAAGTGGGGGACTCCACGGTTGGACCTGTTTGCTTCTCGTCACAATCACAAGCTGCCAGCTTTTGTGTTTCTATCCCAGGATCCTCTGGCAGCGGCAGCGGATGCCATGTCTCTAGCCTGGAAGGATCTGGGGTTCCTATATCTGTTTCCCCCATTCTCCATGATCAGCAAGGTGGTGCGCAAGCTAGCACTGGAGGAGGTGCCAGCAATTCTGGTGGCGCCAAGGTGGCCAAGATGTCTGTGGTACGCAGACGTCGTAAGGCTGGCAGTGGATCGTGTCCATCTGCCTCTTCTTCCAGATCTCATCACTCAGGGTCAACTTTGTTACCCCAATTTACAAACGCTGGCTTTGACGGCATGGCTGCTGAAGTCTCCATCTTGAAAGAAGAAGGTATTTCTGATGTGGTTATTCAGACTCTTATTAGAGCTAGGAAGAAGTCTTCCTCTGTCATTGAATCCAGGGCTTTGCCCTGTACAGTATTTTGTATTCCTAGAATTCTGGAATATCTGCAACGAGGTCTGGATATGGGATTACAGATTAGTACTTTGAAAGGGCAAATCTCTGCCTTGGCAATTTTCTTTCAAAGATCGTTTGCTCTTCATCCTTTGGTTAAGACCTTTTTCCAAGGAGTCGCGCATGTGCGGCCTCCCAGAAAGCCTTTACTTCCTGTTTGGGATCTTAATTTGGTGCTTTCGGCTATGCTAGCTGCTCCCTTTGAGCCATTGCAGGATATTCCTCTTCCTATTCTTACTCAGAAGGTTGCCTTTTTGGTTGCTATTACTTCTGTCCGCCGAGTTTCTGAACTGGCGGCTTTGTCTATTCAAGCCCCTTATCTTGAGAGGCATCAAGATAAGGTTGTTTTCCGTTTTAAACCGGATTTCCTTCCTAGGGTGGTGTCTGCTTTCCACCTAAATCAGGATATAGTTCTTCCTTCCTTGTGTCCTAAACCTAGTAACGACAAGGAAAGGGTCTTACATTCTTTCAATGTAGTTCGTTGTGTTAAGTATTATTTAGTTACTACCTCGGCCTTCCGCAAGATGGATGCCTTTTTTGTTGTGCCTTCTGGGCCCAAGAAGGGTTTTGCTCCTGCCAAATCTTCCCTTAGTAAGTGGATACGTCAGGCCATCATTGGGGCCTATATGGCGAAGGGGAAGGTTCCCCCTTTTCGTGTCACCGCTCATTCTACTCGTGCTATTGGAGCTTCTTGGGCTTTTCAGCACCAAGCTTCTGTTGAACAAGTCTGCAAGGCTGCAAGTTTTACAAGGTTGATGTGCGGGCCTCAGCGGATGCTGTTTTTGGCCGCAAAGTTCTGCAAGCTGCAGTAATTTAAGTTATGCATTATTCCTTTGGGATCCCCACCCATTATAGACACTGCTATTGGATGTCCCAAGTGTCATGAATATCGGGAAGTGGGGGGTGTGACATACTAGGAATAATACCATTTTGTGAGATACTCATCTGTAAAATGGTTATTACGGGTATGTCACACCCCCCACTTCCCCCGCCCTTTTTTGTTCGAAGGATCCTTTATAGGGTGATTATTATTATTTTTTCAAATAATTTTACAATTATTGAATATTATTGGCTCTTTTTGCTCTAAGGGATCCTTTATTTGGTATTATTATTTCAAATAATTTTACAATTATTGAATATAATTGGCTCTTTTTGTTCTAAGGGATCCTTTATTTGGTATTATTATTCTCATATAATTTTACAATTATTGAATATAATTGGCTCTTCCTGGTTCTTCACTGCTGTTTAAAAAGACTGAGGAATAGTGGGAGGAACCCAGTACTTATGGACCAGGAGGGGCTCCTTTTTTCCATGTCCTCTCTGCAAGATCGCCCTCTACAGGCCGGGTTCCCAAGTTTCATGAATATCGGGAAGTGGGGGGGGTGACATACTCGTAATAACCATTTTACAGGTGAGTATCTCACAAAATGGTATTTTCCCTATGGAGTCTGATGAGTTGTTGCATCTATGTGGCTATACCCCCTCGGATGAAGGGGAGCTGTTTTCTGATTCAGGATCATCTGTTGAGAGACCCAGGGGTCATGACGATTCTGGCTCTGACTCCTGGGCCCCGGATGATACTGACAGACTGCTGGTTCAGATTTTTGAGGTTCTGTCCATCTCTCCCCATGTTGCGGCTCTGAGGCAAAGGGGTGAGCTTTTTTATACTGCTAAGGCTCGTTTGGAATTTCCTGAGCAAACCCATTTCAATAATCTCGTGCTTAAGGAGTGGGAACGTCCCAGTAGACTTCCCGGCATACCTAAGAGTTGGGACAGAAAGTACGCCTTTCCTGCTGATATGGTCAAGTGCTGGTCATCCCCTCCCGAGGTGGATGCTCCTATTCTAGGGCTGTCTAACACCTCTGTTATGCACTCCCCTGACTCTACTACTCTGCAGGATGCCGAGGACCGACGCATTGACCAATTGGCGTGCCATGCCTTTGCATTTGTGGGGATGGCGCTTCGCCCGGTTTGCGCCTCGGCCATTACATCTGTGGCGCTCAGGTCCCTGATCAGAAGTGTACTTGACGGTGCTCCTGATGATTGCTACCTGATGTGTTTAATGCACTGTCTAATTGTGATGTGTTTGTAAACTTTATCCTATCTGCCTTGGATGATGCCATTAGGATGTGTGCGAGAACTTCTGCCTTGGTGGTAGCTATACGCCGTGCGGTTTGGCTGCACCAGTGGGCTGCTGACAATGCTGCAAAGAAGGCCCTCACTGGGCTTCCTTTTAAGGGGCTACGCCTGTTTGGGGACCGCCTAGACCTTTTTGCTAAGGGAGGTAAGTTACCCCAGCGCAGACGGCAGTCTCTGCCCTTTCGGGGCCAGGGCTCCCTTTCACTCCCCTACCGTGGTGCTAAACAAGGAAAAGGGGTGTCCTTTGTGGGGGCTCGTGCAGATTCTTGGCACAGGAGCAGAGGACGACGTCCTGGCTCCTCCTGGGGGGCTAAGCCCAAATCCTCTCCCAAGCTCCCTCAGGCATGATGGGGCGCCCTCGCCCGTAATGGTGGGGGGACGGCTACAGCACTTTGCGCACGTCTGGAGGCACCACGTCTCAGACCGGTGGATTCAGGAGGTAGTGTCCTCCGGTTACAAGATAGTTTGCTGTGCGGTCTCCCCCAAGATTCATCAGATCCCAGATCCCAGTCTCAGCTCAGGTGTTGGCGCAGGCCATGCAAGGCCTTCTGGGTCTGGGGGTCATTTGCAGGGTCGCCTTAAGAGAAAGAGGCAGGGGTTCTACTCCAACCTCTTCACAGTTCCCAAAAGATGGGTCAGTCTGGCCTATTCTGGATTTAAAGATCCTCAACAAATTTGTCAAGATCAGGCGTTTTCGCATGGAAACTCTGCGCTCGGCCATCAGCTCCCTGCGCCCAGGGAAATTCATGATGTCTGTGGACATCAAAGACGCTTACCTTCACATCTCTGTGTTTTCAGGACACCAAAGGTTCCTCAGATTCGCGTTGGAAGATCAACATTACCAGTTTGTGGCCTTGCCATTTGGCCTCACTTCAGCTCCCAGAGTGTTCACCAAGGTGCTGGCGGGGGTGATGTCTCTGATGAGGTCAAGGGGCATCCGCGTGCTGCCCTACCTGGACGACATACTCATCACATCTAGGTCTCTACAGCAGGCAGAGTTGGACACTCAGCTGGTAGTGTCCACCCTGGAGTCCTTCGGCTGGGTGATCAATCACCCCAAATCTTCTCTGTCCCCTTCCTCGGTGATCCCGTTCCTGGGAATGATTCTGGATACGGTTCAGTCAAGGATATTCCTTACTCAACAAAAGGTGGAAGCTCTAACTGCGCAGGTGAGGTTCCTGCTGTCGTGTCTCCATCCCTCCCTCAGGCAGGGAATGCAGTTGGTGGGCCTGATGATGGCGTGCTTCGAGGCGGTGCCTTTTGCTCAGTTCCATTTGAGGCCTCTACAACTTCACCTTCTGTAGGTTTGGGACAAGGACCCAACGTCCTTGGACGGGGTCTGTGTGCTCCCTCCCTTGGTCCCAGGAACTTGCTGGGGGGCAGGTCCTTTCTGGCCCCCTCCTGGGAGACGGTCACCACGAATGCCAGTCTGTCAGGATGGGGGGGATTCTGGAAGTCCCTGCGGTTCCAGGGGAGGTGGGGGCCTCAGGAGGCCCACTTACCTATCAACATTTTGGAACTACGGGCGATCAGATTGGTTCTGGATCAGTTGACCGACCACCTGCGGGGTCTGTCTGTGCAGGTGCGCTCAGACAACAGGACGGCGCTTGCATACATCAACCATCAGGGAGGGACCCGGAGCAGGGGGGCCCTCCAGGAGGTGTCGCGGATTCTGACATGGGCGGAGGCCAATCTTCAATGCATTTCGGCTGTGTACATCCCGGGGGCAGAGAATCTACTGGCAGACTCTCTGAGCAGGGGGACCTCTCATCAGGGAGAGTGGTCCCTCTGCAACAGGGTATTCCAGTCCCTGTGTCACCGTTGGGTCTACCAGATGTGGATCTGTTTGCGTCCCGTCACAATCACAAGCTCCCGGCCTTTGTCTCCCTGTCTCAGGATCCTCTGGCCTTGACCACGGATGCTCTGTCCATGTCATGCCAGGAATTTCGGCTTCTGTATGTCTTTCCTCCATTCCCCCTGCTGGGCAGGGTTCTGCGCAAGATTGCTCTGGAAGGGGTGCCGGCGATTCTGGTGGCCCCCAGGTGGCCAAGAAGAGTGTGGTTCGCAGACGTGGTGCAGCTGGCAGTAGACCAGTACGTTCTGCCAGGGGTGCCAGATCTGCTCACTCAGGGCCCCTTACGCCATCCCAATTTACAAACTCTGGCTTTGACGGCCTGGCTGCTGAAACCTCCATCTTATTGGAGAAAGGCTTGGTGGTTGATACCATGGTGAAGGCTAGGAAGAAAACTTCTTCTTCCATCTATTACAGGGTATGGCGTACCTACATTGACTGGTGTGAGTCTAGGTCTCTTCCCTGTCGGGTGTTTTCAGTTCCCAGGGTTCTGGAGTTCTTACAGCATGGGTTGGAGTCGGGACTCCAACTCAGTACTCTGAGGGGGTCAGGTTTCTGCCCTGTCTGTTTTCTTTCAGAAGTCTTTTGCTCAGCATTCTTTGGTTAAGATCTTCTTCCAGGGGGTTACTCATGTGCATCCCCCACGTAAACCTATGGTCCCTGTTTGGGATTTGAACTTGGTTTTGTCTGCCTTGCAGGGCGCTCCCTTTGAACCTATACAGGATGCTGCTCTGGCTGTGCTTACCCTCAAGGTTGTCTTTCTGGTGGCCATTACTTCGGTCAGGCGTGTGTCTGAGTTGGCGGCTCTGTCTATTCATCCCCCATACTATGAGAGACACCAGGACAAGGTGGTGTTCCGCTTTAAGCCAGACTTTCTGCCTAAGGTGGTGTCTGTTTTTCATTTAAATCAAGATATTGTTCTTCCTTCATTGTGCCCTAATCCTAGCAACGCTAAGGAAAGGGTTCTGCATTCCTTGGATGTGGTCAGGTGTCTGAAGTATTACCTGATATTCACTGCGTCCTTCAGGATGCTCTTTTTGTGGTCCATTCTGGGCCCAGGAAGGGTTTGGCTCCTGCCAAGTCTACTATTAGCAAATGGATTTGCCAGGCTGTGATTCAGGCGTATTCTGCTAAGGGGAAGAATCCTCCCTTCCGCCTTATTGCTCATTCTACTCGTGCTATTAGTGCCTCTTGGGCCTTCCAGCACCAGGCTTCTGTTGAACAAGTTTGCAAGGCCGCTACTTGGTCTTCTGTTCATACCTTTTCAAAGTTTTACAGGTTGATGTTAGGGCCTCAGCTGATGCTGTTTTTGGCCGCAAGGTTTTGCAGGAGGCAGTGGTTTAAACTGTCTGCTGTTACCTTCTTTGTTGGGGATCCCACCCTACTTTATGGACACTGCTATTGGATGTCCCAAGTGTAAGTAATCTATCTGGAGCAGGACGTACTGTATACTAAGAATAATACAAATCTGTGAAATACTCACCTGTAGAATTGGTATTATAAGTATACAGTACGTCCTGCTCCACCCCACCCTTGGTTTTGCATTTTTCTGGATCCCCTGTATGGTGATTGTTATCATTGTTATAGTTAACAGTTTGGGTGGTTAAATTCTCCCGGCTTCTCGTTCACTACTTTTCAATGCTGGGGATTTGTGGGAGGTCCCCGGGTATTTGAGGCGCCGGGAGGAGCCTGTTTTACATGTCTCTGCAGTGCAGCGCCATCTGGCGGAGGATAACCCAAGTGAAAGTAATCTATCTGGAGCAGGACGTACTGTATACTTATAATAGCAATTCTACAGATGAGTATTTCACAGAATTGTATTTTTCTCCCTGGGAACCACGGGACAGTTAGACTGCAGCCTGTTTGTTTTTTTAGGTTGTTGTTTTCAGCTCCAGGTGCTGTCTGAAATCATTCTGTAGCTCTGGGATAAACCATGGCTCGAAGGGGAGCCAAGTTCTTACATTCAGAATTTGTTCTTGTCAGGTCCATGGGATAAGGCGATGATTTTATATGAGGAATCAACGTTGATGGATGAGTCTCTTTGGACTTTTCCTAATGACTATACTGCTAGAACAAAATGGAAGAAGCTCGGCAAGTTGGCTAAGGCACAGTGTGGAACAAATACCCTTTTATTTATGTATTATTCCAAAAATAGGGCAAAACTTTGCATTTTTTTCTGAGGACCTTCCCATCCCACAAGGGAGCCGGTTTATGGGAGATCCTGTAAGTAGTGTCTCTTGAAACACCTTTATGCAATTCTAGGTGTAGCTTTCCCTATATTATAGGTTTCTTTTCCATGCTTATTTGGATACAGTTAAAATTATTGCTTGGGTAATAGCATTGTCACTGATTTTCATTCTGAAAACATACTATGGGGACCATTTCCATAAACATTTGACTCCACCATTAATTGAACAAACGTACAACTCACGTTATGTTTGAACGTAAAAGATTGGTCCATTAATTGTTAGAGCGATCGTTTGTGAGATTGCTCATGCTGTGTTCTCCATGTCCTGTTTGTGGTCATTTTCCGTTTCCACATGTCAATGATTATTCCATGGTTGAGAACTTTTATGTCCATCAAAACGATATGACGCTCAGTCAACAGATTCTCTGTCATTGGTCGATCACAGCGGTCATTTTCACATATTCTTTCTCGTTTGATTGTGGTTGATTTAGAGATTCTTTTTCATTTGCTAATCGATTTGTACAAATGAGCCATTAAAATGGAGAGGAAGTTGTTTGGATGGATGAAAGCCCTTGTCAGGCTTTGTAGGAGTGGCTATATGACTATAATTTCTTAGAATGAACAGACTTCTTGGAGGTCCTCATCCTACAGGTTTTGTGTTCATCAAAGTTAGGGTCATAGGGGTAGGCATTGATCATCATTGTATCCTGTTTTAATTTCTCCTTCCTTACCCCATGACCTGAGCCCCCTAGCACAATACCAAAATCCACTCCCAGTTCATTTATCTTTGTTGGTGTTCTGTTTTGTATATAGATGGTCTCATGGCACCTGCCAGAACCTGAATACAGAGGTAGAGGTGGAGAGTGCTGCAGATGGCGGGTTTGACTGTGCAATGTGTAAGCCTTTTGCAATACCAATTCAAGGTAATTCAACTTTAGTTTTTCTATAATTTCTTTTTTTTTTTTTGTTAATAAATGTTAAATCAACTTTGTATAAGACTTGAAAGGGACAAATCACCAGAATTTTAACTATCCTGGTGACTAGTCGTTGTCTGGGGGGCTTCTCGGTGTGTGAAACCCCAAGAGATCGCTTACTCCACTTAATTTACCGCCTTTCCCATGGCGCATTCATGAGCGATTGTCTAATCAGCGCTTTACACCGTGCATACTAATGCACTGCATTGTTTTGGACTGCGTATCGGAATTGCGAACGCTGGGGGACACATCCCCGGCTCCCCTGTTGAATGCTTCCATCCCTGTAGCTCTGCACACTTCCATGGCCAGCCATTCAGATAGGCCGGACGCAGAAGCACGCATAGCTACAGGGATGTGGCCCGCAATCATTGCAAGGGACTGGCTGAAAAGTAATCGGTTTGTGCGCCATCTGGAGAGGGATTACACAGCGAAGCATCACGAATTGGGATACCTAGCGACCAGATAATGGGAGATAAGTGAGTGTCTGACTAACCTTGTTCTCAAGATTAGCATCGCTGATGCACAGCAGGTGAGCCCGAGTCCGAACTGCCCTGCTGCATGTTATAGAGGGAGTCTGGTCAATTCTGACCAGAGTTTCTCCTTAATGTACTTTGTTTAAAAGCAGAGCATCAGCCAGGCTTTTGGACTCCAGGGAGGGAGACCTCCTCATCCCTGAGAGCATCTGGATTTGGGATGCCCCACTGTGAAATCCTCCAAATCAGCAAGTAAGCTTACACCACTAAAATCCTACGGTGCTTGGGTTCCGGCTTCCCTAGGCTGATGTGCTCCCCTGCACCAGGCATTCCTGAATGGCTGTCACAGGGGAGCTGCTGGCGATTGGTTCATCTTTACAAGCCGGTCTGACGCCACTTTGTTCTTATTCCTAGTATGTCACACACCCCACTTCCAAATATTCATGACACTTGGGAACCCGGCCTGTAGAGGGCGATCTTGCAGAGATGACATGGAAAAAGGAGCCCCTCCTGGTCCATAAGTACTGGGTTCCTCCCACTATTCCTCAGTCTTTTCGTCTCTGCAGTCGGCGAAGCATTCAGAAGATGACTCTCCTTCAAGCTGCAGGTAGCCGGGTTTGCTCCCGGCCCCTTTTTTTCTCTATTTCTGTCTGATACTCTTTAAACCTATATATTATTATGTATGTTTACTATACTATTTAATAGGATATGTTTTATTTAGATTTTCCTATTTCTATCTAGGCAGCATTCTTTTGCTTACCTTTTAAAGCTCTTTGTTTTCTGGCTATGTTCAGATTTGAATTTCCCTCCATTCTTGGTCATGTGATTCTGGGGGTGGGCGGGGCTTAGGCACACAGCAATCATTTCATTCTCAAGAGCACCTGGGTGCTCTTTGTCTGTCTGGCTCCTGTTGCTTCCCTATGGTCTTCCCTTGTGCTTGCTTTGGCAGCACATATACTAAGATTAGAATAATACAGAGAGGATTAGCATGGCCCCTGCGCAAGGATGACACGCACATTCGTGAAGCGTTCCATATTTAAAGGTGCTGTGAGTACCCCTCAGCTTGCTGAAGGGAGTTTCTGCCATTTTTTTCATGCTTTGTCATTTATTGTATTGTGTGCATTGGTGGCTGTTTGTTTTCATTGTAGGTGGAAACTCTTTATTTTAAAGGGGTTTCTCCTGGTCTTTAGCCCTTAAAGCCTTATTTGGGGGGCCATTTGTGTTAATATCTTCCCACTTGGGACTATTTAAAGGAGCATCCCGGGTAGCAATTGCGTAAATCCCATATATACTTGGCGACTATAATCAATTATAGTATAATACTAAACACCATATGGAGGCATCTCAGGACAACGGGCATGCAGTTCCCTCTGCACAGACTCGGCAATGTTTTGGATGTGGGGCATCCCTTGTTGGGGATAACGCAATTCTTTGCGTCCCTTGTGCTCAATTAACTATTATGCAGCAAACTGAGGCCCAGGCTTCGGTGTCTGCGGCTTCTGCCTTATCTCCTACTCCGCCATGTCTTGTCTGTACCCCCAGTGATATTGTCATGGGTGATGAGTCGCATTCTGATTTATGTGCCAGATTGGCTCATCTTGAACAATTAATGTTTAGCTCTGTGGCCAAGAAGGCCTCAGCTAAAAGGAAACATTTGACTCAGGCCATTCCGGTAAGTGAGTTGGATGATTGTGAAATGCTTTATTGGTCTGATCCTTCTCAGTTAGAAGAAGGAGAATTATATGAGGATTCAGATGTTTCTGATGAACAGCAATTTGTTGGTACTGTGATTGAGCAGGGTGAAGCTAGTGTTGTGGATACCCCTAAGGCTCTTGCTCAGTTATTTGAGGTTTTGGTTATCACTCCCCCTGAAGTAGTCCCTCCTCAAAAAGGGGAATTCTTTGGAGTCTCTAAACCTTGTTTAGAATTTCCAAATCAAAAGCATTTTGATGAAATTATTCTTAAAGAATGGGAGAAGCCTGCGCGGCTTCCTGGCATTCCCTTGGGCTGGGACAAGAAATATCCCTTCCCAGCTGATACTGTTAAGCGTTGGTCATCACCACCTGTGGTGGATGCCCCTGTGCTTTATTTATCCAATTCTTCTGTTTTGCATTCTCCTGACTCCACTACACTTAAAGATGGAGAGGATAAGCGTATTGATCAAATGGCGTGCCACGCTTTTTCCAGTGTGGGCTCGGCCTTGCTGCCTGTTGGTGCTTCTGCACTCATGACAGTGGCTATTAGGTCTGTTGTGAGAGACCTAATGAATTACTCAGGGCTTGATCCGGCCTCTGATGAGTACACCGCTCTTAAGCGATGTGAGATGTTTGCATCTTTTGTACTTTCTGCCTTAGATGATAGTCTGCTCATGTGCAGCAGAACCTCTGCTTTGTTAGTCGCCATCCGGCGGTCAGTATGGTTGCGGCAGTGGGCAGCTGATATTGTAGCCAAGAAATCGCTTACAGCGCTCCCTTTTGTGGGATTGCGCCTCTTTGGAGAAAAATTGGATTCTGTCACTAAAGGAGGTAAATTACCTCAGCGTAAGAAACAACGTCGTTCCTTTCGTGGAGTGGACTCTTTTAACCCTTCCTTTCGGGGGTCTAGATCCGGTAGAGGATCGGCCTTTTCAGCCCCTAGAGGGAATGCATGGAATTGAGGAAAGGGACGTGGCCGTCCAAGTCAGAATTGGGGGTCCAAAACCAAATCTGCCACTAAGCCTGCTCAACAATGAGGGGACGCCCTCACCCTTACGGGTGGGGGGACGGCTGCGGTTCTTCTTCCAGGTCTGGGGTCAGGAGGTATCAGACAATTGGGTTCTGGAAGTAGTCTCTTCCGGTTACAAACTGGAATTCGAGTTCCGGCCTCCTCCCAGATTTTTCATGTCCCGGATGCCGTCAGATCCGGCAATTGCGCAGGGACTGCGGGCAGCAGTAGCGTAGTTAAACATGGCTGTCATCTGCCTAGTGCCTCCAGCGGAAAGGGGTTTGGGGTTTTACTCCAACCTATTTACGGTACCCAAAAAGGACGGCTCTGGAGAGATTCAATCAATTTATCCGTTTCAGAAAATTCCGCATGGAGTCTCTGCGATCAACGATCGATGCTCTCCGCCAGGGGGACTGCATGACATCCATAGACATCAAGGATGATTATTTGCACATTCCTATTTTTCCGGGTCACCAGAGATTTCTCAGGTTCTCGATAGGAGACCAGCATTATCAATTTGTGGCCCTGCCATTCGGCCTTACCTCGGCCCCAAGAGTCTTTACCAAGATGCTGGCAGGAGTGATGGCTAAATTCAGGGTCCAGGGCATCCGCATTGTGCCTTTTCTGGACGATCTTCTTATCGCGGCCTCCACCCTCGAACAATCAGAGTTGGACCCAGAACGGTGGTCTCTACTCTAGAGAGGTTCGGATGGGTAATCTCTCTCTCTGTCCGTCCAGGGAAATTCCCTTCCTGGGCCTGATTCTGGATACATTTCAGGTCGGGGTTTTTCTTCCTCAGTCCAAAATGGTTCTGATTCAGGACTTGATTCGTCTATTTTTGTCCAACCCTCGTCAGTCTATCCGTCTAGGGATGAGACTAGTGGGATTGATGGTAGCTGCATTCGAGGCAGTCCCGTTTGCCCAGTTTCACATAAGGACACTTCAGCTCTTCCTCTTGGCAAAGTGGGACAGGTGCCCACTATCATTGAATCAGACTTGTCTATTGTCTCACCACGTTTTGCAGTCCCTTCAGTGGTGGTTAATATCGCTCAATCTCCAGAAGGGCAAGTCATTTCTGACTCTGTGTTGGGAACTGGTTACCATGGATGCCAGCCTGGTGGGCTGGGGGGGCTTCTGGAAGAAGCATCACTTCCAAGGATTGTGGGGGCCTCAGGAGGCTCATTCTCCAATCAATGTATTAGAGCTTCGGGCCATACGTCTTGTTCTACTTCGACTGACCATTCCTTACAGGGTCTGCCAGTTCAGATTCGGTCAGACAACCGAACAGCTGTTGCATACATCAATCACCAGGGAGGGACTCGCAGTTGGGGTGCCCTCCGGGAAGTGTCTCTGATCCTTCAGTGGGCAGAGATCAATGTTCCCTGCATATCAGCAGTTTACATTCCGGGGGTTAGAGAATGTGGAGGCAGACTCCCTGAGCAGGGGATGTTCTCGCCAGGGAGAATGGTCTCTCAATCCAAGGGTCTTTCAGTTCCTCTGTCACAAGTGGGGGACTCCACGGTTGGTTGGTTTGCTTCTCGCCACGATCACAAGCTCCAGCTTTTGTGTCTCTATCCCAGGATCCTCTGGCAGTGGCAGCGGATGCCATGTCTCTGGCTTGGAAGGATCTGGGGTTCCTATATCTGTTTCCCCCATTCTCCATGATCAGCAAGGTGGTGCGCAAGTTAGCACTGGAGGAGGCGCCAGCAATTCTGGTGGCGCCAAGGTGGCCAAAACGTCTGTGGTATGCAGACGTCGTAAGGCTGGCAGTGGATCGTTTCCATCTGCCTCTTCTTCCAGATCTCATCACTCAGGGTCAACTTTGTTACCCCAATTTACAAACGCTGGCTTTGACAGCATGGCTGCTGAAGTCTCCATCTTGAAATAAGAAGGCCTTTCTGATGTGGTTATTCAGACTCTTATTAGAGCTAGGAAGAAGTCTTCCTCTGTCATTTATTACAGGACTTGGAGGACCTATATTGATTGGTGTGAATCCAGGGCTTTGCCCTGTAGAGTATTATTCTTAGTAT
This sequence comes from Gastrophryne carolinensis, assembly GCA_027917425.1. Classification (NCBI taxonomy): domain Eukaryota; kingdom Metazoa; phylum Chordata; class Amphibia; order Anura; family Microhylidae; genus Gastrophryne; species Gastrophryne carolinensis. The sequence continues at coordinate 98,035,443 of CM051239.1, read as the reverse complement.
ACAGTACGTCCTGCTCCAGATAGTCTACTTACACTTGGGTTATCTTCCGCCAGATGGCGCTGCACTGCAGAGACATGCAAAACAGGCTTCTCCCAGCCCCTCAAATACCTGGGGACCTCCCACAAATCCCCAGATTTCTCTGCAGTGCTTACTGCGAAGACATGAAATTATCACTCTCTCGCAGGTGAGCGGGGCTATTAGCATGCGGCCCTGTTGGACTATTCCCACCCGTCCTTCGTGTGATGTGCCACCCAGCCTGGGCTCCGCTGGTCGGGTGAAGGTAGGCGGCACCATGCGTGCTTATGGAGCGCTGCTCCACCGCAGTCCCCCACCAAAGGGTAGGCGGTATAGGCTGATGGTGAGCCTTTATGGGATGCCCCTCCCGCATTATTGTCCCATGCCCCGGTAGCGGTGGGTCCTGTACAAAGGGCTGCCATCCTACCTCATTCTCCCTGTAGCCTTCGGGGGGGGGGGGGGGGTGAGCGTGTATCATGATTCGTGCATACTGCCTTTTGTCATGTGTTTTGGACTAGTATATGTGGTGTCAGCTGCCGCGCTGACTTGTCTCTTTACTATTGCAAATGCCGCCGTTGCGTGCGCGCCTTTTCCTTCATTTGGATGTTCCGCGCCGGGCGGCGTTACCTCAGGCGCTTTTGCGTTCTCATTGGCTGCTTGTCAGTGGACTTCGCGCTCTTCAGGGGGGCAGGGCCTGGCCTGGCGCGCCCTGCGTCACAGCTCGCTCTGACCCGCCCTTCGAGGTACTCGGCGCCATGTTGTCAGGTTGCGCGCGCGTGTGACGTTCTTGCTTACCGTGGTCCGTAAGTGCCCTCGCGGGCGGCTTTTATACTCATTGTAGTGTGTTTGGTTCTGACACCCTTTCTTCTCATTGGCTTCTTCTGGCCCGGTGTAATTGATAGTTGGGCCTTGTAAAATTACTCCCACTTCCCTAGCGGGTCATTGGGGCCCTTCAATCCCTACTGGCATATTGTGCCTAATAATCACCATATGGAGGCATCTCAGGATAATGTGACCGGGGTCCCCTTGGGACAAGACCGGCTTTGTATGGCGTGTGGACAGCCTCATGCTGACGCTGACAAGGCATGGGTCTGCGTACCCTGTGCTGAGCAAGCGCTGGCTTTGCAATCTGGCCTGCCAGTGGCTGCACCTCGTTTCATTACTCCCCCCAGCTTAAATCTCTCTCCTGTTGAGTTGCATACTTGTCGGGATTCTCAGCCTGAGGTGTCTTCTAGACTGCCTACTGCTGAACAGATTATTGCGAGGTCTTTAGCGCGTAAGGGCCCTGGTAAGAAGCGGCACTTAACGCCTTATGTTACTGTTTTCCCTATGGGATCTCAGGAGTTTATGAATCTGTGTGGCTATACCCCTTCTGATGAAGGAGAGCTCTTTTATGACTCAGGCTCATCTGATGACAGACCAAGGGGTCATGACGATTCTGGCTCTGACCCCTGGGCCCGGATGACACTGATAGATTATTGACCCAGATCTTTGAGGTTCTGTCTATCTCTCTCCCTGGTGAGGCTCCCAGGCAAAAAAGGGGAGCATTTCCATACAGCAACATCACGTTTGGAATTTCTAGAGCAGGCACATTGCCATACCCTTGTGCTCAAGGAATGGGAGTGCCCCAGTAAACTTCCCAGGGTTCCAAGGGATTGGGATAGGAAGTATCCTTTTCCCCCTGAGGTTGTTAAATGACCGGCGCATTGACCTGCTGGCCTCCCACGCCTTTGCATGTGCGGGGACGGCGCTGCGCCCGGTCTGTGCCATTACTGCTGTGGCCACTAGAACCCTTATCAGAAAAATGCTTGATAGTGCCCCTGATGATCTCCCTTGTGAGGTGTTTAATGCACTCTCCAGTTGTGATGTTTTTGTAAATTTTGTCCTATTAGCATTGGATGACACCATCAGAATGTGTGCAAGAACTTCTGCCCTCGTGGTGGCTATACGCCGCTTGGTTTGGCTGCGATAGTGGGGTGCTGAAAATGCTGCGAAGAAGGCCCTCACTGGACTTCCTTTTAAGGGGCTACGTCTGTTTGGGGCCTGTCTAGACCTGTTTGCTAAGAGAGGTAAGTTACCCCAGCGCAGACAGCTGTCTTGGCCCCCCTTCACCCCCCTACCATGGTGTTAAACAAGAAACAGGGGTGTCCTTCGCGGGGGCTCGCGCAGATTCCTGTCACAGGAGTAGAAGACAACGTCCTGGCTCCTCCGGGGGGGCTAAGCCCAAATCCTCTCCCAAGTCCCCTCAGGCATGATGGGGCGCCCTAGCCCGTCAGGGTGAGGGGACGGCTGCGGCACTTTGCTCAAGTCTGGAGGCATCACGCCTCAGACCGGTGGATGCAGGAGGTAGTGTCCTCCGGCTACAAGATAGTTTGCTGTGCGGCCTCCCCCCAAGATTACCAGGTCCCGGATACTCCTGTTCCTGCCTCTGCTCAGGTGTTGGCGCATGCCGTGCAAGGCCTGCTGGGTCTGGGGGTCATTTGCAGATTTCCCTTAAAAGACAGAGGCAAGGGACTCTACACCAACCTTTTCACAGTTCCCAAAAAAGATGGGTCAGTCAGCCCATTCTGGATTTATAGATCTTAAGCAAAATTGTCAAGGACAGGCGTTTTTTCGCATGGAAACCCTACGCTCGGCCATCAGCTCCTTGCACCCCGGGGGTTTCATGACGTCTGTGGATATCAAAGATGCTTACCTTCACATCCCTGTGTCTTCAGGACACCAAGGTTCCTCAGATTCGCGTTGTAAGATCAACACTGCCAATTTGTGGCCTTTGCCATCTGGCCTCTCTTCAGCTCCCAGAGTGCTCACCAAGGTGCTGGCGGGGGTGATGTCTCTGATGAGGCCAAGGGGCATCTGCGGGCTGCCCTACCTGGACATCCTCATCACTTCCCAGTCTCTACATCAGGCAGAGTTGGATACTCAGCTGGTGGTGTCCATTCTGGAGTCATTTGGATGGGTGATCAACCACCCCAAGTCCTCACTGTCCCCTTCCTTGGTAACTCCATTCCTAGGAATGAATCTGGATACAGTTTAGGCAAGGATCTTCCTTCCTCAACAGAAGGGGGACAATCTGCTTGCACAGGCTGAGTCCCTCCTAGCTTGTCCCCATCCCTCCACCAGGCAGGGGATGCAGCTGGTGGGCCTGATGGTGGCGTGCTTCAAAGCGGTCCCTTATGCTCAGTTCCACTTGGGACTGCAACTTCTCCTATTGTCTGTATGGGAAAAGGACCCAGCATCCCTGGACAGGGTCTGTGTGATTTCCCCCCAGGTAAGGAGGTCCCTCTTGTGGTGGATGGACTCAAGGAACCTGTTGGGGGGCAGATCCTTTCTTGCCCCTTCCTGGGAGACGGTCACCATGGATGCCAGTCTATCAGGTTGGGGGGGGGGGGGGGGTTTCTGGAAGTCCCTGCGGTTCCAGGGGAGGTGGGGCCCTCAGGAGGCCCACACACCTATCAATGTCTTGAAGCTGTGAGCGATCAGGTTAGTTCTGGCTCGCTTGACTACTCATCTTCAGGGCCTGCCTGTTCAGGGGCGCTCGGACAACCTGACGGCAGTTGCCTACATCAGTCATCAGGGAGGGACTCGGAGCAAGAGGGCCCTCCAGGAAGTGTCTCTGATCCTGACCTGGGTGGAGGCCAATGTTCCCTGCATATCAGCGGTATACATTCCGGGGGGGGGGGGGGGGTCCCTCTGCAACAGGGTGTTCCAATCTCTGTGTCACCGTTGGGGCCAACCAGATGTGGATCTGTTTGCGTCCCGTCACAATCACAAGCTCCCGGCCCTTGTCTTCCTGTCCCAGGATCCTCCGGCCGTGACCACGGATGCTTTAGTAATGTCATGGCAGGACATTCAGTTCCTGTATGTCTTTCCTCCGTTCCCCCTGCTGAGCAGGGTTCTGCGCAAGATTGCTCTGGAGGGGGTGCCAGCAATTCTGGTGGCCCCCAGGTGGCCAAGAAGAGTGTGGTTCACAGACGTGGTGCAGATGGCAGTAGACCAGTACGTTCTGCCAGGGGTGCCAGATCTGTTCACTCAGGGCCCCTTACGCCATCCCAATTTACAAACTCTGGCTTTGACGACCTGATGGAGAAAGGCTTTTCCGCCTCGGTGGTTGATACCATGGTGAAGGCTAGGAAGAAAACCTCTTCTTCCATCTATTACAGGGTTTGGTGTACCTACTTTGACTGGTGTGAGTATAGGTCTTCCCTGTCAGGTGTTTTCAGTCCCCAGGGTTCTGGAGTTCTTACAGCATGGGTTGGAGTCGGGACTCCAACTCAGTACTCTGAAGGGTCAGGCTTCTGCCCTGTCTGTTTTCTTTCAGAAGTCTTTTGCTCAGCATTCTCTGATTTAGACCTTTTTTCCAGGGGGTCGCTCATGTGCGTTCCCCACATAAACCTGTGGTCCCTGTTTGGGATTTGAACTTGGTTTTGTCTGATTTGCAGGATGCTCCCTTTGAACCTATGCAGGATTCTGCTCTGGCTGTTTTTACCTTCAGGGTTGTTTTTCTGGTAGCCATTACTTCGGTCAGGCGTGTGTCTGAGTTGGCGGCTTTTTCTATTTAGCCCCCATACTTTGGGAGACACCAGGACAAGGTGGTGTTCCGCGTTAAGCCAGATTTTCTGCCTAGGGTAGTGTCTGCCTTTCATTGAATCAAGATATTGTTCTTCCTTTTTTGTGCCCTAATCCTAGCTACGCTAGGGAGTGGGTTTTGCATTCCTTGGATGTGGTCAGGTGTTTGAAGTATTACCTGGTGGTCACTGCGTCCTTCAGGAAAACTGATGCTCTTTTTTGTGGCCCCTTCTGGGCCCAGGATGGGTTTGGCTCATGCCAAGTCTACTATTAGCAAATGGAGCCGTGATTCAGCCCTATTCTGCTAAGGGGAAGAGTCCTCCCTTCGCCTTACTGCTCATTCTACTCATGCTATTGGTGCCTCTTGGGCCTTCCAGCACCAGGCTTCTGTTGAACAAGTTTGCAAGGCCGCTACTTGGTCTTCTGTTCATACCTTTTCAAAGTTTTACAAGGTTGATGTTAAGGCCTCGGCTGATGCTGTTTTTGGCCGCAAGGTTTTGCAGGCGGCAGTGGTTTAAACTGTCTGCTGTTAACTTTTTTTATTGGGGATCCCACCCTACTATTGGATGTCCCAAGTGTAAGTAATCTATCTGGAGCAGGACGTACTGTATACTAAGAAAATAATACATTTCTGTGAAATACTCACCTGTAGAATTGGTATTATAAGTATACAGTACGTCCTGCTTCACCCCACCCTGGTTTTTGCATTATTCTGGATCCCCTGTATGGTGATTGTTGTCATTGTTATAAGTTACCAGTTTTTTTTTGGGTGGTTAAATTCTCCCGGCTTCTCGTTCACTGCTTTTCAATGCTGGGGATTTGTGGGAGGTCCCCGGGTATTTGAGGGGCCGGGAGGAGCCTGTTTTGCATGTCTCTGCAGTGCAGCACCATCTGGCGGAGGATAACCCAAGTGTAAGTAATCTATCTGGAGCAGGACGTACTGTATACTTATAATACCAATTCTACAGGTGAGTATTTCACAGAATTGTATTTTCTATTCCTAGAATTCTGGAATATCTGCAAAGAGGTCTGGATATGAGATTCCAGATTAGTACTTTGAAAGGGCAAGTCTCTGCCTTGGCTATTTTCTTTCAAAGGTCATTTGCTCTTCATCCTTTGGTTAAGACTTTTTTCCAAGGAGTCGCGCATGTGCGTCTTCCCAGAAAGCCTATACTTCCTGTTTGGGACCTTAACCTAGTGCAGGCCGCTCCCTTTGAGCCCTTGCAGGATATTCCTCTTCCTATTCTTACTCAGAAGGTTGCCTTTTTGGTTGCTATTACTTCTGTCCACCGAGTTTCTGAACTGGCGGCTTTGTCTATTCTAGCCCCTTATTTTGAGAGGCATCAAGATAAGGTTGTTTTCCGTTTTAAACCGGATTTCCTTCCTAAGGTGGTGTCTGCTTTCCACCTAAATCAGGATATAGTTCTTCCTTCCTTGTGTCCTAAACCTAGTAACGACAAGGAAAGGGTCTTACATTCTTTGGATGTAGTTCGTTGTGTTAAGTATTATTTAGTTACTACTTCGGCCTTCCGCAGGACAGATGCCTTTTTTGTTGTGCCTTCTGGGCCCAAGAAGGGTTTTGCTCCTGCCAAATCTTCCCTTAGTAAGTGGATATGTCAGGCCATTATTGGGGCCTATTTGGCTAAGGGGAAGGTTCCCCCTTTTCGTGTCACCGCTCATTCTACTCGTGCTATTGGAGCTTCCTGGGCTTTTCAGCACCAGGCTTCTTTTGAACAGGTTTGCAAGGCTGCGACTTGGTCTTCTGTGCATACTTTTTCTAAGTTTTACAAGTTTGATGTGCGGGCCTCAGCGGATGCTGCTTTTGGCCGCAAAATTCTGCAAGCTGCAGTAATTTAAGTTATGCATTATTCCTTGGGGATCCCCACCCATTATAGACACTGCTATTGGATGTCCCAAGTGTCATGAATATCGGGAAGTGGGGTGTGTGACATACTAGGAATAATACCATTTTGTGAGTACTCACCTGCAAAATGGTACGAGTATGTCACACACCCCACTTCCCCCACCTTTTTTTGTTCTAAGGGATCCTTTATATGGTGAATATTATTTTCAAACTATTTTTCAATCATCGAATATAATTTGCTCTTCCTGGTTCTTCACTGCTTTTTAAAAAGACTGAGGAATAGTGGGAGGAACCCAGTACTTATGGACCAGGAGGGGCTTCTTTTTCCTTGTCATCTCTGCAAGATCGCCCTCTACAAGCCGGGTTCCCAAGTGTCATGAATATTTGGAAGTGGGGTGTGTGACATACTCGTAATAACCATTTTACAGGTGAGTACTCACAAAATGGTATTATTGGCACTAATTTTGCACTTCCTTAGTAAGTAGTCCTTCTTTGCTCTACGTGGGTTTGTTCTCTACTCTTTTTGCTGCCTTCATTGTCACATAACTTGTTGACAAGAGGGTAGCAGTGCTTTTTAAATCATTTCTGAAGGACCTTACAATGCATTTTAATTGCACACTGTTTACAATGTCTTTTTGTCATTTCAACTGTAATTTTTATTATATATTTTTTTTCTTTTAATATGTAGAAGAGTATAAACCTCCGATTGAAGCTGAGGTTGTTACAAAAAGTAGAGAGCCTGGTAAGAAAATAACTTTCCTGTGTTCACAAAATATACATGACCTGAGAAATTTTTGCCCTAACAATGCATGGCATGTTTTAAAGACCTTTATAGATTTTATAGAAAATCCTAATAAAATACAACATTTTTACTTTTAACACAGGCACATATCTTGCGTTCAGTCACACAGACCTATAGCTTCTTGGATCTGATAACACCATTTGCATAAGCTTTGCAAAGCTAAACTTTAGAAACATTAGGGGCCAAAGGGGTTTAAAATGTTGACTTCTGGGGCCCTCAAGCTTCTGCCATGTCAGGAAAGGAAAATGCTACATCTTGACATTGGGCTTGGGAGCGACCTTTGGTTCATGGACTGTCTGAGTTTACTGCAAGCAGTAAGAGAAGCATATGGCTTATTGATCTCAACAGCTGTAAAGAAAGCTTTAAAGTGCACAAAAACCTATACATGAGTTGCCCCCTTTTTTTTTCTAGGGACATCCATACTCAGGATGTGCTGTAGTTTGAAACCCTCTGGTTTCCTTGTAAATTGACCTTGGTCCCACGGCTGCAGTTAAGCTTAGCCCTCGGCACACCACAGCATCAGTATTCCCTCTGTGCTTCCTCTCCGATAGACAATGAAGTCTGCCTAGTTCGGCAATTGAGCAGAGCGGAGATGCTGCCAGAGTCCCACAGACAAAGTCAGTATAAAGTGAAACCAGGGGTTCCATGATGTGGGTCATCCAACTTGGAATGATTTAACCAGGTCTAGAATGTTTTCCACTTGCTTGATTTGAGTTGAATAAAATCTATTTACGTAGCTTTTTTTTTCCTGTAGATGTTCTTAAAACATTTACCCAGGATGGAGTTTGCTTGACGGAATCTGGACTTTCACAGTTACAGAGCTTAACAATCACTGTGCCAAGGAGGAGGCGTTCAAAACCAAAGCTGAAACTAAAGATCATCAATCAAAACAGTGTATCTGTTCTCCAGACCCCTCCTGACCCCCAATCTGAGCATTCTCGTGATGGGGAAATGGACGATAGCAGAGGTATTGTTTTTTTGTGTGTGTGGCTGTTTTTCCCTCAATTTAAGACTTTTACTGTGTTTTATATGTTGATGGTGGTGAAAATCCTGTAGCTCAATGTCCTAAGCAGCGCCTTAGATGTGAAACTATGTGACAATGGAAAGCATTATGGCCATTGCTTTCTAGGCATTAAAGAGCCCCGTTAGTATGACGTTTTAGGACAAATAGATACTAGTTTTCCTATAAGAAGGCAAGGTCAAACTGTGAGGCAAACATACTTTAGTTGGGATATGCCTGTGCCCAACAAACCCTTTTTCTTTGCTATTGCTAGTAGCCCATATTTAGTATCAGCCTCTTACTTAGGGTGGCAGGGTCACAACAAACTAAAGTGTTGCTTCTTCTAGATCAACACACTTTTCCATTAACACCACATTGTGGTAGCTGCTATTTCTAGCTTCATCGAAATTCAAACAGCCTACCTGATCTTCCACTGACACCAGAAGTGCCCTACTTTTACTAGTCCTTGTAAATGTAATCCTGGGGAGTTAGGGAATACTTGGTGCTTCTTCGCCTGGAAGATATTGTGGTGAAAGGTTCCACCTTCTCTGTGAAGACAAAAAAAGCATTTGCCCCTGAAAGACTTTTATCCTGCCTTATTTTTGTGTCATCAGGGACACTGACCATGAGAGTATGGCAGCCACTCCTAGAGAGGTGAGTGGGGCTTAAGCCACTCTTTATCATCGCCAGCTAAGGAGGGGGTAGGGACATGTAAAGCCAAAGGATGTCAGTCAGCGTTTTAGATAACATCAACGTAACGCCATAAGGTAGTGTGGGAGACAGGAGGGATGTTTTGAGAGGAAGTCCTCAGGAGGTATGATGTTCCTCTTTAAGTTTAAGCATACTAAAGTGCCAAAATTGCATTACAGAGGGAGATCTTATGGACTGTGATGTGAAATCTGATTCAAGTCCTGAGCGAGAACCAATTGATGATGATTCAAAAGTTGCAGAAGTAATGGATGGCATAAAGAAAAGGAAGAGAAAACCATACAGACCTGGTAACTTTCTCCAGACTTTAGCTGCCATTCTCATGCTTTTCATAAGCCATTTCTTCATCTCAGTGTCATTGTACTGCCTGCAGAGGTTCACTTACACCCAGCACTGGTGAGACAGTGAGGGTCACATTATCAAGACTCGGTATTAAATGGTATTATCAGGTATAAGTCTGCATGCTGTTGTGCAAGTTTACGTCTTCATTATTGATCGTTTCAGTTCTGTTGAAGTCACCAAAAACATCTGATGTCAACTGATAACCATTCTCATTGGCCACTGAAATTTGACAAAATAAGGCATCTACAGTACTTTGTCTTAAAACATGTATGTACACTGCAAAGAAAGGCAGACTGTTGTATTGTGCTTGGCACTTTGTAGCAGAAAACAAATTTACAAAATACTTTTAGCATTTTTTCCATTTACCAAAGGCTAAAATAAACCCCATAATGGCTTAACTACTTGCAATTTGGAATACAGACAAGCCTATTAAAATTACAAATAAGACAATACAGATGACATCACATACAATTTATACATAAACTGATCAGTGTTAACCTCCCTCCAGGTATTGGTGGATTTATGGTGCGCCAAAGAAGTCGAACAGGTCAAGGGAAATCCAAGAGATCACTTTCCAGAAAAGATTCTTCTGGCTCAGTTTCTGAACTTGTGCTGGGCAAAGATGATGGTATGTCCGCTAGGAAATAAGTTACTTTATAGTACAATGATTGTACTTGACCTAGAACACAACAGGCACTATTTTTTGAGAGCAAGCTAAAGAATAGCATTGTATGCTGCTTTTTAGCAGCTAAATTCAAGTGTCCCCCTACCATCCCAGCTTTATTGTACAATGTGCCCACATTGCTTTGATGGTGCGCTTGTAGAATAATGGCAGCCTCCTGCAAGTTGTGCCCATATAATAGGCAGACTTGTTTTTTTTCTTTACCCTAACCCCAACTGGTAATGGCAAAAGCAAGAAAACCAGTCACCATCTATGTATTATAGTCCGTACGGACAGTCTGGCAACTTTTTGAATATCAATTTTGAATTATAATAATACACCATTGTGGTGATCATAAGACCACATCAGCTTCAGGAACTGGCCTTGTATCCATTTTAATTCCCTTTGTGCGGGGGGGGGGGGGGGTAGATACTCCTCATCAGTTCTACCCTACATCAACTTACCAGTCTATTAAGGGAATGCTTCTGTTCATGTATTCTGCCTGGGTGTCACAGCAGATGAACTCTACTTGCAGCACCAGTAACTGGCCTTTTTTGCAACCCTTTTTGTGTGATGCTTTTAGCAGTGTACTAGAACAACTCAAATGGTCCGAGCCCTTAAAGCAGCTGTACCCTTTTAGATTAAACAGAGAATTAGTAGAAAAAAACTGATTTTCTGAAAGGGAGAGATGTAACGCTGTACAGTAAGCCGTCTCTGTGCAGTTGTAGTTGTAGATCTGTGTGGCGTTTTTGGTGTGCTGGATGCCTTGCTTATTAGTACCAACACAGCACAACACTGCCTGCTACTGTTACAAGTACTGTTTACACACTGATTTGTTGTGCTTTGCCTTTTTTGTATGATGTCTTTATTCCCTCTTTTTTTTCCAAATTGTTTCCAAATGTGTTCTTAAAGCTTGGAATGATCCTCCTCCTGATACTCCATTAGATGAACACGCTCCTGGCCCCGAGACCACAGAGAAAATCAGGAAACGTTACAGAAAAAAGAAAAACAAACTTGAAGAATCCTTCCCTGCTTATTTACAGGTAATTGCTCATTTATAATGGCTAACTGAACAGCCTCCGCGTTTAACATGGACCTAATAGTTATAAGGGTGAAGTACTCATTACAAGTAATATGTTCAATTGAAAGAGTTTTTGAAAGGGTGGCACCAACAAAAAGGTAAGAAATATGTGGTGCACGGCTCTGTGAATCCCTTCTTTAAGAAGTATAGGTACACAATAGGGGGTACCTCTTTAATCCCCCTCTAATGGGCTGACAGAGTCTAACTATTACACTCACACGGTGACTATAGTTAAATCAATTTAATTTTATTGTAGAAAAAATTCATTACACTGGGTTAAAAACATTTAAAATCCATCAATCGATTTTCTTAACTTTTCATGATTGTCGCACATCTTGCCATATGTATCTGGACAATTCGTTTCTAAAACACTATAGGTATAAGACTAGATATTCTTTAGCCCCATATAAATGCTGCTCCTGTAGCAATACATTGGTAAATGTAGATTTGTGATGTTGCATCACTGGTAAAGGTCTTGGAACATGCCATGCTATTAAGGGCCATTACTATAAGATGTAAATACCTTGAGCACTCATTTATTGTACTGCAGGGTGCCCAGTTGCTTTCATTCATTACACTTTGGCATTAGATAGCAGGAAGCTGACATCACTAATAAAACAAAGGCCACCTTCCCAAGTCACACCAGGGACTGGACCGGGTTTTTCAAGCCTGCTTCATTTTCTCTGCATTAGAAGATCTTGAATGTATTTACCATATTTTTTGCCCCATAAGAGGTACTTTTTTTCCCCAAGTGGAAAAGAGGAATGTGCGTCTTTATCAGAGGAACGTAAACTAAAAGAAACAAAACTGTTGCCATCTTCAACAGTCGCAGGCCACGCACACCTGCTGCACTGAACTGTGTGAGCGCACGCCATTCCCAGGATCACCAGCGGTGGCAGTGGCACCCAAAACTGGTCCTCCATCGTCAGGCCTCCAGGGGCAGCGGCACAGGAGCGATGGCTATTAGGTTTTTTTTTGTTTTTCTTCTTACAGTGTCCAGTGCGAAGAGGGTGCTCTTTTTGGTTCCTCCTGTAATAGGGAAGGGGATGCCACACTGCTTATTTTGGGGCATTGGAGGAGGTATGTCACACCCCCAATAATGGAGGGGGGAGATGCCACTGCATTTAATGAGGGGGTTCTATACCTTGCTTATTATTTAGTTCTTTGGGGGGGGGGGGGGGGGGGTTAGCACATATTTTTTCTTTTTTCCCTCCTCCAAATCCTAGGTGCATCTTATGGGCAGGAGGGTCTTGTAGGGCGAGAATTGTGGCATTGTTGTGTCACTATAAGCCCCCTTTTGGAATATGGAACGTACCAGGGATAGCTGATATTTGTTTCCTGATCAGAGTTTGCTAAGACCAAAGTGTAATGAACGACCTGAACGCCTTCAGAACTTGGCAAAATTTAACTAAAACCCTATTTTCGTGATTGCCTCTACTGATCTTCTTTTTTTTTTTTCCACAGGAAGCATTTTTTGGGAAAAATCTTTTGGATACTAGTCGACAAAACAAACCAAGCATTGAGAACCTGTCAGAGGATGCTGCTCAGCTATCGTACAAAACCAGCATCAATTCTACATTTCTGGATCCGTCATGTGACCCCCTGCTTAGCTCTGCTGCAGCAACACCCTCCAAAAATACTGATAGTAAGGCTTTGCAATTCTGTTAATTGTAAATTGCATTTACAACTTTTAATAGCAACATCCTGCATGGAATAAAATGCTCTCTTGGATTTTAGCTAACAAATGTTGTTGTTTACTGATTGCTTTTGTTTCGGCATTATCACTAACTATACTTAATATAATTAATCCTTAACGATAATTAATCCTTTAAATGCAAATTTACCTCCCAGTACTATGTAATATCAATTTATACTGTCCTTAAAGTGGACAGCTGAGGATACCTAGCTCCAGTGTGCCTGCCTTGGCTTCTCGTCCCTGGAGGACCCTAGTTCCAAAAAGTCTGAAAAGAGATAGACCTGTTCTTCAAACAACATGCAATTGGCAACCCTTTTTATTTGACATACCTCAAGTCAATCTTTTGTTACCTGGCAGAGCTTTTAGATTAAAGGGGTGGGGTTCCTGCTCTGTGTTTGGTGCATTTACACAGTTCCTCTCTAACGCTTGTCGCAGGGCATCTCCACCACATGGTCCTCAATTGTGCTTCTTAAAACAGGATTTTTTGTGCACTAGCAACTTTTTTTGGCCAGTCCTGCTACTAAGGATCACAGTAAATAGTGACCCATAATTCCAGTGGGAGCTGGGTACCCCCCAGTGGTACTCTAATTCAGGGGTCCCCACCAACAGGTCAGGTTTTTTGGATCTCCACACAGGTGAATTTATTAGTTCAGCAGCAGAGCTATTGAGACGGCTATGTGGAGATCCACAAAACCTGACCTGTTGGTGGACCTTGAGGAGGAGGGTTGGGGAACGCTGCAATTTCTCACAGCTCAATCTCGACACAGTGTTATAATCAGTGGTATGCTGCTGTCTTAAAAAGTTGCAAACACACTTCCTAATGGCTTAATACCAACCAAGAACACTCTAGTGTGTTTTTTTTGTTCCAGGGCCTGTTCCTCAGACTGACAGACATTTTTATCTTTCTGCCTTGCTGAATCCTCCTCCTTTCCTATTTAAGTGCAGGCCCACCTTTTGTGCATACGTGACCATATTTAATCTTCCTGTCATTTTCCAAGGTGGTTCCCAGGATCCTTTAGCTGACCTTTCTGATGTTTTGACCACAGATGAGGACATTTTCGGAATACTATCTGATGATCTCGTAAAATCATCAAGTCAAACAGGTAGGTTTTTTTTTTCTTTTAGACTCTTGCTTTAAAATAATTATCCTTGTCTCTCAGTAAAATATGCTTCAACCTCTAGTTCACATGATATCTCAGTGCCACCGCTTCTCCCATCAAACAATGTTTTACATTTATTTGCCCCCTATCTTCAGATTTGTTGTATGTTTAGCTTCTTCTGTTGATTTTGGTTTTGGTCACCAAATGAAAGCATGCTGCCTGACCGTTTCACCGCCACTCTTGCCTATGTTAATCATCCATTTTATTTGGTTTGGGTTCTGTAGGTCTTGATTTATGCACTTTCCAGGTTGAGAATTCATCCTCTCCTTTTGGTAAGGACACAAGTACCCTCCTCCTTTTTTTTTGTTAGACCCGGTAAAACTATCGGCATTATTAATGCATGCACTTCACTCTTCTGCTTTTGCATGGTTGCCTTTGTTATTCCTTTTTGTGTCCCAAAATACACACCCAGTAGATATTTTTAGCAAAATGTTTTTGTACTGTCCTGTATTCCATTCCTAATAATGATTTGTGCAAGATTTTCGTATGCTTAATGCGGCGTTTCCCTAACCATCAATGTGCTTTTTTGAAGTAAAGTTCAGCATAATCAGCTAAACTCAGCACGATCATTAAAGAAAAGAAGTCTGCCTATAATAAGTATAAAGAAAGTGGAAGTGTAGCGGACAGAGAGGCGTATAAAATTAAACAGAGAGAAGCAAAAATGATTAGAAGAATTGCTAAAGGGCAAAAGGAGGAAGAAATGGCCAAATCTATGAAGAGGGGAGATAAAACCTTTTTCCGATTGGTGACAGAAGAAAAAAAAAGTCTCAAAAATTAGAAATAGGGAAAATAATTATATTGATGGAGATAAGGCTGTGGCTGACCATCTGAATAGCTACTTTTGTTCGGTATTTTCAGATAGTAGCAGGCATGGCCATAGCACAGCATCCAGCTGGGAGGGTACAGCTCCGGAGTTTCTGAAGGCTTATGTCTTAGCCGAGCTGGCACATCTAAAGGTAAGTAAGGCGATGGGTCCAGATGGAATCCACCCCAGAGTTCTAAGGGAACTTAGATTTGTGATTGCAGCCCCTTTGACTGATTTACTTAACCATTCCCTTTCAACTGGTGAGGTTCCAGATGATTGGAGAATGGCCAATGTCGTACCAATCCATAAGAAGGGGAGTAGAGAAGAAGCCAGTTAGTTTAACATCTATAGTGGCCAAATTAATGGAAACACTCTTAAAAAAACAGATAATTTCCCATCTAAAAATGAATGACCTGTTGGACCCAAAACAGCACGGCTTCACTGAGGGACGATCATGTCAGACCAATCGTATTGATTTCTTTGACAATGTCACTAAAGTGTTAGATGAAGGTGGTGCTGTGGATATCGCCTATCCTATTTAGCAAAGCCTTTGACACTGTACCACATAAAGAGCTCATAGATAAGTTATTGAAGGTAGGACTCAATCCCTGGATAGTTCAGTGGATTTCCAGTTGGCTGAGGGATCGGTATCAGAGTGTTGTTGTAAATGGTGTGCAATCTGAACAAAGGCGAGTTACAAGTGGTGTGCCGCAAGGCTCTCTCCTGGGCCCCATTCTTTTTAATATATTTGTAAGTGACATAGGAGAAGGCTTGGTAGGAAAGGTTTGTCTGTTTGCTGATGATACAAAGGTTAGTAATAGGGTGGGTATGCCGGGAGGTGTCTGCAACATGGAAAATTATTTAGCTTTACTGGATAGATGGTCAAAACTGTGGAAACTAGAGTTTAATGTCTCTAAATGTAAAATCATGCACTTGGGTAGAAGGAATCCCTGCTCTGAGTACCGTATGGGCAGTACTTTGTTAGCCAGGACCTCGGAGGAGAGAGATTTAGGGGTACTGATTACTGATAGCTTCAAGATGAGTGGACAGTGTAGCCAGGCAGTGGGAAAAGCAAGCAGGATGCTCGGCTGCATAGCTCGAGGCATCACCAGTAGGAAGAGGGAGGTTGTGATGCCGCTGTATAGAGCCCTGGTAAGGCCACAGCTAGAATACTGTGCGCAGTTCTGGAGACCTTACCTGCAAAAAGACATTATTCAAATAGAACGGGCAACAAAAATGGTGGAGGGACTTAAAATTAAAACTTATCAGGAGAGACTTAAAGAACTAAATTTGTACAGTCTAGAGGAAAGAAGGGAGAAAGGGGGACATGATTGAGACCTTTAAATATGTGAAAGGATTGAATAAGGTTCAGGAGGGAAGTGTTTTTAAGAAGAAACTTAATGATAGAACATGGGGACACAACCTGAAGCTAGTCGGAGGGAAGATCAGGAGCAATGTTAGTAGTAGTAGAGTAGAGTAGTAGAT
The DNA here is from genome assembly GCA_027917425.1 of Gastrophryne carolinensis. Taxonomy (NCBI): domain Eukaryota; kingdom Metazoa; phylum Chordata; class Amphibia; order Anura; family Microhylidae; genus Gastrophryne; species Gastrophryne carolinensis. The sequence continues at coordinate 98,019,255 of CM051239.1, read as the reverse complement.
GCTTGGAACAAGCCTCCAGCAGAGGTAGTTTAAAAATAAGCATGCCTGGGAAAAGCACACATCTAACCTAAGATAAAGAGTATATACAGTAACATAAGGGCAGACTAGATGTACTGTATGGTCTCCTTCTGCCGTCAACCTTCTATGTTTTTATGTCTATGTTTCTATAAACTCCCCCCTGACAGTGACAGGCTCATGCAGGGATAAAGGGGCGCCTGCCACTGGTCAAATCCTGTTTCTTAGAATTTGCTAGTCTTAGTCTGAAAGCATAGAGTTTGTTCACACCTATTACCGACCCTTAATAGCTACCAGGGGGCTGGGCTGACTGAAGGTAGTGGGAGGAAGCAGTAGCATTAAAGTTTTCCAACTGGCCCTGTGGAAGAGGTGGGGCTATCTGTAGGAAAGATGTTCATTGTGTGTGCTGTCACAAGGTGTCCAGACTAGAATTCGTATAGGCAAGAGAAATGGGGATGGGTTGGTGGCTTACATTCTTATGCCTTTGAAAGAGGCCACAGAAAGCTACTAAACCAGATGAAATAAAAATGCTCTTTTTCTTTCTGGTTTCTGCTACCCATAGTGTAGAGGTTTGTGATCTGAGTGAAGATTGGGTAGGGGGCAGTTCTTTAATCTAAATCTGCTTCCATCTACAAAACATAAAAAACAACACACTTACCTCGCCTACAATCCAGTTGTACCGATCAGTCAATCACAACAATATTTGCTCAGCTTCAGGCATAAGAGCAGTTTCTCCCCGAGCTATGTGCACTCCTTTCTGTCTAGTCACTTGAATGGCTGGGCAGAATTTATACGATAAAATGGGTTATTCCTTCTGAAATTAGGCAAAAGAAAATGTCTTGTTAGGCTTCCGGCAATAAAATTGTGGAAATACCAATTTAAAAAACTATTCTATGCACCAACCTCTGCAATGTGTATTTTCTACATCTGTATGTGGCTATAGCATGTCCAGGTACAGAGTTCAGTTAGCCTACTTTCACATCATGCAGGTTGTCAAGGCTGTGTCTTTGATCCAGCAGCTTTCTGCATTTCCTGATGAGCCCTAATGACCCTACTTCCTCCTGCCAACTGCATCATGCAGCATCACATGCTGCTACCTGACTCTGACCTGACTGAGTTCACTAGGACTTAAAACGGTCCTTCACTCTGAATAAGAGTCTATCTTATATGTTTCCCACACCCTGCACATACAGATTTCCCACATTAAAAATCATCCTTCCTGCATCTATTGCATGTTATGAGCCTTTAAACATCCAAGATGGCGGCTCATGGAACATCAGGCAGCCTGCAAACAGGAAGTGGCTTCTGACTGTGCTGCTCTGCATTCTGGGATTGCTGACCTTTTCCTGACCCCAGCTCTGCCCTGTCTGAGCAAAGCACAGCTATAACCCGCCCGCAGTACTTTATCCTGCTCTCTTCTCCTCGGTTAGTCTGATGCTTCTGAGTCGAGATGGTGGCGCCCGTATCCTAGAGTCCTGAACATAGTTGCAGCCTGGTGGGGTAAAGAATAATAAGTAAGTGACTAAAAACTTAAAATATATTAACTTTAGATGCTGGGGAAACGTTTTTTTAAGGGTTTGGACTTTTCAATAAATCATGCTGAAGGTCCGGTTTAAAAGAAAACGTATAGTGCTGCTGAATGAAAGACACCGCCCCTAATAACTAGCTTATGGTGAGCAAGATGCAGACTAATTTAGCTTATGGTGAGCAAGATGCAGACTAATTTAACCCTTTGCCTGGGTATTCCCTTTAATAGAAGAGTAGTTTTAATAATTACCATTTTTTTCAGTGAATTGAGTTTTTTGTTTGTTTACACAGCTGGGCTCGATGTAGGTACAATATCTGATGATTCATCTTCCCTGCCTCAAGCCAGTGTCTCTCAGAGCTCTCGACCATTAAGTGAGGACCAGCTTGATGGGATTCTGAGTCCAGAACTTGACAAAATGGTTACGGATGGTAAACCTTTTTTCTGTTGTCTGTTCTGTTAGTGCTAAAATATTCTGAAACCCTGAATAAAACAGAACGTGTATAAACCATAAATTACATTGTCTGGCAAGTAATCAAAAAAAGCTCACCTTTTCTCCCACACAGACCATTGCTCATAGTCCAGGGCAGCAGCGTTCACCCAAAAGGCTGGATGCATGTCTCTCACCACCTGGCACCTCGCGCAGACATGGCGGTGCCCCCTCCATCAGTAACACTGAGGTGCCACTCCCCCCTCCATTCACTGCAGTGCGTGGTAGCTCACTGTGACTGATGGGGGGAGTCGCCACATCGTAGTGAGACAGTAAGAGAAGCTCGATGAGAGGGCAGCACTGCATGAGGTTCCGGGAGGCGAGGGATATGAATCAGCCTTTCGGGTGAGCGCTGCTGTCCTCGGCTAGGAGCGTTAGTCTACGTGGGAGAAATGGTGAGTATAGATTTATTCTAAGTATACAGCACGTCCTGCTCCAAAGATAATTCCTTACGTTTGGGTTATACATCCACAAGATGGCTCTGGACTGCAGAGACAGCAAAAAGTGGCTCCTCCTGGCCCCATATATACCAGGGACCTCCCACAAATTCCCCAGATCTTCTCTGCAGTCTGGGCTGCGATGACAAGAAGATGTCTCTCTCTACTCGCAGGTGAGCGGGGCTTATTAGCCTGCGGCTCTGTCGGACTATTCCCACCCGTTCCATTTTTAATTTGCCTCCTAGCCTTGGCTTCGCTGGTTCGGGTGATGGTAGGCAGCACCGCTGAAGGTGCTTAGGAGCGCTGCTCCACTGCAATCCCCCACCAAAGGGTAGGCGGTATAAGCACATGGTGAGCCTTTATGGGATGCCACTCCCGCACTATCGCCAGTCGCCCCTTCCATCGTGGGCCCCTTTCCGGGTGGCCGCTGCCCTCCCTCGCTCTCCCTTGTAGTTCTGGGGGGGGGGGGGGGTATGCTTGGTTGCTCGGTTTTCTGTCACCGCAATGAATTGGTTGCACTGGTTGCTTTTTAAAAATGCCGCCGCGCGCGCTTGTACGGCGTTCCACAGTCGGCGGCGACATTACCTCAGGCGCTGCTGCGCTATCATTGGTTAGGTATGTCACGTAGGCAGCTTCGCACTCTTCCGGGGGGCGGGGCAGGCCCTGCGGATGGCGCGCTCTGCATCTGCGGCCCGCCCCTCGAGGTGTTCTTGGCGCCATTTTGCTTAATTCTGCTGCGTGGCTGGCGTCTACATACCGCGGTCCGTGAGTTGCCCCTGCGGGCTGTTTTATCTTAGGATATTTTGTATACATGCCGCTTATGGGGTCTTTCTATTTGTCTTGCAGGCTGGTCAAACTTAATTGTGGTTTCTCCTGGTCCTATCCCCTCTATTTAGTTCAAAACTTTATTGAGGCCTATTGCGCCTCCCACTTCCCTAGCCGGTCATTGGGGCATCCCGGGTAGCTTATTAAGCGTCAATCCCGACTGGCCTGTTGGGCCACAATAATCACCATATGGAGGTTTCACAGGATAATGTGCTTGGGGTTCCTTCAGGACAAGCCCGGCTGTGTACTGCGGGTGGGTTGGCCCCTCTGAGTGACGATGTCAGGGTTTGTGCACCCTGCGCCCGGCAGGCGCTTGCGCTGATATCGGGGTTGCCTGTGACTGGGCCTGCGCCCATGGGCTCACCTTCCCCCCAAGTTTGCATCTGACTCCCAGTGATGTGAATACCAGTGCGGAGTCTCATCCTGATTTGTCTACTAGAGTGGCTAGCATTGAGAAGCTGATTGCTGGCTCTACAGCGCGTAAGGCCTCTGCTAAGAGGCGGCATTTGGCGCCTGGTGTTACCATGTTTCCTATGGAGGCTGAGGAATATTCCAAGTATGTCACACAACCCGCTTCCACTATTCATGACATATGGGTTATGGTCCAGTAGAGGGCGAACTTCTGCAGAGATGAAAGCAAGAAAGCCCCTCCCGGTCCATAAATACCTGGGACCTCCCACACATTCCCCAGTTCCTTCTCTGCAGGACGGCGAGCAAGTCAGAAGATGTAGGCTGCTCTTCCTTGCAGGTATGCCGGGCTTACACCCGGCCATTTTTTGCCTTATTTCTGCCTGGACCTTTATATTTAACCCCTTGTAATAGCCTCCCAGCCTTGGCTGCAGGTCAGAGTGAGGGTAGGCGACACCTCAATAGGTGTTTAGGGAGCCATGCTCCCCCGTGAGACCCCATATAAAGGGGTAGGCGGAAGCCGGGTTGGTGATCCCGGTTTGGGATGCCCTGTCCCATATATCCCTGACACCCCTGGTGTGGGAATTCCCCCCTTCCTCGTTCCTGTGTATCCCTCCAGTGTGGGGGGGGGGGGTGTATATCTCTATCTTTCTCTCTTCACTTCAGTGTGGATGTGTGCGGTGTTATACTGTCACTAGGCTGGCTGCCGTTTGCCAAAATTGGTGTGGCGGTGTGGCTCGGGGCTGTGCGCTCGCGCTGCCGCGGCCCACCCCCTCCTGTCTTGGCGCCATTTGCGGAGCCCAGCCCTGGCTGGGAACTGCACTGCTGATGTGAGGGAGGGAGGGCGGGGTCAGGCGCAGCGTGCGATACACACTGACCCGCCCCTTCTTCTTCCTCTCTCGCTGTCCTTCTGGAGCTGCTTGCTGGTGGCAGCCATCACTGTTCTCACATGAGTGCCTTTCAGGAGAACTCCCTGTGACATGCAAAAAAGGGGGTCCTCCTGGTCCTAGGGTCCCTAGAAGTAAAATCGAGCACCTAAAAATCCTCCCACTCGGGACTTAAAGGGGCATCCCGGGTTGCTTACCAGCATAATTCCATCGGGTCATTGCGACTACCTAAAAAATCACCATATGGAGGCTCCGCAGGATATCGGGGTCGGGCTCCCTTCGGGACAATCCCGGTTATGTGTGGGTTGTGGGGTATCCCTTTCCGGGGATAATGTGCTAATTTGCATACCATGTGCGCAACAGGCCATAACGCGGCAGTCTGGGTCAGTGCCGCCCGTCTCATTTCCCACCCCACCCCGCATTATCCATACTCCAAGTGACACGGTCATTAGCGGGGAGTCACACTCTGTTGTTTGTGCTAGGCTGGCCAACATCAAGAAGTTTATTTCTAGCTCAGTGGGCAGAAAGGCTCCTGCGAAGAAAAGGCATTTGTCACCGGCTGCGCCGGTACTTGATTTTGATCATTATGACTCTTTTGATTGGTCTGATTATTCCCCGCTTGAGGAGGGGGAATTATTTGAGGAATCTGAGTCTGAGGATATGCAATTTTTTGATGCTGATGCCGGACAGGCGCTGGGGGATGCGGTTGACACCCCCAAAGTCCTGGCCCATCTCTTAGAGGTTCTGGATATTTCCCCGCCAGTGGAGGCCCCTTCGAAGAAGGGGGAATTCTTTGGGTTCTCTAAGCCCCGCTTGGAGTTTCCAAATTGGGATCATTTTGACTGCATGATTCTGAAAGAATGGGAGAAGCCGAGTTGGCTTCACGGTGTTCCTCAGGGATGGGATAGGAAGTATCCCTTTCCGGTGGATGCGGTGAAGCGATGGTCTTCCTCTCCCGAGGTTGATGCGACCGTCTTAGGATTGTCCAACACATCTGTTGTACATACTCCTGACGCCACTACCCTTAAGGATGGCGAGGACAAGCGTATTGATCAGATGGCATGTCATGCCTTTGCCAGTGTGGGTTCCGCCTTGCGGCCTGTGTGTGCATCTGCGCTCGTGGCAGTGGCTACCAGGTCTGAGATTAGGGACATGTTAAATGGGTCCCTGCTCAACCCAGACAGCATTGAATTCACAACCCTCAAGAGGTGTGAATTGTTCATGAATTTTGTTTTGTCGCCCATGGACGACACTACTACCAGAACTTCGGCTCTTCTTGTGGCCATGCGCTGATCGGTCTGGCCACGCCAGTGGGCGGCTGACTTTGGGGCCAAGAAATCGCTTACAGCTTTGCCCTTCCTGGGTACGCGGCTGTTTGGAGACAAATTGGATTCTGTGGCAGAAGGTGGAAAGCTACCTCAGCGTAAGAGGCAGCGTCGCTCCTTTCGGGGGGCAAGCTCCTTCAATCCTTCCTTTCACGGTGCCAGAGGGGGCAGAGGTCTTGCCTACTCTGGCTTCAGAGGTGATTCCTGGAACAGAGGCAGAGGACGTGCCCGAGCCCGTTGTCAAGCCAGCTCAGCAATGAGGGGGCACCCTCACCCCTACGGGTGGGTGGACGGCTGCGGCTCTTCTTCCAGGTCTGGGCCCAGGAGGTCACAGGCAAGTGGATTTTGGAATTGGTATCATTTGGTTACAAATTGGAGTTCTAGTACCGGCCTCCTCACAGATTTCTAAGGTCTCGGGTGCCCTCGGATCCCCGGGCTGCGCAGGGGCTCCTGTCGGCTGTGAAGAACCTCCTGGACATGGAGGTCATATGCCCAGTGTCTTCCCCAGAGAGAGGCCAGGGCTACTATTCCAACCTCTTCACGGTCCCCAAAAAGGATGGTTTCATAAGACCCATTCTGGATTTGAAGTTTCTAAACAGGTTTATCAGAACCAAAAAGTTCCGTATGGAGACTCTGCGCTCAGCCATCGGTTCCCTTCATCAAGGGGACTTCATGACGTCCATAGACATCAAGGATGCTTATCTCCATATACCGATCTTCCCAGCTCACCAGAGATTTCTCAGGTTTGTGGTGGGAGATAAGCATTTTCAGTTTGTGGCACTCCCGTTCGGGCTGACCTCGGCACCGCTGGTGTTTACCAAGGTCCTGGCGGGCACAATGGCCCTGCTCAGAGCTCAGGGCATTCGCATTGTGCCGTATCTGGACGACCTACTCATCACAGCTTCTTCCCTCTGCCAGGTGGAGCTGGACACCAGGACGGTGGTGATGACGCTGGAGAGGTTCGGATCGGTGATCAACCACCCCAAGTCTTCTCTCTCCCCATCAAGGGTGATCTCTTCTCTGGGCATGAATCTGGATACCAGTCAGGCCAGAGTGTTCCTACCTCAGCCAAAGGTGCAGAGGGTTCAGGATCTGATACGTGTTCTCCTGACCAATCCTCACCCTTCTATCCAGCTAGGGATGACTCTGGTAGGTTTGATGGTGGCTTCCTTCGAGACAGTCCCCTTTGCTCAATTCCACATGAGGTTGCTACAAATCCATCTATTACTGAAATGGGACAGATGTCCACAGTCCTTGGATCAGTCATTTCTGATGTCTCCCAGGGTTCGGCAGTCCCTTCAATGGTGGCTGGAATCAAGCAATCTGAGACTGGGAGACGGTTACCACGGATGCCAGCCTGTCGGGCTGGGGAGGTTTCTGGAAAGATCATCAGTTCCAGGGGTTGTGGGGTCCTCAGGAGGCTCACACCTCCATCAATGTCTTGGAGCTCACAGCTATCCGCTTGGTTCTGTTGCGTCTGACACTTCAACTACAGGGTTTACCGGTTCAGGTTCGATCAGACAATCGTACTACGGTAGCTTACATCAATCACCAAGGAGGGACTCGCAGCAGGAGTGCCCTCAGGGAAGTCTCTGATTCTGACATGGGTGGAGAGCAATGTTCCTTGCATCTTGGAGTGGAGAACACAGAGGCGGACTCCCTGAGCAGGGGATTCTCTCGCCGAGGGGAATGGTCTCTCAACCACAGGGTGTTTCGGGCCCTGTGTCTCAAGTGGGGGACTCCGGAGGTGGATCTCTTTGCTTCTCGGCACAATCACAAGCTCCCAACCTTTGTATCTCTGTCTCAGGATCCTCTGGCCCTGGCAGTGGATGCCTTGTCCCTTGCCTGGAGGGATCTGGGGTTTCTGTACCTGTTCCCCCCCCTTCTCCATGGTACGCAAGGTAGTGCGCAAGCTGGCTCTAGAGGGGGCCCCAAGGTGGCCAAGACAGGTTTGGTTCGCAGACATAGTAAGATTGGCGGTAGATCAGTACAGGCTGCCCCTGTCTCCGGATCTGATCTCTCAGGGTCAACTACGTTACCCCAATTTACAAATGCTTGCTTTGACGGAATCGCTGCTGAAACCTTCATACTGAGGGAGGAAGGTTTGTCTGAGGCGGTTATTCAAACCTTGATTAGAGCTAGGAAGAGGTCTTCCTCTACCATTTACTATAGGACTTGGCGGTCCTAAATTGACTGGTGTGAAGCTAGGGTCTTACCTTGCAGGGTGTTTTCGATTCCTAGGATTTTGGAGTTTCTACAACATGGTCTGGATCTGGGGTTCCAGCTCAGTACTTTGAAGGGTCAGGTTTCTTCCCTGGCTGTCTTTTTTTCAAAGGTCTTTTGCTTTGCATCATCTGGTCAAGACTTTTTTCCAAGGGGTCACTCATGTTCGGCCCCCTAAAAAGCCTTTGGTTCCCGTTTGGGACCTAAATTTGGTTCTTTGGGCCCTCCAGGGGCCTGGGGCCTCCCTTTGAACCGATGCAGGATGTGGCTCTTTCTGTGCTCACTCAAAAGGTTGCCTTTTTGGTGGCTATTACCTCTGTTCGGCGTGTCTCTGAGTTGGTGGCTCTGTCTATTCAGGCCCCTTACTTTGAGAGATACCAGGATAAGGTGGTTTTTCGCTTTAAACCAGATTTTCTTCCTAAGGCAGTTTCTGCCTTCCATCTCAATCATGATGTAGTTCTCCCTTCCTTGTGTTCTAAGCCTAGCAATGACAAGGAGAGGGTTTTGCACTCTTTGGATGTAGTTCGTTGTGTTAAGTACTATTTGGTTGCTACTTCTCCTTTTCGTAAGATGGACGCCTTGTTTGTGGTGCCTTCTGGGCCCAGAAAGGGTTTGGCGCCCGCCAAGTCTACCATTAGTAGTAAATGGATACACCAGGCCATTGTTGGGGCCTATTGTGCTAAGGGGAGGGTTCCTCCTTTTAAGATCACTGCTCATTCTACATGTGCTGTTGGGGCTTCCTGGGCTTTTCAGCACCAGGCTTCTGTTGAACAAGTTTGCAAGGCTGCTACTTGGTCTTCCGTTCATACTTTTTCAAAGTTTTATAAGGTTGATGTGCGGGCCTCAGTGGATGCTGTTTTTGGCCACAAGGTTCTGCAAGCTGCAGTGGTTTAAATTGGTGCATTTTTTTGCTGTATTTGGATCCCCACCCATGACGGACACTGCTATTGGATGTTTGTGATTACTCACCTTTAAAATGGGTATTATAAGTATGTCACACACCCGCGCTTCATCCCGCCCTTTTGTATTCTGGATCCTTTATATGGTGAACCTTTTATGGTTAAGAATGTTTTATTAGCTCTTACTGGTCCCCTTACTGCTGTCATATACTGGGGAATGTGTGGGAGGTCCCAGGTATTTATGGACCAGGAGGGGCTTCTTTTTTGCTTTCATCTCTGCAGAAGTTCGCCCTCTACTGGACCATAACCCATATGTCATGAATAGTGGAAGCGGGGATGTGACATACTTATAATACCCATTTTAAAGGTGAGTAATCACAAAATGGTATTTTTTTGACCTGGCTGGTTATACCCCCCTGGAAGAGGGGGAATTGTTTTCTGACTGAACTGAATCATCTGATGAGCAGCCTAAAGGTTATGCTGATTCTGGCTCTGACCCATGGGCTCCAGATGATACTGACAAGCTTCTGGCTCATATATTTGAAGTACTTGCTATCTCCCCTCCTGCCGCGGCCCCTCTGCAGCAGGGGGAGTTGTTTCACACTGCTAAGCCTCGTTTGGAGTTTCCTGAGCAAACTCACTTTAGTAACCTCGTGCTTAAAGAATGGGACCGTCCTAGCAGGCTCCCTGGGGTGCCTAAGAGTTGGGATAAGAGGTATCCTTTTCCTGCTGAAGTGGTTAAATGATGGTCATCCCCTCCCGAAGTGGATGCACCAATTTTGGGGTTGTTTAACACTTCTGTCATGCATTCCCCTGACTCTACTACACTGAAGGACGGTGAGGACCGGCGCATTGACCAGCTGGCTTCTCATGCCTTTGCCTGTGTGGGAACTGCGCTGCGCCCGGTTTGTGCCTTTGCCATTACGGCTGTGGCTATTAAGACCCTGCTCAGAAACATTTTAGATGGGGCTCCTGATGATGCTGCTAGTGATGAGTATAGTGCTCTTATTCGTTGTGAGGAATTTGTTACATATGTCCTCTCTGCCTTGGATGATACCGTTAGAGTGTGTGGCAGGGCTTCTGCCTTGGTGGTGGCTATATGCCGCTCGGTTTGGCTGCGCCAGTGGGCAGCTGACAACGCTGCTAAGAGGGATCTCACTGGGTTTCCCTTTAAAGGACTGCGCCTATTTGGGGACCGCCTGGACCTGTTTGCTAAGGGAGGCAAGTTACCCCAGCGCAAAAGACAGTCTCGGCCCTTTCAGGGGTCAGGTTTCTTTCTTCCCGCCTACCGTGGGTCCAGAATGGGAAGGGGAGCCTCATTGGCAGGGGCCCGTGGAGATTTCTGGGGGGGTAGAGGATGTGGCTGCCCCGGCCCCTCCTGGGGTTTCCAAGACCAAGTCTTCCCCCAAGCCCTCTCAGGCGTGAAGGGGCACCCTCAACCATCCGGGTGGGGGGACGGCTTCGGCTCTTTGCTCACGTCTGGAGGTGTCATGTCTCAGACCGGTGGATTCAGGCGGTAGTGTCCTCCGGTTACAAGATAGAGTGTGCAGCCTGGCCGCCCCCAAGATTCATCAGATCCCGTCAGCTCAGGGTCTGATTCTCGCTGTGTAAAACCTTCTGGAGCTGGGTGTCATCTGCCAGGTGCCCTTCAGGGAAAGGGGCGAAGAGATGCCCAAAAGAGATGGGTCCGTCAGACCCAACCTGGATTTAAAGCTTCTCAACAAATTTGTCAAGTTCCGGCACTTTCGCATGGAGACTCTGCGCTCAGCCGTGACTTCATTATACCCAGGGGACTTCATGAGCTCAGTGGACATCAAGGATGCTTACCTTCATATTCCAATCTTTCCAGGTCATCAAAGATTCCTCAGGTTCGCTCTGGAGGATCGGCGCTATCAATTTGAGGCATTGCCTTTTGGCCTCACTTCGGCTCCCAGGGTATTCACCAAGGTGCTGGCGGGAGTGATGGCTCTGCTGAGATCTCAGGGCATTCGCATTCTTCTCTATTTGGACGACATTCTCATCACTTCTCAGTCCTTCCAACAGGCAGAGCTGGATACTCAGCGGGTAGTGGCCACACTGGAGTCATGCGGCCGGGTTGTTAACACCATGATCAGGGCTAGAAAGAAGTCGTCTTCTTCTATCTACTATAGGGTTTGACGTACCTACATTGACTGGTGTGAGGCTAAATGTCTTCCCTGTCGGGTGTTCTCTATTCCTAGGATTCTGGAATTTCTTCAACATGGTTTGGATCTGGGGCTTCAACTCAGCACTCTGAAAGGTCATGTTTCTGCAGTGGCTGTTTTCTTCCAGAGATCTTTTGCTCAGCATCATCTGGTCAAGACCTTCTTCCAGGGGGTGACTCATGTGCGTCCCCCTCGTAAGCCTATGTTGCCAGTCTGGGACTTGAACTTGGTCCTATCTGCCTTGCAGGGGTCTCCTTTTGAGCCTGTGCAAGACGCTGCTTTGTCCATTCTTACTCTTAAGGTAGTGTTTTTGGTGGCTATTACTTCTGTTATGCGTGTTTCTGAGTTGGCGGCGCTTTCCATCCAGCCCCCTTACTTTGAGAGACACCAGGACAAGGTGGTGTTTTGTTTTAAACCAGATTTTCTGCCTAAAGTTGTTTCTGCCTTTCATCTCAATCAGGACATTGTTCTGCCTTCTCTGTGTCCCAATCCTAGTAACACTAAAGAAAGGGTTTTACATTCTTTGGATGTGGTCAGGAATCTGAAGTTGTATTTGGTGGCTATGACACCCTTCAGGAAGACTGATGCTCTTTTTGTGGTCCCTTCTGGTCCTAAGAAGGGTCTGGCTCCAGCTAAGTCTACTATCAGCATGTGGATCTGTCAGGCTGTGATTCAGGCCTATTCTGCTAAAGGGAAGAATCCTCCCTTCCGCCTTACTGCTCATTCTACTCGTGATATTGGTGCCTCTTGGGCTTTTCAGCACCAGGCTACTGTTGAACAAGTTTGCAAGACTGCTACTTGGTCTTCTGTTCATACCTTTTCTAAGTTTTACAAGGTTGATGTTCGGGCTTCTGCTGATGCTGCCTTTGGCCGCAAGGTTCTGCAGGCGGCAGTGGTTTAAACTGCCCGTTGTTGCTTTTTGGTTATCCCACCCTACCTTACGGAGACACTGCTATTGGATGTCCCAAACGTAAGGAGTTATCTTTGGAGCAGGACGTGCTGTATACTTAGAATAATACAATTCTGTGATTACTCACCTGTAGAATTGGTATTATACGTATACAGCCCGTCCTGCTCCACCCCACCCTTGTTATCATTTTTCTTTCTACCTCTGTATGGTGATTGTGATTAAAATTGTTGATTATGGGTTTAATTCTCCCGGCTTCTTGCTAACTGCTTTTCAATACTGGGGAATTTGTGGGAGGTCCCTGGTATATAAGGGGCCGAGAGGAGCCACTTTTTTGCGGTCTCTGCACTCCATTTTGTGGATGTATAACCCAAGCGTAAGGAATTCTCTTTGGAGCAGGACTTGCTGTATACGTATAATACCAATTGTACAGGTGAGCAATCACAGAATTTTTTTTTTTTTTTTGCATGACATTGTCTTCAATACTTAGTTACGACCAACCAGTTCATTCCAGTAGGGTTCTTCTGCTTACGTTCAAGGGGCGAAAATTTGTTGGTAACCATTTGCTCATGCAATGCGCTGACTCTATGGATGACTTCTGTTTCCACACTGCAAAAATCAAGTGATGAACAATAAAATGTGAATACAATAGGGCACAATAGCGACATTACCAAGAACTGGATCTTACAGTACCTCAGAAATTAATTGAAAATACTGGGGGAAAATTGCTTCAGTCAGGGTGAAGGGAATTTATGAACCGTTCCAAACAGAGTCAATTTTGGCACAAAACTTTCAAACTAAAAAGCTGAAGATGAATAGGAATTTCAGCTTTCAACACCAAAAGCATATCTCCACATTAACAAAGAATTAACACAACATTTTGGAATGGCCCAAACCTGAATCTTATTGAAAATCTGTAGGTTGACCTGAAAAGGGCTGTACAAAGATGCCCTCGCAATTTGACAGATTTGGAGCATCTATATGGACCATGCTGATACTCTTACCCAAAAAGACTAAATGTCATCATAAATTCAACAAATTTTTGGTGTAAGGCTGTGCATATTTAGGCAACCACATTTATTTAGTTATTTATATATTCTAAGCATACAGCACGTCCTGCTCCAGTAGTAGTAATAACGTGGGTAGTCCTCCGCCGCCGTACACTGCAGACATGTAGAAAACAAGCTCCTCCCGCCCCTACATATACCGAGGGACCTCCCACAAATCCCCAGATTTCTCTGCAGTGCTGGAACTGCGAAGACATGAAGTATCACGCTCTCACAGCCCGAGGCCCTGCGGGACTATTTCCACCCATCCTTCTTGTTAAGAATATGCCTCCCAGCCTGGGCTGCGTTGGTCGGGTGAAGGTAGGCAGCACCTAGTGTGCTTACGGAGCTAGTCTCCACCGCAATCCCCCTCCATAGGGTAGGCGGTTAACGCGAATGGTGAGCCTTCAGTGGATGCCCCTCCCGCACTAGTGCCCCCATGCCCCATCTAACAGTGAACCCTCTATTCGGGTCACCTTTCTTCCCAGATTCCCCCGTTAGTGGGGGAAAAGGAGGGGGGGGGGGGGCTGTGTGTTGATGGCCTACTCCTTGCCCTAAGTACACTTTAGACTCTTACAGCTACTGGGTGTCAGAGCGTGCTTCACTTGCTTAATTTTAAAATGACCGCAGCGTTTTACTGTGCCTTATGCGCACACAGCAGCACGTTTTGGGGAAGCTACGCCGTGTTTCAATTTCCCTTGCTCACTTCGTCAGACCTCTTCTCTGAAGTGATGCTGATGTAGCTACATTCTCTCCTGATTGGCTGCGCGCCTTCTAGCTTCGCGCGCTCCGGGGGGGAGGCGTGGTTCGGCCTGGCTCGTTCCGCGTCATCGACCGCTATTGCCCGCCCTTCGAGGTTCGCTGGGCGCCATTTCCTTCTCGCATGCGCGTGGTGAGGACGGTCCTCCCCTCGCAGACTGTAAGTGCCCTCATGGGCGATCCTTTTTCTAGCTTGTTTCCTCACGCTCGTCTCTGACATCCCTGTTTCCCTTTGTGTCTTTCAGACAGCGGTCATCGGTGGCTTCCCCTAGTCCGACGTAGCGCCCGGTCCAGACCATTTTTCAGATTTTACTCCCACTTCCCAGCGGGTCATAGGGGCATCCAGGGTTGCTTAAAGCGTCAATCCCTACTGGCACATTGAAGTTAATAATCACCATATGGAGGCATCCCAGGACATCGCAAACGGGGTCCCCCTGGGACAAGCCCGTCTGTGTGCAGCTTGTGGGGTTTCACCTAGCAGCAGTGACAATTCACGGGTCTGCGTACCTTGTGCTCAACAGGCGCTAGCCGGTCTCCACACCTCTTGCGAGGCTGGGCCCGCACCTCGCCTTATTTCCCCTACTCCCCCTAGCTTGAGCATAACCCCCAATACTAGTGGGGATTCTCACGCTGATTTGGCCTCTAGATTGGCCAGTGTGGAAAGCTTTATCGCTGGCTCCCTGGCGTGCAAGGCTACTGCCAAGAAGCGTCATTTGAAGCCTGAAGCTACTATTCTCCCTGTAGAATCTGATGATTTGCTGCTTTCCTATGCTCAGTCCCCATCAGAGGAAGGGGAACTGCTATCTGACTCAGGATCCTGCGAGGACGAGTCTAGGAGTCAGGAGGAGTCTGGCTCTGATCTTTGGTCCCAGGACGACATTGACAGACTGTTGTCTCAGATCTTTGATGTTTTATCCCTCTCTCCCCCTCCCGCGGCACCTCGGCAGCGGGGCGATCTGTTTCATACCGCTAGGGTGCGGTTGGAGTTTCCCGAACAAACTCACTTTAATAACCTAGTGCTGAAAGAATGGGAACATCCCAGTAAACTCCAGGGGATTCCCAAGGCTGTGGATAAGAAGTATCCATTTCCTGCCGATCTGGTTAAGTGCTGGACATCGCCGCCCGAGGTCGATGCCCCGATTCTGAGTCTGTCCAATACCTCTATTATGCACTCCCCTGACACTACTACGCTGCGGGATCTAGAGGATCGGCGAGTTGATCAATTGGCATTTGGGGGAGCGTCGCTCCGCCCTGTTTGCACCTTAGCCATCACGGCGGTGGCGCTCAGGACTGTGGTTAAGACTGCTCTGGAAGGAGCGGATGACTTGCCCTCTGATACCGCCAATGCTCTGGCCACCTGTGATACCTTTGTGAATTATATCCTATCTGCTAAATCCTCTGCTCTGGTGGTAGCCATACGCTGTGCGGTCTGGTTACGCCAGTGGGCTGCTGACAATGTCGCCAAGAAGGCCCTTACGGGGCTTCCGTTTAAAGGACTGCTCCTGTTTGGAGAAAGATTAGATATCTTTGCCAAGGGGGGCAAGCTGCCCCAGCGCAAGCGTCAGATTCAGCCCTTTCATGGTCCAAGCTCCCATTCTACCCCCTACCGGGGGACCAAGCAGGGTAGAGGGGTGTCCTTCTCTGGGTCGCGCTCAGAACCCTGGAACAAGAACAGAGGATGCCGTCCCGGCTCCTCCTGGGGGCCCAAGCCCAAAGCCCCCCCCAAGACCCCCCAAGCATGAAGGGGTGCCCTTGCCCGTCAGGGTGGTGGGACGTCTACAGCACTTCGAGCATGTCTGGAGATGCCTCGTCCCAGACCGGTGGATTCAGGAGGTAGTATCCTCCGGTTACAAGATAGAATTTGCGGTGCTACCCCCTACCAGGTTCGTCGGGTCTCGGATCCCACAGGATCCTGCCTCAACTCGGGTCTTGATGCTGGCTGTGCAGGACCTTTTGGAGCTCGGGGTCATCTGCAAGGTCCCCTTAAGAGACAGGGGCTTGGGGTTTTATACCAACCTGTTCACGGTGCCCAAAAAGGACGGGTCAGTCAGACCCATTCTGGATTTGAAAATCCTAAACAAGTTTGTCAGAAGCAGGCATTTTCGTATGGAAACTCTGCGCTCGGCCGTTGCCTCGCTGCGTCCAGGGGACTTCATGACATCTGTGGACATCAAGGACGCTTACCTGCACGTGCCGGTGTTCTCAGGGCACCAAAGGTTCCTCAGATTTGCGCTGATGGATCAGCACTATCAGTTCGTGGCCCTCCCATTTGGCCTCACGTCTTCACCAAGGTGCTGGCAGGGGTGATGTCCCTCTTAAGACTAAAGGGCATGCGCGTGTTGCCCTACTTGGACGATATTCTCATCACCTCTCGGTCTCTGCGGCAGGCAGAGCTGGACACCCGATTGGTGGTGTCCACCCTGGAGTCCTTCGGCTGGGTGATCAATTACCCAAAGTCCTCTCTGTCCCCCTCCTCAGTGACCCCGTTTCTGGGGATGATTCTGGACTCGGTTCAGTCAAGGATATTCCTTCCTCCGCAGAAGGTGGAAGCTTTGACAACCCAGGCAAGATCCCTGCTCGCGAACCCTCATCCCTCCATCCGGCAGGGAATGCAGTTGGTGGGCTCGATGGTGGCAAGCTTCGAGGCGGTGCCCTTTGCCCAGTTTCATCTGAGAACTCTGCAGCTTCACCTTTGTCAGTATGGAACAAGGACCCAGCTTCTCTGGACGACAGACAATCCCTTGTGTGGTGGTTGGACCACAGGAATTTGACAAGGGGCAGATCCTTCCTGGCTCCCTCCTGGGAGACGGTCACGACGGATGCCAGTCTTTCGGGCTGGGGGGGTTTCTGGAAGTCCCTGCGCTTCCAGGGGAGGTGGGGCCCTCAGGAGGCCCATCTTCCTATCAATGTCCTGGAACTCAGGGCGGTCAGGTTGGTGCTGGAACGATCGACCCAGCACCTGAAGGGTCTGGCGATTCAGGTACGCTCAGACAACAGGACGGCTGTAGCCTACATCAATCATCAGGGAGGAACCCGGAGCAAGGGTGCTCTCCAGGAGGTGTCTCTGATTCAAACTTGGGCAGAGACCAATGTACAATGCATATCGGCTGTCTACATTCCGGGGACGGAGAATCTGCTGGCAGATGCTCTGAGCAGGGGGTCGCCCCGTCTGGGGAATGGTCCCTCTGCGACAGGGTATTTCAGTCACTTTCTCACCGTTGGGGTGTGCCGGACGTGGATCTCTTTGCGTCACGTCACAATCACAAGCTCCCAAGCTTTGTATCCCTGTCTCAGGAGCCTCTGGCTCTGGCCATGGATGCCCTGTCAATGTCTTGGAAGGAGTTTCGGCTCCTGTATGTGTTTCCACCAATTCCCCTTCTGGGCAAAGTGCTGCGCAAGATCGCTTTGGAAGGGGTACCCGCGATTCTGGTGGCCCCAAGGTGGCCAAGAAGAGTGTGGTTCGCGGACGTGGTTCAAATGGCAGTAGATCAGTGCGATCTGCCAAGGTTACCAGACCCAAGGGTCTCTACGCCATCCCAATTTACTAACGCTGGCTTTGACGGCCTGGCTATTGAAACTGCCATCTTGAGGGAAAAAGGTTTGTCTGCGTCTGTTGTGGCTACCATGGTCTAAGCCAGGAAGAAGACTTCTGCTGCCATCTACTATAGAGTGTGGAGGGCTTACATTGACTGGTGTGAATCCAGGTCTCTTCCCTGCCGGGAATTCTTAGTATCCAGGGTGCTGGAGTTCTTACAACATGGCCTAGACTTAGGTCTCAAGCTCAGTACCTTGAAGGGCCAGGTTTCGGCCCTGTCCATCTTCTTTCAGAAGACCTTTGCCCATCACTCTCTTATCAAGACCTTCTTTCCGGGGGTCACTCATGTGCGCCTCCCTCGGAAACCTATGGTTCCTGTTTGGGACCTGAACTTGGTGTTGTCGGCCCTGCAGGGGGCTCCATTTGAGCCTATCCATGAGGCCGCCCTAGCTGTGCTCACGCTCAAGGTTGTCTTCCTGGTAGCCATTACTTCAGTCAGA
The DNA here is from genome assembly GCA_027917425.1 of Gastrophryne carolinensis. Taxonomy (NCBI): domain Eukaryota; kingdom Metazoa; phylum Chordata; class Amphibia; order Anura; family Microhylidae; genus Gastrophryne; species Gastrophryne carolinensis. The sequence goes on along the minus strand of CM051239.1, from coordinate 98,001,291 downwards.
CGTGTGTCTGAGTTGGCTGCTTTGTCTATTCAGCCTCCCTACTTTGAGGGACACCAGGACAAGGTGGTGTTTCGCTTCAAGCCAGACTTCCTGCCTAAGGTTGTGTCTGCATTTCATTTGAATCAAGCTATCGTACTCCTTCCTTGTGCCCCAATCCTAGTAACCCTAAGGAAAGGGTTTTGCATTCCTTGGATGTGGTTAGGTGTGTCAAGTCTTACTTGGTTACCACGCAGGCCTTTAGGAAGACGGATGCTCTCTTCGTTGTGCCTCATGGGCCTAGGAAGGGTTTGGCTCCCGCCAAGTCTACCATCAGTAAATGGATTCGTCAGGCTATTGTTCAAGCCTACACTGCCAAGGGGAAGACTCCCCCCCCTTTCGTCTTACTGCTCACTCTACTCGAGCTGTTGGGGCTTTTTGGGCTTTTCAGCACCAGGCCTCTGTTGAACAAGTTTGCAAGGCCGCTACGACGCTGTGTTTGGCCGCAAGGTTCTGCAGGCGGCAGTAGTTTAGACTGCTTGCTGCTGCCTTCTGTTGGGGATCCCACCCTTCTTTATGGACACTGCTATTGGATGTCCCACATGTTATTACTACTACTGGAGCAGGACAGGCTGTATGCTTAGAATAATACAACTCTGTGAAGTACTCACCTGTAGAGTTGGTATTATACGCATACAGCACGTCCTGCTCCACCCCACCCTGTTTCACCTTGTTCTGGATCCCCTGTTGGTGATTGTTATCTTTGATATTTTGCCAGTTTTGGGTGGTTGCTTTCTCCTGGTCTCTATTTCTCACTGCTTTTCAATGTTGGGGATTTGTGGGAGGTCCCTCGGTATATGAAGGGCCGGGAGGAGCTTGTTTTCTACATGTCTGCAGTGCACGGCGCCGGAGGCGGAGGACTACCCATATGTTATTACTACTACTGGAGCAGGACGTTCTGTATGCGTATAATACCAACTCTACAGGTGAGTACTTCAGAGTTGTATTTTGTCCACCGTAAATATTTTCTTAAATTGAATTGTAAAACTTCTAGGTGCCATTATACGGTAAGGTAGGTAAGTGAACCCGGGTTTAGTCCTATCCCCTGGGGCACTTTGTTTTGGGGTGCCCTGCTGTGTGAAACCCCGGCATCCGCTGAACTTACTCACCTCTCCTGGAGTCCACTGTGCGGCTAGAGCAGCAGAAAGGAATCTTAGCCGCACTTGCAAGTGGTGCACGGTATCACTCGGCCCCCTTTGGCTGACACAGCTATTTGGTTGTGGCAGGCAGGGATAGCGCCCAGCCAAGAAGGGAGGCGAGTGGTGCCTGCATTGGTTGCGAATGGGCTCAGGGAAAATGTAAGATTAGAAAGCGACTCGGGGGGGGGGGGGGGGGGGGGGCATACCCCAGTGGGAGGGACTAAGCCTCCCCTGGAGTATCATAGGCTGCAGGATGGACTTTGGTCTGCTTTGAAAATGATTCTTTTAGGTCATTTTATTTTTACATGGCATAGTCCTGTCATTTCATAGTCATACTAAACTGTACTGGTCCAGGGTCCCTAGATTCCCCCCCGAGGGCATCCTGACTTGAGATGCCCTGGTGTGTGAAACCCCCCAGGTCGCCCAGTATACTCACCTTCTTTCCTTGTTCAACAACACATGCATGAGCAGCGCCCACATCTCCACTAGCAGGGAAGGTGCCTGCGCCAGGCATTTGTGAATGGCTGACGTGGAAATAGACCCTGTTACAGGATAGCGGGGATGTGGCTGCCACCGCAGCTCGGCTAGACTCTGCGCCTAGACAAGCTCACTTCAGCGGACGCTGTGCATGCACCTTAGTACTGGGAAAAAGTAAGTTGGAGTGGAAAACCTGGGGGGTTTCACACAGCAGGGCATCCCGCATCAGGGTGCCACGGAGGCAAGGACCAAAACCCAGGATAGTTAAAATCCTGGGTTTCGGTCCACTTTAATGTCAATATGGCTGAATTAACTTTTCCTGCTGGCATAGAAGATGGGGACCAATAGGAAGGATGTGTCATGCTGTAATGACACTATAAAAGTTAACAGATTGGTCAGTAAATATAATTACTTGCCCAGATTGCAGCATGTTGACATATTTTGTCTTTAGAAGGCTTCACCAATATCCGGGTTTTGAAAATGGTATAGGGAGAACAACTGGCTGACTATTCTTAGTATACAGTACGTCCTGCTCCAGATTAGAATACTTACACTTGGGTATTACTCCGCCAGATGGCGCTGGACTGCAGAGACAGCAAAATTGGCTCCTCCCGGCCCCTCAAATACCAGGGACCTCCCACCAATCCCCAGATCTTCTCTACAGTCTGGACTGCGAAGGACAAGAAGATGGCTCTCTCATCTCGCAGGTGAGCGGGGCTATTAGCCTGCTGCCCTGTAGGACTATTCCCACCCGTTCCATTATTAATGTGCCTCCCAGCCTTGGCTGCGCTGGTCGGGTGACGGTAGGCAGCATCGCTGCCAGGTGCTTAGGAGCGCTGCTCCACCGCAATACCCCACCAAAGGGTAGGCGGTATAGGCATATGGTGAGCCTCTATGGGATGCCCCTCTCGCCCTATTGCCCCTTGCCCCTGTCTATCGGTGGGTCCTATGTTAAGTGGCCGCTGTCCTCCCTCGCTCTCCCTTGTAGCTCTTGGGTGGGGGGGGGGGGGGGGGGGGTGTTGGTGAATTTGCCTTGGTGCTTCACTGTATTATGTGCTTCTGGTTGGTGTCAGTCGTCGCGCTGACTTGGTTGCACTGGTTGTATTTTTAAATTTACCCCCGCTGCCGCCCATGCGCGCTTCCACTGTGTTTCGTGCTTGGCGGCGGCGTTACCTCAGGCGCTGGTGCGCCGTTATTGGCTGCTCGTCACGTGTGCGGCTTCGCGCCCTTCGGGGGGGCGGGGGCCCGCGGTTGGCGTGTTCCGCGTCACTGTCCCCGCGGCCCGCCCCTCGAGGTATACCCGGCACCATTTTCTCTGGATCCGGCTGCTGCGTGACTGGCATCTACCTACCGCGGTCCGTGAGTGCCCTCGCGGGCGGCTTTATTTACCATTTGTCATTTCACATGTCACTTACTGTTAATCACCATATGGAGGCGTCTCAGGATAATGTGCTTGGGGTTCCTTCGGGACAAGCCCGGCTGTGTGTAGCTTGTGGGGTGTACCCTACTGGTGCTGACAATGTGCGGGTCTGTGTACCTTGTGCCCAGCAGGTGCTTGCGCTGCAGCCTGGTTTACCAGTAGCTGGGCCTGCGCCCCGTATGGCTTCACCTACTCCCCCAAGCTTAGATCTGACTCCCATTGAGTTGCATACAAGTGGGGATTCTCAGCCTGATGTGTCTACTAGACTGGCTAGTTTTGAGAAGTTGCTTGCTAATACCTTGGCGCGTAAGGCCTCTGCAAAAAAGCGGCACTTAACGCCTGATGTCACTCTTTTCTCTATGGAAGCTGATGAGTTTTTGGATCTGTCTGGCTATACCCCTTTGGAAGAAGGGGAGTTATTCTCTGATGTCATCTTATGAGAGGCCCAGGGGCCATGATGATTCCGGCTCTGACCCCTGGGCCCCAGATGATACTGATAAGCTGTTGGCTCAGATTTTTGAGGTACTGTCTATCTCCCCCCGGTTGCGGCCCCCAGGCAACAGGGGGAATTGTTTCATACGGCTAAGCCATGCTTAGAATTTCCTGAGCAAGCCCATTTTAATGATCTTGTACTCAGGGAATGGGAGCGTCCCAGCAGGCTTCCCGGTGTGCGTAAGAGTTGGGATAAGAGGTATACCTTTCCTGCTGATGTGATGAAGTGTTGGTCATCCCCTCCCGGAGTGGATGCCTCGATCCTAGGTTTATCTAACACCTCTGTCATGCACTCCCCTGACTCTACTACGCTGCGGGATGCTGAGGACCGGCGCATTGATCAGCTGGCGTCCCATGCCTTTGCGTCTGTGGGGACGGCGCTGTGCCCGGTCTGTGCCTCTGCCATTATGGCTGTGGCTATTAGGAACCTGCTTAGAAGTATCCTTGATGGTGCCCCTGATGATGTGTCTAGTGAGGAGTTTAACGCACTCTCTCTGTGAGGTTTTTGTGACTTATGTCCTCTCTGCCTTGGATGATACCATTAGAATGTGTGGCAGAACCTCTGCCCTTGTGGTGGCTATATGCCGCTCAGTTTGGCTGCGCCAGTGGGCTGCTGACAACGCTGCCAAGAAGGCTCTCATTGGTTTTCCCTTCAAAGGACTACGCCTGTTTGGGGAACGCCTGGACCTTTTTGCTAAGGGAGGCAGGTTGCCCCAGCGCAGGCGGCAGTCTCGACCCTTTCGGGGACAGGGCTCCTTTTCTTCCCCCTACCGTGGTGCCAGACAGGGGAGAGGGGTCTCCCTTACAGGGGCCCGAGGAGAATTCTGGAATAGGGGCAGAGGATGTGGTCGCCCTGGCTCCTCCTGGGGCTCTAAGCTTAAGTCTTCTCCCAAGCCCCCTCAGGCATGAAGGGGCGCCCTCACCCATCCGGGTGGGAGGACGGCTTCAGCACTTTGCTCACGTCTGGAGGCTTCATGTCTCAGACCGGTGGATTCAGGAGGTAGTGTCCTCCGGTTACAACATAGTGTTTGCTGCCCCCCCCCAAGATTCATCAGATCCCGGATTTCTCAGGACCCTTTGTCAGCTCAGGCTCTGGTTTTGGCGGTGCAAAGCCTTCTGGAGCTGGGGGTCATCTGTCAGGTCCCCTTACGAGAAAGGGGCAAGGGCTTCTATTCCAATCTGTTCACCGTGCCCAAAAGAGATGGATCAATCTGGCCCATCCTGGACTTTAAGATCCTCAACAAATTTGTCAGGTGCAGGCGCTTTTGCATGGAAACTTTGCGCTCTGCCATCAGTTCCCTGCGTCCAGGGGACTTCATGACGTCTGTGGACATCAAAGATGCTTACCTTCATATTCCTGTGTTTCCAGGTCATCAAAGGTTCCTCAGGTTCTCTCTGGAGGATCAGCACTACCAGTTTGTGGCATTGTCCTTCGGTCTCACTTCAGCTCCCAGAGTGTTCACCAAGGTGCTGGCAGGAGTGATGTCTCTGCTCAGGGCATCCGCGTGCTGCCCTACCTGGGAGACATTCTCATCACTTCCCAGTCCCTACATCAGAGTTGAATACTCAGCTGGTAGTGTTCACTCTGGAGTCGTTTGGCTGGGTGATCAACCATCCCAAGTCTTCCCTGGCTCCCTCCTTGGTGACTCCCTTCCTGGGAATGAATCTGGATACAGTTCAGGCAAGGATTTTTCTTCCTCAGCAGAAGGTGGACAGTCTGATTGCGCAGGTTCAGTTCCTGCTATCTTGCCTTCATCTCTCCATCAGGCAGGGAATGCAGCTGGTGGGCCTGATGGTGGCGTGCTTCGAGGCGGTCCCTTATGCTCAGTTCCACATGAGGCCTCTGCAACTCCACCTCTTGTCAGTGTGGGACAAGGATCCTGCGTCCCTGGACCAGGTCCTTGTGCTTTCCCCCCTGGTCAGGCGGTCCCTCTCGTGGTGGCTGGACTCCAGGAACCTGTTGGGGGGCAGATCCTTTCTGGCCCCCTCCTGGGAGACGGTCCCCACGGATGCCAGTCTGACAGGTTGGGGGGGTTTCTGGAAGTCCCTGCAGTTCCAAGGGAGGTGGGGCCCTCAGGAGGCCCACACACCTATCAACATTCTGGAACTGAGGGGGCGATCAGGTTGGTTCTGGCTCACTTGACCCAACACCTTCGGGACCGGCCTGTTCAGGTATGCTCGGGCAACCAGACGGCAGTTGCCTGTCAGTCATCAGGGAGGGACCCGGAGCAAGAGGGCCCTCCGGGAAGTGTCTCTGATCCTCGCCTGGGCGGAGGAGAATGTTCCCTGTATATCAGCTGTGTACATCCCGGGGGTGAAGAATCTGCAGGCAGACTCTCTGAGCAGGGGGACCTCTCGCCTGGGAGAATGGTCCCTCTGCAACAGGGTGTTCCAATCTCTGTGTCACTGTTGGGGCCAACCAGATGTGGATCTGTTTGCGTCCCATCACAATCACAAGCTCCCGGCCTTTGTCTCCCTGTCCCAGGATCCTCTGGCCTTGGCCACGGATGCTCTAGCAATGTCATTGCAGGACTTTCAGCTCTTGTATGTCTTTCCTCCGTTTCCCCTGTTGGGCAGGGTTCTGCACAAGATATTTCAGGAGGGGGTGCCAGCAATACTGGTGGCCCCCCAGGTGGCCAAGAAGAGTGTGGTTTGCAGACGTGTTGCAGCTGGCAGTAGATCAGTACGCTCTGCCCAGGGTGCCAGACCTGCTCATTTAGGGTCACTTACGCCATCCCAATTTACAAACTCTGGCTTTGACGGCCTGGCTGCTGAAACCTCCATCTTGATGGAGAAGGGGCTGTCTGCCTCTGTGGTTGATGCCATGATAAAGGCTAGGAAGAAGTCCTCTTCTTCCATTTACTATAGGGTTTGGCGTGCCTACATTGACTGGTGTGAGTCTAAGTCTCTTCCCTGTCGGGTGTTCTCTATTCCCAGGATCCTGGAGTTCCTGCAGCATGGGTTGGAGCTGGTGCTCCAACTCAGTACTCTGAAGGGTCATGTCTCTGCCCTGGCTGTTTTCTTCCAGAGGTCCTTTGCCCAGCATTCTCTAGTCAGGACTTTTTTGCAGGGGGTTACTCATGTGCGCCCCCCACATAAGCCTATGTTGCCTGTTTGGGATTTGAACTTGGTCTTGTCTGCCTTGCAGGGTGCTCCCTTTGAACCTGTGCAGGATGCTGCCCTGGCCATTCTTACTCTCAAGGTTGTCTTCTTGGTGGCTATCACCTCTGTTAGGCGTGTGTCTGAGTTGGCGGCGCTTTCCATCCAGCCCCCCTACTTTGAGAGACACCAGGACAAGGTGGTGTTTCGCTTCAAGCCCGATTTTCTGCCTAAGGTGGTGTCTGCCTTTTATTTGAATCAGGACATTGTTCTTCCTTCCTTGTGCCCTAATCCTATTAATGCTAAGGAGAGGGTCTTGCATTCTTTGGATGTGGTTAGGTGTCTGAAGTACTAACTGGTGGTTACGGCACCTTTCAGGAAAACTGATGCTCTTTTTGTGGTCCCTTCTGGTCCTAGGAAGGGTTTGGCACCTGCCAAGTCTACTATCAGCAAATGGATCCGTCAGGCCGTGATTCAGGCCTATTCTGCTAAGGGGAAGAATCCTCCCTTCCGCCTTACTGCTCATTCTACTCGTGCTATTGGTGCCTCTTGGGCTTTTAAGCACCAGGCTTCTGTTGAACAAGTTTGCAAGGCCGCCACTTGGTCTTCTGTTCATACCTTTTCAAAGTTTTACAAGGTTGATGTTAGGGCCTCAGCTGATGCTGCTTTTGGCCGTAAGGTTCTGCAGGCGGCAGTGGTATGACCTGTCTGTTGTTACCTTTGGGGATCTCACCCTACTTTATGGACACTGCTATTGGATTTCCCAAGTGTAAGTAATCTAATCTGGAGCAGGACATACTTTATACTAAGAATAATACAGTTCTGTGATTACTCACCTGTAGAATTGATATTATGAGTATACAGTACGTCCTGCTCCACCCCACCCTTGGTTTTGCATTATCCTGGATCCCCTGTATGGTGGTTGTTGTCATTTTATAGTTACCAGTTTGGTTCTGTTTAATTCTCCCGGCTTCTCGTTAACTGCTTTTCAATGCTGGGGATTGGTGGGAGGTCCCTGGTATTTGAGGGGCCGGGAGGAGCCAATTTCGCTGTCTCTGCAGTACAGCGCCATCTGGCGGAGTAATTCCCAAGTGTAAGTAATCTAATCTGGAGCAGGGCGTACTGTATACTCATAATATCAATTCTACAGGTGAGTAATTACAGAATTGTATTTTTAAAGTGGACCAACACCCTGAGGTGATCGGCCCGGGAATCTATAAGATTCCCGGGCCGATCACCTCACACACCGCGGGACATCCGAGATCGGGATGTCCCGCGGGGTGTAAACCCCCCAAAACCCCCGGAAAACCTTACCTCTCCGCCGCCGCCGCCTCACTCGCCCGGCACGGGCGCGCACACGTCAAGAGTCGCCCCGGGGAAGTGGACCAATACCCAGGATAGTCAAAATCCTGGGTGTTGGTCCACTTTAAGCTTGGGTCTTTCGTAGACCTCACCATAGATCACAGAATAGTTAGATTTCTTTTTATATTATTTTGTTTTACACCTTCATGGTTTTGGAATATTTTTGATGTTTCATCTGTAGTTTCTAAGTGTAACTGGGCTTTTCTTTCTTTCTTTCTTTCTCTCTATCAGGTGCAATATTAGGAAAACTGTATAAAATTCCAGGTAATTAAGACAACCGTGGTTTACAAGTTGAGTCATATACTTCTTTCTAGAATTAGTTTTATTTTTAAATATTTGGTTCCTGCTCTTTTTGTTGGGTTTGCAGAACTTGAAGGAAAAGATGTTGAAGATTTATTTACTGCTGTGCTGAGTCCTGTAGCCACCCATCCGCCATCTTTGCCACAACCGCCTCCACCTTCAGCTCATCCTCATCCTCCACATACACAGCTCTTGTCTTTGCAAAACCAGGGTAAGTTTTAGTCCTGGTTCCACCTTTGTTCGTTTGAAAGGCCATGGAAGGTATTTCCAGAAAGCTAGGTTCATATAATCATGCATTTCCCAGTGGTAGTTTTTTTTTCTGTTTTCTTTTCATTATTTGACTTATAACCCACTTTGTCACATTAAATGGTATTTCAGTGCACAGGTGCAAGGCTGGATAAAAACCTAGCTGTACAGCTGATTCTGTCTGTGAAATGGAGTAAAGCTTCTAAATGTGTTTGTTTTATGCATTATTAAAATAGTTTATGACTAAACAGTCATATTCTATTCAGTTTGACTTAAACTGGACCAACAGCCTGACACCTTTGGAATAGAAAGGTAGCGGCCATTTTTTTGAAGCTTCCTCTCCCAGCATCTCAGCCAGAGTGCTGCCTGGATTCAACTGACATAACTGATAATGCACAGTAACAGGAAGTCCATGAGCCCCCAGTTTGTTTTTAAAGATTACTGCAGCAGGAGTTAGAAATAGGTAAAATAATTTTGATGTACAGCTATCTAAATTGCCCTGGGGAGGGCTGCATATGAGCATGGTTTGTTGTATTGCTCTGGCCAAAGTCATTTTTAACTGTTGGTCTGCTATAATATCTAAATAAATGTGTTTTTCCTAATTAAAGTTTTTTTTTTATCTATTCTAATTTGCTAATGGCAAAATGTTCCACGTTCATTGCATAGTGTAGTTGAAGGTTACAGCAGAGATCTTCTCGCTCTAGAAATGCAAGGGAGCAGGTAGGAAGAGGATGTGGCTGGGGGGTTCCGAATTGGGATGCTCCAGGGGTACTTGATCGTCTTGCAAAATTGGTGGTGGTTCCTCTTTGTAACGATCCTTCATCATTGTTCTACTCAGTGCAGAGAGCTCCTGTAAACAGTCTTTTTAACTGTGGAACTCGAGTCAAAAAACCAAAGCTTAGTAAATTGCTCCCCTAAAGCCCCGCTCTAGCAATCAGTGGCATAAGCTCACTGAGAGAGATTAACATTATGCAGATGTTTTGAATAGCAGGCAGATTCTGCACTATTAAACATGTATGGCAGCGACCATTTTGCCACTCACATGAGAGACCTGCTTCTGAAAAAACGAATCTCTCAAAATTGCTTCAGAGCTCATCTATCTCTATATCTCTATATCAATCATCTATTTCTAGCCAGATTTAGTAAGTCTTCAGCTGTAATGACTTATCATTGAATAAAATACATTGTATACATTTTATCCCCACAATGCATTGTAACAGCTTCCATCACACAGATTTCCTTTGCTACATTAGTTGTTTAATCATTGTTTGCATGTGAAAAATCACAGGCAAGCTTCTCCTTCTCCTGAGGCATATATCTTCCAATTTGATGTGAATTACTGCTGGCGAAGCACCCCCCAATTCTCATGTGTAAGCAGGACTTTCGTGGGTGTGGCAAGATGGCCACCCCATGTAATTTAAGAGTGAATAATCTTTATTTCATTCCACCACATCGTCATGGGGTTAAGCCCTCTCAAACTGCGTGTGCCAAAAGCGGGTAAACAATTTCTAAACTTTCTTTTTTTGATTGGAGGTCTGCTTTAAATTCTCTGTGGCTGCTGTCCCGTAGAGATCAATAGTTACATAGCTTCCATCACACACAGCATTCCTTTCCTCCTCTGATTCATTATGTGTATAGCATGACAAGAGATGCTGCCCTGTGTTTCTGAGCCATATATCTGGTGTGGGCCGCTCATTATAAAACTCCAATCTTTGCTGCTAACAGCTTGTCTTTGTGTGCAGAGACAAGATCACACAGACACACTGCAGCCCAGCTGGGAACTTTTTCATCAATACAGCCAGCTAATGGCATTTTAGTGGTCCAATTTCTGAACGAAAACTCATTAAACTGATCACATATGAGAGTCATGAATGATCAGATGACCTGCGTTTGCATCTGAACATTTTTCTGCAAATATTTGTTAAAGCAACCATAATTAAGACCGCATTTAAGGTATTTGTGTAGTCCTGTTTATAGCTGATTTATGTTGTGCCAACATTAAAGCAATGTCGGACAAAATTATTTCATGCTCGACCAACGAGCGAATTCATGTTGATTGCTTAAATGCAGCAGGCATTTCCATGGATCTTTTATCGATTCACATTCGCTTTAGTGATTATTCATTCACGGATGTTTCTGTAGAAATAGGCCCTAACATTCTGTGTGTAAAAAGATCAAATTGTTTTCTAGCTGGATGGGTGGGGGGTTGGGGTGCCGGCTGTCAACTGTCCTATTCTTCATTTGTGAGAGAAAATGTTGGGAATCTGCCAGAAGTGGCACTTTAGCTGTTAATTCACATAATCCTCTAGGTATTTGTGTAGCAGTGAGCAACTCCTGCAGACTCGCGACTACTGCTTTGTGCAGGTGCCGTTTCTACTTGCATAAACATGCAACCAAATCCATGTGTTAGCCGTGAAGAGCCATAAACAACAAGCATTATAAATGTTACTGGTAATGACCAGTGCTACCATTATTTTATTGTTCAATCCTGACACACTTACCGGCATGGAGCCAGCTTCCACCTATTCAATCTTTAGATCCTAAAGCGCCCATTGCAGGGCTGGGAACAAGCAATTATTGGCTCAGCCTAGTAAGGAGCTGTTAAACTCGACCTTCAGCATGATTTAATGAAAAGCCCAACAGCCCGACAGAGCAGAGCTGGGGTCAGGGAAAGGACAGCAATCCAATAATGCAGAATGACACAGTCAGCAGACACTTCCTGTTTGCAGGCTGCCTGATGCTCCATGAGCCACCATCTTGGATGTTTAAAGGCTCATAAAATGCAGTAGATGCAGGTAGGATGATTTTTAGCAATCTGTATGTACAGGGTGTGGGAAACATTCTGTCTCTCCCCAAGGGAAGACTGCTACATTTTCTAGTTTAGGACTTTGAATTATGGCTCTTTGTGGTACCTATAAAGTGATTATCAAGTGAAAAGTTAAAAAAAAAAAAATATATATATATATATATTAGTAGCTTATCTTTCATTGAGTGGCTGGAGTGTTGTGATTTCTTCTGTGTCGGTCTCCTTAGTGAGGAAATCTCCATCCCCACCCTGCTGACCTGGTCCTTCAATCAACGTTGAGTGGACCAAGAATGGAAACACCCCATACTCCCTCCCCAGACGTCCTGATCGGCTGCCCCTCACTGCAGCTATGAAACCCCTCCCTCCTCTCTGGCCTTATGTGCCTGCAGACTTGAGACACTTTTAGCCTGCAGCATCTCCCAAACCCTTTTTCTGACCACACTATGTGCTGGAAGTAATAACTAGAGGCATTTAATATTATATTTTACTGTGATATATGATAAGCAGTGTGCTTACATCACATCGCTGTTGCCACGCCCACTATTTCTTTTCATTTCATTTTTCTCTGCATCTTCAATGCTCTAATACTTAAAGCGGACCTTCACTCTGAATAAGAGTCTATCTTATATGTTTCCCACACCCTGTACATACAGATTGTCCACATTAAAAATCATCCTACCTGCATCTACTGCATGTTATGAGCCTCTAAACATCCAAGATGGCGGCTTATGGAAGCCGCCATCTTATCAGGCAGCCTGCAAACAGGAAGTGCCTCCTGACTGTGCTGCTCTGCATTCTGGGACTGCTGACCTTTACCTGACCCCAGCTCTGCTCTGTCTGAGCAAGCACAGCTATGACCCGCCCCCCCTGTACCTTATCCCACTCTCCTCTCCTCAGTAAGTGTGATGCTTCTGAGTCAAGATGGCGGCGCCCGTATCCTAAATTCCTGAACAGAGTTGCAGCCCAGTGGGGGAAAGAATAATAAGTTAGTGACTAAAAATGGAAAATATATTATTTATAATATATATATATTTTAGATGCTGGGGAACAGTTTTTTAAGAGTTTGGGCTTTTCATTAAATCACGCTGAAGGTCCGGTTTAAATAACTTAGCAACTACAGGGTCTTTTTGAAAATGGATTGACGCTTGGGACAGTGCAACGTGTAGCCCGAGACAATGGGCCAACAATCGGGCTTGCCTTTAGTTATAACCTTAACTGCCATGTAAAGGTTTATTGCCATCAGTGTCATTCATCTGTTACTGGTCTTACAATAGACATTCTTTAAATGCAAATCAGCCACCCCCCAGGGTCACTGCTCACTCTATGAAGGCTGGGTTCTCCGTCTCTATAAAGTGGACCAAAACCCAGCTGGATCAGCCCCGGAATCTATAAGGTTCCCAGGCTAATCGATTTTCCCCAGGGCATCCAAAATCCGGATGCTCCGCTGTGTGAAACCCCCCAGGTCGCCCCATTCACTTACCTAGTTTCCTGGTCCCGCGGTGGGTCTAAGAGCCATGGGCGCATCCTGCTATACCTCTAGCATCCCTAGCGAGTTACAGCCCGGTGGAGGAAAGAATAAAAAGTAATAACGTTAAATATATTAATTTTAGATGCTGGGGAATCGTTTTTTAAGGGTTTGGGGTTTTCATTGAATGATGCTGAAGGTCCGCTTTAAGCAAGTCCTTCGACAAACTTTTCATTAGATTGAATTGAACCCACAGCCTTTCACATTTGAAAAAATAGACTCAAAACTCACTTGATCCATCTGCATGCATGATACTGAATCATTGTCGGCACGTATATTTGCTCCTGTGCCCACACAATGCTGTAATGGCACCTCACAGATTTTCTCCTGGCAGTGGCCATTTTGAAGCTTCCTTCCCCAACATCCCAGCTGTGCTGCTGCCTGAATTAAAATTAAATAATGCACAGCAGCAAGAAACATCCTATTTGCAGGCAGCCTGCATCTCCATGAGACACCATTTTGTTTTTAAAATTGACTACAGCAAGAGTTACAAAAGGACACATTATTTTTTATGTGCAGCAATATACATTTTCCTGGGGAGGGATGCAAATTTTCTTGCAAGGGTGTTGGTCCGGTTTTAAAAACATTGATTTGGCCTTGTATTATTTGGCCTTGTATGTATCCTGTACTTACTTGGCGGTCAATAAAGTATTCAGTATTATAAAATATATGCTCTCCTCTCTGCTTTTTTATTAATTTTTTGAGAAATTACTTGTGTGCTTGAGGTTCAGCTCACAGACCTAACATTTTCCTATTCTTTAAATAAGCCCCTCAAATTGTTATTACTTAAGGTTTTCTTTTTTCCTCTGTATCTACTTTAAGATTTAAATAAACTGACATAGTTAAGCTGAAAGTATGCTGCAATATAAAAAAAAAAAAATGTATCATTCACAAACTTGGTCAACGGAACACGTGGGACACCATCCTAAGTGCCACTTTAGAGGTGAACTCCTTCCTTGGCATCACTTTGTATATATTTTCTGGGGTTTTTTTGTGTACCACTTATTCATTATGTATGGTCTTTATGCCTATTTATTCATTAGCACTATAGATCACACTTTATCACTTTATTAGCACTGAATATCATTTTGTGGTGTTTATAATATATTGATTGAGTTATTTGGATTGTCACTATTGATGCTCAGTTGGGATGTCCCCATGAGGGAATTGTTTTTATTATGTGTATTTTTTTAAATAAATGGAATTATATTGAATGAATTGAGACAATTTATTGGGAGTGTTTGGCGCCTTCACAAGTAGCTGTCGTCTTTTGTGGTTGCTGGAACCACTGGCATGGATTTTGTTCATAGTGAGTGGTGGCACCTGCTTAGGCACATCTACCCCATTTGTTGGAAATTATCTTCTTGTTTGATTGTGATTAGATTGGTGTTGCACCTACTCTAAAGCTAAACTAATAGTACATTAATGAATAACCCATGTCAGAATGTCATTAAAAATCTATTGCAGTTCCAAGTTGAGTCATTTATCTGTAGCTAACAAAGTTACCTTGGCTGTATAACGCCTTACTTGTTCAATTTTCACTATATCCAGTCCAGGTTGTCCCAAAGTGATGACATGTGGGTATTCCGCCCCCAGGGGGTGCATGACTGCAAGATCAAAAGCTGTCACTCCTCCTGGACCCCTATAAAAGCAGGTGTCTCACTATGATTTCCCAGCGTTCATCTTGCAGTCTGGCTTGTTGCTGCCTCCTGACACGCTGCCTGGACCCCTCTGGTGTCGGCTACGCCGTTGGTGTCATGGGTCCCTAGTGCTAAAATCGATTGTGTTATCTATAATGCGCATGTGTTGTGGGATACTTATGGCCTTCTTTGCTTGTGTCTTTCAGGTGGACCCATTGATAGATTGTGGGTTGTGGTTCCTCCCGGTCCCCTACCCCTCTCCCTTTTATTTAGAGGGATCACTAAAAAGAGGGACTATATAAGAGCGATATCTAGGTTTGGGCCGTTAGTGCCTTGTAACCTGTATACAATTTTTTTCTGCTAATCACCATAATGGTGGCATCTGGGGATAGTGAGCTAGGGGCCCCTTCTGGGCGGGTGAAGCTCTGCCCCTTGTGCAGTGCAAGCCCTCTGGGCGGATTCAGCACTGTATCACTTGCGCCAGGAGCGTCATTTTGGAGCATGATTGGGTGGGCGTTCCTGCCCCTAGCTCTTTATTGCCTGCGGCCTCTCCAGAACCCCCGCTGCTGCACTCAGCCCCCAGTGAGGGGGAAGCCAGCAGGATTTGGCATACCGGGTGGCCAGCCTCGAAAGACAGATCTTGCAAACGGCTCCTAAGAAGGCCACGAGTAAGAAGCGGCACATTGAGCCCGTTTACTCGGATAATGATGGTGATGATCTTTTTGGAGGTCTGGGCTCCGTGGAGGAAGGCGAGTTGCTGGAGGACATCCTTTCCACAGTGGATTATTCTGCTGGCTATGGCAGCGGGTCTGATTTTTCCTCGGATGAGAATACGTGGCTCCCCGATGATAGGGAGAAGTTGCTTGCTTCAGTTTTTGAGACGTTGCACGTTGTCCCTCCAAGAGCGGCTAAGAGGAAGCAGGGGGATTTGTTTTGGCCTGAGAGGGCCCATTTTTCTAATATGATTTTCAAGGAGTGGGAAAGGCCTAACAAGCTACCGTCGGTGCCTAAGGGCCTGGACAGGCGGTATCCCTTTCCTGAGGAGCTGGTCCGGCTATGGTCCCGTCCTCCCGAGGTGGATTCCCCTGTGTCGGGTTTGTCCAACACTACGGTTATGCCTTCACCCGATACCGCTTCCTTACGTGATCCAGCTGACAAGCGCATGGATCAGCTGGTCTGTCATGCTTTCACCTTTGCTGGTGCTTGGTTTCGCCCTGTGTGTGCCGCGGCTATTGTCTCCTTAGCCATCAGAAAGAAGGTGAGGCGTCTTGTGGATATCGCTAAGTCTCGCAAGCGGGCGGAGGAGTATAAAGACCTCAAGGCTTGCGTGGATTTTATTGCCTTCGTTGTTTCTGCCATGGACGATGAGGTCCGGCTCGGTGCCAGGGTTTCGGCCCTGCTTGTTGCGCTTTGCTGCTCACTCTGGTTGCAGCAATGGTCAGCTGATGCCGCGGCCAAGAAGTCACTCACCAGTATCCCCTTCTTGGGGCACAGGTTGTTCGGGAGCGTCTGGACCTCCTGGTCAAGGATGGTAGACTCCCTCAGCGACGGAAGCCTGCTCGGCCCTTTCAGAGTTCATCTGCCTTTTTGCTCCTTTCGAGGAGGAAGAGGCTCTTTTTTTTTCAGGTGGCCGCAGAGATTCCTGGGGACGAGCCAGGTCCCGCGGCAGACCCAATCCCACCTGGGAATCCAAGTCCAAGCCCACTGCCAAGGCCCCTCAGGCATGAGGAGGCACCCTCACCCATTCGGGTGGGGGGACGGCTTCTGCTATTTGCTCATATCTGGAGACAGCTTGTCTCGGATCGGTGGATTCAGGAGGTGGTGTCCTCCGGTTACAATATAGAGCTGGCAGTCAGGCCGCCCTCAAGATTTCTTCAGTCTCGGATATCCCAGAACCCCTTGAAGGCACAGGGCCTGAGAATGGCCGTGCTACACCTCCTGCGGTTAGGTGTGATTTATCCTGTACCTCTCCAGGAACAGGGTCAAGGCTTCTACTCCAATCTGTTCACAGTTCCCAAGAAGGACAGAAACGCTGAGGCCTATCCTGGACCTGAAGGGTCTCAACAGGTTTGTCAAGAGTCAGACATTTCCGCATGGAAACCTTACGGTCCGCGGTGAGCTCGCTTCGACCCGGCGACTTCCTTACCATGGTGGACATCAGGGATGCTTATCTGCACATCCCGATATTCCAGGGGCATCAGAGGTTCCTGAGGTTTGCTCTGGAGGATCAGCATTGCCAGTTTGTGGCACTGCCTTTGGGGATATCCTCAGCCCCCCGGGTTTTCACCAAGGTGCTGGCGGGCATCATGGCTATTCTGAGGATTCAGGGCATTGGTGTGCTGCCTTATCTGGACGATTTACTTATTGCGGCTCAGTCCCTTCAGCAGGCCAAGAGCGACATCCGGATGGTGTGGTACACTCTCGAGGATTTCGGATGGGTAGTCAATTACCCCAAGTCTTCTATCACTTCCTCAATGGTGAGGTCCTTCCTGGGTATGACGTTAGACACCTCTCAGGTCAAGGTATTCCTGCCATGGCAGAAGGTGGTGGGCCTCCAGATGCAGGTGCAAGTCTTGCTGTCCTGTCTGCGGCCATCGATCCATCTGGGGATGAAACTGGTGGGCCTCATGGTGTCATGCTTCGATGCAGTGCCTTTCGCCCAATTTCACATGAGACCTCTTCAGTTGAACCTGTTGACCGGCTGGGACCGGATGCAGGAGTCGCTGGAACAGGAATTTTCACTGCCCCCCCTGGCCAGGCAGTTCCTCTTGTGGTGGCTGGACTCCAGAAGCCTGTTGGTGGGCAAGTCCTTTCTGACTCCCCGGTGGGAGATAGTTACCACGGATGCTAGTCTGACCGGCTGGGGAGGCATTTGGCAAATGCAGAAGATCCAGGGTCAGTGGGGTCCGCAGAGAACCACTTGCCCATAAATCTCCTGGAGCTGAGAGTGATTCGGTTGGTGCTTCTTTGCTTGACTCCCCATTTAAGGGGTTGTGCGATCCAGGTTCGCTCGGACAATCGGACGGCTGTCGCCTACATCAATCACCAGGGCGGGACTCGGGGCAAGCAAGCCCTCAAGGAGGTGACCCGGATTCTGACCTGGGCAGAGGAGAATGTTCCCTGCATATCGGCGGTTTACATCCCCGGGGTAGAAAACCAGGAGACAAACTCCCTGAGCAGGAGTGCCTCACACCTGGGGGAAAGGTCTCTCAGCAACAAGACCTTTCACGCTCTGTGTCTCTGCTGGGGTCAGCCGGACGTGGACCTGTTTGCGTCCAGACACAATCACAAGCTCCCAACATTCGTCTCCCTGTCAAGAAATCCTCTGGCCTTTGCCACAGACGCTCTGGCAATTCCTTGGGCGGAGTTCAGGCTCCTTTATGAATTCCCTCCGTTTCCACACCTGGGCTGAGTGCTGTGCAAGATAGCCCAGGAGGGGGTACCAACTATCCTGGTGGCTCCTCGCTGGCCAAGAAGGAGTTGGTGTTCGGACATAGTTCAGATGTCAGTAGATCGCTACGTCATGCCCGACGACCCAGGGCTTCTCACACAGGGGACGCTGCGGCACCCCAATTTACAGACGCTGGCTTTGACGGCCTGGCTATTGAAACCTCAATCCTGACAGAAAAGGGGCTGTCGGGCCCGGTTGTGCATACCATGATTCAGGCACGGAAGAAGTCTTCTTCCACGATATACTACAGAGTTTTCCCAGGCTCCACATATTTTTAGCCCCCTAGGTTGCATATACTCTAAGCCAGCTTAGCTGCCCCTATAGAGAAGGGCAGGCTGGTCCCTGGGTAGTGGATGGATATGCCCCTTATTTATCTGGTCCATTTATTATATGCCATTAGATAGTTTGAAACAATATGGCTTCAAAATGACCCAGTATAGAACTAGAAAACAGTGAAGACGCCAGTATAGAGTGTGTATAAATAGAATTTATTGTTGTTCAAATGTATATTATGGTGTAGAAATATAGTACACAGTAGGTCTTGTATATAGTATGTATGGTTGTGATTTAATACAAACTAAAACTAAGGTGTGTGGGTGTACTCGCCTCCTGTCGTTCAGTCCCGTGCCGCGCACTGCATGAGATGTGCCATTAATACCTCCCTTCTGCAGGGGGAGGGTGGGCCCATCTCGGGTCCGGAGCTCATCCCTCCCGTTTTCACATGTGTATGTGTTGTGTGCGTGTTTTTGTGTAACTGGCCGGGCCGGCGACCGCTCTTTGCTCTGCGGCGCCGGCCGGCTCTGGGCGCCATTGTCTTCTGAGGTGATTCACCTCACGCTGACTGGGGGGGCGGGGCCGGTGTGACGGCGCGTCACCGTTCCCCGCCCCCATTCTTCGCTGGCGCCACTGCGGAGCTCTGTGGAGAGGAGAAGGGGGGCGTTGCCCGGCGTCGCGCACGTCCCGCGCTGGCCACGCCCCCTTCTCCCTTTCTGGCTGCAGCTCTGGTGGATTCTGGCTCGGTCCTCATGGTCGCCATTTCTGTCTATCGGTTTTGTAAGTGGCCTCTGGCCATTCTCCTTTTCTCACTGTATGTTTGATTTTATATGTCTTCATTAGCCTTATTAGTCCTTCTGTTCTGTCTTTCAGATGGTGGTTCAGGAGGTTCGCCAGTAGCTTTTAGGGGGTCCCTCCTGATCCTTATCACTGGGTTCATTTTTGCCATAAATCCTCCCACTCGGGACATTGAAGGGCATCCCGGGTTGTCTAGCGGCGTAATTCCCTGGGTCATAGCGACTATTCATATAAAAAGTTCACCTTATGGAGGCATCCCCGGATACTGGGCTCGGGGCCCCTTCGGGGCATCCCCGAAAGTGTATGTTGTGTGGGGTATCCATTTCTGGGGACGATGTACTTCTGTGTATACCATGTGCACAGCAGACCATCACGCGGCAGTCCGAACCACAGGCGTCTGGGTCAGCACCGCCGGTCGCTTCATCTCCACCTCCCGCCTTGGCACGCATCCCGTGTGACGTCGTCATGGGCAGGGAGCTGCAATCTGAGATGTGCGCCAGATTGGCTAACCTTGAAAAAATTATCCCCGGCTCGGTCGCCCGTAAGGCTCCGACTAAGAGAAAGCATTTGTCGCCGGCTCCACTGGTGGAGGACCAGGAGGATGTTAATAATCTGGATTGGTCTGATTATTCCCAGCTAGAGGAAGGGGAAGTTTATGAGGATTCTGATTTTTCGGACGATGAGCAGTCCTTTGGCGCTGAAGCCGAGCTGGGTGACTTGGGGAGATCCTCTGATACTCCCCATGCTCTGGCTCTGATGTTAGAGGTATTGAATATTTCCCCTCCTGAGGAGGTGTCACAGCAGAAGGGTGAATTGTTTGAGGAATCCAGGCCGCGCTTGGAATTCCCTACACAAAGGCATTTTGACAAAATTATTGCCAAGGAATGGGACAGGCCGGCTCGGCTCCCTGGCATCCCTCAGGGATGGGATAGGAAATATCCCTTCCCTTCGGAGGCGGTTAAGCGCTGGGCATCTCCCCCCGAGGTGGATGCGCCGGTTTTGGGGTTGTCCAATTCCTCGGTTTTAAATAGACCTGATTGTTCCATTCTCTAGGATGGAGAGGATAAACGTATTGACCAGATGGCTAGTCATGGTTTTGCTAGCGTTGGGTCAGCCATGCGGCCCGTTTGCGCATCGGCACTAATGGTGTTGGCTGCCAGGTCCGTGGTTAGGGACCTGTTGACTTCTTCCGGGCTGCGTCCTGGTAGTGCTGAGTTCCTTAGCCTTAAACGGTGTGAGTTGTTTTTATCTTTTGTGTTGACAGCCTTGGATGACACTTTGATGATGTGTGGTAGAACGTCGGCGCTGCTGGTCACTATTCGGCGCTCGGTGTGGCTGCGCCAGTGGGCGGCAGATTTTATGTCCAAGAAGTCACTAACGGCTCTACCCTTTGTTGGATTACGGCTTTTTGGAGAGACATTGGACTCTGTTACCAAGGGTGGTAGGTTACCCCAACGCAAGAAACAACGCCGCCCCTTTCGGGGGGCGCCTTCCTTTACCCCCTCCTTTCATGGGGCCAGATCTGGCAGGGGATTTGCATTCCCCTCTTCCAGAGGAGATTTTGGGAGCAGGGGCAGAGGACGTGCCCGTCCAGGATTCAGTTGGGGCTCTAAGCCCAAGCCGGCTCAGCAATGAGGGGGCGCCCTCACCCTTGCGGGTGGGGGGACGGCTGCGACTCTTCTCCCAGGTTTGGGATCAAGAGGTCTCGGACCGATGGATCCGGGAAGTGGTGTCTTCCGGTTACAAGCTGGAGTTCGAGCTCCGCCCCCCTTCCAGATTTTTCAGGTCTCGGATCCCTTCAGAACCTCTAGCGGCGCAGGGGCTCCTGTTGGCAGTGCAGAACCTTCTGGACATGGCTGTCATTTGCCCAGTGCCTCCTTCGGATCAGGACAGGGGTTTTTATTCCAATCTGTTCACGGTACCCAAGAAGGACGGATCGGTCCGACCCATCTTGGATCTGAAGTTTCTCAACAGGTTCATCCGGCCACGGAAATTCTGCATGGAAACGCTGCGTTCGGCCATTCACTCTCTTCGTCAGGGAGACTTTCTGACGTCCATAGACATCAAGGATGCTTATATACGTTCCAATTTTTCCAGCACACCAGAGGTTTCTCAGGTTCGTGGTGGAGGATCGTCATTTTCAGTTTGTGGCACTCCCCTTTGGTCTCACCTCGGCTCCTCGGGTGTTCACCAAGGTGCTAGCGGGGGTGATGGCTCTGCTGAGGGTTCAGGGTATCCGCATTGTGCCCTATTTGGACGATCTTCTGATCATGGCCTCCTCTTTCAACCAAGCGGAGTTGGACACCGGAGTGGTGGTGTCCACCCTGGAGAGGTTCGGTTGGGTGGTCAACCACCCCAAGTCTTCTCTTTCTCCGTCCAGAGTAGTGACCTTTCTGGGAATGTCTCTGGACACTTCGCAGGCCAGGGTGTTTCTGCCCCAGGCCAAGATTCTTTTGATTCAGGAATTAGTTCGGCTTCTCTTGTCGGCCCCTCGTCCGGCCATCCGGCTAGGGATGAGGCTGGTGGGGTTGATGGTGGCCTCATTCGAGGCAGTTCCCTTAGCGCAGTTTCATACAAGGACGCTTCAGCTTCATCTGTTGAAGGTTTGGGACAAGTCCCCTCTATCGTTGGATCAGTCCTTCCTGATGATTCCCCGAGTTCGTCGATCCCTGCAATGGTGGCTGGGGTCGGTCAATCTGTTGAAGGGCAGATCTTTTCTGGCTCCGTGTTGGGAAACCGTCACCACGGATGCCAGTCTGTCAGGTTGGGGGGGGTGTTTGGAAGGACCTCCAGTTTCAGGGTCTGTGGGGCCCGCAGGAGGCTCACGAGCCCATCAATGTTCTGGAATTGGGAGCCATCAGGTTGGTTCTGTTTCGCTTGACTCATCAGTTGCGGGGCCTGCCTGTTCAGGTCCGGTCGGACAACCGGACGGCGGTTGCTTACATCAATCACCAGGGGGGGACTCGCAGCAGGAGTGCCCTCAGGGAAGTGTCTTTGATTCTGGACTGGGTGGAGAGCCACGTCCCGTGTATCTCAGCAGTCTACATTCCGGGAGTGGAGAACACGGAGGCGGACTCGCTGAGCAGGGCCTCCTCTCGTCAGGGGGAGTGGTCTCTCAGTCCCAAGGTATTTCGTTCGATCTGTCTCAGGTGGGGGTTCCCAGCGGTGGACCTCTTTGCCTCTCGTCACAATCACAAGCTCCCAGTCTTTGTGTCTCTCTCGCAGGATCCTCTGGCTCTGGCAGTGGATGCCATGTCTCTGAACTGGAGGGATCTGGGGTTTCTTTACCTGTTCCCTCCGTTTCCAATGGTAGCCAGAGTGGTGCGCAAGCTGGCCCTGGAGGGCGCGTCGGCGATTCTGGTGGCACCAAGGTGGCCAAGGCAGGTTTGGTTCGCAGACCTAGTAAGACTGGCAGAGGATCAGTTCGTTCTGCCTCTACTGCCGGACCTGCTCACTCAGGGTCGGCTGCGCTATCCCAATTTACCTTCGCTGGCTTTGACGGCGTGGCTGCTGAAACCGCCATCTTGAAGGAGGAGGGTCTTTCTGACGCGGTGGTTCAGACTCTTATTAGCGCCAGGAAGCGCTCTTCCTCTACTATTTACTATAGGACTTGGAGGTCCTATATTGACTGGTGTGAAGGTAGGTCTTTCTCTTGTCGGGGGTTCTCCATTTCCAGAATTCTGGAGTTTCTTCAACATGGTCTGGATCTGGGGCTTCAACTTAGTACCTTGAAGGGGCAGGTTTCTGCCCTGGCGGTGTTCTTTCAAAGGTCCTTTGCACTTCATCCCTTAGTCAAGACCTTTTTCCAAGGAGTTACGCATGTACGGCCTCCTAGGAAGCCTGTTGTTCCAGTTTGGGATTTGAACCTGGTTCTTTCTGCTCTTCAGGGTCCTCCGTTTGAGCCCTTGAATGAGATTGCTTTGTCTTCACTTACTCAAAAGGTGGCCTTTTCGGTGGCTATCACTTCGGTTAGGCGTGTTTCTGAGTTGGCAGCTTTATCCATTAAAGCTCCGTACTTTGAAAGGCACCAGGACAAGGTTGTCTTTCGTTTCAAGCTGTATTTTCTTCCTAAGGTGGTCTCTGCCTTTCATCTGAATCAGGACATTGTTCTGCCATCTCTGTCCTAATCCCAGCAATGACAAGGAAAGGGCGCTGCAGTCCTTGGATGTAGTTCGTGTTGTGAAATATTATCTGGTGGTTACGTCTTCCTTTCGTAAGACTGATGCTTTTTTTGTGGTGCCCTTTGGACCTAGGAAAGGTTTGGCTCCTGCCAAATCTTCCATTAGTAAATGGATTCGTCAGGCCATCATTGGGGCCTATTCTGCCAAGGGGAGGAGTCCCCCTTTTCGTGTTACTGCTCATTCTACTCGTGCGGTTGGAGCGTCCTGGGCTTTCCAGCACCAGGCCTCTGTTGAGCAAGTTTGTAAGGCCGCTACTTGGTCCTCTGTTCACACTTTTTCCAAGTTTTACAAGGTTGATGTTCGGGCCTCAGCGGATGCTGTTTTTGGCCGCAAAGTTCTGCAAGCTGTTGTGGTTTAAGTTGTGCATTGTTGCCTTGTTTTGGATCCCCGCCCTTTTTATGGACACTGCTATTGGATGTCCCACATGTTATGGATATCTTGAAGCGGGGTGTGTGACATACTTAGAATAATACCATTTTGTGAAATACTCACCTGTAAAATGGGTATTATAAGTATGTCACACACCCCGCTTCACCCGCCCTTCTTGTATTCTGGATCCTTTATTTTGTGAACTTTGCGTTGTTATGACTTATATTTGCCTCTTCCTGGTCCCTTACCTTACTGCTTCTATATACTGGGTGATGAGTGGGAGGTCCCAGGTATTTGTGGATCAGGGAGGGGCTTTCTTTTTTGCTATCATCTCTGCAGGAACGCCCCTTCAGGTCGGTATTACCCACATGTTATGGATATCTTGAAGCGGGGTGTGTGACATACATATACATACATATGTGTGTGACATACATATACATATATATATTTTGACTCTCAAAGTGGTCTTTTTGGTAGCAATCACCTTGGTGCGTCGTGTGTCAGAGCTGGCCACGCTTTGTATGAAGCCTCCCTATTTTGAGCAGCATAAGGATAAGGTGGTTTTTCGCTTTAAACCTGATTTTTTGCCTAAGGTCGTTTCTCCCTTTCATCTTAATGAGGAAGTTGTCTTTCCTTCTTTGTGTCCTGCACCAGCTAATTAAGGAAAGGACCCTCCATGCCTTGGATGTGTTCAGAGCCATTAAGTATTACCTGGTTGCGACTGAATCCTTCAGTAAGTCGGATTTGCTCTTTGTCCTAACAGAGGGCTCTAGGAAGGGTTTGCCGCCAGCCAAGTCCACTCTCAGTAAGTGGATCAGACAGGCGGTGGTGCAAGCATATTCTGCCAAGGGTAAGGAACCCCCTTTTCGTATTACAGCTCATTCTACTAGAGCTATTGGTGCCTCCTGGGCTTTTCAGCACCAGGCATCTGTTGAACAAGTTTGTAAGGCCGCCACTTGGCCTTCAGTTCACACTTTTACAAAGTTTTACAAGGTCGATGTTAGGGCCTCAGCTGATGCTGTCTTTGGCCGAAAGGTGCTTTAGGCGGTAGTGAAATGAACTACATGCTGTTCCGCACTGGGGATCCTGCCCTAATGGACACTGCTTTTGGATGTCCCACATGTCATCACTTTGGGACGACCTGGACTGGATATAGTGAAAAATGCAATTCTGTGAAACTCACCTGTAGATTTGTTTTTGAATATATCCAGTCCAGGTTGTCCCTTGTTTCATTATCTCTTGTTTGCCTGGTATGGTGATTACCTTTTTTATCTTGGACCGTTGTCCTTAAGGTTTTTTGTTGGAGAGAGTACATTCCGGATCTATGTGAAGTAACATGGTTTCTTGGCCTCTCGGCCTGTCTCTTCTTACTGCTTTTTAACCACTGGGAAATCATAGTGAGACACCTGCTTTTATAGGGGGCTGGGAGGAGCTTTTGATCTTGCAGTCGAGCGCCACCTGGGGGCGGAATACCCACATGTCATCACTTTGGGACGACGTGGACTGGATATATTCAAAAACAATTCTACAGGTGAGTTTCACAGAATCGTATTTGTGTGTGCTCTATAAACAGTTGATTTCTTATGGATGGTGGTCTTCAAATTTTTTTTTCATATCTCTTTCTTTGAGCATATAATGTATAGCTCTGGACTAAACTTGTGGGAAAGGGGGGTATAGGTTTTTATTATTTAAGCAAACCCTTTTTATATTTAAACATTTTTAACAGTCTCAGATGTTTTGGAATGGCATTTGGAAATTGGACATTTTGTCTATTGCAAAAAATATTTTGACATTTTTTTTTTTAAAGGTGATGGTCTCTTTTCAAGAATGCCCATGGTAAATGGCTTGCTGCCCTCTAATCCACATTTGCAACACAATCCTCTTCCTCCCGGACATGGACTCGGAACCTTCTCTCCGTTAACCCAACCTCCATTTCCAGACAGCAGGTAATGGCGATTACATTGTTATGATGATAAAGATAGTTCAATGCAGTGTTCAAAATGTTCTGTTTGCTTTTTGGATTGCTGTGATCATCCTTTTTATTCTTGTTCTTACAATTTAGACTTTTACGTATCTTCAAGTCATTGTTCCAGGTCTTTCTCTGTGAAAGGTGTTGGAGCTATATCTTTCTATTTATTTTTAATACCAATATATTTGCAGGGATAAGAACCCAGTTTACCATGCTATGATGAATGACCCTACAAATGCTTGGCCAGCGCAAGCTCCAGTTATAGAGCCAGAGGGAGACACCATGTCTAGTGCACAAAGAAGTACACTGAAATGGGAAAAGGAAGAAGCCCTTGGAGAGATGGCAACTGTAGCACCAGTCTTGTATACGAATATCAACTTCCCACACCTTAAGAAGGAGTTTCCTGGTAAGATGTTCTCTAATTACCTACTTGATTCTTCTGATTTGAAATGTGGTTGATGCTTGCACTTGTTTCTATGCCTAGTTGTTCTACAAGCATTTTATTGTTTGATTAGTCTAGATATTGACATAATTTTTTGTTTATCTAGACTGGTCTACAAGAGTGAAACAGATTGCAAAGCTTTGGAGGAAAGCCAGTTCACAAGAGAGAGCCCCATATGTGGTATGTGTTTCAAACTTTGTTCGAAGAAAATATTATGCTGGTGTCCTAATAAATATAAAAGAAAATGAATACATTGAAGTCGAGAAAAAAAAATGTATATTTGATGTATATGCTCCAGACCAGTAACCACTAGAGCCAAGAGCCCTGTTGGTTCACACCAAACATCCCTGCGTTCCCCCTGGGGTACACGAACCGTAGGTTGAATCGGTGCTCTAGACAGCTATCAGTAATTGGGCCCTTATTTACCTGGTTTTTGAGTTAAGGGATGCCATACCACCTGTCCTATCAGGATTTCCAAATGTGTTCTGCTCTTCATATCTTTAAGCTAAGCTTTTCTTTATCACACTTGAGCTTTTTGAGGACTTACTTTACCTCATTGAGGTTCACTATATATTGGGTAGAGGGGACCCTTTCTACCCCAATATGTGTAATAGTTAATTCGACCGAGGTCTGACATGCCCCCTCCATTGAATGGAGCAGAGTGGTCGCGTCAATGTGACTGAAAACCGGGTCACGTGGGCCCGGCACAGAGGCAGACTTGAGGCCCGGCGGTGCTGCACTGGATTGAGCATAGAAGTGGCAACATTGGAACAATTGGCTGCAGGCGATAAAGCAGATCATAACCCAGGTGGGTTGCCTTGGGTTTTGGTCTGATTTACCAGGGCATTCTGCTGTGTGAAACCCCCAGAATCGCCAATATCGTAACTTGCTCCCACAGTATGCCTCTATCATTCCTATACTGTGCTCTCCCCATGCCAGGCTGTCCCAACCTCTAAAGGGTGCCATACACCTGTTGGCCTGTGTGCTTCCTCTAGGTATTTGCACCTGCTGGAAGCCGTTAAAGGAGCACTATCACAAAATTGTGTAATATTAAAAACCCATATAAACACATTGGCTAATGAGAGGAGGGATCACTTATACACCCGAACTGAATAAAACTTCTGCCAAGCTTGTGGTTTTCATCTCCTGGTGAAAATCCAGGGGTGACAGGTTTAGTGTATCAGGGGTGACAGAACATGTCACCCAATTTCCTCTTCCTTCTATTAATAAAAATAAAAAACAAGCCTGGCTGGATTTTTCTTGGTGTGGGGTGTATAAGTCACCTCTCCTCCCGCCATCCTGCATATTTATATGGATTTGTATTATTGGCCCATTTTTTGGCGATAGTGCTCCTTTAAGTAGTGCAGGGAACCTTACCAGAGGCCTATACATAGGTGCTACAATGTCCCTCGTCCTACCGGTGGTAAATCGAGCTATGCAGTCGAGCATCTTGCTTGCTTTCCCCACTGCCTGGCTACATTGTCCTCTCTTTTTGATGCTGTTGCAAATCTTAACTCCTTCACTTCTGACGTCCTGGCTAACACAAAACTGTCCGTACAATACTCTGAGGATTCCTTCTCCCCTAGTACACACTTTTACATTTAGAAACCATGAATTGCCATTTCTTTATGAAAAGGATTTTAAATTAAGTACAATAAAAACTTTTCTTTCCAGCAAAAAGCCAGAGACAACCGTGCCGCACTAAGAATAAACAAAGTACAGATGTCAAATGACAATTTGAAGCGTCAGCAGCAGGAGGTTGTTGATCACAGTACTCGGATTGACTCTGACCCCTTTAAAGATCCTATGAAGCAGAAAGAATCTGAGCATGAGCAGGAGTGGAAATACAGACAGGTATTCATTTAATTTTATGATATAGATAAATATAGTTGAAAGATGAATCCAAATACCACACCGGTGGGCAGCCCAATAGGCAATTATGCATCAACGCTGAGACAACCCAAGCATGCATAAGCCAGTTATCTTAACAAAGGAGAATGGACCCGCACAGCGCTAACTATCCAACTGATGTCAGTGTATCTGGATGCAGGCTGGAAGGGGCCCAATGACCCGGAGAAGCGGGCGGAACTGAAAACACGGAGTGGGACTGCCAGCACAGACCCCAGAGCCCTCCAAATCAGCCGCTCAACAGATACTTCAAATATAATTATTTCCAAACAACTTTATTTCATGGCCCAAATCTTAAAAACAATTAAAAACATGATAGCTGGCAGGGGTGTACAATGGACTACTTTACACAATATCTTACAAAATAATAAATTAATCCCAGTGTATATACAGTTCCAATCAGTGTTATCACAGAATATGAATAAATAAACAAAAATTAATTAATTAATTAATCAAACAATTATTTGTATATGCCCATAAGTTACTCCAAGAATTTGTGCAAATAGTGCTAAAAAAGCCTCAAAAAGGAGAAAAAGTGCATGTAATAGAAACTCAGATCAAGGAAATAGAAGGTCAAAAAATGACCAAAGGATGTATATCAATAGAAGGTCATGAAAGCCATGGCCTAAAGTGCAAGGTGCCAGAAAGTGCAAGTGCTGTGAGCAGCAGAGAATCTTCAAGGCATATACAACCTATTGGCCTGGATTATACCAATTTAAAAAAGGTCCAAACACCAAATATCAAAACATCTAGAAGCAATCTACATTACCGCATATAGTGAAGTCCTGGTGCACCACCATGCCCAGCATGCCCGTACCGCTGACGCGTTGCGTGGCAATGTGTATCTGCCACTTCATCAGAGTGTTGATGATGAAGTGGCAGATACACAGGACTTCACAATATGCAGTAATGTAGATTGCTTCTAGATGTTTTGATATTTGGTGTTTGGACCTTTTTTAAATTGGTATAATCCAGGCCAATAGGTTGTATATGCCTTGAAGATTCTCTGCTGCTCACAGCACTTGCACTTTCTGGCACCTTGCACTTTAGGCCATGGCTTTCATGACCTTCTATTGATATACATCCTTTGGTCATTTTTTGACCTTCTATTTCCTTGATCTGAGTTTCTATTACATGCACTTTTTCTCCTTTTTGAGGCTTTTTTAGCACTTCTATTTGCACAAATTCTTGGAGTAACTTACGGGCATATACAAATAATTGTTTGATTAATTAATTAATTAATTTTTGTTTATTTATTCATATTCTGTGATAACACTGATTGGAACTGTATATACACTGGGATTCATTTATTATTTTGTAAGATATTGTGTAAAGTAGTCCATTGTACGCCCCTGCCAGCTATCATGTTTTTAATTGTTTTTAAGATTTGGGCCATGAAATAAAGTTGTTTGGAAATAATTATATTTGGTGTATCTGTTGAGCGGCTGATTTGGAGGGCTCTGGGGTCTGTGCTGGCAGTCCCACTCCGTGTTTTAAGCCAGTTATCTTGACACGCCCTCTCCATTGCAGTGAATAGAGGGGGTTGTGCCATAGTTCCTGTGAAGGATGGCACTGGGTGGTCCATTGTCAATGCTACAGAATTGCTGGACGATCAGGCCGGGCTGTGCGGGACTAGAGTACCAAGAGCAATTGTCCTCCATTGATAAAGGATGAGTATGTTCATGTCTGGACAAATTAATGTATGTGAATCTCAAAATTATTTCTGCAGCTAATACTTTAGTGTAGTTACATTGTGCTTTGTGTATCTTAGCCTAGTGCATTTATTTGCTGTTATCCAAGACAGTATGTAGGTTGTGCACATTCCTTTCTACAAGTCACAGTACTGGCAACAGTGGAGGAAAAAAGAGGTTGTTTGTATATAATATGTTTTACCAAGTTGGGGAGGAGGCTTGCTTGCCGATGAGAGCCAGAAGTACTATGATATATGCAGACTGAAATGTTGAGGGAACACTGTGGCAGACAGACCAAAACCCATGAGGGCCTGCCTTACCTAAAATCGTGATGCCCTGCTCATGTTTAAGGACATCACTAAATTCCTACTTTTTGTTTTACAAAGTTGTTTTACTGACAAATACTTGTCCAAGGGGCATCTCACTTGAAAACAGACCAGACTTTTAATAAGGAAGCCACTTCATATAATTACATTTAGTTCTTATTCCATAGAACCCAATTCTAATTTTTGGTTCAATTCTATTATTGCAGCAAATGCGTCAGAAAAGCAAACAGCAGGCAAAGATTGAAGCGACCCAAAAACTTGAGCAAGTGAAGAATGAGCAACAGCAGCAGCAACTTGGAGCTCAGCATCATTTGAGTCATTCAGGAAGTGATACTCCAAATAGTGGTGTACAAAGTCCTTTAACGCCTCAGCAGAGCAGTGGTAACATGTCTCCGATTCAGCAGAACTTTAAAGAGGCATTTTCGAAACAGTCTTTGCCTGGAGGAGCAGTACCTTTTGCTGATGATGTTTTTCTAAAGCCACAAGCGCCACCTCCAACCCCTACTAGAACACCATTACAGGATCCCCTACAGTCTCAGTCCTCTCAGCCACATTCTCCACAAATGTTTTCTCCTGGGTCTTCTAACTCTAGACCATCATCACCTTTTGATCCATATGCAAAAATGGTTGGGACACCAAGACCACCAACTATAGGTCCAAATTATCACAAAAGAAACTCTGGGTCACCCATGGATACTAGACCATCCCCTTTAAGAGACTCTTGTTCATCTCCTTCTAGTGCTGAATCACAAAGAAATATGGGTGCATCAGAAGCTTTTTCTAAGCCATTAGCAATATTGAGAATGATGCAAAATACAGATCAGATGCTGGATAGTTCGTTGGGTTCCATGAACAGATCTGAAGCACATCAAAGACAACAAATTGCACAAAATAAGGTGGACCCATATTCAAGGCCTCCCCTCACCCCTACACCAGTTGTTTCTCCAGGTAGCCCTGCACCATTTAGGACTCCTATGCGTCCTCCTCAGTCCCCTCAAGAATCATATGGTTCATTACCCACAACACCTCGACGTTTGTCAACAGACATATATGAAAGGCCTGTTTTGACTCCAAGACCTTCTGAAACATTTCCACAAGACACTTTTAGCCAAACATCTCATGGCAACAGGCCTTCTATTGAACAGTTTTCACATCACCCTAGATTAATGCGACAGCATAGTGACCCCCAGTCTGTTTCGTTTTCTCGATCAAGTTCCCAGGACCCATACTCTCAGCCCCCTGGAACTCCACGTCCATCTAATAACCCATATTTGCCGTCACCAACTGCTCCAAGACCAGGATTTGACCCTTCTCAACAACCACTTACATCAAGGCCTCATGCACAAAATATGGACCTTTACATTCAACCACCTCCTATTCCTAGACCAGTTGGGGGTGATGTATTTGTGCAGCCAATCATAAACAAGAGGCATTATGATTCTTTCTCATCTTCCTCTGTTGCTGTTAGGTCTGGGATGGATCCATACTCCCAACCACCTGGAACACCAAGGCCCATTTCTTTAGATCCATATTCTCAGCCACCTGGAACACCAAGGCCAGTACCTTTAGATCCATACTCTCAGCCACCTGCAACTCCAAGACCTGTTCCTTCTGATCCATACTCTCAGCCGCCTGCAACTCCAAGGCCTGTTCCTTCTGATCCATATTCTCAGCCGCCTGCAACTCCAAGGCCTGTTCCTTCTGATCCATATTCTCAGCCGCCTGCAACTCCAAGGCCTGTTCCTTCTGATCCATATTCTCAGCCTGCTGCAACTCCTAGGCCTGTTCATTTAGATATATATAATCAGCCACCACCTGCAACTCCAATGCCTGTTCCTTCAGATCTATACTCACAACCACCTGCAACTCCTAGGCCGGTGTCTTCGGATCCATATTCTCAACCTCCTGCAACTCCAAGACCAGCCCCTTCAGATCCATATGCACAACCACCTGCAACCCCAAGACCAGCACCTTCAGAGCTGTATGCACAGCCAGCTATGCCTCCAAGACCCTTGCCTTCAGATCCATATTCTCAGTCATCTGTAACTCCAAGACCAGCCCCTTCAGATCCATATTCACAACCACCTGCAACCCCAAGACCAGCACCTTCAGAGCTGTATGCACAACCATCTATGCCTCCAAGACCCTCGCCTTCAGATCCATATTCTCAGCCACCTGCAACTCCAAGGCCAATGTCTTTGGATCCATATTCTCATCCTCCAAGTACTCCACAGCCTATCCATCAGGATCCATATTCTCATCCACCCGGAACTCCAAGACCTCTTCCCTCAGATTCTTATTCTCAACTTAATCGAACTCCCAGGGCTCTTCTTTCTGACCCTTATTCACAACCTCCAAGAACTCCAGCTCCCAGTGCTCCAGAAAACCTAAATCGTTCCTCCGTGGTTCTTCCTGTTTTGCAGCCTAACCAGGACCAGTTTCTGCAAAATATACCAAGCAGGGGAGCATCATTTATCAGACCATCTGAGGTAAGCTCCCAAAATCCACGACTATTGGGTCCAGCCTCAACAGATTTGTTTAGCAATTCCTCACCAGGCCTTAGCCAGGACCCTTATGAGCATCGCCCAATGACCCCTCATGTACAGCTAGGAGATGCATTTGAGGATTCCCATGATGTGACTGATCAGCAAAAAGCTTTTCCAGAGGAAACATTTACTGGGCCTTCCAATATTGCAGCAAGTCCTCAAGGTCAGCAGTTTTCTGCCCTTCCACAAGCACCTGGCATTGCAGATGTTCAGAATTCGTTGAACTTGCCCATTGCAGACTCTGAAGAGAAAGCAAGACAGGTAAATACTCTCTGTGTCTATTATCATTTATTATAAAAACTCAAAAATATATTGGAAGTTATTTAGCCAATAACTTGGGCTGTATATTCTTTGTTTGTGCCCCTTAATAAAGTTAAAAACTGGAAACACTGTTGCGTCTTAATAAATTAGAATATCATCGAAAAGTTGATTAATTTAAGTAATTCAGTTAAAAAGATGAGACTCATATTTCCCTCCTATTCATTCAGGAAAAGTCCTTACATTATGGTTATATACTCCTGTAACCAGTAGAGGTCATATTGAGGAGATTACTCATCCAATCTTGTTCTTGATTAGACATTTTATTTCTTAACTTATTTTTATTTTATCCTTATGTTTTCAATGATTGCCAGTGGAGATATGAGCTCTGGGTGAAACAGTTATTGATTATATGATGATTATAAAACCATTTTCCCCAACCCTTTCCTCGAGAGCCACCAACTGGTCAAGGTTTACAGATCTTCAAACAGATGCACAGGGAAAGTCATTAGTGCTCAGATAGAGATATAAGGTCAAACATTCAGAGGCCTACAAAACCTGGCCTGTTGGTGTCTCTCAGTGAGAACACTGTTCTAAAGTGTCAGAGATTAGAGTTTGAGGCATCTCACTCAGCCCCTGCCGTTACAGACACATTATGAGTGAAAATCTGTCTATTTTTTCCCTATAGCCCAGGTAGGACACTTGAGGTTGTCATTGGTTGAGGCTTGGTACAGGGAATGCAACCATTGTAGCCCATGTCCTGGTTTACATTTGTGAGGTGACTGCAGAAGCATTCCATTCCTTTTAATATCTCCCTCCCCAAATGTTTCACTGCCCCTTTCTTGACAATCCTTTCAAATCTGTGGTTACTCCTGTTGTTTGTGCACCCTGGACAACTTTCAAGTCGCCAGTCTTCCCCATGATTGTGTAGCCTTCTAAAGAAGACTGAGGGAACATTTAAAGCGGAAGTCCCAAGCATTTTGTAACACATCTTTTTGAATTGATTTACTGGAATAAATTACCATTTTAGTTATATTCCTTTATGATGTTCTATTCTAAAAGGGTAATTTTAAGTACAGCTGTCAGATGTAATTCTTGTATTATATTTTCTTTTTTTTTCCATACTTTAAAGAAGAATGCCACTCGGTATTTTCACTCCTCCAAAGTGTTGTCCCTCTCCCAATTTGAGATGTCCTGCTGTGTGAAATTGCCCCATTTCCGGTACTCTTATGGCGCATAACTAATGCCAGAGCAGTTTAATAAGCATGAATAGAGCGTGATGAAGTAACTTCAGGACCTACACGATTCTTTGTGTGGAGTGGCTAAATTCTATTTTGCCAATGTAGGGGTCTTTTTACTAAACATAGCAACTGAACGAACAATGAATTTGGGATTTAGTAGTTCACAAAAATGTTTGTAGCACTGTTGTTTTTTTATCTTTCATTCAACATTATGTGTACATTTAAAGCAAATTTATATTTTTCAGCGACAAAAGTTAAGGGAGATGATTCTGAGGCAGCAGCAAAACAAGAATTCAGTCCGGCATGAGAAGATCTTGGATCAAATGCAAATAGCCCAGGGTACACATGCTGGTCAGTGGCAGCAAGACAGTCCACATCGGCCTCATGAAGTTTTCAACAGGCCTCCGCCACCTTATCCTGGAAACATTAGAGCTTCACTTCCTAAGGGGAGCCCGAGATTTTCTCCTTTTCCTAAAGAACAGCATTCTCCATTCCCTGGTAATGCCCAGTTTCACAGGCCGCCTTTTACAGGGGACATGAACATTGCTATAAGGCCACCACCAGGTCATAGGTAATCTCACATTAACTTCTGCTTTTTGTGTAGAAAATATAATATGTTGTTTTCACTGATGTTCCTGTAAAATAAATGTATCCTGTAGATATTTTCTTAAACTATGAACTATTGGTGAGAGTGAAGACTGCAAGGTGACTGTATAGCACAGTTGATTGGTGACAATAGAACAGTTTAATGCTTACATTAGTTAACCATGCTGAACTTTTTAAGCTAACCACTTAAAAAGAAGAAATCGCATAGATTTGTACACCGTAAATTTGGCAGAGCTGCCTGTGATTGACTATGAGAAACTCTTAGACATTGAAAGTGACCGAAAAAATTTAAGTTAAAAAGAGAAAATGCTACCTTGAATGTTTTCTATGTATGATACGCAATAGGTTGCCACAAAGCATAACCGATACTAATTATTGATTCGTTTTACAGTACAATTTAAAGTTTTCAGTAAAGGTATGTATAGGTCCAAAGCACGTCAGATCATTTTCTGTATCCTGGGAAACTGGGCTTTCACACACACACACACACACACACACACACACACACACACACACACACACACACACACACGTTTCCCCAAAAATAAGCACTAGTGTGATTTTTTAGTATTTGCCTTACCGATGAAAATAAGACTAGGTTACAGAGGGAAGGGCTTGGCTACCACTGCCCCACCCACATCACAAAATTCTCTGGGAAACAAGATAGAGGGATCGGGGTGATTCAGTAATTGGATGTGCTTTGTTGCTGGTATGGTCCTGTAATGCAGCAGTTCTTGCCATAACACCATATATTCTAAGTATGCAGCACGTCCTGCTCCAGAAATGATACATAACAGTTGGGATTACCTCCGCCAGAGAGCGCTTGACTGCTCCCGGGACCTCCCACAAATTCCCCAGTTCCTTCTCTGCAGTCGGCTGCGAAGGTCAGAAGATGGCTTCTCTTCTCGCAGGTGAGCCGGGCTTAGCAGCCCTTGGCCCTGTAGGACTATTTCCACCCGTTCCACCTTGTTCTTATGCCTCCCAGCTTTGGCTGCGCTGGTCGGGTGATGGTAGGCGGCACCTATCACTGGTGCTCGGTTACGGAGCTTGACTCCGGCCGCAATCCCCCACCAAAGGGTAGGCGGTGCAGGTTATGGTGAACCTGAGTTGGGATGCCCCGTCCGACTTTGCCCTCCCATGCCCTGGTCTATTAGTGGGACCTCTTAAGGGTCTCCCATTATCTCCCCTCTCTCTCTCCTTGTTCCTTCGGGGGCAGGGGGGGGGGTGTATGTGCATGTCAGTTTATTGACTTTGCCTTATATTACTGCGTCCCTTTTCAGGGCTCAGCGGCCTGTCTTCTTTTTAATTTGCCGCGGCTGACACGCGCGCCCTGTGGCGGCCGCGGTCAGCGGCGGCTTCACTATAAATTTTTCTGGCCCTTTTTCTGGCCCTCCTATTGGCTGCCTGTGCAGGCCAATTACGCGCCTTGCGTGGCCTATCGGGTGCGCGTTCCGCGTCGTCCCCTCATGCGGCCCGCCCCTCGAGGTCCCTCCAGCGCCATCTTGCCTGCCTCTGAAGCGTCTGCTGGCCCCCTTATCGTGGTCTGTGAGTGCCCTTGCGGGCTTTATTGTTTTGATATCCATTTGTGTTTTTATGGGTGCTTTTTTATTATGTCTTTCAGACGGGAGAACACTGTATTAAAGAGGTTTCTCCCGGTCCTGGCCCTTCTATTAGTTTCCTTAACTTTATTAGAGGCCAAAAGCTTTAAATCCTCCCACTTCCCTGCGGACATTTGGGGCGTAATTCCTACTGCCCAGTTGTGCCCTCTTAATCACCATATGAAGGCTTCACAGGATATTGTGCTCGGGGTCCCCTCGGGACAAGCCCGGCTGTGTGTAGTGTGTGGGGCATCCCCTGTGAGTGATGATGTGCGGGTCTGTGTACTCTGCGCCCAGTAGGCCCTTGCGCTGCATTCTGGGCTATCTGTGACTGGGCCTGCCCCCACTATGCCCTCACCCACTCCCCCTCGTCTGATTATGACTCCCAGTGAGCTTAATACTAGTAGCGAGTCTCAGCCTGTGTCTTCCAGGTTGGCCAACATTGAGAGGCTGATTGCTAGCTCTGCGGCCTGTAAGGCCCCGGCTAAAAGGCGGCATGTGGCGCCGGGTGCGTCTGCCTTTCCTATGGAGATGGGGAATTTTCTTGATTTGTCTGACTATACCCCACTTGAGGAGGGGGAATTGTTCTCGGACTCAGAGTTGTCTGATGATCAGCATTTCAGTGGTTCTGATTATGACACTGATCATTGAGATGCTGATGATACCAATAGAATGTTAACTCAGATTTTTGATGTGCATCTCCCTTCCTGCTGCGGCTCCCAAGTTACAGGGGGAACTTTTCAGTACTGCTAAACCACGTCTGGAATTTCCAGAACAGGCCCATTTCAATAATCTTGTTCTCAAAGAATGGGAGCGTCCTGGCCGGCTCCCGGGAATCCCCAAGGGCTGGGATAAAAGGTACCCTTTCCCCGCTGATGTGGTTAAATGTTGGTCACCCCCTCCAGAGGTGGATGCTCCAGTATTGGGGTTGTCCACTTCTGTGGTCCATTCACCTGATTCCACTACTCTTAAGGATAGTGAGGACAGGCGCATTGATCAGCTGGCTTCACATGCCTTTGCCTGTGTGGGTTCTGCTATTACTGCTGTTGCTATCAGGTCTCTCCTCAAGGGTCTGTTGGAAGGCGCTCCTGATGATTCTGCTAGTGCTGAGCTCAGGGCCTTGTCACAGTGTGAAATGTTTATTACATATGTCCTTTCTGCCTTAGATGACACCATCAGGATGTGTAGTAGAACCTCTGCATTTGTGGTTTCTATACACCGCTCTGTTTGGCTGCGTCAGTGGGCAGCTGATAACGCTGCTAAGAAGGCCCTCACGGGACTCCCCTTTAAGGGGCTGCGCTTATTCGGTGATCGCTTGGACCTGTTTGCCAAGGGGGGTAAGTTGCCTCAACGTAAGAAGCAGTTGCGGCCCTTTCGGGGTTTGGGAGCCTTTGTTTCCTCCTACCGCGGAGCCAGGCCCGGGAGAGGGGTCTCCTTTGCAGGCTCTAGGGGAGACTTCTGGGGCAGGGGCAGAGGTCGTGCCCGCTCCGGTTCTTCCTGGGGGTCCAAGCCCAAATCTGTTGCCAAGCCTCCTCAGCCATGAAGGGGCGCCCGCACCCATCCGGGTGGGGGGACGGCTGCGGCTCTTCGCTCATGTCTGGGGACAACAGGTCTCAGACAGGTGGATTCTGGAGGTTGTGTCCTCCGGCTACAAGCTAGAGTTTCTCCATTCTCGGATTCCTCTAGACCCCTCGGCAGCTCATGGGTTGTTTCTGGCGGTGCAGAACCTACTGGACTTGGGGGTCATCTGTCTGGTCCCTCCTGTGGAAAAAGGTCGGGGCTTTTATTCCAATCTGTTTATAGTTCCCAAAAGGGATGGGTCAGTCAGACCCATTCTGGACTTACAGTTGCTCAACAAGTTCATCAGGACCAGGCACTTTCGCATGGAGACCCTGCGATCGGTTTGTTGCACCTGGGTGACTTCATGACCTCCATAGACATCAAAGATGCTTACCTTCATGTTCCAGTCTTCCCAGGGCATCAGAGATTCCTCAGTTTTGCGCTGGCGGACCAGCACTACCAATTTGTGGCACTGCCCTTCGGTCTCACTTCAGCCCCCAGGGTCTTCACCAAGGTGCTGGCGGGTGTCATGGCTCTCCTCAGGGCATTCACATCCTGCCCTATCTGGACGACCTTCTCATCACTTCTCAGTCCTTCCAGCAGGCGTTAGTGAATACCCAGCGGGTGGTGACGGTTCTGGAGTCATTCGGCTGGGTGATAAATCACCCCAATTCTTCCCTATCCCCACCTCTGGCAACTTCATTCCTGGGCATGAATCTGGATACTGTTCAGGCCAGAATTTTTCTTCCTCAGCAGAAGGCGGACTCTCTGCAAGCTCTGGTTCACTCCCTGCTGTCATGCCCTCATCCCTCCATTCGGCAGGGGATGCAGCTTGTGGGACAGATGGTGTCCTGCTTCGAGGCGGTTCCATATGCACAGTTTCACATGAGACCTCTTCAAATCTGTCTCCTATCAGTCTGGGACGAAAGTCCCCTGCCTCTGGATCAGGCCTTTCTTCTGTCCCCTCTGGTCCAGCGGTCCCTCTTGTGGTGGCTGGACTCGAGGAACCTGTTGGAGGGCAGATCCTTCCTGGCCCCCTGTTGGGAGACGGTCACCACGGATGCCAGCCTGTCAGGTTGGGGGGGGGGGGCTTCTGGAAGTCTCTGCAATTCCAGGGGCTGTGGGGCCTTCAGGAGGCCCATGCTCCTATCAACATTGTGGAACTGAGGGCGGTTCGGTTGGCTCTGGCCCAATTGACTCCTCACCTGCAGGGTCTGCCGGTCCAAGTTCGCTCAGACAACCAGATGGCGGTTGCTTACATCAATCATCAGGGAGGGACTCGGAGCAAGGGTGCCTTCAAGGAGGTGTCCATGATTCTGTCCTGGGCAGAGGACAGTGTCCCTTGCATTTCAGCGGTGTACATTCCGGGGGTGGAGAATCTGGAGGCAGATTTTCTGAGCAGGGGGACTTCTCGCCTGGGGGAATGGTCTCTCAACAGTGAGGTCTTCTTATCCCTGTGTTTGTTTCTCTGTCCCAGGATCCCCTGGCCCTTGCGGTGGATGCTCTGACTCTATCCTGGCAGGAGTTCCGTCTCCTGTATCTTTTTCCTCCATTCCCTCTGCTGGGCAGGGTTCTGCGCAAGCTGGCTCAGGAAAGGGTGCCAGCAATCCTGGTGGCCCCTCGTTGGCTAAGACAGGTATAGTTCACAGATATCGTTCAGCTGGCGGTAGATCAGTACCCTCTGCCCCTGGTGCCGGACCTTCTCACTCAAGGGCGACTTTGCCATCCCAATTTACAAACGCTGGGTTTGACGGCCTGGCTGCTGAAACCTTCATCTTAAGGGATGAGGGGCTTTCTGATTCTGTGGTTAATACTCTGATCAGGGCTAGGAAGAAGTCTTCTTCTACCATCTACTATAGGATCTGGCCGGCCTACATTGACTGGTGTGAGTCTAGGTTCCTTCCCTGTCGGGTGTTTTCCATTCCTAGGATTCTGGAGTTCCTTCAGCATGGTCTGGATCTGGGACTTCAGCTCAGCACGCTTAAGGGTCACGTGTCTGCCATGGCTGTTTTTTTCCAGTGATCTTTTGCTCAACATCCTCTGGTTAGGACTTTCTTCCAGGGGGTTGCTCATGTGCGTCCCCCTCGTAAACCTCTGTTGCTGGTTTGGGACTTGAATTTGGTTTTGTCTGCCCTTCAGGGCCCTCCATTTGAGCCTGTGCATGAGGCTGCTCTGTCTATCCTCACTCTTAAACCGGACCTTCACCATGATTTATTGAAAAGCTCAAACCTTTAGAAAACGATTCTCCAGCATCTAAAATTAATATATTTTATGTTTTTAGTCACTTACTAATTATTCTTTCCCCCACTGTGCTGCAACTCTATTCAGGACTTTATGATACGGATGCCGCCATCTTGACTCGGAAGCATCACACATACTGAGGAGAAGAGAGTGGAATAAAGTACAGGGGGGCTAGTTATAGCTGTGCTTTGCTCAGACTGAACAGAGCTGGGGTCAGGAAAAGGTCAGCAATCCCATAATGCAGAGCAGCACAGTCAGAAGGCACTTCCTGTTTGCAGGCTGCCTGACGACCCATGAGCCGCCATCTTGGATGTCTAAAGGCTCATAACATGCAGTAGATGCAGGTAGGATGATTTTTAATGGGAGCAATCTGTATGTGCAGGGTGTGGGAAACGCTTTAAAGTTGCCTTTTTGGTGGCCATCACCTCGGTCAGGCGTGTTTCGGAGTTGGCGGCCCTTTCATTCAGGCCCCCTACTTTTGAGAAACACCAGGACAAGGTGGTTTTCCGCTTTAAACCTGATTTCTTGCCTAAGGTTGTCTCTGCCTTCCATCTCAGTCAGGACATTGTGCTTCCTTTCTTGTGCCCTAATCCTGGTAATTCCAAGGAGTGGGCCTTACATTCTCTGGATGTGGTCAGGAATTTGAAGTTCTACTTGGTGGCTACTGCACCTTTCAGAAAGACTGATGCCTTATTTGTGGTTCCTTCGGGTCCCAAGAAGGGTCTGGCTCCTGCTAAGTCCACTATTAGCAAATGGATTCGGCAGGCTATTTTTAGGGCCTATTCTGCTAGGGGGAAGGATCCTCCTTTTCGTGTTACTGCTCATTCTACACGTGCTGTTGGGGCCTCCTGGGCCTTCCAGCACCAGGCTTCTGTTAAACAAGTTTGTAAGGCTGCTACTTGGTCTTCTGTTCATACTTTTTCCAAGTTTTACAAGGTTGATGTTCGGGCCTCAGCTGATGCTGTTTTTGGCCGCAAAGTTCTGCAGGCGGCAGTGGTTTGATCTGCGCGTTGTTGCCTTTGGGGATCCCACCCTATGTACGGACACTGCTATTGGATGTCCCAACTGTTATGAATCATTTCTGGAGCAGGACGTGCTGCATACTTAGAATAATACAATTCTGTGATTACTCACCTTGTAGAATTGGTATTATAAGTATGCAGCACGTCCTGCTCCACCCCACCCTGTGTACGTTATCTTGGATCCTCTGTATGGTGATTGTTATCCTTGTTAACTTTGTTATTTATCATTGGCTTCTCCTGGTTCTCCTTACTGCTTTTTAATACTGGGGAATTTGTGGGAGGTCCCAGGTATATATGGGACCGGGAGGGGCCTCTTATTCCAAGTATGTCACACACCCCGCTTCCAAGATTGACATATGGGTTATGTCCAGTAGAGGGCGAACTTCTGCAGAGATGACTAGAAAAAAGGGAGCCCCTCCCGGTCCATAAATACCTGGGACCTCCCACACATTCCCCAGTAATCGTCTCTACAGACGGCGAGCAAGTCAGAAGATGGCTGCTTCCTCCTTGCAGGTAAGCCGGATTTGCACCCTGCCATTTTTATCCTATTTCTGCCTTTTTCTCTCTTTCGGTGAGGGTAGGGTACACCTTAACAGGTGTACTGATAGGAGCCACGCTCCTCCGTGAGACCCCATATTAGGGGGTGGGCGGCTACCAGGTCAGTGACCCTGGTTTGGGATGCACTGTCCGTTTTCCCCACCTTCTACTACTGTAGTTGGGGACCTTCCCCTTCCATTACTTCTTCTCGCAACGGGGGGGGGAGGAATGGGGGGGCCTGTGTCCTTCACTTAGGGTCCTTCACTTTTTGTTTCATGTGAATGTGTGTTGGTGTGTGTGTTTGTCACTGTATGCGCCATTTAGGAACGGCAGTGCGCTGGGAGCCGCAAGCTCCATGCTTGGTGGAGGAGAGCTTCTTCCCCTCCTTGCTGTCCGGGGCGGGGCCGGGCGCTTGCGCGCTGGTTGCGGCCCGCCCCCCTCTCTCTCTGGCGCCCTTTGCGGTGCCCAGCATTGGCCGGGAACCGCGATGATGGGGAAGGGGGCGGGACCATCCGCGGAGCGCGTTCCACGCTGGCCCGCCTTCTTCTCCCTCTTCTGTCTTCACCTCTGGTCGGAGAGGCGCCATTACTGTGTTGTGAGTGCCCTGCGGGGCTTCTTGTTTTTTCTTATCCATGCTATGTTTTTTTGTCTAGCGCGGCGGCTGCCATTATTGACGCATGTATCATATATATATATATATATATATATATATATATATATATATATTATTAATATTCTGCATGTATGACTGCGGTGGTTAGTGTGCCTTGCTTACGGGGTCCCCCTTCTCTTTTGGTGTCTTTCAGGAGGACCCTGCTTAGTTAAAAGGGGGGTTCTCACGGTCCTAGG
Source organism: Gastrophryne carolinensis (assembly GCA_027917425.1). NCBI lineage: Eukaryota > Metazoa > Chordata > Amphibia > Anura > Microhylidae > Gastrophryne > Gastrophryne carolinensis. The sequence continues at coordinate 97,958,883 of CM051239.1, read as the reverse complement.
GTCCCTTGGCTAAATTTGGGGCATTTTCATTATTATTATTGAAATCCTCCCTCTAACGGACTTAAGGGGCATCCCGGGTAGCTTTTAGCATAATTCCCTCTGGTCCTTGCGACTACCATAATAATCACCATATGGAGGCTTCCCAGGATACTGGGCTCGGGCTCCCTTCGGGGCAATCCCGGCAGTGTGTGGGTTGTGGGATATCCGTTACGGGGGATAATGTACTGATTTGCATACCATGTGCTCAGCAGGCCATAACGCGGCAGTCGGGATCCCAGGCGTCTGGGTCCGTGCCGCCGGTCTCATCACCTACTCCACCCTGCCTTATCCATACCCCAAGTGACACTGTCATTAGTGGGGAGTCGCAATCTGATGTATGTGCTAGATTGGTCAACATCGAGAAATTGATTTCTAGCTCTGCGGCCAGGAAGGCCCCGGCTAAGAGAAGGCATCTGTCACCGGCCGCGCCGGTTCTTGATGATTATGATTCCCTTGACTGGTCTGAATATTCCCCGCTTCAGGAAGGGGAACTGTTTACGGAATCTGATGGCTCTGAGGATCAGCAGTTTTTGGATGCTGATGCTGGGCAGGGGCATGGGGATGCCGTGGATACCCCCAAGATCCTGGCCCATTTATTTGAGGTGCTGGCTATTTCTCCTCCGGTGGAGTCTCCTCCGCAGAAGGGGGAATTTTTGGGGACCTCTAAGCCTCGTTTGGAGTTCCCAAATCAGAAGCATTTCGAAAATTTGATTCTTAAGGAATGGGAAAGACCTAGCCGGCTTCCCGGTGTTCCTCAGGGATGGGATAGGAAGTATCCCTTTCCGGTGGACGCGGTGAAGCGCTGGTTGTCCCCTCCTGAGGTCGATGCGCTCGTTCTGGGATTGTCCAACACATCTGTGGTGCACTCTCCAGACGCCACCACGATTAAGGATGGTGAGGACCAACGTATTGATCAGATGGCTTGCCATGCCTTTGCTAGCGTGGGTTCAGCCTTGCGGCCTGTTTGTGCTTCTGCACTCACGGTTGTGGCTACCAGGTCTGTGGTTAGGGGCCTGTTGAGTGGTTCCCAGCTGGACCCAGCAAGTGATGAATTTGCAGCACTTATGCGGTGTGAATTGTTCATGACCTTTGTCTTGTCTGCCTTGGATGACACAATATGTATGTGTAGCAGAACCTCGGCGCTGCTTGTGGCTATACGACGCTTTGTCTGGTTGCGCCAGTGGGCGGCTGACATTGTGGCTAAGAAGTCACTTACAGGGCTACCCTTTCTGGGTATGCGGCTGTTTGGAGATAAATTGGATTCAGTAGCGAAAGGAGGAAAGCTACCGCAACGCAAGAAGCAGCGTCGCTCCTTTCGGGGGACAGGCTTCTTTAATCCTTCCTTTCGCGGTGCCAGAGCAGGCAGAGGAGCGGCCTTCTCTACCTTCAGAGGTGATTCCTGGAGCATAGGCAGAGGACGGGCCCGTCCAGAACCTGTCTGGGTTTCCAAGCCCAAGTCGCCAAGCCAGCTCAGCAATGAGGGGGCGCCCTCACCCTTGCGGGTGGGGGGGCGGCTGCGGCACTTCTTCCAGGTCTGGGCTCGGGAGGTCACAGACAAGTGGATCTTGGAAGTGGTCTCTTCCGGGTACAAGCTGGAGTTCGAGTACCGGCCTCCTCCCAGATTCCTCAGATCTCGGGTCCCCTCGGACCCCCGGGCTGCGCAGGGGGTCCTGTTGGCAGTGCAAAATCTTCTGGACATGGAAGTCATATGCCCAGTGCCTTTATCAGAGAGAGGCCGGAGCTATTATTCCAACCTCTTCACGGTGCCCAAAAAGGATGGATCCATAAGACCCATTCTGGACTTGAAGCTTCTCAACAGGTTCATCAGAGCCAAGAAGTTCCGCATGGAGACTTTGCGCTCAGCCATCCTTTCTCTTCATCAGGGGGACTTCATGACGTCCATAGACATCAAGGATGCTTACCTTCATGTACCGATCTTCCCAGCACACCAGAGATTTCTCAGGTTTGTGGTGGGAGATAAGCATTTTCAGTTTGTGGCCCTCCCGTTCGGGCTGACCTCGGCACCAAGGGTGTTCACCAAGGTGCTGGCGGGTATAATGGCCCTTCTCAGAGCCCAGGGCATTCGCATTGTGCCGCATCTGGACGACCTTCTCATTACGGCATCCTCTCTGACAGGCGGAGCTAGACATCAGGACGGTGGTGTCAACGCTGGAGAGGTTTGGCTGGGTGATCAACCATCCCAAGTCTTCTCTCTCCCCATCAAGGGAGATTGCATTTCTGGGCATGAATCTGGATACCATTCAGACCAGGGTGTTCCTACCTCAGTCGAAGGTGCAGATGGTTCAAGATCTGATACGTCTTCTTCTGTCCAACCCTCGCCCGTCTATCCGGCTAGGGATGAGACTGGTGGGGTTGATGGTGGCTTCCTTCGAGGCAGTCCCTTTTGCTCAATTCCACATGAGGTCGCTCCAGCTCCATCTACTGTTGGCCTGGGACAGATGTCCGCTGTCATTGGATCAGTCATTTCAGATGTCTCCCCTGGTGGCTGGAACCAAGGAATCTTCTGAAGGGCAGGTCTTTTCTGACCCCTTGTTGGGAGACGGTCACCACGGATGCCAGCCTGTCGGAAGGAGCATCAGTTCCAGGGGTTGTGGGGTCCTCGGGAGGCCCACACCCCCATCAATGTCTTGGAGCTGAGAGCTATTCGGTTGGTACTATCACGCTTGACGCATCACCTCCAGGGTCTACCAGTTCAGGTTCGATCAGACAATCCGACTGCAGTCGCTTACATCAATCACCAAGGAGGGACTCGCAGCAGGAGTGCCCTCAGGGAAGTTTCTCTGATTCTTGCATGGGCGGAGAGCAATGTCCCATGCATCTCAGCAGTGTACATTCCGGGAGTGGAAAACGTGGAGGCGGACTCCCTGAGCAGGGGATCCTCTCGCCGAGGGGAATGGTCGCTCAACCACAAGGTGTTCCGGTCCCTTTGTCACATGTGGGGGATTCCGGAGGTGGATCTCTTTGCCTCACGTCACAATCACAAGCTTCCTGCATTTGTGTCTCTGTCTCAGGATCCCCTGGCCCTGGCAGTGGACGCCTTGTTTCTTAGCTGGAGGGATCTGGGTTTTCTGTACCTGTTTCCCCCCTTCTCCATGGTGGGCAAGGTGGTGCGCAAGCTGGCTCAAGAGGGTGCGCCAGCAATTCTGGTGGCCCCAAGGTGGCCAAGACAGGTTTGGTTCGCAGACGTCGTACGGCTGGCGGTAGATCAGTACAGGTTGCCCCTGTTTACGGATCTGATCACTCAAGGTCAACTTTGTTACCCCAATTTACAAACGCTGGCTTTGACGGCGTGGCTGCTGAAACCTCCATCTTAAAAGAAGGTTTGTCTGATGCTGTGATTCAGACACTTGTCAGGGCTAGGAAGAGATCTTCCTCTAACATCTACTACATGACTTGGAGGTCCTATATTGATTGGTGTGAGGCTAGGGCCTTGCCTTGCAGGGTGTTTTCGATCCCTAGGATTTTGGATTTTCTTCAACACGGTCTGGACCTGGGTTTCCAGCTTAGTACCTTGAAAGGGCAGGTCTCTGCCCTGGCAGTCTTCTTTCAAAGGTCCTTTGCTCTTCATCCTTTGGTTAAAACTTTTTTCCAGGGGGTCACTCATGTGCGGCCCCCTCGAAAGCCTTTGTTGCCTGTTTGGGATTTGAATTTGGTTCTGTCGGCCCTCCAGGGGCCTCCTTTTGAGCCGGTGCAAGATGTTGCACTTTCTATGCTCACACAAAAGGTTGCCTTTTTGGTGGCTATCACCTCTGTTCGACATGTCTCTGAGTTGGCCGATCTGTCCATTCAGGCCCCTTACTTTGAAAGACACCAGGATAAGGTGGTCTTTTGCTTTAAGCCAGATTTCCTTCCTAAGGTGGTTTCTGCCTTCCATCTCAATCAGGATGTGGTTCTTCCTTCCTTGTGTCCTAAGCCTAGCAATGACAAGGAGAGGGTCCTGCACTCTATGGATGTAGTTCGTTGTGTGAAGTACTATTTGGTGGCTACTTCTCCCTTTCGTAAGACGGACGCCTTGTTCGTGGTGCCCTCCGGGCCCAGGAAGGGTTTGGCGCCCGCCAAGTCTACCATTAGTAAATGGATATGTCAGGCCATTGTTGGGGCCTTTTCTGCCAAGGGGAGGGTTCCCCCTTTTCAGATCACTGCTCATTCTACTCGTGCTGTTGGGGCTTCCTGGGCTTTCCAGCACCAGGCCTCTGTTGAACAAGTTTGTAAGACTGCTACTTGGTCTTCTGTTCATACTTTTTTTGGTTTTATAAGGTTGATGTGCGGGCCTCAGCGGATGCTGTTTTTGGCCGCAAGGTTCTGCAAGCTGCAGTGGTTTAAATTGGTGCATTATCCCCACCCTTGTTGGACACTGCTATTGGATGTCCCATATGTCATTAATCTTGGAAGCAGGGTGTGTGACATACTTGGAATAATACCATTTTGTGATTACTGACCTTTAAAATGGGTATTATAAGTTACACACCCCGCTTCATCCCGCCCTGATTTTTATTCTGGATTCTGTATCTATATGGTGAACCTTGTTTGGTTATTTAGTCTTTTATTGGCTCTCTCTGGTCCCCTTACTGCTTTCCTATACTGGGGAATGTGTGGGAGGTCCCAGGTATTTATGGACTGGGAGGGGCTCCTTTTTTTCTAGTCATCTCTGCAGAAGTTCGCCCTCTATTGGACATAACCCATTATCTTGGAAGCGGGGTTTGTGACATACTTATAATACCCATTTTAAAGGTGAGTAATCACAAAATGGTATTTTTGCCATCTCTGCAGTTAAGCGCCCTCTGGTGGAGGTAATCCCAACTGTTATGAATCATTTCTGGAGCAGGACGTGCTGCAAGGTGAGTAATCACAGAATTGTATTTTTTGTTTTTTTTGTCTCTTTTTCATAGATCTGCAAAAATAAATTGTTAACTAAAATTCACATTTGTAACATCCTTGGTGTTCCTTTGCATAAAATAAAAGGTTTTATTTTGTTTCAGATTTGTTTACCCCATGGCTGGCCCTGGTCCGGCTCCTGGTCATGAGCGTTTTTTGAGTCCTTCATTACCAATGCAAGTTCCAGGAATGCCTCAGCAGATAAGAAGAGACTTGTCCATTGAACTCTCCAGGTCTTTAGGCAATGCTCAGATGGGTGCCGGCCTCCCCTCACATTTTCCTCCACCGGGAATGCCAGTTCAGCAGCATAATATATCAGGACAGGCATACATTGAACTCCGCCACAGGCCTCCGGAGAGCAGACCAAGAATTATCTTTGGGCCACCTTCAAGTAGATTGGAGCCATCAATTCAACAACAGAGGCAGTTAGGGTGTTTTCCTAGGCCTGAATTTCTTGGCCCAAGGCTTATGGAGCCAATGCGTGATGAGCATTCTGGTTTGCCTAATCAAGTTCCGCCATGTATGGAACGTTTGATCCCGCAAGAACAACCACCACTTATTATGCATGAAGTGGATGAATCAGAAGCTGGCGAGAAATACTTAAAAATACCCTTGTCTACTGATAAAGCATCAATACATGTCCCACCTGCAAATCCAGCTGGCAGTGGTTTGGAAGAAAAACTGGATCCCGATGATCCTTCTGAAAAAGATCTTGATGTAAAGGATTTGGAGGGGGTTGAAGTTAAGGACTTGGATGATGAAGATCTTGAAAACATAAACTTAGATCCAGATGACGCTAAAGATGACCTTGATGGACTGGACACCCTAGAAACAAATGATCCTCAGCTTGATGACCTTTTAAGATCAGGAAAGTTTGATATAATTGCTTACACAGATCCAGAGCTTGATCTTGGGGATAAGAAGGATATGTTTAACGAGGACCTGGATCTCGGGGTACCTCTGGACAAGCTGGCTGAAGAGGAAAAGAGAAATGACGAATCTGCAAAGGTATCCTCTCCTAATCCTGCTTCTTCAGATGATGTTAATATAATTAAGAGTGAAACTAACCCAGAATTAACATCACCAAAAGATGAGGCTTTAGATGGTAAAACTGAAGTCATAAACTCTGCTGGGGCTGAGTTACTTGAAGAGGTAACTGTGCCAGTATCCTCTAATGGTGTGCACTCTGAAAAAGGTGAAAAGGAACATACTCCTAATTCTGAACTTGCTATTGGCCCCCTACAGGCACCTTCTGAGGATGTGATAAATGACTGTGGGTTAACAGAGTCTGCACCAGCACTTTCCAACTTGATAACTACTGATCACTCAGAGCTTTCTGGAGTAGATAAATTAGGCTCTGGGTCAGCAATCATGCCAGCACCACAGCCTAATCCCACAACAGTAATTACTCATGGAATGGTTACACCTCCTAATCAAATGATTGAGTCACCTTTAACTCCGGGTATGGGGGCTGGACCTCCTCATGGCTTTGCACAAAATTCCCCTTCAAATTCTGTATTTTTGCCTGCACAGCAAGGTGGTCCTAATTTTGTTTCAGGCGACCCATTAAATCAAGGTGTGCCATGTCCGGGCATTTCAGGTGCTCAGCAAGTAATGCTACAGAATCGTGAGAGACCCCTACTTCTAGAAGAACAGCCTCTCTTGTTGCAGGACCTTTTAGATCAAGAGAGACAGGAACAGCAGCAGCAAAGGCAGATGCAAGCAATGATTCGACAACGGTCAGAGCCATTTTTTCCTAATATCGGTACGTACTAGTACGTTATGGTTGGTTTCTGCATTTGTCTATAGTTTACATTTCCTGATTCCATGTATGAGCAATACCTGGAGGTAGGTTTACCTTGGACAGCCATATGCTCAGTTTATGATGTGCTATGGTGTGACACTTCTTTTAAATGAAGTATTGTACACAAACGGGCCAATTCAATTCAGCGTTGAAAAAATTCTTGTTATTTAATTCACTTTAGGTAAAAAGAGAGAAAATGGAAGCAAATGGCATGTTTTAGTACAGTTCAAAAAGGTGTCAAAAGTTCACTGTTTTTCTTAGGAGTAAAAAGTGACACTGACTTTTATTGTCTTCATAACTGGTGATTTAGCAGCAATGACATTCTCATGCTTTCTGCTTGCTGTATATGACTTCAATAAACCGGACCTTCAGCATGATTTAATGAAAAGGCCAAACCCCTAAAAAAACTATTCCCCAGAATGTAAAATCAAAAATAAAGATATTCTAAATTTTTAGTCACTTATTCTTTCCCCCGCGGGGCTGCAACTCTGTTCAGGACTCTAGGATATGGGCGCCGCCATCTTGACTCAGAAGCATCACATACTGAGGAGAGGAAGGTGGGATAAAGTACAGGTGGTGTGGTTATAACTGTGCTATGCACAGACATAGCAGAGCTAGGGTCAGGGAAAAGACAGTAATCCCAGAATGCAGAGCAACACAGTCACAAGACACCTCCTGTTTGCAGGCTGCCTTATTCTCCATGAGCCACCATATTGGATGTTTAAAGGCTCATAACATGCAGTAGATGCAGGTAGGATGATTTTTAATGTGAGCAATCAGTATGTACAGGGTGTGGGAAATATATACGATATGCTCTAATTCAAGGTGAAGGTCAGCTTTAAGTCCCTCTACAAAACTATAAAAAGAATTTTAAAAAATTGTGAAAAAAATTCTCATGCTTATTTAACCTAAAGTGAATTTCTTTACTACCAAGATCATTATTCTAAGTATACAGCACGTCCTGCTCCAAAGATAATTCCTTACGTTTGGGTTATACATCCACAAGATGGCGCTGGACTGCAGAGACAGCAAAAAAGTGGCTCCTCCCGGCCCCTTATATACCAGGGTCCTCCCACAAATTCCCCAGATCTTCTCTGCAGTCTGCGCTGCGATGACAAGAAGATGGCTTTCTCTACTTGCAGGTGAGCGGGGCTTATTGGCCTGCGGCCCTGTCGGACTATTCCCACCCGTTTCATTTTTAATTTGCCTCCCAGCCTTGGCTGCGCTGGTTCGGGTGATGGTATGCAGCTCTGCTGCAGGTGCTTAGGCTGCTCCACCGCAATCCCCCACCAAAGGGTAGGCGGTATAGGCACATGGTGAGCCTTATGGGATGCCCCTGTTAGGTGGCCGCTGCCCTCTCTCGCTCCCTTGTAGTTCTCGGGGGGGGGGGGGGGGGGGGGGTTTATACATTCACTCGTCATATGTTATACTTGGCTCGGTTTTCTGTCACCGCAATGAATTGGTTGCACTGTTTGCTTTTAAAATTGCGCGCGCTTGTACGGCGTTCCGCAGTCGCCGGCGACATTACCTCAGGCGCTGCTGCGCCATCGTTGGTTAGGTTTGTCACGTGGGCGGCTTCGCGCTCTTTGGGGGGGGGGGGCGGGCCCTGCGGATGGCGCGTTCTGCATCCACGGCCCACCCCTCGAGGTATACTCGGCGCCATTTTGCTTAATTCTGCTGGCTGGCTAGTGTCTGCGCACCGTGGTCCGTGAGTGCCGCTTACGGGGTCTATCTATTTATGTCTTGCAGGTGGGTCAAACTTAATGGTGGTTTCTCCCGGTCCTTTCCCGTCTATTTAATTCAAATTTTATTGAGGCCTATTGCTATTTCCTCCCACTTCCCTAGCGGGTCATTGGGGCATCCCAGGTAGCTTCTTCAGCGTCAATCCCGATTGGCCTGTTTTGCCACAATAATCACCATATGGAGGCTTCACAGGATAATGTGCTTGGGGTTCCTTCGGGACAAGCCCGGCTGTGTACTGCGTGTGGGGTGGCCCCTCTTAGTGACGATGTCAGGGTCCGTGCACCCTGCGCCCGGCAGGCGCTCGCGCTGATATCGGGGTTACCTGTGACTGGGCCTGTGCCCATGGGCTCACCTACCCCCCCACGTTTACATCTGACTCCCAGTGATCTGAATACTAGTGGGGAGTCTCAACCTGATTTGTCGTCTAGAGTGGCTAGCATCGAGAAGCCGATTGCTGGCTCTACGGCGTGTAAGGCCTCTGCTAAGAGGCGGCATTTGGCGCCTGGTGTTAACATATTTCCTATGGAGAATGAGGAACTTTTTGACCTGGCTGGTTATACCCCCCTGGAAAAGGGGGAATTGTTTTCTGACTCAGAATCATCTGAAGGGCAGCCTAAGGGTTATGCTAACTCTGGCTCCGATCCATGGGCTCCAGATGATACTGACAGGCTTCTGGCTCAAATATTTGAAGTACTGGCTATCTCCCCTCCTGCCGCGGCCCCTCGACAGCAGGGGGAGTTGTTTCACACTGCTAAGCCACATTTGGAGTTTCCTGAGCAAACTCACTTTAATAACCTCGTGCTTAAAGAATGGGAGCGTCCTAGCAGGCTCCCGGGGGTGCCTAAGAGTTGGGATAGGAGGTATCCTTTTCCTGCTGAAGTGGTTAAACGATGGTCATCCCCTCCCGAAGTGGATGCACCAATTTTTGGGTTGTCTAACACCTCTGTCATGCATTCCCCTGACTCTACTACACTGAAGGACGGTGAGGACCGGCGCATTGACCAGCTGGCTTCTCATGCCTTTGCTTGTGTGGGATCTGCGCTGCACCCGGTTTGTGCCTCTGCCATTACAGCTCTGGCTATTAAGACCCTGCTCAAAAGCATTTTAGATGGGGGCTCCTTATGATGCTGCTAGGGATGAGTATAGAGCTCCCATACGTTCTGAGGAATTTGTTACATATGTCCTTTCTGCTTTGGATGATACTATTAGAATGTGCGGCAGGGCTTCTGCCTTGGCGGTGGCTATACGCCGCTCGGTTTGGCTGCGCCAGTGGCCAGCTGACAACGCTGCTAAGAAGGCTCTCACAGGGTTTCCCTTTACAGGACTGCGCCTATTTGGGGATCGCCTGGACCTGTTTGCTAAGGGAGGCAAGTTACCCCAGCGCAAAAGACAGTCTCGGTCCTTTCGGGGGTCTCTGGGGCAGGGGTAGAGGACGTGGCCGACCTGGCCCCTCCTGGGGTTCCAAGACCAAGTCTTCCCCCAAGCCCTCTCAGGCTTGAAGGGGCGGGGGACGGCTTCGGCTCTTTGCTCACGTCTGGAGGCGTCATGTCTCAGACCGGTGGATTCAGGAGGTAGTGTCCTACGGTTACAAGATAGAGTTCGCAGCCTGGCCGCCCCCAGGATTCATCAGATCCCGGAGGGCTCAAAACCCCCTGTCAGCTCAGGGTCTGATTCTCGCTGTGCAAAAACTTCTTGAGCTGGGTGTCATCTGCCAGGTGCCGTTCAGAGAAAGGGGCGAAGGCTTTTATTCCAACCTTTTCATTGTGCCCAAAAGAGATGGGTCCGTCAGACCCTTCCTGGATTTAAAGCTTCTCAACAAATTTGTCAAGTTCAGGCACTTTCGCATGGAGACTCTGCGCTCCGCTGTGACTTCGTTACGCCCAGGGGACTTCATGACTTCTCTGGACATCAAGGATGCTTACCTTCATATTCCAATCTTTTCAGGTCATCAGAGATTCCTCAGGTTCGCTCTGGAGGATCGACACTATCAATTTGTGGCGTTGCCTTTCGGCCTCACTTCGGCTCCCAGGGTATTCACCAAGGTGCTGGCGGGAGTGATGGCTCTGCTGAGATCTCAGGGCATTCGCATTCTTCCCTATTTGGACGACATTCTCATCACTTCTCAGTCCTTCCACAGGTAGAGCTGGATACTCAGCGGGTAATGGCCACTCTGGAGTCATTCGACTGGGTGATCAACCATGCCAAATCTTTCCTGTCTCCCTCCTTGGTGACGTCATTTCTGGGCATGAATCTGGATACAGCTCAGACCCTGTGTCCCTGGATCAGGAGTTTGCTCTATCCCCCCTGGTCAGGCGGTCCCTCTTGTGGTGGCTGGACTCAAGGAACCTGTTGGCGGGCAGATCCTTTCTGGCCCCTTGCTGGGAGACAGTCACCACGGATGCCAGTCTGACAGGTTGGGGGGGCTTCTGGAACTCTCTAACATTCCAGGGGCTGTGGGGCCCTCAGGATGCCCACACCCCGATCAACATTCTGGAACTGAGGGCGATCAGGTTGGTTCTAGCCCGCTTGACCCCAAACCTTCGGGGTCGAGCTGTTCAGGTCCACTCGGACAACCGGACGGCGGTGGCCTACATCAATCATCAGGGAGGGACCCGGAGCAAGGGGGCCCTCAAGGAAGTGTCTCTGATCCTGTTCTGGGTGGAGGACAGTGTTCCTTGCATCTCAGCCGTGTACATTCCGGGGGCGGAGAATCTGGAGACAGACCTTCTGAGCAGGGAGTCTTCTCGCCTGGGGGAATGGTCCCTCAGAGTGTTTCGCTCCCTGTGTCACCGTTGGGGGTCAGCCAGATGTGGACCTGTTTGCGTCCCGTCACAAGCTTCCAGTCTTTGTGTCTCTGTCCCAGGATCCTCTAGCCTTGGCCATGGATGCTCTAACACTGCCCTGGAAGGGGTTTCAGCTTCTGTATGTCTCCCCCCCCCCCCCCCCGCCCCGTTTCCCCAGTTGGGCAGGGTTCTGCGCAAAATAGCTCAGGAAGGGGTTCCAGCAATTCTGGTGGCCCCCTGTTGGCCAAGACAAGTGTGGTTCGCAAACATTGTGCAGCTAGCGGTAGATCAGTACGCCCTGCTCACTCAGGGGCGGCTATGCCACCCCACTTTACAAACGCTGGCTTTGACGGCCTAGCTACTGAAACCTCCATCTTGATGGAACAGGGGCTGCCTGCATCTGTTGTTAACACCATGATCAGGGCTAGAAAGAAGTCCTCTTCTTCTATCTACTATAGGGTGTGGCGTACCTACATTGACTGGTGTGAGTCTAAATCTCTTCCCTGTCGGGTGTTCTCTATTCCTAGGATTCTGAAATTTCTTCAACATGGTTTGGATCTGGGGCTTCAACTCAGCACTCTGAAAGGTCATGTTTCTGCATTGGCTGCTTTCTTCCAGAGATCTTTTTCTCAGCATCATCTGGTCAAGACCTTCTTTCAGGGAGTGACTCATGTGAGTCCCTCTCCTAAGCCTATGTTGCCAGTCTGGGACTTGAACTTGGTCCTATCTGCCCTGCAGGGGTCTCCTTTTGAGCCTGTGCAAGACGCTGCTTTGTCCATTCTTACTCTTAAGGTGTGTTTTTTTGTGGCTATCACTTCTGTTATGCGTGTTTCTGAGTTGGCGACGCTTTCCATCAAGCCCCCTTACTTTGAGAGACACCAGGACAAGGTGGTGTTTCGCTTTAAACCAGATTTTCTGCCTAAAGTTGTGTCTGCGTTTCATCTCAATCAAGACATTGTTCTGCCTTCTCTGGGCCCTAATCCTAGTAACCCTAAGGAGAGGGCTTTACATTCCTTGGATGTGGTCAGGAACCTGAAGTTCTATTTGGTGGCTACTGAACCCTTCAGGAAGACTGATGCTCTTTTTGTGGTCCCTTCTTGTCCTAAGAAGGGTCTGGCTCCAGCTAAGTCTACTATCAGTAAGTGGATCCGTCAGGCTGTGGTTCAGGCCTATGCTGCTAAGGGGAGGAATCCTCCCTTCCGCCTTACTGCTCATTCTACTCGTGCTATTGGTGCCTCTTGGGCTTTCCAGCACCAGGCTTCTGTTGAACAAGTTTGCAAGACTGCTACTTGGTCTTCTGTTCATACTTTTTCTAAGTTTTACAAGGTTGATGTTAGGGCCTCAGCTGATTTTGGCCGCAAAGTTCGGCAGGCGGCAGTGGTTTAATCTGCCCGTTGTTGCTTTTTGGTTATCCCACCCTACCTTACGGACACTGCTATTGGATGTCCCAAACGTAAGGAATTATCTTTGGAGCAGGACGTGCTGTATACTTAGAATAATACAATTCTGTGATTACTCACCAGTAGAATTGGTATTTTACAGTATACAGCACGTCCTTCTCCACCCCACCCTTGTTATCATTTTTCTTTCTACCTCTGTATGGTGATTATCATGTTTCATGGTTAATATTGTTGATTAAGGGTTTAATTATCCTGGCTTCTTGCTAACTGCTTTTCAATACTGGGGAATTAGTGGGAGGACCCTGGTATATATGGGGCCGGGAGGAGCCACTTTTTTGCTGTCTTTGCAGTCCTGCAGTCCAGCGCCATCTTGTGGATGTATAACCCAAATGTAAGGAATTATCTTTGGAGCAGGACGTGCTGTATGCGTATAATACCAATTCTACAGGTGAGTAATCACAGAATTGTATTTTTTCATGTCTCTAACTCACTTGAACCCATAGTCGTGTTCATTTTGTGCTGCCCATTCATTGATTCTGAGCATGTATCATTTATGATTACTTTGTATTTGTTTTTTGAGCATGGATCATTTACAATTATCTTGTATTTATTTTTTTACTTAAAGTGTATGAACACTCACTTTAGTGCTGGTACACTTTAAACCGGACCTTCACCATGATTTATTAAAAAGCCCAAACTCCCCAGCATCTAAAGTTAATATATATTTTAAGTTTTTAGTCACTTACTTATTATTCTTTCCTCTACTGAGCTGCAACTCTATTCAGGACTTTAGGATACGGGCGCCGCCATCTTGACTCAGAAGCATCACACTTACTGAGGAGAGGAGAGTAGGATAAAGTACAGGGGGGCGGGTTATAGCTGTGCTTTGCTCAGACAGAGCATAGCTGGGGTCAGGAAAAGGTCAGCAATCCCAGAATGCAGAACAGCACAGTCAGAAGGCACTTCCTGTTTGCAGGCTGCCTGATGTTCCATGAGCTGCCATCTTGGATGTTTAAAGGCTCATAACATGCTGTAGGTGCAGGTAGGATGATTTTTAATGTGAGCAATCTGTATGTACAGGGTGTGGGAAACATATAAGATAGGCTCTTATTCAGAGTGAAGGTCCGCTTTAACTGAGAATGTACAATAGCATGTGAAAAAAAAAAACATTCTAGCATCACCAGCAGCAAAACCTAGAGCGGGCCAAATCCACCTGTGATGCAAAACCAAATTATTTATCTCCCCCCTAATAGTTCTCTTTGGGGTAAAAAAAAATCCTATTTTGGAGATTTATTCCAGGCCTCCTACATCATCAAATTTATGCCAATATATTTGAATAACTCAATTTTCAAATCCCTGGCATGTAATTCAGCAATCACTAGTCCTGCCACTCAAACCCCTTTTCACCAGACTTTATCTTGAAAGCCCGATAAAGACCTAATCCTTGATATTGTAAACGTCTTTATTAACTCTCAAGAGCACCTATCTATGCTTTATTTTATGCCATTTTATAAAGTAAAGCCTGCTTCAAGAAAGATAAATAATACTAGAGCTTCTAAATGCTTTAAATCACACGTTTTTATTTTTAACACCTACAATTTTTCCTCAGGGCAGTAATAAAGATCCACTGACTGTAAAACCGAGGATTTATTTTACTTACTTTACTTTTAAAAAATATCCTTTAAACATAATATACAATAGACACTCACCTACAGTTTCCCACAGCTGTCTTGCACAGGGCCAGTATTTTGTAACTCGCCAGCATCTGTGATCTGGTCCCGCCATGCCGGCAACCTAGAGCTGAGCGTCCGTCAACTTATGTCCGCGTTACGGCGACTGGCTGAGACCGCTCCATTCACTACAGTAAAGGGGGCTTGCCAGCCCTCAGCACGTTCCCTCCTTTGAAATGAATAGAATGTGTGTGTCCAGTCTCAGTGATTGATGACAGGAGAAAGCTAGGAGGCAGCGAGGCCACCACAGATTGTGGTCGTGAGCAGGGATGTTGCGGTTTGCTTCTCCGACAAGTATGTATAGTTTGTTTATGCCTGGACAGTCCCTTTTAAGTTGTTGCATTGATCTAGTCATTGTTTTAGGTGTAATTCATGTTCTAGGTATTGGTAAGTACTGGCTTGCCGAGAGGGGGATGCTCCATGCTGTGGGGGTTGGAGGAAGTAAAGTCTCTTTTACTTTTATAATTTATTCAGATTTTGATGCAATAACCGATCCTATCATGAAGGCAAAAATGGTGGCCCTCAAAGGAATCAATAAAGTCATGGTGAACAACATGGGGATGTCGCCAATGGTCATGAATAGGTAATTATAACCTAAAATGCACAACCTCAGGCATGTATTAAAATGTGTGTGTACTAGGCCTATGTATTAGAATATTATACCCTTCAGTGTGGATTGCTTTTCTATGGCCAGTGACAAAATCTGCACTGAACCTGTATAACAGAGTAATCGCATTAGGGGTTTCAATGGATTTAGGCAGTTGCACACAAGGCAGTTTCAGACATACACAACAGGAGAGATCACACCAATCTGACCCAGAGATTTAATGATAGTAAGGAATCTTTTGTGAAAAATCCAAAGGCATCAAAGGGACTGTCCAAAAAACAAATGAACTTATATGCCAGCCTGTGGGTTCAAACTGACAAGTTTCTGTAGTGCTAGGGCTCCTGGCCCCAGTACTGAATGTGCACTTCTCTCCAACCTTGCTCGCCTCACACACTGAATTCAAATCTTGAGCAGTCTCTCAATGTGCCCCCTGCTGTCAATCAACAAGAGGGCTGCTCTAAGAGAATGGCAACAGGTCACCTGCAGCGAGAGCAAGGGAAAAGTAAGCTGAAACTGGCGCACAGCAGCTTGCAGGACTTTGTGGGATTGAGCCTAGGGCAGGGGTACTCAAGAACTTTTTGTAGAGGTCTGCTTGTAGCAGTATGCCGCAAGCTGAATGTCCGGAATCGGGGGGTAGGTTAAAATCAGCGCACCAGGGGGCTATATATTACAGAAGCATAACTAAATAAAGGCTGCTTGTCCCCCCTCGAGCATTTATATCTAGTGGGCATCGGGGGGGAACAATCAGCAACTTTTTGTTTCACCATGTGGAACCTACAGCTCTTACCCTTGGAGGACTGATTTTAAATGAGCAGAGCTAAGAGGAGAGCTGGGATGGGGCAGAGCTAAGAGGAGAGCTGGGATGGGGCAGAGCTAAGAGGAGAGCTGGGATGGGGCAGAGCTGGGAAAGAGAGCTGGGATGGGGCAGAGCTGGGAAAGAGAGATGGGATGGGGCAGAGCTGGGAAAGAGAGATGGGATGGAGCAGAGCTGGGAAAAGAGAGCTGGGATGGGGCAGAGCTGGGATGGGGCAGAGCTGGGAAAAGAGAGCTGGGATGGGGCAGAGCTGGGAAAGAGAGCTGGGATGGGGCAGAGCTGGGAAAAGAGAGATGGGATGGGGCAGAGCTGGGAAAAGAGAGATGGGATGGGGCAGAGCTGGGAAAAGAGAAATGGGGCAGAGCTGGGAAAAGAGAAATGGGGCAGAGCTGGGAAAGAGAGTTGGGATGGGGCAGAGCTGGGAAAGAGATGGGATGGGGCAGAGCTGGAAAAAGAGAGATGGGAAGGGGCAGAGCTGGGAAAGAGATGGGATGGGGCAGAGCTGGGAAAGAGAGATGGGATGGGACAAAGCCGGGAGAAGAGAGCTGGGATGGGACAGAGCCGGGAGAAGAGAGATGGGATGGGACGGAGCCGGGAGAAGAGAGATGGGATGGGACGGAGCTGGGAGAAGAGAGATGGGATGGAACAGAGCTGTCTTTTCATCCCGCCCGCCCCGTTGTCTTTCCATCCCGCCCGCCCGCCCCGTTGTCTTTCCATCCCGCCCGCCCGCCCCGTTGTCTTTCCATCCCACCCGCCCGCCCCGTTGTCTTTCCATCCCGCCCGCCCGCCCCGTTGTCTTTCCATCCCGCCCGCCCCGTTGTCTTTCCATCCCGCCCGCCCCACCCGACCTGTTGTCTTTCCATCCCGCCCGCCCCACCCGACCTGTTGTCTTTCCATCCAGCCCGCCCCACCCGACCTGTTGTCTTTCCATGGCGCCCGCCCCACCCGACCTGTTGTCTTTCCATCCCGCCTCGTTGTCTTTCCATCCCGCCCCACCCGCCCCATTGTCTTTCCATCCCGCCCCGCCCGCCCCATTGTCTTTCCATCCCGCCCGCCCCACCCGACCTGTTGTCTTTCCATCCCGCACGCCCGCCCCACCCGACCTGTTGTCTTTCCATCCCGCCCGCCCCGTTGTCTTTCCATCCCGCCCCGCCCGCCCCATTGTCTTTCCATCCCGCCCCGCCCGCCCCATTGTCTTTCCATCCCGCCCCGCCCGCCCCATTGTCTTTCCATCCCGCCCGCCCCACCCGACCTGTTGTCTTTCCATCCCGCCCGCCCGCCCCACCCGACCTGTTGTCTTTCCATCCCGCCCGCCCGCCCCACCCGACCTGTTGTCTTTCCATCCCGCCCGCCCCATTGTCTTTCCATCCCGCCCCGCCCCGTTGTCTTTCCATCCCGCCCGCCCGACCTGTTGTCTTTCCATCCCGCCCGCCCCACCCGCCCCGTTGTCTTTCCATCCCGCCCGCCCCACCCGCCCCGTTGTCTTTCCATCCCGCCCGCCCCACCCGCCCCGTTGTCTTTCCATCCCGCCCGCCCCACCCGCCCCGTTGTCTTTCCATCCCGCCCGCCCCGTTGTCTTTCCATCCCGCCCGCCCGCCCCGTTGTCTTTCCATCCCGCCCGCCCGCCCCGTTGTCTTTCCATCCCGCCCGCCCGCCCCGTTGTCTTTCCATCCCGCCCGCCCGCCCCGTTGTCTTTCCATCCCGCCCGCCCGCCCCGTTGTCTTTCCATCCCGCCCGCCCGCCCCGTTGTCTTTCCATCCCGCCCGCCCGCCCCGTTGTCTTTCCATCCCGCCCGCCCGCCCCGTTGTCTTTCCATCCCGCCCGCCCGCCCCGTTGTCTTTCCATCCCGCCCGCCCGCCCCGTTGTCTTTCCATCCCGCCCGCCCCGTTGTCTTTCCATCCCGCCCGCCCCGTTGTCTTTCCATCCATCCCGCCCGCCCCGTTGTCTTTCCTTCCTCCTGCCCCGCCCCACCCGACCCGCTGTCTTTCCTTCCTCCTGCCCCGCCCCACCCGACCCGCTGTCTTTCCTTCCTCCTGCCCCGACCCGCTGTCTTTCCTTCCTCCTGCCCCGCCCCACCCGACCCGCTGTCTTTCCTTCCTCCTGCCCCGCCCCACCCGACCCGCTGTCTTTCCTTCCTCCTGCCCCGCCCCACCCGACCCGCTGTCTTTCCTTCCTCCTGCCCCGCCCCACCCGACCCGCTGTCTTTCCTTCCTCCTGCCCCGCCCCACCCGACCCGCTGTCTTTCCTTCCTCCTGCCCCGCCCCACCCGACCCGCTGTCTTTCCTTCCTCCTGCCCCGCCCCACCCGACCCGCTGTCTTTCCTTCCTCCTGCCCCGCCCCACCCGACCCGCTGTCTTTCCTTCCTCCTGCCCCACCCGACCCGCTGTCTTTCCTTCCTCCTGCCCCGCCCCACCCGACCCGCTGTCTTTCCTTCCTCCTGCCCCGCCCCACCCGACCCGCTGTCTTTCCTTCCTCCTGCCCCGCCCCACCCGACCCGCTGTCTTTCCTTCCGTTCCCCCCCCCCCCCGCCCGCTGTCTTTCCTTCCGCCCCCCCGGCCGCTGTCTTTCCTTCCTCCTGCCCCGCCCCCCGACCCGCTGTCTTTCCTTCCTCCTGCCCCGCCCCCCCCGACCCGCTGTCTTTCCTTCCTCCTGCCCCGCCCCCCCCGACCCGCTGTCTTTCCTTCCTCCTGCCCCGCCCCCCCGACCCGCTGTCTTTCCTTCCTCCTGCCCCGCCCCCCCGACCCGCTGTCTTTCCTTCCTCCTGCCCCGCCCCCCCGACCCGCTGTCTTTCCTTCCTCCTGCCCCGCCCCCCCGACCCGCTGTCTTTCCTTCCTCCTGCCCCGCCCCCCCGACCCGCTGTCTTTCCTTCCTCCTGCCCCGACCCGCTGTCTTTCCATCCAGCCCCGCCCCGTTGTCTTTCCATCCAGCCCCGCCCGCCCCTTTGTCTTTCCATCCAGCCCCGCCCCGCCCGCCCCTTTGTCTTTCCATCCCGCTCCGCCCGCCCCTTTGTCTTTGCATCCCGCCCGCCCCGTTGTCTTTGCATCCCGCCCGCCCCGTTGTCTTTGCATCCCGCCCCGTTGTCTTTGCATCCCGCCCCGCCCGCCCCGTTGTCTTTGCATCCCGCCCCGCCCGCCCCGTTGTCTTTCCATCCCGCCCCGCCCGCCCCGTTGTCTTTCCATCCCGCCCCCCCCCGACCCGTTGTCTTTCCATCCCGCCCCCCCCCCCGACCCGTTGTCTTTCCATCCCACCCCGCCCGACCCGTTGTCTTTCCATCCCGCCCGACCCGTTGTCTTTCCATCCCGCCCGACCCGTTGTCTTTCCATCCCGCCCGACCCGTTGTCTTTCCATCCCGCCCCGCCCGACCCGTTGTCTTTCCATCCCGCCCGCCCCGCCCGACGTCTTTCCATCCCGCCCGACCTGTTGTCTTTCCATCCCGCCCGACCCGTTGTCTTTCCTTCCTCCTGCCCCGCCCCACCCGACCCGCTGTCTTTCCTTCCTCCTGCCCCGCCCCACCCGACCCGCTGTCTTTCCTTCCTCCTGCCCCACCCGACCTGCTGTCTTTCCTTCCTCCTGCCCCGCCCCACCCGACCCGCTGTCTTCCGCCCCCCCCGACCCGCTGTCTTTCCTTCCGCCCCCCCGACCCGCTGTCTTTCCTTCCGCCCCCCCCCGACCCGCTGTCTTTCCTTCCTCCTGCCCCGCCCCCCGACCCGCTGTCTTTCCCTCCTCCTGCCCCGCCCCCCCGACCCAGTGTCTTTTTACCCGCCCCGCCCCCCAACCCGATGTCTTTTTACCCGCCCACCCCCTTTCTTTCCTCCTGCCCGACCACCCTCCTGGCCGCAGATTGAGTAGGCAAGTGACTTTAAGAACAACATTAAAGCGTTATATGAATGCTATTATATTCTTAGTATACAGTACTTCCTGCTCCAAATCTAATACTTACAGTTGGGATATACTCCGCCGGATGGCGCTGGACTGCAGAGACATCGAAAATAGGCTCCTCCCGGCCCCTCAAATACCCAGGGACCTCCCACAAATCCCCAGAATTTCGCTGCAGTCTGGCTGCGAAGGACGAGAAATTGGCTCTCTACTCGCAGGTGAGCGGAGTTATTTACCTGCGGCCCTGTAGGACTATTCCCACCCGTTCCACTAGTAATATGCCTCCCAGCCTTGGCTGCGCTGGTCGGGTGAAGGTAGGCAGCAGCGCCGTTGGTGCTTAGGAGCGCTGCTCCACCGCAATCCCCCACCAAAGGGTAGGCGGTTCAGGCTTATGGTGAGCCTCTATGGGATGCCCCTCCCGCACTATTGCCCCTTGCCCCTGCCTATCGGTGGGCCCTATTTTAAGTGGCCGCTGTCCTCCCTCATCCTCCTTGTAGTCTTCGGGGGGAAAGAGGGGGAGGTGTGTATGTGTATAGATATGTATGTTATGCAGTCTGTGCTTTAACTTTTCACATGTCTTTATTCTTGTGTCAGCCGCCGCGCCGACTTGTCTTTATTGCTTTTAAATTTACCGCCGCCGCGCGCTGACTTGGTTCCGCGCTTGGCGGCGGCATTACCTCAGGCGCTGGTGCGCCATCATTGGTTGTTGGCCTTTCTGGCTTCGCGCTCTTCGGGGGGGCGGGGCCCATCTTTGGAGCGTTCCGCGTCATCGCTATTACTGGCCCACCCCTCGAGGTATACCGACGCCATCTTGGTTGGCCTATGCGCGACGGATTCCTACCTACAGCTGTCCGTAAGTGCCCTCGCGGGCGGCTTTATTTGCTTCACTTTTGTTACGATGTACTTAAGGTCTTGTCTGCTTATGTCTTTCAGGCGGTACGAACCCTTTTTGGCTTCTCCTGGCACTGTTTTTAGTATATTACTTGTAGGCCTTGTAAAAATTATACTCGTATATCGCCGCTATAATCACCATGTGGAGGCATCCCAGGATGATGTTACCGGGGTCCCTTTGGGACAAGACCGGCTGTGTGTAGCGTGTGGGCAGCCTCATGCTGACGCTGACAAGGCGCGGGTCTGTGTACCCTGTGCTGAGCAGGTGCTTGCATTGCAATCTGGCCTGCCAGTGGCTGCACCTCGTTTCACTTCACCTACTTCCCCAAGCTTAAATCTCACTCCTGTTGCATACTAGTGGGGATTCTTAGCCTGATGTGTCTTCTAGACTGGCTACTGTTGAACAGGTTATTGCGAAGTCTTTAGCGTGTAAGGCCCCTGCTAAGAAGCTGCACTTGACGCCTAATGTTACTGTTTTCCCTATGGGAACTGAGGAGTTTTGGAATCTGTGTGGCTATACCCCGTCTGATGAAGGGGAGCTCTTTTCTGATTCAGGCTCATCTGATGAGAGACCAAGGGGTCATGACGATTCTGGCTCTGACCCCTGGGCCCCGGATGACACTGACAGATTATTGACCCAGACTTTTGAGGTTCTGTCTATCTCTCTACCTGTTGAGGCTCCCAGGCAAAGAGGGGAGCTTTTCCATACAGCAAGATCATGTTTGGAGTTTCCCGAGCAGGTACATTTCCACAACCGTGTGCTCAAGGAATGGGAGCGCCCCAGTAAACTTCCCGGGGTTCCAAAGAGTTGGGATAGGAAGTATCCCTTTCCTGCTGAGGTGGTTAAATGTTGGTCATCCCCCCCCCCCCCCGAGGTGACATCCAGGGGCATCCACCCCGATCCTAGGGCTAACACCTCTGTCATGCATTCCCCTGATTCTACTACCCTGCGGGATGGCGAAGACCGGCGTATTGATCAGCTGGCATCCCACGCTTTTGCATGTGCGGGGACAGCGCTGCGCCCAGTCTGTGCCTCTGCCATTACTGCTGTGGCCACTAGAACCCTTATCAGAAATATGCTCGATAGTGCTCCTGATGATTTGCCTTGTGAGGTGTTTAATGCACTCTCCAGTTGTGATGTTTTTGTAAATTTTGTCCTATCAGCATTGGATGACACCATCAGAATGTGTGCCAGAACTTCTGCCCTCGTGGTGGCTATACGCAGCTCGGTTTGGCTGCGCCAGTGGGCTGTTGACAACGCTGCCAAGTAGGCCCTCACTGGTTTTCCCTTTAAAGGACTGCGTCTGTTTGGAGACCGCCTGGACCTTTTTGCTAAGGGAGGCAGGTTACCCCAGCGCAGGCGGCAACCTTGGCGCTTTCGGGGTCAGGGTTCCTTCTCCTCCCCTTACCGCGGTGCAAGACAGGGAAGGGGGGTCTCTTTCCCTGGGGCCCGGGGAGATTTCTGGGGTAAGGGCAGAGGACGTGGACACCCTGGCTCCTCCTGGGGTCCCAAAGCTAAATCCTCTCCCAAGCCCCCTCATGCATGATGGGGCGCCCTCACCCATCCGGGTGGGGGGGACGGCTGCAGCACTTCGCTCACGTCTGGAGGCTTCATGTCTCAGACCGGTGGATTCAGAAGGTAGTGTCCCCCGGTTACAAGCGGGAGTTTGCTGCCGATCCCCCTCCAAGATTCATCAGATCCCGGATTCCTCAGGACCCTGTGTCAGCTCAGGAGCTAGTGCAAGCAGTGCAAGGCCTCCTGGAGCTGGGGGTCATCTGCCAGGTCCCTTTAAGAGAAAAAGGCAAGGGCTTTTATTCCAACCTATTCACAGTACCCAAAAAGGATGGTTCTGTCAGGCCCATCCTGGACTTAAAGATTCTCAACAAGTTTGTCAGGGGCAGGCGCTTTCGCATGGAGATCCCTGTGCCAAGGGGATTTAATGATTTCTGTGGACATCAAAGATGCTTACCTTCATATTCCTGTGTTCCCAGGTCATCAAAGGTTCCTCAGGTTCGCTCTGATGGATCAACACTACCAATCTGTGGCCTTGCCTTTCGGCCTCACTTCAGCTCCCAGGCTGTTCACCAAGATGCTGGCTGGCGTGATGTCTCTGCTCGGATGTCAGGGCGGCCACGTGCTTCCCTATCTGGACGACATCCTCATCACTTCCCAGTCTCTACATCAGGCAGAGTTGGATACTCAGCTGGTGGTGTCCACTCTGGAGTCATTTGGATGGGTGATCAACCACCGCAAGTCCTCACTGTCCCCTTCCTTGGTAACTCCATTCCTAGGAATTAATCTGGATACAGTTCAGGCAAGGATCTTCCTTCCTCAACAGAAGGTGGACAGTCTGATTGCACAGGCCCAGTCCCTCCTAGCTTGTCCCCATCCCTCCATCAGGCAGGGGATGCAGCTGGTGGGCCTGATGGTGGCGTGCTTCAAAGCGGTCCCTTATGCTCAATTCCACTTGAGGCCTCTGCAACTTCACCTATTGTCTGTATGGGACAAGGATCCATCATCCCCTAGACAGGGTCTGTGTGCTCTCCCCCTGGTCAGGAGGTCCCTCTTGTGGTGGATGGACTCAAGGAACCTGTTGGGGGGCAGATCCTTTCTTGCCCCTTCCTGGGAGACGGTCACCACGTATGCCAGTCTGTCAGGTTGGGGGGGGGGTCTGGAAGTCCCTGCGGTTCCAGGGGAGGTGGGGCCCTCAGGAGGCCCACACACCTATCAATGTCTTGGAGCTGCGAGCGATCAGGTTAGTTCTGGCTCGCTTGACTACTCATCTTCAGGGCCTGCCTGTTCAGTTGCCTACATCAATCATCAGGGAGGGACCCGGAGCAAGGGGGCCCTCCAGGAAGCATCTCTGATCCTGACTTGGGCGGAGGCCAATGTCCCCTGCATTTCAGCTGTGTACATCCCGGGGGTGGAAAATCACCTGGCAGACTCTCTGAGCAGGGGGACCACTCGCCAGGGAGAATGGTCCCTATGCAGCAGGGTGTTTCAATCTCTGTGTCACCCATGGGGGCCAACCAGATGTGGATCTGTTTGCGGCCCGCCACAATCACAAGCTTCCAACTTTTGTCTCTCTGTCCAGGGATCCTCTGACCCTGACCTCGGATGCGCTAGCAATGTCATGGAAGGACTTTCAGTTCCTGTATGTCTTCCCCCCAATTCCCCTGCTGGGTAGTTCTGCGCAAGATTGCTCTGGAAGGGGTGCCAGCAATTCCGGTGGCCCCCAGGTGGCCAAGAAGAGTGTGGTTCGCAGACGTGGTACAGTTGGCAGTAGATCAATACACTCTGCCCTTGGTGCCAGATCTGATCACTCATGGCTCACTACGCCATCCCAATTTACAAACTCTGGCTTTGACGGCTTGGCTGCTGAAACCTCCATCTTGATGGAGAAGGGGCTGTCTTCCTCAGTTGTGGATACTTTGATTATAGCTAGGAAGAAGTCTTCCTCTTCCATTTATTACAGGGTTTGGCGTGCCTACATTGACTGGTGTGAGTCTAAGTCTCTTCCCTGTCGTGTGTTCTCTATTCCCAGGATTCTGGAGTTCCTGCAGCATGGGTTGGAGATGGGGCTCCAACTCAGTACTCTGAAGGGTCAGGTTTCTGCCCTGGCTATTTTTTTCCAAAAGTCCTTTGCTCAGCACCCTCTGATCAGGACTTTTTTCCAGGGGGTCACTCATGTGCATCCCCCACGTAAACCTATGGTGCCTGTTTGGAATTTGAACTTGGTTCTGTCAGCCTTGCAGGGTGCTCCCTTTTAACCTGTGCAGGATGCTGCCTTGGCCATTCTTACGCTCAAGGTTGTGTTTCTGGTGGCTATCACTTCTGTCAGGCGTGTGTCTGAGTTGGCGGCGCTGTCTATTCATCCCCCCCTACTATGAGAGGCACCAGGACAAGGTGGTGTTTCGTTTCAAACCTGATTTTCTGCCTAAGGTAGTGTCTGCCTTTCATTTGAATCAGGATATTGTTCTTCCTTCTTTGTGCCCTAATCCTAGCAATGCTAAGGAGAGAGTTTTGCACTCTTTGGATGTGGTTAGGTGTCTGAAGTACTATCTGGTGGCTACTGCACCTTTCAGGAAAACTGATGCTGTTTTTGTGGTCCCTTCTGGTCCTAGGAAGGGTTTGGCTCCTGCCAAGTCTACTATCAGCAAGTGGATTCGTCAGGCTGTGATTCAGGCCTATTCTGCTAAGGGGAAGAATCCTCCCTTCCGCCTTACTGCTCATTCCACTAGTGCTATTGGTGCCTCTTGGGCTTTTCAGCACCAGGCTTCTGTTGAACAAGTTTGCAAGGCCACTACTTGGTCTTCTGTTCATACCTTTTCAAAGTTTTACAAGGTTGATGTTAGGGCCTCAGCTGATGCTGCTTTTGGCCGCAAGGTTCTGCAGGCGGCAATGGTTTAAACTGCCTGCTGCTGATTTTTCTTGGGGATCCCACCCTACTTTATGGACACTGCTATTGGATGCCCCAACTGTAAGTATTAGATTTGGAGCAGGATGTACTGTATACTTAGAATAATACAATTCTGTGATTACTCACCTGTAGAATTGGTATTATGAGTATACAGTACGTCCTGCTCCAACCCACCCTTGGTTTGCATTTTCTTGGATCCCCTGTATGGTGATTGTTATCATTGTTATAGTTGATAGTTTGGATTGTTTAATTCTCCCGGCTTTTCCTTAACTGCTTTTCAATGCTGGGGATTTGTGGGAGGTCCCTGGGTATTTGAGGGGCCGGGAGGAGCCTATTTTCGATGTCTCTGCAGTCCAGCGCCATTTGGCGGAGTATATCCCAACTGTAAGTATTAGATATGGAGCAGGACGTACTGTATACTCATAATACTAATTCTACAGGTGAGTAATCACAGAATTGTATTTTTTACAGGTACTTTTTAAAAATAAATGTTGCAAATTATAATATGTTTAGTTACAGTTGTATGGATTCATTTTCATACGCAATACTTCCTACAATAATATGTTTCACATAATATTATTTCACTTCGCAATCAGGAGTTTTCATCTTGAATATGGTGCCCTGTAACATTGAAAGAAAATTTACTACAAATTTTAAAATACAAATGTCCTAATGTACTTTACATACATATATTTCAGGTTTCCCTTCATGGCACAGCAAATGCCTGGGACACAACCAGTGGAAGGTCAAAATCATGTTCCACCTACCATACCACAGGTAATGACTTATATGATTATATTTAAAGCGGACCAACAGTCAAAAATAACTTAAACCAGACCAACACAACAAACAGTAATCATATGCATTCTTCCCCGGGGCAATTCAGTTTGCTGCACATAAAAATTCTTTTACCTTTTTCTAACTCCTGCTATAGTACATTTTAGAAACAGAATGGCAGCTCA
Source organism: Gastrophryne carolinensis (assembly GCA_027917425.1). Classification (NCBI taxonomy): domain Eukaryota; kingdom Metazoa; phylum Chordata; class Amphibia; order Anura; family Microhylidae; genus Gastrophryne; species Gastrophryne carolinensis. The sequence goes on along the minus strand of CM051239.1, from coordinate 97,932,917 downwards.
TGCATCTGCAGGCCGCCTGCAAACAGGAAGTGCTGCTGGGCTTTCTGTTACTGTGTATTGTCAGTTATGTCAGTTGAATCCAGGCAACAATATGGCTGAGATGCTGGGAGGGGAATCTCTAAATGAGTGCTTCCTTTCTTTTCCAGCTGTGCCAGGCTGTTGGTCCGGTTTAGGGTGTTTAATGGAGATGCCTGCAGCGCTCCTTCAGTAGTAACACATAAGAGCAAGGACAGCTGCCAGGGTGGCTTTGGCAGGTCTGTTATACCATAGGCTTACTGCTTAAAAGTTTTCCCGTGGGACTTCCCTGGTGCCTGATTATTGGTAAAGTCACCCTTAAGGTATCCTTATACTCTGGATGGTATGGTAAAGCTTCTGGCACTAATGGTGGTGGTCCGACACCACTCCACAGTGACCAAGAACCAAATGCGGTGATAATCTTATTCCCTGTTGAATGAAATGGGGATGTTCGGGGAAAAAGTGGCTTCAATCACTTGTGAAGTACTTGAAAATATCAGGTTTTTATAGCTTCCATCCCATTAACTGCCCTCTATTTGGCCCTACGAGTTTGTTCTCCCGATTGTGGTGGGTCGTGGTGGTCTACCTGATCAGGATGTGCCAGCAGACTCGGCCCTCAGAGTTGTTTCCATTTTAGTGCAGCCTTAGGAGGGGCATCCTGGTTGGGGTGTCCAAACAACCCCCCTCCCCCCAACAGCGAAATGGGCTGTTTTTTTCCCGTGTTGGTAGGGCATGGGCATCATGCACTGGGGTGTTAGGGATGACGTCACCTGTGCCGGCCCCAGGTACCACTCCAGTGGCATCGCATCCCAAGGTACCTGCCCTTACCCCTCTTAAACATCTTGTTGGAGCTACCCAGAGAATGAGCCTTCCTCCATCTTGGACCCTCCTATGTTTGGCTTATTGGAAAGCACCCATTTTAGGTCCCATCACCTCGGTTTGGAATGCCTAGTCGTTAGGTTGCTTTGAAGATGAGACTTTCTGAAGACCAGTGGGTATAGTGTGACCTTCAAAGTGACCCAAATACACACCCATGGGTTTACTAGGATGTAATGATCGAGGCTTTTTGTTGTGTCTCTTATGTTTTGCCACATGACCCAATCAGGTTATGGGCTAATGGCATTGCCTCGCTCATGGATAATGGGAAACTGAGGTAGCTGTGTAGATTTTGGAAGGCCCTGTGCCTCCTTTTGGGACAGTCTCTCTTTTGGTTCTGGGCTATCAGCTCCTGTGATCCTGGTTACCAGGCCATCCTGAGCCTAATTTTTGAAACCTTCTTTTGGTCTTCCCCTTTCATCCTTTGATGGTCTGAAGGAGGGTTGGCTGAGCCAGCCCATCGTCATTTTTCATATTTGTACTGAAAGGGTTAAGGTAGGCATGTTAAGTTTTTTTCTCCAGGTCTATTTTTCTTTACCTTCTGAGTCCCTTGGTTGTTTATTGGTATACACATGTGCTCAACCTTCTCCTCAAGAACTCTCCGGGTTTTGCTGATCTCGGACAGCGCTATAGAGTCAGCTGAATGGAAATCCAGAAAACATGACTTGTTGCTTGCCTTTGATTGGGTTGATAGTGATGTTTAAAGTGTAACAAAACCCGGGATTATGTTTCTTGCCCCAGGGCATCCCGATTTGAAATGCCCATTGTGTGAATCTTCCCAGATTGCCCAGTACAATCTTGCCTTTCCACAGTCCTGTGGCGCATGCAGGGGCTCCAAGCAGTTTGCCGTGCATAATAATGCTCTGCAAATGGGATTGAAAGCTCTAGCATCCTCACATGCAGATGTTTTGACGGGATTCTCTTGTGCTTCATGATACTTCTTGCTACAAACTGGGGCTCCTTCTGTCATGTCGTGGGTTAGGAACCGAAAGGTGGTACTCTTCTGCAATGTCTGTCTACTAATTGTACATGCATCAAGACCTACATATATATAAGAATAATCAGTATGGACCTATTACATGACAGGAAAAGTATTTTCTAGTATGCACTAACATTTCATTTTTGTTTTTAAGGATGGAAATATACCACCACAAATGATGAGACCCAACCCACCGACTTTTGGTGCAGGATTTGTTAGTAAGTATCTTATTACTATTACCTATTACTTAAATTGTAGGCTTAACACCTAACTCTTGACCAAAGAGCAGGACTGCTAGATAAAAAGGTGTGGTTCTTCCCAGCCTACATATACCTCTGGCTGTCCTCCTGCAATCCAGTTTCATACTTGCAGTTGGACTGGACTGCAAAGGTTGTGCATGGATTTTATTTCCTTGTTTGCTTTTTTTTTTTCTTAGAGAGGGGTTGTCTGTCTTCCAGGCCCTTAACGTTTTCACTGATCTGGATGGACCCACTTTTATGCCTTCTGGGGTCGGTTAAACCGATAGATTCGGATAAGGGCAATGTAAGCATTAGGGTCCTGGGGGTAAGTGACATCCCAAGGAATGGTAGATCCCTTTCGAAGGGAGGCATGTCTGGTGGCCTGCTGGATAGACCTTGGGGAAAGATGGATTCCCCCTCTACCTTCTTCCACTTTTCCCTCCTCCTAACTTCGGTGGGTCTGTGCACTTGGAGGATTGGTGGTGTAAAAGGCTGCACGAGGTACAGGAGCGATATCCAGCCATTTTAAATTCCGCACCAGGCGGCCTTGCATCCTATCGGTCAGGGTGGAGCACCGTTGTTCTGCTCTTATGTAGTCTCCTGGCTCGGGCCTTCTGCTTCGGCCTTCACTTGCACTGCCCTCCACATGTACGACTTCAGCTAGCTGTATCTGGTAGGACTCTTTTATTATTGTGTCTTTCTTGAGAGTAGAATTCCAATGTGTGTTATTTCTCCTTGCTTCTTTTCTAGATCTGCATGAGGGGGAAAATTAGGTAGTGGTCCATCATTAGGGTCTCAGAGTAATCGCAATTGTTATTACTGAGATTCCTCATATACTTCAGTCTTAGACCTCCGGGGATAATAGACTGACTTCACCATGACTGAGACATCTGGGGCATCCAGGTCTGGTGCCTTAACAGAGTGTGTCCCCTGTGCCTGCAGAGGTCACTGGACGAGGACAGCCTCATCTGTACCATGTGCACCGCCGCTGTGGTACTGTCCAGATTTGGGAGGCAATTTCCCTCCTTGGGGGTAACCCCCTCTTTGGAACCCTCTTGGTAGGCTTCTTCTGAGCTTACGGTTGCACCTCCGGCTCCATCCGTCCAGATATTCCATCATTTCATTTCCAGCTGGAATTGGCAGAGAGATTAGCCCGTTTGGAAAGCCACTGCTTCCAACCTAAGGGGCCGAAGATCAGCCCGTCTCGAGATCTTTAAAATTGTCTAGGAAACGGAAGCACTTAGCCCCTGGGGAGTCTGATTCCGATGAGGAGGAAGATATTTATGCTGCCATAGAATCTCAAGAATATTCTTCAGAAGTGTAACTCTCCACTAGAGGGAAGATGGGAGCTTGAACTCTGATTATTTAACAAAACAGAGTTCCACTATGCCTGAGTAGCAAATTGGTAATCTGACCTCCTCTATTCTAGTGGTATTGGATATTCCAGCCCCAATAGCTAGGTAGAGACTCGAGAAACAGAGGCAGCTTTTTCCCGAACAGTCTCACTTTGCCTAGCTTATCCAGAGGGAATAGGAAAAGCCTGATAAGCTCCCCACCATTCCTAGTGTCCCGGATACTAATACCTAATTAAGTTATGGTCTTTCCCCCATGAGGTGGATGACCCTGTTTCAGAACTGTCTAGGAACACTGTTATGCTTACTTCAGACAGTGCTTCCCTTAGGGATCCTAGGGGATCAAGGGATCGCCTTGATCAAGTGGCCAGGCATGCTTTTTCTATTGTGGGATCGGCCTTGCAACCAGCCTGTGCTGCTTTCATGGCAAACAAGAAGTGATTGAAGCAGTTAAAATTTCAGCTATAGGATGGTCTTTTCTGTAATTTATGCTCTTCATGCGCACAATTCAACATGGAAGTCTATAAATACGTAATCTTCTATGAATTATATTGTTAGACTGTTGGTATCCAAGAGGTATTCTCTGTGGCTGAAGCGGTGGTCTGCTGATGCAACTTCCAGGAAGACTGACGGGACTTCCTTTTGTAGGAGGTCATCTTTTTGGTGAACGTGTGGATGACATTGTGAAGAGAGCCACAAAGGGTAAGTCTACTAGACTCCCCCAGAGAAAGAGGTCTAATCCCTCTTTTCATATCTCTCCTATTCCCGGCCATTTCACAGATGTTTAGTTAACTAGACGCCACAAGAGTAAGCCTAAAACCCAGAACAAGGCCAAACCCTTCCGGTGGAATAAGTGTATACCCCCTTCCAAGCCTTCCCAAGCATGAAGGGATGCCCTTATCATGTGTTGTGGGGGGGAACTGCTTCAGCACTTTGCCACTCTTTGGAGGCACCATGCATGGGTCCAAGAGATAGTTTCATTGAGCTACAAGATCAAGCTGGGGGCCAGACCTCACGGAAGGATCATTTCATCAAGGATGTGCTAAAATCAGGAGAGGGCAAAAGCATTAAGATCCGCAGTGGCTCATGTGTTACAGCTAGGAATGGTCTGTCCCATACCCCGTTCGGTGAGGGGTTACTGTTTCCACTCCAATTTTTTTGTAATCCCCAAGAAAGACGATCGATGCCCCCAATCTTAGACCTCAAGGGCCTCAACAAGTTTGTCCGACTTCAGGGACTTATATCAACCACCGGGGAGGTGGGGGGACCAGAAGCAGACGAGTCGGATCTTGCTCTGGGCCGAGAACGTCGTCCCGTGAATCTTGGCGATTCACATACCGGAAGTGGACAGTGTTAGTCTGAGCAGCACAACTTTGGATCAAGGAGAATAGTCTTTCAGTCAGGAATTTTTCTTTAACAGCCACAATCGAAACGTTCAGAGGTTTGTCTCCTGGTCCAGAGACTCTCTGGCAAAAGCAGTAGATGTCCTAACCTTTACTTGGTCAGCATTTGGGCTTCTGTATGCCTTCACCCCCCCCCCCCCCCCCCTGGCAAAGAAGGACATGGTTTTCAGACGTGGAAAGGTAAACCATGGCGCCTACCCAACCATTTAGAGCGCCCCACTCAAGATCCTCTGCGGTCCCGCTCCTGCTAGCCATAAGGTTCTCCACTCCATAGACTTGGTAAGAGCTGTTAAATATTATTCCCCCTGTGTCCTCCCAGGACGGCTTAGACACCTCCTCCCCTTCTGTACAGTAAACTCAAAACTGGAAAAGCGTTTATAACTCCACCTCTTTCCTTAGTGTTATGAGTTTCACATGTGGAGGAGCAACGTCCTGTTTTATTGGGTTTTTTTTCCCAGGCGTTGATGGTGGGTCCTGATCCCCTTCCTCCCCAGAGGTCCTCCACCTGGGAACTGGACGGTCGAAGACTTTGGTCACCTTGGGGGGTTGTCCTGTTTTGGGTGCCAAGGTTCTCCAGGCCTCTTCCCTGTCCTCTCCGGGTGCCAGGCTCCAGGGAATGCTGCAGCGAAGTCCGTGGTTCTGCAGGAGACTGGCGGTATGTTCTTCACTAGTAGCCAATATCCGACCTGCCTGCGTCCGTGTGAGAACACAGGTGAGTAGTGCGGCCTCCGGCCCATAGGAGAGACCTAGGCTTTGACCTGGTTGGAGCCAAGACTTCTGGGTCGCGGTGATGTCATTGCATCAGGGACGCGTGATGCCATTTCACTATGATGGCGGACAGTGTTTGGCCCAGGACGGCTGGGCAGGTGAGCGGCACTGCAACCAACTGGACGATAGCAGAGATGGGCGGTGCAGATTCCCAGGAGGGGGTGAGGGGATCTTCTGCCTTCTTCCATCTGTTACTGTTAGTTTTCCCTGGGGGGAGGGGGATATGAGTGCCTCCCTTAGCAGAGAATAGTTTTTTTCTTTAATGCATGGCACACCCCATTTCGGTATTCATAACAGATGGGTTATTCCGCCACTAGGTGACGCAGTAGCACTGCAGAAAGCTGTGGCACCTCCCTGCTCCCTATAAAAACGAGCCAACCAACAAGTTCCCAGAGTTTCCTCTGCAGTGACACTGCGAAGTTAAAGACGGCTCTCTCTCTCTTGCGCAGGTGAGGGGGGCAACTAAGCCTGCGGCCCGTTTCTGGACCCTCACTGCCTCCCAGCCTCGGCTGACAGATCGGGTGAAGAGCACTAGGGTCAAGTGCTCCAGGAGCGCTGCTCCTAGCCGCAGACCCTGTACCACAAAGGGTATTCGGCCATAGGCTTTATGGTGAGCCTAATAGGGATGCAGAGTTTCTGTCCAGACTTCTGTTGGGGTAAGTTGCTTGGGGACTGTGTCCCCTTATTTTCACTTTTGGGGTCCCCCCCTCCACCTCCCCCTGGCTATGGCTGCTCGCCGCTGCCTTCTCTTCTCTCTCTCTCTCCCCCCCCCCCCTCTGACTTTGTTGGGGGGGGGGGGTGGCAGCGAGCGGTGATATCTGTGGTGTTTTTATGTTTTTTGTGTATTTTGTAGTGTTTTTAGCGGCTGCGCCGCTTTGTACTGCGCTCCGCGGCTGTGGGCGCTATATCCTGAGGTGATTTTGCTTAGTCATGGCGCCGGCCGGGTCACGTGAGCGCTGTTATTCGCGCTCTTCGGGGAGGGGAGGGCCCACCCCTCGAGGTACCTCTGCCGGCGCCATTTTGTACAAGCTGCGCGTCTGGTTTTCTCCCTTCCTGACTGCAGCGCTGCTTCCTCCGGTGTCTCGACTTATCCGGTGGTCTGTGCCTGAGCGACCCTACGGTGTCTTTGGTCCGTGAGTCCCCCTTGGGGTTTTTTTTTATTGCATGGGGTGTATTTGTTGCTGGATGCTCATGTGTCTTTTTACTTATGTCTTTCAGGCGGGATACCCTTGTGCATCCCTCGGCTTCACCTACTCCCCCGCTCCTGCAATTGGGGACATTAGCAGGGAGTCGCGCACTGATCTGGCTTTGCTGGTGGCCAACATTGAGAAGCAGCTTGCCAGGTCTGTTCCTAGGAAGGCCTCTGGCAAGAAGCGGCTCCTGGATCTCAGATCCTCCCCTCTTCCTGAGATGTATGTGGGGATTGATGATCTTGGAGAATGTCACCCCCTTGTGATGGGAGAGTTTTCCCAGGATTCTGACTCCTCTGAGAACCAGCAGGAGGGTTGCGATAGTGACCCTGGTTCGTTGTCCGGAGAGGACTCATGGTACCCTGAGGACTCTGATAATATGCTGTCACATATTTTTGAAATTTTGCACATTGCTGCCCCTGAGGTAGCTAAGAGAAAGCAGGGGGAACTTTTTCGCCCTGGTAAACAGCGTCTAGAGTTCCCTGAGCAGGAACATTTCACCTCCTTGGTGCTTAAAGAATGGGAACATCCTAATAGGCTGTCTGCTGTGCCCAAGGGTCTGGATAAAAGGTATCCCTTTCCTGCTGATCTTGTTAAGAGGTGGTCTTTTCCCCTGAAGTGGACGCTCCTGTACTAGGCTTGTCCAATACTTCGGTTGTGCCTTCCCCTGACACTACCACTCTGAGGGACAGTGAGGACAGGCGCATTGATCAGTTGGCCTGCCATGCTTTTACTTGTGCGGGGGCTGGATTGCGCCTGGCCTGTGCTGCCGCCATCACGGCTATTGCCCTTAAGAAGCTGCTCAAGCATCTTCTTGATGGCGCTACTGCTGGTAGTGGAGGGGAGGAACATAGGACTCTCTTACTTTGTTCTGATTTTGTTACATTTATCCTTACTGCTATGGATGATGTTGTGCGGCTGAGCGGTAGGGCCTCCGCCCTCTTGGTGGCTATGCGCCGCTCTGTCTGGTTGCGCCAATGGGCAGCTGACACTGCGGCTAAGAAAGCTCTCACTGGTCTCCCCTTTAAAGGGCTGTGGCTTTTTGGGGAGCATCTTGATGTTTTAGCCAAGGATAACAGGCTGCCTCAGCGCAGGAGGCAGTCTCGGACCTTTCGGGGGTCCTCCATCCCCCTCCCTTCCTTTCGTACTCCCAGATGAGGTCGTGGCTCCCTCTTCTCTAGTGGCCGCAGAGATTCTTGGGGCCGTGGCAGATCCCGTGGTCGTCCCGGTCTTTCCTGGAGTGCTAAGCCCAAACCCTCTCCCAAGCCCCCTCAGGCATGAAGGGGCGCCCTCACCCATCCGGGTGGGGGGATGGCCTTGGCCTTTTACTTATATCTGGAGGCTTCACGTCTCAGACTGGTGGATTCAGGAGCTAGTATTCTCCGGTTGCATGATGGAGTTTGTGGCCTGGCTGCCTCCAGGATTCATCAGATCCTGGATGTCTTTGAACCCCCTGTCTGCTCAAGGGGTGTTTCTGGTGGTTCCCTGACTGTTAGAGTCAGGAGTCTTTTCATAGGTCCCTGAAGGGCCTCAACAAAATTGTCTGATTCCAACCTTTTTTGCCTAAAGACGTTATGCTGAGATCAGTACCCTTCGCCTGGGCGATTTCATGGCCACTGTGGACATCAAGGATGCTTATTGTCCTGTGCCTATCTTTCCGGGTCATCAGAGATCTCTAAGGTTCGCGCTGGAGAATCAGCATGATCAGTTAGTGGTTCTACCCTTTGGTGTCACCTTGGCACCTCGGCTGTTCACCAAGATAGTGGCAGGGGCGATGGCTCTGCCAAGGGAACAGGGCATCCGCCTCATTCCTGACCTGGACGTCATCCTGATTGGGGCCAAGTCTTTTCCTCAGGTCGGGCAGGGTCACTCAGACGGTGACCTCCACTCTAGAATCCCTTGGCTGGGTGATCTACCATCTCAAGTCTTCTCTGTTCCCGTCCTTGGTGAGGTTTTTTCTGGGTATGACCCTGGATATATCAGGTCAAGTGTTCCTTCCCCAGTAGAGGGTGAAGGGTCTTCAGATGCAGGCTTGGGCTCTGCTACCATGTCCTCATCCCTACATTTGTCAGGGGATGCGGTTGGTGGGCCTGATGGTGTCCTGCTCTGGGTTGTCCCCTTTGCTTGTTTCACATAAGACATATTCAGTCGAACCTCTTGTCAGCTTGGGATCGGGGCCCTGCGTCCTTGGATCGGGGGTTTGATCTGTCTCCTCTGGCCAGACAGTCCTTGTGGAGGCTAGACTCCAGGAACCTTCTGGGGGACAGGTTCTTCCTGCCCCTGTGCTGAGAGACGGTTGCCGCAGATGCCAGTCTGACCGGTTGGGGGGACTTCTGGAGATCCCTGAGGTTCCAGGCAAGGTGGGGCCCACTTGAGGACCATGCTTCCATCAACGTCCTGGAACTATGGGCGATCAGGTTGGTTCTTCTTACCTGACCACTCATCTTCAGGGTTGGACTGTTCAGATCCACTCAGACAACCATATGGCGGTTGTCTACATCATCCATCAGGGAGGTACTTGGGGCAAGTGAGCCTTCAAGGAAGGGTCCCCGATTCTGTCTTGGGCGGAACAGCATGTTCCCTGCATCTCAGTGGTTTACATTCCGGGGGTAGAAAACCAAGTGGCGGACTCCCGGCGTAAGGGGTTGTCTCGTCTGGGGGAATGGTCCCTCAACAACCGAGTGCTTCTCTCCCTGTTTCACCGCTGGGGTCATCTGGACATGGCCCTGTTTGGGTACCGACACAATCAAAAACTTTCAGATTTTGTCTCTGTTTCTCTCTGTTGGATCATCCTGTCTTTGCTATGAGTGCCTTGGCATTCCCTTGGCCGGAGTTCGGCTTCTCTATGAGTTCCCTCTGTTTCCTCTTCTGGGCAGTGTTATATGCAACATAGTCCAGGAGGGGGTACATCCTGGTGGCCCCTTCTCGGCTGTTGAGACCTCCATCTTGGTGATAAAGGAGTTATCTGCTTCTGTTGTTGATTCCATGATTAGGCCTAGGAAGAAGTCCTTCTACTTTGTCTATTACAGGTCTGGCATGTTTACATTGCCCGTTAGGACTCTAAGTCTCTTCCCTGTAGGGTGTTTTGCTATTCCCAGGACTCTGGAATTCTTGCAACTTGGTTGGATTTGGACCTTCAACTTAGTACACTCAAAGGCAGGGGTGGGCAATTATTTTTTCCATGGGGCCACATGAGAAACTAAAAATATTGTGGAGGGCCGCTGAGCTATGGGCGTCTAAGTGACGTCTAAGCTCAGCGGCTCTGAGTGCGCTGGCGGCTGCATCTCGAGCTTCCCTCTAACAGGGAGTGCGTCCGCGCTGGCCATTCTCAAATGGCTGACACAGGCACGCGCCCTGCTAGAGGGATAGCGGGCATGCGGCCGCAGCTCGTGCATGCGCCGTTGAACTGGGAAAGAAGGTGAGTTTATGGGCGACCTGGGGGTTTCACACAGCGGGGCATCCCGATTTTGGATGCCCCGCGGGGAGGGGATCTATAAGATTCCCAGGCTGATAAAGCAGGGTTTTGGTCCACTTCAAACGTTCTGATGTGATAATTTCCCAGCCAATCAGAGAAGCCCTTGGCTTCTGGCAGTCTGGAAGGAGAGCTCATATCAGCTGGGGCAAAGTGTAAGAATGGTGGGCAGCAGGAAGGGGGCATGGTGAGAGCATGATGGACAGCAGGAAGGGGGCATGGTGAGAGCATGGTGGGCAGCAGGAAGGGGGCATGGTGAGAGCATGGTGGGCAGCAGGAAGGGGGCATGGTGAGAGCATGGTGGGCAGCAGGAAGAGGGCATGGTGAGAGCATGGTGGACAGCAGGAAGGGGGCATGCTGAGAGCATGGTGGACAGCAGGAAGGGGGCATGCTGAGAGCATGGTGGACAGCAGGAAGGGGGCATGCTGAGAGCATGGTGGACAGCAGGAAGGGGACATGGTGAGAGCATGGAAGGGGGCATGGTGAGAGCATGTGGACAGCAGGAAGGGGGCATGGTGAGAGCATGTGGACAGCAGGAAGGGGGCATGGGGAGAGCATGTGGGCAGCAGGAAGGGGACATGGTGAGAGCATGTGGACAGCAGGAAGGGGGCATGGTGAGAGCATGTGGACAGCAGGAAGGGGACATGGTGAGAGCATGGTGGACAGCAGGAAGGGGGCATGGTGAGAGCATGGTGGACAGCAGGAAGGGGACATGGTGAGAGCATGGTGGACTTCAGGAAGGGGGCATGGTGAGAGCATGGTGGACAGCAGGAAGGGGACATGGTGAGAGCATGGTGGACTTCAGGAAGGGGGCATGGTGAGAGCATGGTGGGCAGCAGGAAGGGGGCATGGTGAGAGCATGGTGGACAGCAGGAAGGGGACATGGTGAGAGCATGGTGGACAGCAGGAAGGGGACATGGTGAGAGCATGGTGGACAGCAGGAAGGGGACATGGTGAGAGCATGTGGACAGCAGGAAGGGGGCATGGTGAGAGCATGGTGGACAGCAGGAAGGGGGCATGGTGAGAGCGACATGGTGAGAGCATGTGGACAGCAGGAAGGGGGCATGGTGAGAGCATGGTGGACAGCAAGAAGGGGGCATGGTGAGAGCATGTGGACAGCAGGAAGGGGCATGGTGAGAGCATGGTGGACAGCAGGAAGGGGACATGGTGAGAGCATGTGGACAGCAGGAAGGGGGCATGGTGAGAGCATGGTGGACAGCAGGAAGGGGGCATGGTGAGAGCATGGTGGGCAGCAGGAAGGGGGCATGGTGAGAGCATGTGGACAGCAGGAAGGGGGCATGGTGAGAGCATGGTGGGCAGCAGGAAGGGGGCATGGTGAGAGCATGTGGACAGCAGGAAGGGGGCATGGTGAGAGCATGGTGGGCAGCAGGAAGGGGGCATGGTGAGAGCATGGTGGACAGCAGGAAGGGGGCATGGTGAGAGCATGGTGGACAGCAGGAAGGGGGCATGGTGAGAGCATGGTGGGCAGCAGGAAGGGGGCATGGTGAGAGCATGATGGACAGCAGGAAGGGGGCATGGTGAGAGCATGGTGGGCAGCAGGAAGGGGGCATGGTGAGAGCATGTGGACAGCAGGAAGGGGGCATGGTGAGAGCATGTGGACAGCAGGAAGGGGACATGGTGAGAGCATGTGGACAGCAGGAAGGGGGCATGGTGAGAGCATGGTGGACAGCAGGAAGGGGGCATGGTGAGAGCGACATGGTGAGAGCATGTGGACAGCAGGAAGGGGGCATGGTGAGAGCATGTGGACAGCAGGAAGGGGGCATGGTGAGAGCATGTGGACAGCAGGAAGGGGACATGGTGAGAGCATGTGGACAGCAGGAAGGGGACATGGTGAGAGCATGTGGACAGCAGAAAGGGGACATGGTGAGAGCATGTGGACAGCAGGAAGGGGACATGGTGAGAGCATGTGGACAGCAGGAAGGGGACATGGTGAGAGCATGTGGACAGCAAGAAGGGGGCATGGTGAGAGCATGGTGGACAGCAGGAAGGGGGCATGGTGAGAGCATGTGGACAGCAAGAAGGGGGCATGGTGAGAGCATGGTGGGCAGGTACATGGTGAAAAAGAGACAGCAGGCAGGAAGGGAAAACACAAGCAAACTACATAATCTTTCTGAGCAGACTTACTGATGCTCTGGAGCCCCTACTCTGTCCTCCCAAAGTCCCCAGGTCTCTATCACCTGCTCATCGGGTCTGGCTTCCTCAGAGGAAGGGAGAATGTGCCAGACCCGACGAGCCGAGCGGCCGATCAGCTGCTGCTTAACCTAAGCCTCTCACACTGTACACAGTGTACTCTGCGTCACTTACTGGCCAGCTCAGCCCGGGCCGGTAAGAGCCTAGCAAAGGGCCTAGCAAAGGGCCGTATACGGCCCGCGGGCCGTACATTGCCCAGGTCTGCTCAAAGGCCATGTTTCTGCTCTGGCAATTTTCTCCCGTTCTGCTTTTGCCACTTACTAGCTGGTTCAGGCTTTTACAGGGTGTTTCTCACCTGCGTCCACACCATACTCCTTGTACCAGTCTGGGATCTAAATCTGGTGTTGTCTGCTTTGCAGGGGCCTCCCTTTGATTCTCTCTGGGAGGCTGCCTTGCCCGGTTTGACTCTTAAGGTAGCCTTTTTTGGTGGCTATCACTTATGTAAGGCGAGTTCTCAGCTAGCGGTGCTTTCCATCAATCCTCCTTATATTGAGTGGCATCAGTATAGGGCGGGTTTTTAGGCTTAGGCCAGATTTCCGACCTAAGGCTGCGTCTGTTCTTCATTTCAATCAGGACATTGTCTTGCCTTCATTGTGTCCCAATCCTGATTCCTAGGAGCGGACTCTACATTCTTTGGATGTGGTCTGGGCTCTTAAGTTCTATTTGATTGCTACTAAGACTTTTAGGAAGTCTGGTGTTCTATTTGTTCTCACTTTTGAGCCTAGGAGAGGTTTTTGCCTCCTGCTGTATCCACTATCAGCAAGTGAATCCATCAGGAAGTGGTTCAAACCTGTCCTGCTAAGGGGAGAAATTCTCCCTCTAGGGTGACTGCTCATTCCATTCGGGCTATAGGTGCCTCCTGGGGTTTTTGTTTTCAGCGCCTTGCCTCTGTTGAACAAGTTTGTAAGACCGCTATTTGGTCTTCTGTTCATACTGTTTCTAAGTTCTACAAGTTGATGTTTAGGTTTCAGCGGATGCTGCTTTTGGCCGCAAGGTGCTTCAGGCGGTAGTGACTTGAACTACTGGCCGTTACTGTTTGGGGATCCCACCCTACTTTTGGACACTGCTTTTGGATGTCCCATCTGTTATGAATACCGAAGCGGGCCGTGCCATGCATTAAAGAAAACAGCAATTCTGTGAGTACTCACCTGTAGAATTGTTTTTGTTCTTGCGTGGCACGGCCCGCTTCACCCCACCCTTGTTATCGTTGTTCTTGGTTGCCTCCTTATGGTAATTGTTCCAAGTTAACTCTGGGTTTTTTACCTTTTCTACATTCTTACCTTTATTTTCTCCCAGCTTCTTGTCTCACTACTCGTCTACGCTGGGAACTTGTTGGTTAATCCCATTTTTATAGGGAGTCGGGAGGTGCCACAGCTTTCTGCAGTGCTACTGCGCCACCTAGTGACGGAATAACCCATCTGTTATGAATACCGAAGTGGGCTGTGCCATGCAAGAACAAAAACAATTCTACAGGTGAGTACTCACAGAATTGCTTTTTTATTTATGGGGGTATGTCCCTTCTTGTTTTTTCAGATAGGTTCCTGTAACCCCTCATACACGGCATCCTTAAAGTGGACCAACACCCAGGATTTTAACTATCCTGGGTTTTGGTCCACTTCGGTGGGGCACCCCGATCGGGGGTGCCCCGCTGTGTGAAACCCCCCAGAAAGCCCCAAAATCTCACCTGTCCCCGCTCCCACGTGACCGCTGCAGCCAATCCCCACCGCCGGACAAGCGAGGTCCGTCGCCGGACAAGCGAGCGCGCCCGCCGCCTCCCGCGCGTCACTCTTACAGGGAGCGTGCCCGCGCCGGCCATTCGCAAACGGCCGGCGCGGGTGCGCGCAACCGCTGGATCGAGGAGCAGGTAGGGATTTCGGGGCTTTCTGGAGGGTTTCACAAAGCGGGGCACCCCCGATCAGGTAGGGATTTCGGGGCTTTCTGGGGGGTTTCACAAAGCGGGGCACCCCCAATCTTATAGATTCCCGGGCCGATCAGCTTGGAAACTGAAACAATCTTAAGCGTGGTGTAGATGGCCTGTATAAGATTGGGCATATAGTCTTAGATATTGCCTCCTCAACAGGATAACTAGAGGCTCCAGAATGAACAGACTGAGGAGGCCAAGGCATCCCCTTCCTCATTGGAAGATCTGTCTCTAGGGCTTAAACATTCCCCCTGACTGACCTGAACTATACTATCTGAACACTAGCCTGGGCCCCCTGTAAATTTCCCGACTCCCTACCCTGTAGATTGGGGCTGGGAGTCTCTATAAAAGCTGGTAGGTACTGATCTAGCTTGGACTTAAGGTATTATCCAGGCCGCTAGAAAAGTTGTTCATAAAATAGAATTAAAACTGAAATTAGGGACTGCAAGTTCAAGGAGAGGGAGAAGCATGCTGAGCCCAAAGACCCTAAGGGAATTAAAGAGAAGCTGTCCCCTAAAGCTAGTCCTAATTGCCGCATGTCCTTGGTATAAAAATCTCTGTGCCCATTGTCTGGAGGATCTTGCAGCCGGAGGTATATGTAGGCCAGTAGGAACCACTCCTTTTTATCTTGCAGTCCCGCCCACTTGAGAGTTAAACCATTTGTATCTGATTCAGTGATGCCCTAGAGTGGAAGAAGAGGGAAATTAATTCTACAGGTAAGAATAACAAAATTGTATTTTTGTCGCTCTATAAAACGCACACACCCCCCCCAACAGGGGGGAGGAAATATTGGTGCATCTTCTCGAACAAATGCATGTGTGAGAGGAGGGAGCGCAATGGAGGACCGGCAGGCCGGAAGCAGTTGAACACACTTACTGCCTGTATGTCCTCCCCACACAGACGCACACACACAACACTATTCCTTCAGTGGGTGGGTGTGGCCACGCCCACCCATCGTGATCAGCATGTGTGTCTGTGTGTGTAATGGGGGATGCCGCACACTGCCTGTAATGGGGGATGCCGCACACTGCCTGTAATGGGGGATGCCGCACATTGCCTGTAATGAGGGATTCCACCCACTGCCTGTAATGGAGGATGCCGCACGCTGCTTGTAGTGGGGGATGCCTCACAAATCGAGATACCTTGGGTTGATCTGATTGATAAATAATTTCATAAACTTTTATTAAAAATAAGTCTTTACATTCCATAGCAGACCAGTAGATGGTTGTGTTTTTAAAACTCATATCAATCAAGACTCTAATAGCACCTATCAACTTATGTAAAGGGATATTGACCTTTTATACTAAATTAATGAGACTGAAATGCAATGATTTGTGAGAGGAGGGAGCGCAATGGAGAACCGGCAGGCAGGAAGCAGTTGAACACACTTGCTGCCTGTCTGTCCTCCCCACACAGACACACACATACACAATACCATAACTTACAGTTTTCAGCGTTGCTCCAGTGGGTGGGTGCGGCCATGCCCACCCACCGTGATCAGCAAGCCTGTAAGTTATGGTGTTTTGTGTGTGCATGTATGTCTTTGCATGTGTATCTGTGTGTGTGTGTGTGTAATATGGTATGCCACACATTGCCTGTAATGGGGGATGCTGCACATTGCCTGTAATGAGGGATGCCACACACTGTCTGTAATGAGGGATGCCGCACGCTGCTTGTAATGGGGCATGCCTCACAAATCGAGATACCTTTGGTTAATCTGATTGATAAATAATTTCATAAACGTTTATTAAAAATAAAAATCTTTACATTCCATGTACCAGTAGATAGTTGTGTTTTTAAAACTGTCATATCAATCAAGACTCTAATAGTACCTATCAACTGATATAAAGGGATATTGACCTTTTATACTAAATTAATGAGACTGAAATGCAATGATTTGTGAGAGGAGGGAGCGCAATGAAGAACCGGCAGGCAGGAAGCAGTATAATATGCCACCTAAGCTAAGACAATACTGTACAATTTGCTTACATTAATATATATATATATATATATATATATATATATATATATTATATGAAATTAAATTAGGTTAACAATTTCTGATTAAGAGAGAATAATGTTTACCATTTGTGCGTTTCAGTTGTGGATTTATTCCACATCGAAGCTGCCATCCTAAGCTACCAATATGCATAATCATACTTATATTTATAGAATAGTGACGCAGATTACTTTTCCATAGAAGCCCCAGACCTTAGAATACTTACATTTTTACTATTTCTAGAAATATTTTTTTTATTTCTAACCTAGATGACTCTCAGAAGAAACAATATGAAGAGTGGCTTCAGGAGACACAGCAACTTCTTCAAATGCAGCAAAAGTTTTTGGAAGAACAGATCGGAGCTCACAGAAAATCTAAAAAAGCTCTGTCAGCCAAGCAGAGAACGGCCAAGAAAGCAGGGCGTGAGTTTCCAGAGGAGGATGCTGAGCAGCTGAAGCATGTTACAGAGCAGCAGAGCATGGTGCAAAAGCAGCTGGAACAGGTAGCTCTATCTAACATCCTACTTTGTATGTACAAGTGAATCTCAAGATATTATGTAATCAATGGTTTATGTCTAAGGATGCTGCATGTTGTATTGAAAAACATAATGTTCTGCTGATACCCCCTTTGTGCAATTGCAAGGTGTATAAACATGTGATAATAGTGCAACAGCGGCTATTGTGTGCTAACGCACACATGGAATTCCTTATCCGCATTTTACACATCCGTGCACTGTGAACAGCACAACTCTGTGTACACACCCGTGAATAAACACTATGTGAGTAACTGTACACAAGTGAATTACAAACTAAGAGGCAGTGAAGTGCACGTGCCCGGAGTGGTGAGCTGCCCTAAACTCGGTGCCCGAGGAGCAATTGAGGTTAGGTGCCTTGCTCAAGGGCACTTCAGTCGACATTCCATGGTTGGAAATCGAACCTGCCACTTCCGGTCACAGGCCTGTTTCCCTACCTCTAGGCCATAACTGCCCCTGTGCAGACTTTATATTCCAAAATTACTTTTAAAGCGGAACAAAACCCAGGATATCACAGGTTATGTTTTGGGACCACTCTGTGTGAACCCCCCCAGAACGCCATATAAAACATACATCTTGTGCAAGCTCTCGTCCAATCATATCCGTTTGCCATGAGTATGTAATGCTCGGCAAACGGCTCTGTTTACATACAGAGCTCGGCTCAGGATAGGAGCACGCTCGCTGATATGGATGCGGCCGCTTCCTTCCCCAGCCATTCAAATAGCTCTCACTGCCCAGGGATGTGGCCGTCCAATGTTTACATCACCAAGGGCACAGGAAACAGGTGAGTTCAGCAGCGTACCAAGGGGGTTCACACAGCGGGCCAGCGCTGGAATCTTTTAATTCTTTTTAATGGTTCCAACCAAACCCCTCAAAAACAAATCTATTTTGCACCCCCACCCCAGGCACATTACGCTTTGGATGTATTCCCAGTATGTCACACACTCCGCTTCCGAATATTCATGACACTTGGGTAACTGTCCTGTAGAGGGCGATCTTGCAGAGATGACATGAAAAAAGGAACCCCTCCCGGTCCATAAATACCTGGGACCTCCCACCATTCCCCAGTCTTTCGTCTCTGCAGTCGGCGAAGCAAGTCAGAAGATGGCTGTCTCCTCCTTGCAGGTAGCCGGGGTAACCCCCCGGCCTTTTTGTTTCTATTGCTGCCTGAACCTTTTTTAATTTAAGCTATAGCAGTATGCCTGAAGGTCCAGGCAATGGTAGGCTGCACCATGTGGTGTATATGGGAGCTAGCTCCCCGTGAGACCCCATACAAAGAGGTAGGCGGTGTCTGGGTTGGTTATCCCGGCTTGGGATGCCCCGTCCCTCTTGCCCTTTCACCTATTGGTGTGGGTTCTCCCCCCTGCCGTGTCGCTCTGTGCCCCTTGGGGGGAGGCCTTTTTCTCCCGTGGGTTGTTTGGCTTTATTTGGGTGTGTGTGTTTTGGCGGCCGTTGTTAGCTGGGCCGGTTTCACTCAGGTGTCTTTACTTAGGTGCAGTTTGGAGGGGGCGGGGCCGGGCGCTCGGCGTGCTCATCGCGGCCCGCCCCACCCCCCTCGAGGTCGGTTTCTCTGAAGCACTCTGCTGGCTGAGGCCGGGCCCTGCGTGAGGGAGGGGGCGGGGCCGGAGCCAGGCGCCGCCGCGTTATGCGCTGGCCCGCCCCTCTTCTTCCGGCCTCGCTGCTCATGCTGCTCTCGTCCTTCTCATTTCCTTCGCTGTTGTGAGGGTTGACGATCGCCGCTTTGCTTCAAGTAATTTCCATTTTATCTGTTTTTATATGTGTGGGTGATGTGCATGTTGACACTTATGTCTCCCTGTTCTCATGTCTTCCAGGTGGGATCCCTTCCTTTGACGTTTAAAAAGGGTGTTCTGCCGGTCCTAGGGTCCCTTAGAATTTAATTTAGGGTTCCTAAAAATTAAAAAAAAAAATCCTCCCACTTGGGACTTGAAGGGGCATCCCGGGTAGCTTAATAGCGTAAATCCCTCTGGTCATTGCAACTACCTTAAAAATCACCATATGGAGGCTTCTCGGGATACCGGGCTTGGGCTCCCCTCGGGGCAACCCCGGCAGTGTGTGGGTTGTGGGGCATCCCTTGCGGGGGATAATTTACTTGTTTGCATACTTTGTGCTCAGCGGGCCATAACGCAGCAGTCGGGGGCCCAGGCGTCTGGGTCTGGGGTCCCGGCCTCATCTCCTTCCCCACCCTGCCTTATCCGTACCCCTAGTGATATTGTCGCAGGTGGGGCGTCGCAATCTGATGTGTGTGCCAGACTGGCTAATATTGAGAAATGTATTTCTGGCTCTGTTGCCAGAAAGGCCTCGGCTAAGAGAAAGCATTTGTCTCCAGCCGCTCCGGCTTTTGAGTTTGATGATTATGATTTTCTTGACTGGTCTGATTATTCCCCGCTAGAAGAGGGGGAATTATTTGAGGATTCTGAGGGTTCTGACAATCAGCAGTTTGTTGGTGCTGATACTGAGCAAGGGCAGGGGGATGCTGTGGATACCCCGAAGGTCCTGGCTCACCTTTTTGAGGTTCTGGCAATTTCTCCTCCTGAGGAGGCCGCTCCGCTAAAAGGGGAATTCTTTGGGACTTCTAAGCCGCGCCTGGAATTCCAGAATCAAAAGCATTTTGATGGCATTATTCTTAAGGAATGGGAGAAGCCTACTCGGCTTCCAGGTATTCCTCAAGGTTGGGATAAGAAGTATCCCTTTCCGGTGGACGTGGTAAAATGATGGTTATCCCCTCCCGAGGTGGATGCCCCGGTGCTCGGGTTTTCTAATACTTCTATTTTGCATTCTCCTGACTCCACCACTCTCAAAGATGGTGAGGATAAACGCATTGATCAGGCCACGCTTTTGCTAGTGTCAGTTCAGCCTTGCGGCCTGTTTGTGCTTCGGCGCTTATGGCAGTGGCTACCAGGTCTGTGGTTAGGGACATGTTCAGTACCTCCAGGCTTGACCCGGCTAGCCCCCTTAAGCGGTGTGAATTGTTCATGTCATTTGTGCTTGCTACCTTGGATGACACCATGGTCATGTGTGGTAGAACCTCGGCCTTGCTTGTAGCTATTCGGCGGTCGGTGTGGTTGCGCCAGTGGGCGGCTGATTTTGTGGCCAAAAAATCGCTTACAGCACTTCCCTTTGTGGGGTTGCGGCTCTTTGGAGAAAGATTAGTTTCTGTCACAAAAGGAGGCAAGTTACCTCAGCGTAAGAGGCAACGTTGTCCCATTCGGGGGGCGGCCTCCTTTAACCCTTCCTTTCGTGGTGCCAGAACTGGCAGAGTTTTGGCCTTCTCTACCCTCAGAGGTGATTCCTGGAGTAGAGGCCTGTCCAGGTCACGATTGGAGTTCCAAACCCAAGCCAGCTCAGCAATGAGGGGGCGCCCTCACCCTTGCGGGTGGGGGGACGGCTGCGGCACTTCTTCCAGGTCTAGGACCAGGAGGTCTCGGACAAATGGATTCTGGAAGTGGTGTCTTCCGGTTACAAGCTGGAATTCAAGATCCGGCTTCCTCCCAGATTCTTCAGGTCTCGAGTGCCTTCGGATCCACTGGCCGCCTAGGGGCTCCGGGCGGCAGTAAGTTATCTGCTGGACATGGCTGTCATTTGCCCAGTGCCTTCCGCGGGAAGGGGCTTGGGATTCTATTCCAATCTTTTCACGGTGCCCAAGAAGGACGGCTCCGTTCGACCCATTTTAGCTCTGAAGCTCCTCAATCGGTTTATCCGCTTCAGGAAGTTTCGCATGGTGGTTAGTGTCAAGCAATCTGTTGAAGCGCAGATCCTTTCTGACCCCTTGTTGGGAAACGGTCACCACAGACGCCAGCCTGTCGGGCTGGGGGGGCTTCTGGAGGGAACATCAGTTCCAGGGGTTATTGGGGCCTCAGGAGGCCCATCAACGTTTTGAAGCTGCGGACCATTTGGTTGGTTCTGTCTCGCTTGACTCTTTTTTTTGCAGGGATTGCCAGTTCAAGTCTGATCGGACAATCGGACGGCGGTCGCTTACATCAATCACCAAGTAGGGACTAGCAGCAGGAGTGCCCTCAGGGAGGTATCTCTGATCCTTATTTGGGCAGAGAGCAATGTACCTTGCATCTCAGCCATTTACATTTCGGGAGTGGAGAATACGAAGGCGGACTCCCTGAGCAGGAGATCCTCTCGCCAAGGAGAATGGTCTCTCAGTTCCAAAGTATTCCAGTCCCTTTGTCACAAGTGGGGGACTCCGGAGGTGGATCTCTTTGCCTCACGTCACAATCACAAGCTTCCTGCCTTTGTGTCTCTGTCTCAGGATCCTCAGTCCCTGGCTTGGAGGGAACTGGGGTTTCTGTACCTGTTCCCCCCTTCTCCATGGTGGGCAAGGTGGTGCGCAAGCTAACTCTAGAAGGGGCACCAGCAATTCTGGTGGCTCCAAGGTGGCCAAGACTAGTGTGGTTCGCAGACATCGTGCGGCTGGCAGTAGATCAGTTTTATCTGCCTCTTCTTCCGGATCTTATCACCCAGGGTCGGCTACGCTACCCCAATTTACCAACGCTGGCTTTGACGGCGTGGCTGCTGAAACCTCCATATTCCAAGTGTGACATATACTTCGCTTCAATAAGTCTTGACAGTTGGGTTATTCTCCAGTAGAGGGCGAACTTCTGCAGAGATGAATGCAAAAAAAGAAGCCCCTCCCGGTCCATAACTACCTGGGGCCTCCCACCAATTCCCCAGTTGTCTTCTCTGCAGGGAGCGAGCAAGACAGAAGATGAAGCTTCTCTTACTTGCAGGTAAGCCGGGCTCGCGCCCGGCCCCCTTTTTGTCCCTATTGCTACCAGGACCCTCCAAAATTGTCCCTATAGTGAGCCTCCCAGCTTCGGCTGCGGGTCCTTGGAAAAGGTAGGAGCACCCTTTGGGTGCAGTAGGAGCGCTGCTCCACTGTGAGACCCCACCACGGGGTAGGCGGTGATCCAGGTTTTTGGTGATCCTGGTGTGGGATGCCCCGTCCCTACATGCCTATGGCCGTATATTGGCAGGGTTCCCACTCCCCCTTCGGGGTCCCTTACTCTCCTCCGGGGGGGGGGGGGGGGTGGGGGCTGACTCCCTGTCCACTATTTGCAGTGTGTGTGTTCACTTTATTCACGTGTATGTGTGTGCGTGTATGTTTTACGTTTCTCTCCCTCTGGCCGAGGAGTGCGACCTTCTGCCTTCCACAGTGAGGTGGGGCGGGGCCTGGCGCCCGCGTCAGCGTTGGCCGGCCCCCCTCGGCGGCGTCTGCCGGCTCCAGCCCTATTGGCTGGAAGCGCGGCTTGGGGGGGGGGGGGATTCCGTGTCGGAGGGGGGCAGGGCCATGTGGGGGCGCGCTCCGCATAGAGCAAATGATTGCTAGCACGGTGGGCAAGAAGCCCCAGGCTAAAAAGAGACAGTTGTCGTCAGCCCAGCCCTTGTGGGACACTGACAATGAATCCGCTGAATTGTCTGGTTATTCCTCGCTTGAGGAGGGGGAATTGTATCAGGATTCAGAGGCTGACTATGGTCAGCCTGGGAATTCCAATGCCGGGCAGGCGCTGGGGGATGCTGTTGATACGGCCACTGTTCTGTCACATTTATTGGAGGTGTTGGATATTGATCCACCTGAGGGGCCCCCTCTTAAGAAGGGGGAATTTTTTGGGGCCTACAAGCCCCGTCTGGAATTCCCTACCCAGGGTCACTTTGATGCGCTGATACTTAGGGAATGGGAGAGGCCCTGTCGGCTCCCTGGTGTGCCTCAGGGGTGTTAGGGTTGACCAACTCTTCTGTACTGAACACCCCTGACGCCTCTTCCCTTAAGGATGGCGAGGACAAGCGCCTTGATCAGATGGCGTGCCACGCATTTACCAACGTGGGCTCGGCCCTGCGACCGGTTAGTGCATCTGCCATGGTATCGCTTGCTACCAGGTCTCTTATCAGGGACTGGCTGAATAACGCTCAGCTGGATCCAGCTAGCGCTGAGTTTGCGGTACTTAAGAAGTGCAAATTGTTCATGGATTTTGTCATGGCTGCGATGGAAGACTCCATTGTCGTGTGTAGTAGGACATCCGCCTTGCTGGTGGCCATGCGCAGACTGGTCTGGCTCCGTCAGTGGACAGCGGACGTTGGAGCCAAGAAGTCACTCACAGCTCCCCCCTTCTTGGGGGCGCGGCTGTTTGGAGATAAATTGGATGCTGTTGCTAAAGGCGGTAAGTTATCTCAGCGGAGGAAGCAGAGCCGTCCCTTTCGGGGGGTGGGCTCGTTCACTCCTTCCTTTCGAGGGGCCAGAGTGTCTAGGGTCTGGCCTTCTCGGGGGTCAGGGGCTCGTCCTGGAACAGAGGCAGAGGTCGGGCACGTCCCGCGGCTGCCTGGGGTTCCAAGCCCAAGCCTGCCGTTAAACCGGCTCAGCAATGAAGGGGCGCCCTCACCCATAAGGGTGGGGGGACGGCTGCGACTCTTCTTCTGGGTCTAGGCCCGGGAGGTCACAGACAATTGGATCTTGGAAGAGGTCTCCTCCGGGTACAAGCTGGAGTTCGAGTACTGGCCGCCCCCAAGATTCTTAAGGTCTCGGGTGCCCTCGGACCCTCAGGCTGCGCAGGGGCTCCAAGTTTGCAAGGCTGCTACTTGGTGTTCTGTTAATACTTTTTCTAAGTTTTATAAGGTTGATGTGCGGGCCTCAGCGGATGCTTTTTTTAGCCGCAAAGTTCTGCAAGCTGCAGTAGTTTAAGTTTGCATTATTGCTTTTTTGGGATGTCCCAAGTGTCATGAATATTCGGAAGCGGGGTGTGTGACATACTTGTAATAATACCATGTTGTGATTACTCACCTGTAAAATGGTTATTACAAGTATATCACACACCCCGTTTCATCCCGCCCTATTTTGGTTTTCTGGGATCCTTTGTATGGTGAACCTTTTTTCTTTGCTGTTTACATTTGGCTCTTCCTGGTCTCTTTACTGCTGTCTTATACTGGGGAATGGTGGGAGGTCCCAGGTATTTATGGACCGGGAGGGATACTTGGGATACTGGCCTGTAGAGGGCTATTTTGCAGAGATGACATGAGAAAAAGGAGCCCCTCCTGGCCCATAAATACCCGGGACCTCCCACTATTCCTCAGTCTTTTCGTCTCTGCAGTCGGCGAAGTATTCAGAAGGTGACTCTCCTTCCTGCAGGTAGCCGGGTTACGCCCGGCCTTATTCTATTTCTGCCTGAAGCCACATTTTTGTATTGTGATATGTATGTAATGCCTCCCAGCCCTGGCTGATGGGCTCGGGCAACGGTAGATACACCCTTGGATGTATATGGAAGCTTGCCCCCTCCGTGAGACCTCAAATAAGGGGTAGGCGGAATCCGGGTTGGTTTCCCCCGGCAAGGCATGCCCCGTCCCTTTAAATCTCCTTGTGCCTATTGGGTGCTTATTGTTTTCCCCCCTTTTGGCCCTCCTGGACCCTGCTGGGGTGAAGGGGGGGGGGGAATCTTTATTTAGGGAGTATCTTTTGGCCTATGCATTTGTTTTAAAAAAAAAAAAAAAAAAAAGAAGAAAAAGATAAGAAAGTGACATACCTGTTTTGGGTTTTTTAAATTTCCCTCTCTTTTTTTCATTCGGCCCCGTGCTATGATGTCATGCTATTGTCTTTGGCTGACCCGCCCTCTGCTCTCTGAGCAGTGCTAGGTGGTGGGCGGGGATTCGAGTCGGCGTCGCATTTCTGCTTCCTCTTCCTGTGGTTTGCTGGTTCCTGTTCTGGTGCTGGCCTCCACTGGTCCTGGCTGCTGCGTTGGTGCCGCTGCTGGGCTTTTCTTATATCGATTGGTCGCAGGGCTGTCGCTGGGCCGTTGTGGTCACTGTGAGTAGCGGGTCTCCAAATTTTGCCCCTCCTTTCCTTTTTCTTTTTTCCACGACCATACGTCAAATGTGGACACATGGTCGCACCTGTCCCCCAGCCCTGCTAGAGCAACCAAAGTGGCACACACACTTGTGCTAAACATCATTGGTATTGGGGATCCCATGAATTGATTTGTTTGCTTGAATTGAGATTCCGAGGGGATGGGGGATGCAGTGGCCCACTGCGAGGAAAAAGACAGGAAGTCAGATTTGACTAGCAGCATCCAATAATAAAACTGGTAAATGTTCAGCTGGGCAGTAGACTTCAGAACAGCTCATGCAGACTGTATTTACTGAAGCATTTACTATAGAAGATCCAACCTTTTAACTTTTTTCATGCTCCTAATTAATAGTCTGTTTGCCAGGTCACTGCCTTGGTGAAAATGGTCTGATATATTAGCCAATTTTACATTATATGATAAAACGGGCTTTACCAACATTTCTTCTAAAGTATGCTGCCATTTTAGTGGCTTATGTCTTTGTTAAATATTTTGTCCTTATTATTGTGGCATCACATCTGGGACTATTATGTTTTTAATAGATACGAAAGCAACAAAAAGAACATACAGAACTTATTGAAGAGTACAGAAACAAACAGCAGCAGTTTGCTGTGTCACCACTAATGCCTGGAATGATACCACAGCAGGCGTTAATGACTACAGGAGCACCACAACCAATAAACCCACCAAACTTTCAGATTCCACAGGCCTTACGCCCACCAGGACCTATGATACCAGGCCAGCCTACTCCACAAAGAATGACAAATATGCCTGGATGGCAGCCATCTCCCCGTGCACCCAGAAACCTTGGACAGATAAATCCACCTAGAATGCAACAACCTGTCAGTTCTGAAATGGTAGGCCCTGCAGGTCACGCAAATCCAAATGCCCCGCCAAGGGTACAATTTGATGACAACAACCCCTTCAGTGAAACTTTCCAAGAGAGGGAGCGTAAAGAAAGACTTAGAGAGCAGCAGGAGAGACAAAGGATACAGCTCATGCAAGAGGTGGATCGTCAACGAGCATTACAACAAAGGCTTGAAATGGAGCAGCAAGGCATGGTTGGCCTAGATCTTAACAACAGATCACTATCACAAATGCCTTACTTTGGCTCTGAATTACCAAATGAATTCACAGCAGTTTCACAGTCTCCACAACAACAAACACAAATGGGACATTCATTACCCCAACAAGGAATGGGGGAAAACTCTTCGCCCACAACATCCTTTATACATAACTCTGATAAAAGGTCTGTATTACTCTCCCCATATGGACAAGAACATCAGATGGAGTTTTCACAAGCATCTTGTCAGCCTCCATTTATGCCAAATGTCACGTCTTCTCCTGTTGCAGCTAATGGCCATTCTAGTGGACAGGATAGACCTATTAGTGCCTCAAGTTTTCAAAGTCCAAGTCAGTCTCTCATACAACTGTACTCTGAAATCATTCCAGAAGAGAAAGGAAAAAAGAAAAGGCCAAGAAAGAAGAAAAAAGATGAAGAGGCAGACTCTATAAAATCTCCACCCTCAACCCCTAGGTCTGATACTACAGCTCCTCTTACTCCAAGTATTTCTGAGGCTTCAACACCAACAATAAATGTTCCTAGTGATCTTGGCTGTCAAGGAGAGCATTCAACTGATCAGATACGTTCATCAACACCAAATACAATTAACAGCAGCTCTGCTGAATTAGAGGATCCTCTTAGCGCTAAAGATCTCAAAAGTTTTGAGGAACCCAAGGAGGAGGAAGACCTTGGTCAGGGAACTGCTAAAGAAGAACACGATAGCCAGGAAATCAAACTGGAGAATGAGAATACAGAGGAACAACATTCTCCTGAGCGAGCTGATCCAAAGGTAAAACCTCAGTCAGATGATTTTAAGGTTGAAGAAGATAAAGCAACATCACACAATGCACTTTCAACAGAGGCCAGCCATATTTCAACAGAGGCCAGCCCCGCTTCTGGGCCCTCAGAACTTCAACTAGAACCTGGAAATGAGTTACTAAAACATTTGCTTAAAAACAAGAAACAGCCCGTCATTCACCAGAAGTCAGAAGAATCTTTGCAATTAGACAGTTGCTCTGCTGTTACAAAGTCTATTGAAGAAAGACCTACAGACAGATTGGTAAGTACAGACAATGTCATACAGCTAATAAGAAATGACTGTTAGTGAGTTATACATGTTTCATAGATCTGCATGTTTTAGTGCAAGAAGAAACACTGAGTAAATTGTTACACGCTACAAGAACCACCCCCCCTCGCCTGTACAATTCAGCTGACATAACTGACCATGCACAGTAACAGGAAACACAGCAGCACTTCCTGTTTGTAGGTGCAAACGCATGAGCTGCTATTTTGTTTCTAAAACCTACTACAGCAGTAGAGTTAGAAAAAGTTTAATTAATTTTTATGTGCAGCAATTTAAATTGCCTTTGGGAGAGATGCATTTGAGCACTGTTGTGTTGGTCTGGTGTAATTCACTTTTGACTCTTGGTCAGCTTTAATTCCTTTACTCTGGTGTATTAGTATGCGGTAGAGTGGGTAGTTGTGTTTATTAATCTCTAAATTGGGGTGGGAGATGATTCCCTCTGGAGGTTGCCAGATATGGAGGACCCTAACATATGTGGGTCTTTATCCATTGCGGCCTCCAGATGTTTGTCTGTTGGAAAATCTAGTTTTAACGAGTGTGACCTCATCGGGATATGTAAATTATTCATGATGGTTCGTGAATCGCTTAAGTGTAGTAAAAGCAGTTTTGACTATGCGGTTGTAAAGTTCGGGTAGATATTTATCTATAATTTTAGGGTTCAGTGTCGTGATGTGTTTGCTTGTTTCCAGGTTGCCCCAAGTTGTTGCTTCATCAGTTTTTATCCACCTACAGTTGCAGAGTAAATGTCTTGCATAACCTGTTTATATGCTACTCTATGTTTTTTTATTGTTCCAATAATAAGCAGATCAGAATCAATCTGTAGTGTGAAAAATGGAGCCTGGTATTTTAATCAGTTGATTCTGGTTGAGGTAGAGAATATGGGGTAATCTTTTACGGAGGGAATACTCACTAGTATATTAAGACGAAGTTTGCTCCAAGAGGAAATGTATTTTACCAAAAAGGAAGATAGTTTAGACAGAACAATTAGTCCAGTTCTTTAGAGAGTTTAATACCGAAGTTTTTGAGGTCTGATCTTGTCCAGCTAATTTTAGTGGACTCTTTTATGCACTGTATTTCTAGTTTGGTGAGGTTTATTGGTAGGGCTATCAATATGTCATAATTAAGTTTGAAATATTTCCCATATTCTGCCAAGATAGCCAAACATTTGTTGATGAAGTTAAGAGGATTGGTAAGCATTAGGTCATAAGCATAAGCTAATATTTGAATTTCTCTTTTATTTATTATGGTTCCCTTAATAGTTGCTTCCATGTCTAATTTCTTAATTAGTAATTCTAGATGGATGTTAAAGAGAGTGGGCAACAATGGAAAATCTTGCCTTGTCCCATTTCTCAAAGAAAAGTCATTAGTAAGGGATCCATTGGCATTAATCATTACAGATTTATTTATATACAGCGAACTGATATTATCAAGAATGTGGTGTCCCAGGCCAAACTGTTTTAGGGAGGGTTCCCTGAACCAAATACTGTGCTAAAATACCCCCTCCTGATCGCCCTATAACAGGCAGCGTGCAGAATCCCATTCTAATCAACTCATTACAGACAGTGTGCAGAATCTTGCCCCCCCCCCCCCAAACTATTATATGCTACGTCCACACTGACAGTGTATAGATTCTGCAACATTGATATGTTAGGATGGAGATAAATGAGTTTGAGTGCAATCCCTTGATTGATTTCATTATTATATTATTTGATAATGATAGTGTATTCATTATTGAGATATATATATATATATATATATATATATATATATATATATATATATATATTGTTTTTGGCTACACTCAGGAAAAGAATTAAAGTGCTACTGCAGGCAAAGGTAATTGTTACACCATTGTGTCGGGCTACATTTGGCACTGTCCTAAACTTTTGGAAATGGCCGAGATATCGAGGTTTACAGGTTCAGCTTATCAATTCTTTTTTGAAAAAAATGTGTGTGGCCTTTGCTCTGTGATGCTACATGATCTGTGATAAATCTGGAGGTGGAGGGAGGAACCAGCAATCCTGTCCCGCTCTGCTGAGCTGATGGGACGGGATGAAAAAGAGAATGTCATTGGCTGAACCTGTGAACCCAGATGTCTTGGCCATTTCTGCTTCAATTTAAAAATAGAAAACAGTTTAGGACAGTGCCAATAGTAGTCCGACACAATGGTGTATCAATTACACTTGCCTGTAGTATCACAAGTGGGCATATAGCCCCCCCATGGGTAAAGAAAAAAAAAAGAAAAACAAAAGAATTTAGCAGTCACAACATAAGACGCATCACACAAGATGCATCACATTCTCTTCTGGAGTGAAAAATACGGTAGTTTGTTGCATATCAAATAATGGCAATTCTGGTTAAAGTGTTGTATTAAGCATTGTGTGTTGCCAGGACTGCCTATTTTTGAGGTTGAATCTGGCATGTTTTAGTTAAAAGAAAAAAGATTGCACTTTTGATCTGGCTTTAATGACATTTACATATAAATAAAAGCCCTAAACCTTGGTCAAAGGCCATGGAGCTGGTAAGTTGCTAGGGGGAGGCTGTATGGCCTTTTGACCTATTTGAAAGCGTTAAAAAAAATAAAGTTAACTCCTGCATATCTGTAGATCTGTAGGCAACTGCAATAGTTTTTATTTTTACTTCAGCACGTTTCACAGGTCATCCAGCTGCCTTTTCTAATAGTGGGATGAATACCAAAATGTGAAGCAAAAGAAAACCGCATGTCCAGTTGCCTTGATCTATTACTAAATACATATTTAGCATTACATGGATGAATGTGAACCTTCATAACAAATTGACTAGCTGCACAAGTGCATTAAAATACAATTGTCACAAATTCAAAATGATATTTTCGACAAATGTAATTATTCACCTTTGTTGAATCACTCAATTACTTGAGTGTTTCACATGCAATCTAATTTTCCAATTTCTAATTTTTCTCAATGTTTGTTGAATCAAGCCCTTAGTACACATGAAACATCAAATTTTTCCAATTTCTATTTTTTCTCTGTGTTGAATCAAGCCCTTAGTGCGCATGAATAATGATAAAATGAAGAGAGAGAATGAAAAAAACGAAATAAAAAAAATGCAATAATCTTGTTTCTTACCTCACCTTCCCCACCAGCTTATCCCTGAAAAAAAGGATCTAATAACCTTTAATGTTAACCAGAACTTGTCAAGAATGGATTTTGAGGTGGATAAAAAGAAACCAAGAAATAAGAGGGTACAAAGAAGTACAGAAAAAGCTGCTCCTCGATCCAAGAAGAGGAAGAAGGATGAAGTGCTTAAACCTCCAATATTTACCTCTTCTGAGACCTTCACCCATATAAAGCATGTAAGCATATGTAGTGGGCAGGGCTGTGGAGTCGGAGTCGGAATCGAGGAGTCTGAGTCGGAGGAAATTTTGGGTACCTGGAGTCGGAGTCGGCAAACAATGCACCGACTCCGACTCTACTAAATTTGATTTAGCAAGTTTAAATGTCCCAATTCACAAAAAGTTATAATTAATGACTTCTTATTTTAAGAATAAAGACCAATGCATGCAGTGCCTCACCTAGCCGCAAAACGAACACGTTAAGTGACCGTGAAGAAGCATGCTTTTCATGTGCTTCACAATATGGCACACAACGCACAATTAGAAGCGGCAATACTTATACTTTGCATAGTGTTGTGTTCTGCTGTTACAGGGAACCCATGGGTAACCTAGCCTCTCACTGATAAGGGATTAAGTAAATATGTTTTTTGCTGGACTAGAGACACTTGTATAAGTGAAGGGAATGGAGGATCAATAGTTCAAGACTGAAGCTGTACCATTGGAAAAACTGCTGTCATTCAGCAAAAGGCTATAAAAACTTGTAAACTTCGATTGTTAACTTAAACTTTAAACATGACTATGGGATTCTACTAGGGAAATCATGTTTTATAATAAAGGCCCCTTTCTGGATCCTCCCACTGCCCTATCTTCAGCAGAAGATCAGCACACAGAAAGGAGAAAGCAGCTTTCTGCCCAACTACCTCTCTCTGCTAGAAGTAATGACATGTATGTTGCCTTTCTTTCCTTCAAGGAATGTATAAAATACATTCACATATTAATACAGAGGAGTCGGAGTCGGAAGTACAAAAAACTGAGGAGTCGGAACATTTATCTACCGACTCCACAGCCCTGGTAGTGGGGACCAGGGTTGGAATTATGATTTGGGACACAGAGCACATAGTATCTGCATTGGCCACAGGTTCCCCCATGAAGCAATAATTTTAAAAAATGGCGTGCTAAAGGGCACTGCTATTGGGGCAATATGGTTGACTGTCTTTTCCTACTCCTCCAAGTTAATTAGTGTTACAGTACTTAAACATTGGATCTCTAGAAATGTAGCATGTTAGATTTGTATTTTCCTAAAATTACTTTCCTCCTGAACCTTGATCCAAACCTTCGACGTATTTCACTCCTTTTATCCACACCATACAAATTATGCTCTTTAAGCCTTTTACGTTTAGAGCCACCATTTTTGTAGTTTGTCTTTATGTATAATGCGGTTTTACAAATGTATGGAAGTTTGATGCTCCCAATTATAGGGAAACTGTTACCAGCATAGTTATCATTTGTGCTGCAGAAAATATTACACATTTGAAATAAAGAAATCTCTACTAGCCTAAAAAAAGTTGCCAATTAGTAGGATCAGATATACAGCTGGACAGCTATTTAAATGAATGCTTAGTCCATTTCTACCCTAAACCCCCCTCTGGCTATCAGTGACATAAGCTTTTCATGAAGGCTTAACCCCATGCAGATGTTGTGGAATACCATGCATTGCAAACGTGAACTGCATGAGAGCTGCCATCTTGCTACATACCTGAGAGCCCTGCTTCTGAAATATCCAGTCCCACAAACAAAATTGCCTTCTCCCTATCACCCCTTTCACTATAAGCAGTGTAGCAACTGTTTCAAGGCTGTACAGCTGCTATTTCATAGATTTACATAGCTCCCGCTATACACTCAGAATTCCTTCCCCCACACTTTTCACCCTATTTGCTGCTC
Source organism: Gastrophryne carolinensis (assembly GCA_027917425.1). Classification (NCBI taxonomy): domain Eukaryota; kingdom Metazoa; phylum Chordata; class Amphibia; order Anura; family Microhylidae; genus Gastrophryne; species Gastrophryne carolinensis. The sequence continues at coordinate 97,900,922 of CM051239.1, read as the reverse complement.
CCTCTTGCATGTAACTGTATGGACAGACAACCCTTTGATTCTGGGACATATCTCTCAGTCTGGGGCACTTCACCGTCAAAGTGACAACCTGCCACAATTGTGTGGAGAGATTAAATAACCCAGATACACTGCTGCCCAGCTAAGAACTTTCTTTTGACAAACAACACTTTGTGTCCAGACAAAATCTCTCAGCAGAGTCCCCCCCCCCCCCCCCCACAGTATCTGCATGGGGTTAGGCCACCTCAAACAGCATAGGTCACTGATTGTCAGAGGGGATGTTTAGAGAAGCAATTTACTAAACTTTATTTTTTTTTTGCCCGGTGGTTTGCTTTAAGAAGAGAGGGGTCAGGTATAAGGGATAACTTTATATGAAGATCTCTTGATGCTTGGTTGTGGTAAGTAAGCAACAGCATGGTTTGCAGTTTCTAGATTTCTCTGATTGTATTCATTACCTGAGATTGTATTGTTATGCTATAATAAATACTTTTATTTATTTTTGTTATTTAAAGCAACTCTCTCTGCTTCCTCTAATTGAGCCTATTGTCGGCATGAACTTTGCACAGTTTCTTCCCTATGGTACTGGCCCAATAAGTGCTGGGAGCCGTCTTCTGGGGTCCTTCGGTTGCGCTTCCCTCGATGGAGTGTCAGATTATTATTCACAACTGATTTTCAAGGTTTGTGCATAAAAGTGTGTGATCTACTTTTTAATAGACAACTTTTTGTGATTGAAGTGTCTTGGGGGTCAGATTGCCAGACATGTTTTCATGTCGACCACAGGGTCTGTTTGCATCTGCTTTGTTTTACTTATGCATGTTCAGTGTCTTTATTGCTTTTGTAGTTCTGCCAGTCAGTCCAAATTGATTATAACATTTGTCTCTTGTTGTTACTTTGTGACGTTGATACTCTACTTGCTTCCTTAACACCTGTAACTTTTGTTTTAACAGCAAAATAATCTCAGTAATCCACCCACACCTCCAGCCTCTCTGCCCCCAACTCCGCCACCAGTGTCCTGTCAGAAGATGGTAAATGGGTATGCCACCACAGAAGAACTGGCAGGGAAAGCTGCCATTCTTGGAGGACACGGTACCATTTGTTATTCCTATAGATAGATCTATGTATTTATATCAGCCTTTTATTCATGTGTTTTTTTTTTTCCATTTTTTTTTTTTTTTTTTTTTATTTCAGTTACCAAAGTTCTTGGACCCAACAAACAGTTCCACCTGCCTTTCAGGCCCCAAGATGATCTTTTGGCTAGAGCCATAACTCAGGGACCTAAATCAGTGGATGTCCCAGCTTCATTACCTACCCCACCGCACAATAACCAGGAGGAGCTGAGGTACGTGGGTAATTTGCTTGGTTATAGAGTCATTTATACAGCTTTCTTGAGTTTCAAGATGTTCAAATGCTATTACTGGCCCATGAACCCCATCTTTTGCGTTAACCATGTTTTATTTTAAAAGTGCTGTCTTAAGTAACACAAGAGAAAATGGGACTTAAATACTTCAATACTTCAATACTTTATTGACCGCCAAGTACAGGGTACATACAAGGAATGCTTTTTGGCAAGGACATGAGAGCTATAAACAATTACATACGCCATAGAAGTAACAGAGGATTACGGTACAGTACAGGTTTAATTCCTAAAGACTAACAGAATTAACAACAATGCAGAGCAGGATAGAGTTAAGTGCCTCTCACACTGGATTTATTAAGAGCCATAACGGCCAGACAGAGTTTTTGTGTCTAGAGGTTTTGGTTGAATGAGCCATGAATCTGCGGCCAGAGGGTAGGAGCCTGAAGAAGGAATATCCAATGTTAAAGTGGTCTGTGCCCCACCATGTGAAACACCCTAGGTCACCGAGGTCATTTACCTCTCCTCTAGCACACTCTTCGGCTAGATCAGCCTGCTTGAATCCTAGCCGCACTTGCAAATGGCATGTGACATCACTTGGCTCCCTTCCTTCTGTTCTGTTGCGGCGGGAAGAAGGGAAGGGAGTGATTCCGGTCACGCATACGCCTTGGGCTCGAAGAAAAGGTAAGAATCAAACAACTCAGTGGGGTGTCACAGAGCGGGGCTTTCTAGTTCAGGATGCCCCAGCGAGAGAGAGCGTAGGCCTGCCCTGTATCCTCATAGATTCCAGAGTAGGTTTTGGTCCACTTTTGTCTCTTCAGTAGGATCAGAAAATAAAAAGTCTTAAGTCATAAGTCTTTCTTCATTGAACCATTCATTGAGTCTGAGAAGTTTACATGAGGTTTCTAAAAATGTTGTCATTATTTCCCATGTCTTTTTTTTTTAATCATTCTTTATTTAGGGTTTTCAAAAGCAAATACAGCATAGCAATATCTCCATACTATATCTAGTCTGCGCCGTAGGAAAAAGCTATGACAAATAAAGAAATAAGGAGGTAACATGATAAGACCGGACAATAAGGCTCAAAATTAGTCTAAAAAAACCTTGTGTGGGGTTAGTGAGGGGGGAGGGGAGAGGTTGTACGGATCTCTGGGTCTCACCAAGTAGTGATGTACAAACATCAGATTCAGAAAAGCCAGCTAAACCAGGTGCATGTGAACTGATCAAATCTGTTTTCCTGGGAGAGGATCACGCTTTCAAAGCGCATACGTTCGTTTACCCTCAATATCCACATAGCGATTGAAGGGGGGTCAGCACTTTTACACTTTTGTGGGATGCAAATCTTTGCTGCATTTAGGAGGTGACACAGCAACAACTTTTTTTAGTATTTCAATGGAGTCTGCGTCAGGTGGAGGAGGCAGACAGCCGGGTCATTAGCCACCTCGCCTCCCTGTGCGTCATGAACCCAAGCTGATCCAATTTGATAACATGATGGAGATAAGGAGCTAGTCTGGAGGCCAACATTTTTGCAAACAACTTCAAGTCAGAGTTCAAAAGAAAAATAGACCTATAACTTGGGTGGGGTCCTTACCCTCCTTCGGGATGACCGAAATGTGTGCTCTCAAGGTGTCAGCTGGCAGGGACTGAATTAAAGACTTCCAAGAGTTTCGGGGCAAGGGTTGAAAAAAATTTCTTATAATACTGAGGGCCAAAGCCATCGGGCCCTGGGGCCTTCCCTCCTGCCGCCCCAGAGACTGCTTTGTGCAGCTCAGCCATGGAGATAGGGTCCTCCAGCTACTCAAGGGCCTCTCTCGGTAGCTTGGGCATCCCCATCTCCAATAAATATAACTCAAGAGGCTCCCCAGGGTCTCGGATCTGGACTTTCGGAAGGTTGTATAACCGTTCACAGTATCTGCGAATTGTTTCTCCAATTTCACTTAGTAGGTGTGTGACCCGTCCACTGGAATTGGAAATTTTTGGTATGTATGCTTTAACCCTTTCCTCCCTTAACGCTTTAGCAAGAAGTTTGCCACACTTGTCTCCGGATTCATAAAAAATTCTGCAACAATTGCTCACCTGCGCTTTAACCTTGTCACAGCACATAAATTTAAGTTTCTCTCTTAAGGAGGTTAATGTGGCCAAGCACGATACAGCAAGGGACTCCTTGTGCTTTCTTTCTAGTACCCCAATTTCTCTAACTAAGACACGTATCTGTTCTGCCTTCTCTTTCTTAACTCTGAATCCTATCCTAATGAAGGTACCCCTAATAACACATTTGTGTGCCTCCCAGAGGACCCCGGGAGGGATGTCTGGAGAGGTATTGGTTTGGAAAAAATTTTTGATCTTGGTGTGTACCTCCTCCAGGATGAGCTGATCATCTAGCAACGAGGTATTCAGCCTCCAAGACCAGCTCCTCGGGATTGGGTGAGGACAGCTAACTGTCAGCATAATGGGTGCATGGTCTGAGACCGTTATGTTACCAATGGTGGCACTCGAAACCCGGCACAGGGAGGCGTGGGGCACCAGAAATCAATCCTCGAATTGGACCCATGGGGTGCCGAATAAAAGGTATAGTCACGCTCACTCGGATGGAGAATCCTCCAGGGGTCGACCAATTGGTAGAGCGCAAGCGCACTCTTTAATTTTTTCAGCCTTGTGTAGGACTCGTGAGGACTCCCTCTAGTGGTGTCTATAAGAGGGTCAAGAGCTAGATTAAAGTCTCCACCCAAAATTAGTTCTCCTTCTTTGAAGGAGGACAGTATATTTAGGACCTGGTCCAAAAAAAACACCTGACCCGTTTTTGGCAAGTAGACATTCGCAAATGTATAACTACAGGAGCCGATCTTTCCCTTGAGAAAGATCCACCTCCCATCATCATCTGTTTTAAAGCCCTCCAACTCCCAGGGAAGGGCCGCATCTATAAGGATGCTGACCCCTCTAGACCTGGAGTCCGTGGAATGACTATGATAAGCTCTTGAATAATGTCTGTTGCCGAAAGAGGGTGGGTTCTTGGCCTTAAAGTGGGTTTCTTGTAGAAGGGCCACCTGTGCCTTTAGGCCTCCCAGGGTCCTAAGAATAAGAGATCGATTTCCGGACTGTTTAGCCCCTTGACGTTGAGGGAGACAATACGTATCTCTGCCATGGAAGGACACCGTGTATATTAACTATTTCAGTGTCCACCAAGGCAGAAGAGCACCAGAGATCCGCACAGTAGGAGTTGGAGGGGAGGGGGAACGAAGGGCCTGTCTCAGGTGGTAGAGGCAAAAACCGAGGGGAGGAAGGGAGGTAACAAAGAGGAATCAAACCGGGGACAATCTAAGACTTTCCTCTACAGGAATAAACTCGGTCTATAAGGGCACTAAGCGCCCGTCGGACCAAACCTACTGGGGGTGCTGTGTCTGTCAAGGAGATGAGGCACGTCCAAAGCGTTAGCAGTGTGCCCTCCAACCCAGCCTGACACATCACACACAGCATCCGGACGACCAGAGGGAGCCAAAGGCTCTCCGCAAGGGGGCCTAAACAACAGTAAAATATAAACCATAACATAACCAACCAGGACGGAATCTACTTTAGATAGGAGGCACACAGGCCACGAGGATTAAAGGAAGCTCACCCTGAGGGGACTATGACCTGTCAAGCTAAAACAAGCTCTCCCTCAGGGCAGTCGTTACCGCCAATTTTAGGCCGCTGTCCCCTCCCCCATCCCAGATGAATGGGTCGGGGGAGAGAGGGGACGCTGCGACCCGTTAACCTCTGGGATCTTCAGGTCTGAGTTCCACAAATTTACTGCCGAAAGGAGCCCAGCTTCTAGCTCCAGTGGAACGCTTCGGGGGGCCCCCCAGATGCCTGAGATCTCGAAAGCTCCTTGGGCCTCCAGTTTACCTGATTGTAGGGCGCGGGCGCACCGGGGCGCTTCAGGATCAAGCCAGTCAGGAATACGAACTGGATCACACTGCAGGAAATCAAAAAGCTCCGCCAAATCCTGATGTGTTCTCAGCAGGAACACACCTCTTGCGTTCTTTACAATCAAGTGGAACGGGTATCCCCATCTGTACGTCGCTCCGTTACTTAAAATCACATCAAGTAGAGGCTTCATTGCCCTGCGCATTTGGAGAGTCCGCTTAGAGAGGTCTAGAAGAATCTTAACGTCCGCACCCTGAAACAACACCGCCCCCTTGTTCCAGGCCTTCCTCAAAATTTCCTCCTTAAGCGAGAAGAGATGCACCCTGCACACAATATCTCTAGGGTAGGCAGGGTCAGCACTTTTGGGGCCCAAGGCCCTGTGAGCTCGGTCTAATTAAGTGGGAGTGGAAGGATCTCTCTCTCATATTTTGTTGAAAATTGTGGCGACAATAGCTCTCACATCCTCCACGTTTCGGGACTCCGGCACACCTCTAATTCTCAAATTGTTCTGACGACTTCGATTTTCAAGATCGTCAAGGTGTAGTTGGCAGCCTTGGATCAGTGCTTCTTGTTTCTTACATCTATCCTCCAACACTTTCATACGGCTGTCAGCAGAGCTCTCCCCTTTCTCCAGAAAATCGACTCTAGATGACACCTCAGCGACTTCGTGGCGGACCACAGCAATTTTGCGTTTAAACCATGCTTCATATTTCTCTATGAGATTTTCTATGTCCGTTTTAGAAGGCATCCCCTTCAATAGGGAGATAGTTTCCAGGTGAATTTGCTGATCTCGAGGAATTACATTTCCAGGAATATCAGGAGCCATCACTGCTACCCAATCATCTGGTGCTACTGGAGTAAGCGCAGGAGAAGCCAGAGGGGCTGCTGGGGACATCAATATAGGGACTTTTGCAAAGCCCTATAAGAGATCTTGATCAAAGGAGATCTTGCAGGGGAGGGCGAGAGAGGCGATACGGGGGACCACATAGCCATGCGCTCCTCGACAACACCGTCTGTCGCCGCTCTTTTTTCAGCCTGGGACCACACCTGTCTTTGAGGGAGACCAACCGCTGGGGCTCCGGAGGATGGTCTTGCAGCCACTTTAAGGGACTGAGCTGACTGAGTAGGATCAGCTTCACCCGCCTCCCTGGGTGTGTTGGCAAATTTGATCAGGCCTGCCGCCAGTTTACTGGAATAGCCGATGGGATTGCCAAATCCAAATCTGGCTGCTTCGCCATCATTTCCACGAGGGTGTACCCCAATAACAGCCGGGTCTTGCTGAGGGTTGAGCTCCATAGATGAAGGGGGATCAGCTCGTCGCTCCACATCCCTTTCTAAACTGCTCCCTGCATGGTGGACCAGGGGACAATCATCTCCTGCTGAGATGGGGGGAAACAGAGGTGCTCCTTCTCCTATTTTTCCCCTTCTTCCCCCCTACAGTGTGCCACTTATCGCCTGTGGCTGGTAAATCCTTTTTACCGAGGGGCTCCTCTGGGGGAGCGGGCCGCGGGCAGTACACCGGTCGCCAGTGTGGCAGCGCCCGCCAAACTGACATGCAGACCCCTGTGGGAGGGGCCGCCGGGGCACTCACATGGGCTGCGATTGGGCTCCCAGACTTTACAGACAGCCTTCGGGCACCCCCCTCACCACTCTCACCTCCACCGAGATCACTTCGGTCTCGCTCCTCCGGCTCTCCTGAGTTAGCTGTGGGCGGCCGGGTGGCAGCCGCCACCTTGGTACACCCGCTCTCTTCAAAACCGGAGCGTATCGCAGCTAGTTAGCACACCACACTCCCCGCCGTGTCCCCGCGTTCCACCGAGGATCTCCGCTGCTCGTAGCAGACCTCGCTGCAGACATCTTTTGAAGAGGAGGAGGCACAATCACTCCCGATCGCCCTCCTCCATGGGACGCACCATCCGCCGCCATCTTGAACGCTGCAGCCTTCTCCATTCTCCTCGTCTTCTCAGGTAAATGTCGATCCCGCGGGGCACCTCCACTCTCTCTACCTCTCCTGTGGCCTTTCATACCACTGGTCATGCCAAAAGGATTCCACTAGTCCCCCGGAAAACGCTATATGTATGGGTTGGGAAGCAGGAGCCGACTCACAGACGCCTCATCCGCTCCAAGCCGGGACACGCCCCCCTTTCCCATGTCTTAATGTAGACTTTAATCTTCTTTGTCAAGTAGTGTTTGTATATTGTAAGTTTTTTTTTTTGTTTTTTTATTTAAATCCATCTCAACATTTTGGTCATTAACTCTTTATATTATTGTACTTTAGATCTTAACTGATCGATAATTCTATCCTGCGCACTATCCTGCAATTTTTAAAGACTCGGTTTAACATAAGTTAAATGATGAATTCATGAAACTTTTATGTTGAAAAGAGTCTTGAAAAATAAAGTGCGTGGGATAAAATCATAGGTCAATTAGGATCTAAAGTACAGCAATATTCATTGATATTCCGTTGGCAGGAATTTTTATCCCAGCGCAGGAGTTTGATTTGTTTTTAGTAAAATTAAATTTCTCTTCCACTTTACTTCAGGCCACCAGAAGAATTCAGAGACTGAATGGGGTTAACACACACAAAGGTGTGTCTCCACCTCCCGGGCCCATATCCACCTGGCTGACTTGATGCACTTCAGTTTTTCTTTCTTGCAGTGGTCACTGCAAGGACTTATCTGAACTCCTCTCCCATTTACTTTTTGTTTTAAAGTAATTATGGCTTGGAAGCGGGGGTAATGGAAACCTGATTGTTCCTTGGCCCTTATACTCCTTGGATCTGAATGGACCCACTTTGCCTCCGCAGCTAAGCTGCATTCAGATCAGGATGGTAAGGTAAGCGCCTGGGTCTTGGGGCACTGTGGGGTGTCGCCTTTTTGTTTTTTAAAAAAGAGTGACACTCCCTGGCTGAGAATTCCACCACAGGAAAAAGCAGCCAGAAGGCTTTTGTCTGGTGAGAGTGATTGAGGGGAACCAGGGAAATTAATTTCCTCTTTATTGCTCTTCCCATGTGTTTTTACTGGTTGAAAAATTCAAAATTTGTGCCCGCCACTATGGAAACATTTTTGGCTTAACATAGCAGCGAGCACCGGTGTGCGGCTCCTTTCTTACCCCGCTCGCGCTGGAAGATTTTCGGCCGGGTGAAGCAGCAAGCACCGCTAACATCGCGGTTCTCCTCCGGCCGCTCGCACTGGAAGATTTTTGTCCGGGACTAAGCGGCAAGCACCGCTGACATCGCGGTTCTCCTCTGGCCGCTCACGCTGGAAGATTTTCGTCCGGGACTAAGCGGCAAGCACCGCTGACATCGCGGTTCTCTTCCGGACGCCTTCAGTGGAAGATTTTCGGCCAGGACTAAGTGGCAAGTACTGCTAACATCGCGGTTCTCCTCAGGCCGCTCGCGCTGCAATATTTTCGTCCGGGACTAAGCGGCAAGTACCGCTGTACTGCTGCAAGTACTGCTGACATCCCGGTTCTCCTCCGGCCGCTCGCACTGCAACATTTTCGGACGGGACTAAGCGGCCAGTACCGCTAACATTGCGGTTCTCCTCCGGCCGCTTCAGTGGAATATTTTCGGCCTGCTGAGATTGCAGTTCTTCTCCGGCCGCCTTCAATGGAAGTTTTTCACCCGGGCGAAGCGCCGAGTACCACTGAGATCGCGGTTCTTCTCCAGCCACCTTCACTGGAAGATTTTCGGCTGGGGGAAGCACAAAAATACAGTGAGACGCTGCATGGCCACCCTCAAGCGGACCTAAATCTTTAGGTCATTTTTTAATTAATATGTGTATTAAAATGTTATTTATTCATATATACATTTTAATTGTTCTTGTTTTTAAAAAAATATTTATTATTATTTAGTTGTGGGATAAGACAATATATTAGGCAATATATTGATGTGGTTCACCCTCTGAGCTTTCAGAAAAATCTTGCGACTATCGGGAACTGTTCACATACTGTTCCCCTGGGAGGTAATGTAGTATTAATCACCATGACGGAGGCATCTGGAGTAATCGGATCTGGTCCTTTAGCAGATAGATTCCCCCGATGTCCAGTATGCAAGCAGACACTGGATGAGGATAGCACGGTGTGCAGGGTTATGCTACTGTAGAAGTGGATATGGAAGACAATTGTCTCCTCCCTGCAAGGGCTCTGACCCTTGTTGCCAGTGCCCTCTGAGCTTAAAAACCCCCCTGGCAGCCTTCAAGCTGACCTAAAACCTTTAAGTCATATGAGCTACTAAGAAGGTTTCCTCTGAGTTTTGAAGAGGATATTGTGGCTGCCATAGCCTCCTTCAGAGTCTTTAAACTCTGCCGGCAGCCCTCAAGTGGTCCTAAACCTTTAGAGAGTCATTTAGGATTGGCTACTAAAAAGGTTTTTAAAGAAAAGATTTATCCTCTTTAAATTGAAGAGGATATTGTAGCTGCCATAGTCTCCCAGGAAGTTATCCGTCGGGAGGATTTATCCAGTAGGGACTCGTATTCAGAAGTCCTCTACACAAGGGGATGCTCAGTTAAGATGAATGGATGGTTTTGATTTCCTCCATTCTGGAGCATGTTGCAGAGCATATGCATTATTCTAATCTGATCAATAGGGAATGGCAGAAGTCAGGTTGTCTTCTGCCCATTCCTAAAGTACTAGATACCATGTATTCCTTCCCTCCAGATCAGATTGAATTATGGTTTCACCCTCCTGTGGTGGACGCTCTGGGACCAGGTCTCTTTTAAGATTTTGGCTATGCAATCCTCAGATAGTGCTTCTCCAAAAGATCCAGCGAATAAGCACGTGGATCAGGTGGCATATTCTGCTTATTCTATTATGGGGTCCACCTTGCGGCCGGCCTGGGCTACATCCATAGCATTTTTGGGGAGCAGGAGGTTGTTAAAGCAACTGGACTTGAAGACTCGTAGGGGTCATTCATTGAAGTCGTGCTCCCAGGTGATCAAGACCAGTTTGGCTACAACAGGTATATGATACGGGCTATGGAGGATTGAGCAGGTTAAGTGCCAGAGGGCCTAGCTCTGGTGTTAGCCTTAAGGTGTGCTTTATGGCTTAAGCAATGGCCAGCTGACATAGCCTCCAAAAAAGAATGACAGAACTCCCCTTTAAGGTGGGGTGTCTGTTTGGGGAGTGCTTGGTTGACATGGTAAAGCATGCTGTTAGTGGTAAATCTTCTGCCACAGAAGCCGAAGTCTAATACTGCTTCCCCAGGGCCTCTAATGCTCCGGGGTTCCAGTTAGAGGTTCGGCCTCTTCGGGATACCGAAGAGATTTTTGGAATAAGACAAAGTTCCAAATTAAGGCAACAGGTGTCTGGCAGAATAAAGCCAGACCCCCTTCAAGGCCTGTTCAGGCATGAAGGGATGCCCCCGCACTTGCAGATGTGGGGGGGACCACTTCTGCATTTTTGCTCATTTTTGGAGGCTTCATGTAACAGATATTTGGATACAGTTGTATCCTCAGGTTACAAGATCAAATTAGGAGCCAGACCCCCTTGGAGATTCTCTTGGTCAGGGGTATCCCGAATTCCGCAGAAAGCAGAAGCATTGAGATCTGCCGTATCTCACTTTTTTAGAGATTGGAGTTGTTGATCCACAGTGAAGTTACTCCAGCCGGGCAGTTCAGTTTGTGGCATTACCCTTTGGTCTATCTTCAGCACCAAGGGTGTTAACCAAGGTGTTGGCAGGTCTCATGTTTTCTCTAATAAGTCAGGGTATACATATAATCCCTTACTTAGACTATCTGTTAATATGGGCCCCATCATGTCAGGGGGCCCAGAAGAATACACAGACTGTCTGATCGACATTGGATAATTGACTATCCATTCGAATTCTTTAGTCAAAGATCATATCATAGCTTCAAGAGTTACGGGCAAAAGTGTTTTTTCCAACACAGAAGTGACTCTTATTCCAGGCCAGGGTACAGGGTCTCTTGTCTTGCCCTCATCCAACAATTCACCAAGGAATATGTCTGTTGGGCCTGATTGTATCTTGCTTTGAGTCAGTACCTTTTGCACTGTTCACACAGTACCCCTGCAGATGGAATTGCTCACAATCTGTGATCAAGACCCACACACTCTGGATCACTCTTTTTGCCTGACACCGTCAACAAGACAGTCTCTAGCCTGGTCCTCGGCCTCTTCAGACTGGCAAATCCCTCCTTCCAGTACAGTGGAAGATCATCACCATGGGTGCCAGTCTATCGGGTTGGGGGAGTGTAATGGAGTCATCAACGCTCCAGGTACAGTGGAGTCTGAAGGAGAGCAAACTCTCCATAAATATCCTGGAACTGAGAGCGATTCCATTGTATCTGTCATTGGACAGACCATCTGAAGGGGCATCCCGTCCGGATTCAAACAGACAATCGGACGGCGGTGGTATAATATCAACCACCATAGGGGCACCTGAAGCAGTGAAGCTTTCATGGAAGTGAGCTGGTTATTCTTAGTATACAGTACGTCCTGCTCCAGATATAATACTTACACTTGGGTTATCCTCCGCCAGATGGTGCTGCACTGCAGAGACATGGAAAAACAGGCTCCTCCCGGCCCTTCAAATACCCAGGGACCTCCCACAAATCCCCAGAGGTTTCTCTGCAGTGCTGACTGCGAAGACATTATGTGTCACTCTCTCGCAGGTGAGCGGGGGTATTAAAGCCTGCGGCCCTGTTGGACTACTCCTACCCATCCTCTTCGTGATGTGCCTCCCAGCCTGGGCTGCGCTGGTCGGGTGAAGGTAGGCAGCACTACGCGTGCTCATGGAGCCATGCTCCACCGCAGTCCCCCACCAAAGGGTAGGTGGTTTAGGCTGATGGTGAGCCTCTAGTGGATGCCCCTCCCGCATTATTGCCCCATACCCCGTGGACCCTGTTCAAAGGGTCGCCATCCTCCCTCGTTCCCCCCATAGCTCGGGGGGAAAGGAAGGGGGGGGTGTGTGGTGGTCTTAGTGTATTCATTTACACGTTATGGCCTTAGTATTGTCCTTGTCTCATACAACTGTTGTCAGAGCCGCGCTGTTTTTATTGTGTTTTTTACTGTCTATCGGCCACCGCCGCGCGAGTCTCTTGCCCTTATTAGACGGGCACGCGAACAGGCGGCGTTGCCTCAGACGCTGCGGCGTCTTCATTGGTAAACGTTGTCGGGCGCATCTGGAAGTAATCCCCGTTTCCTTCTAAGTGTGTCATACACTCGCTTGTTACTGTCTGAGCTGACTACTGCCTTCAGAGCTTCATGCTCTTCGGGGGGGCGGAAACCTGGCTTGCCGCTCTCCGCGTCACAGCCCACTCTGGCCCGCCCTTCGAGGTTCGCTTGGCGCCATTTAGATGCTCATCGAGCGCGCGTGTGGTAACGGTCCTCCTCCTCCCTCGATCTGTAAGTGCCCTCGCGGGCGATTTTCATCTTTCTTCTTACTGCGCATGGCAACCCTATTCCCATTATGTCTTTCAGAAGGTCGAATCCAGTGGCTTCTCCCGGCCCAGTGTAATTGCCAGTTGGACCTAGTATAATTGCTCCCACTTCCCTGCGGGTCTTTGGGGCATCCAGGGTAGCTTATAGCGTCAATCCCTACTGGCCTATTGTGCCTATTAATCACCACATGGAGGCATCCCAGGATATTGTGAACGGGGTTCCCTCGGGACAAGCCCGGCTGTGTGTAGCTTGTGGGGTCTCATCTATCAACGGTGACAATGCACGGGTCTGCGTCCCTTGTGCACAGTTTTGATTGTACCCTCCCTGCCCACAAGCTTTATTTGTTGTGTGTGTTTTTACTGGTGTTGGTGGTTTGTTCAGTCGGCTCCTCGCTGGCTCAGTTTGGCTATATGTGGAGTACTCTGCATACTCACCTTCCTCGCTCCCTCGTCGCCGCTGGCTGTTGGGCCTCCGCATCGCGGTGCTGTCTCTGACGGGGGGGGGGGGAGATTCTCGCTGCGCTGTGACGCTGGGCACAGTGTGTCTCCGCAGCCATTTCACTGTCTGGGCAGCGTTGGAAGGGGAGGGGGCGGAGCCTGACACAGACGCACGTCTGCGTCATCATGTCCGGCCGGCGCCCTCCGACCCCCCCCCCCCAAGGATCCTTCTAGAACTGGCCTGCACGCTTCTGATGCTGCTGGGGCCTGCTGGACGCTGCGGAGCCTGGCCTTTCTCCTGCTGTTGCTGCTGGGGGATCGTGCTCGTCATCGGAGGCTGCGCTGTCCCTCTGTCTGTGTCGTAAGTCCCTCTTCTGGCTGTATATTATGACCAATTGCATCTTGCTTTTTTCTAATCATGGGTTTTTTCTCTCCCTCTCATGTATAGATCATGGGCTTGAGGTTGAGGGTTGTGGTTCCTCCCGGTCCCCCTTTTTATTAAGAGGGATCACCTTATAGGTTTGGGCCATTAGTGTCTTGTAACCTTACTGATTTTGACCATTTTTAATCACCATAATGAAGGCATCAGGGGATAGTGAGCTGGGGGCCCCATTTGGGCAGGAAAGGCTCTGCCCCTTGTGCAGTAGCAATCCTCTGGGCGGATTCAGCACTGTTTGTACCACTTGCGCCAGAGGCATTATTTTGCACCATGACCGGGCGGGCGTCCCTGCCCCTAGCCCTACGCTGCCTGCAGCCTCTCCGGACCCTCCGCTGCTGCACTCAGCCCCCAGTGAGGTGGGAGCCAGCAGGGGGTCTCATGCTGACTTGCCGCTTAGGCTGGCCAATCTCGAGAGACAGATCTCGCAGACGGCTCCCAAGAAAGCCACGAGTAAGAAACAGCACCTCGAGCCCGTTTACTCGGATAATGACGATCTCTTTGATGATCTAGGCTCTGTGGAGGAAGGGGAATTGCCTGATGATTCACACTCCACTGTGGATTATTCGGCTGGCGATGACAGTATGTCTGGTTCCTCCTCGGGCGAGGATGCGTGGCTCCTGGATGATACAGAGAAAGTGCTTACCTCAGTGTATGAGACACTACACATTGTTCCTCCCAGAGGGGCTAAGAGGAAGCAGGGAGATTTGTTTAGGCCCGAGAGGCAAGGGCGGGTTTTCCCGGAGCACTCCCATTTTTCTAACATGATTTTCAAGGAATGGGAGAGGCCTAACAAGTTACCACCGGTTCCTAAAGGCCTGGACAGGCGGTACCCCTTCCCTGATGAGATGGTTCGGCTATGGTCTCGCCCTTCCGAGGTGGATCCCTCCATGTCGGGGTTGTCCAACACTACTGTTATGCCTAAAGAAATAGATGCATAAAGAAATACCGCGCTACCAAATTTATATAAAGTGTCAAATTCAATCCAGTGCTAAATTTAAAAAAAAGCTACACGTGCAATACCTATATCTCACCAATAAGTTAACAATACAATCAATACATAAAAAGCACAGAGCTATATGTGAATTCCAGTGTAAGTCCTCTTTAAGGCTCCTCCAAATAATCTTCAAATCAATAAAGTGACTTCTCAATCATTTCTTGTGCTGTCCCACCACCAAAAATATGTTCTTACCAGAAATGATCTGATCAAACGGCAACTAAAAGGTCATGAGGGACACTCTCCAAATGTTTCCACAGCGATAGATATGATCCCACCGTTAAATGTATATATGTGACCAACAAATTTTCTCCATAATATGGTCATGCAAAGGAAAAATATAGATCCATAGTGCAATATTGCAATCACTAGTAACTCCTTTAATTGAGCCAATAAAATACTTTTTAAACGGTCCTAGCGAAAGTCGCGGGAGGCGATGAAACGCGCTGGGAGCCGGCGGTATTCTATTTTTGGAATTGAGCAGCGTGAGTTGGTTATTTGCCACATTGTCTGATGCGAGCATTTAAAAAGTTTTTATTGTGAGTATTTTATTGGCTCAATTAAAGGAGTTACTAGTGATTGCAGTATTGCACTATGAATCTATATTTTTCCTTTGCATGACCATATTATGGAGAAAATTTGTTGGTCACATATATACATTTAACGGTGGGATCATATCTATCACTGTGGAAACATTTGGAGAGTGTCCCTCATGACCTTTTAGTTGCCGTTTGATCAGATCATTTTAGGCTCGCAAGCAGGCGGAGGATTATAAAGAACTCAAGGCCTGCTTGGATTTCATTGGCTTTGTTGCTACTGCCATGGAGGATTGGGTCCGGCTCGGTGCCAGGATTTTGGCCCTGCTTGTTGCCCTCGCTCTAGCTGCGGCAATGGTCGGCTGATGCGGCTGCCAAGAAGTCACTTATGAGTATCCCCTTTGTGGGGCACAGGCTGTTTAGGGAGTGCCTGGACCTTTTGGTCAAGGATGGTAGACTCCCTCAGAGATTGAAGTCTGCTCGGTCCTTTCGGAATACCTCTGCCTATCGTTCCTTTCAGGGAGGAAGAGGCTCTTTATTTCCAGGTGGCCGCAGAGATACCTGGGGTAGAGGTAGGTCCCGTGGCCAACCCAATCCCTCCTGGGGAGCCAAATCCAAGCCCCCTGCCAAGTCCCCTCAGGCATGAGGGGGCGCCCTCACCCATCCGGGTGGGGCGACTGCTTCTGCTGTTTGCTCAGATCTGGAGGCGGCACGTCTTGGATCGCTGGATTCAGGAGGTACTGTCCTCCGGTTACAAGATAGAGCTGGCAGTCACGCCGCCCACAAAATTCCTCCATTCACGGATATTCTGAAACCCACTAAAAGCACAGGGTTAGAGAATGGCCGTGCAACACCTCCTGCGGATAGGTGTGATTTGCCCTGTACCTCGACAGGAACAGGGGCAAGGTTTTTACTCCAACCTGTTCATGGTTCCCAAGAAGGACGGAACGTTAAAACCAATCCTGGACCCGAAGGGTCTCAACAGGTTGGTAAGAGTCAGAAATTTCCGCATGGAAACCTTACGGTCGGCGGTGAGATTGCTTCGGCCCGGCGACTTCATGACCACGGTGGAAATCAGGGATACTTATCTGCACATCCTGATTTTCCAGGGGCATCAGGAGTTTCTGAGGTTTGCTCTGGAGGATCAGCATTACCAGTTTGTGGCACTTCCATTCGGGATTTCCTCACCCCCCCGGGTCTTCACCAAGGTGCTGCCGGGCATCATGGCTATCCTGAGGAACCAGGGCATTCGTGTGCTGCCCTATCTGGACTACTTGCTGATTGCGGCCCAGTCCCTTCAGCAGGCCAAGAGCGATACACGGACAGTGTTGTCAACCCTGGTGGCCTTCGGCTGGGTAATCAATTACTCAAGGTCATTTATCACTCCCTCAACAGTGAGATCCTTCCTGGAAATGACGATAGACACTGCTCAGGTCAAGGTTTTTCTGCCACAGCAGAAGGTTTTGGGTCTCCAGACGCAGGTGCAGGCCTTGCTGTCTTGTCAGCGGCCGGCAATTCATCTGGGAATGAAATTGGTGGGCCTAATGGTGTCATGCTTCGAGGCAGTGGCCTTCGCCCAATTTCACATGAGACCTCTACAACTGAACATGCTGACCGGTTGGAATCGGATGCAGGAATCTCTGGAACAAGAGTTTTCGCTGTCCCCCCTGGCCAGGCAGTCCCTCTGGTGGTGGTTGGACTCCCGGAACCTGCTGGTGGGCAAGTCCTTTCCGACTCCCCATTGGGAGATAGTTTCCACGAATGCCAGTCTGACAGGCTGGGGAGGTGTTTGGCAGACTCAGAAGATCCAGGGTCAGTGGGGCTTGCAGGAGAACCGCTTACCCATAAATCTCCTGGAGCTGAGAGCGATCCGGTTGGTGCTTCTTCCCTTGACTTCCCATTGAGGGGTCATGCGATCCAGGTTCGCTCGGACAATCAGACGGCTGTCGCCTACATCAATCACAAGGGCGGGACTCGGAGCAAGGAGGTGACCCAGATTCTGTCTTAGGCAGAGGAGAATGTTTCCTGTATCTCAGCAGTCTACATTCCCGGGGTAGAAAACCTGGAGGCAGACTCCCTGAGCAGGAGCGCCTCGCGTCTGGGGGAATGGTCTCTCAACAGCAAGATCTTTCACTCTCTGTGTCTCCGCTGGGGTCAGCCAGACGTAGATCTGTTTGCGTCCAGACACAATCACAAGCTTCCAAGTTTCGTCTCCCTTTCAAGAGATCCTCTGGCCATTGCCACAGACGCTCTGGCGATTCCTTGGACGGAGTTCAAGTTTCTTTATGCATTCCCTTCGTTTCCACTCCTGGGCCGAGTGCTGCGCAGGATAGCCCAGGAACGGGTACCAACTACCCTGGTGGCTCCTCACTACCCTGGTTTGCGGACATAGTTCAGATGTCAGTAGACTGCATCATCTTGCCCGACGACCCAGGGCTTCTCACACGGGTCGCTGCGGCACCCCAATTTACGGACGCTGGCTTTGACGGCCTGGCTATTGAAACCTCAATCCTGACGGAAAAGTGGCTGTCGGCCACTGTTGTGCATACCATGATTCAGGCACGGAAGAAGTCTTCTTCCATGATATACTACAGAGTTTGGCACTCTTATATTGCTTGGTGCGAGACCAAGAGTCTCCCTTGCCGCACATTTTCTATTGTTTTCTAGAATTGTTTTTGAATATATCCAGTCCAGGTCGTCCCACCGCCTTTGTTGTTCATTGTTTCCTGTTTGCCTGTTATGTGATCTCCATTTTTATTCATTGCACATTGTTTTCATAAATCTTGTTAGAGAGAGTACCAGCTGAAGCTATGGGAAGTAACATGGTTTCTCGGGCCTCCCGGCCTGTCCTCTTTTTTTGTCTACTGCTTTTTAACCACTGGAGAAAGATAGAGGGAGCCTTTATAGGGGGGCCGGGAGGAGCTACATCTTTGATCTTGCAGTCAAGCACCCCCTAGGGGCGAACTACCCACATGTCATCACTTGGGACGACCTGGACTGGATATATTCAAAAACAATTCTACAGGTGAGTTTCACAGAATTGTATTATTTCTCTTCTGAAAAGAGTCTGTGTGGCCCTTGGATCTGTGATGCTGCATAATAATAATCAGCATAATGGGTGGGGTCTGTATGAGTCCCAGAACTTGCATAAGACACCCTGGCTGTGCTTCTCCCATCTCTCCTTGTTGCTAGGTGAATTGAAGCCTAGACCAGCACTCCCAGACAAACTCCCAAAGTGCTGGGGAAGAGAGGAAGGACGTGGAGCAGCAGGCGGGGGGGGGGGGGAGAGGAGAAGGTGGGACGGCAGGCACTGCGCTGCTTTCTCCCGGCATCTCCCGGTTGAAATAAAATCCAGGGGTGACAGGTTTAGTCTATCAGGGGTGACAGAGCCAGTCACCCCGGATGTCCTTTTTCTTCCATTAAAAGAGAGATAAGCAAGCCTGGCTGGATATTTCTCGATGCTGGGTGTATAAGTGACCCCTCCCCCCATCACCCAGCAATATGGATTTTCATTGGCCCATTTTTTTGCGAAAGTGCTCCTTTAATCTGCAAAATGCACAGCTGCAGCCTACTCTCCCCCTCTGCACACAATTCTCCACCAGAACACACGGTCACCCCCCCCCCCCCCCCTTCAGCACAGGTTTAAGGAGGAAGGTGGAGAGGCAGACAGGTTTCCTCTCTTACTGCTGCGTGACTATGGGGGGAATAGGCTGCTGGCCGACGTAGAGGGGAGCTGTGTGTCCCTGCTTGGCAGGGATTTCGGCATCCGCCAGGGGCATGGGGGGAGAAGAATAATGCCCCCGACAGAGACCCGAGAGATTTCTGATTTGATTTAAAAACGGAAAACAGTTTAGCACGTTGCCAAATGTAGCCTGGGTCTAACAATCACCTTTGCCTGCTTTATCAATTTAAGCTTGAGCTCACAAATGTAAAATATGCCACAAGTGATCTTTAATAGATGAGTTGCCCATATAATTGCTTGTGCAAAAGTCAGGTACCTGTTTCTATGAAAACTAGCTTGATATATGTGCTCATAAAAAAACATTTGACATTTATATTCAACAGGGCTCAGGATCACTGTGATGCCAGGGACAGCCCTGACAGCTTTGTGCCTTCCTCATCTCCCGAAAGTGTAGTTGGAATGGAAATTAGTAGATACCCAGACTTGTCACTAGTGAAAGAGGAGCCTCCAGATCCAGCACCTTCGCCCATCATTCCAATCCTTCCAAGCAGCACAGGAAAAGGTATGAGTTTCTCTATGTACACATATAAGATACACATGAAGTTTAAATAGCTGAAGATTAATTTGGTTTATCTCAAAGTGCAAAATATATGATGGCTAATGTTCGTGCATGAAAATTGTTGCTGGCCAGTCACACCTCTGTTCCTTAGCGCACAATTGTTGAATGTTAATAGTAAATTCGGTGCCTGCTTTACTTTAAACAGCCTTCCACACACTGAATGGTGCATGGGAAGATGGTTTATTGGATTGCAAGCTGCAAAGCTCAATGACCCTTCAAGCATCCAGATTGAGCCATGTTCCATGACCAGTAGTACCCTGTGGGTTGCTGGCACGGTGGGTTAAGTAAGTGACTAGTTTTCGCACCTTGTCCTTCAGGACGACCCATAGAGAGAGCGGTCCCCGTCTCTGGGAGGAAACACAAACTGAACAGAGTTTAAACCCCCTCCACTTTCTTTTAGAATTATTCTAAAAGAATGTGATAGAAGTAGTTTCGCCCCCCATTCCGAAGGTTGGGGGTTCTGTTCTCACATTTTCCTGGTGCAAAAGCCATCTGGAAATTATCGGATGATTCTGAACCTGAAAAAGATTAAATCAGTTAATCAGATACAAAAAGTTCAGAATGGAATTTATTCGGTAAGGAACATCCTTATGGATAAGCTCTTATGATCAATTTAGACCTGCAGGATGCTTACCTGCATATTCCAATTCTGCCTCTACATCGCAAATTTCTGAGATTTGCAGTACAAACTGACCAGGGGCTTTATCCCAACCATTACAGGGCTTTATATTTTGGCTTATCGTCCGCCCCACAGATTTACAAAGATATTGGCGGAACCAATGGCACACTTCAGACAGGAAGAAGTTATTGTTATTCCGTACCAGGACGATTTACTCTTGCTGAACAAGTCAGGGGAATAGCTACTAGCAGATTTACAGAAGACTCTTCTTCTTCTAAGAACCTTAGACTGGATTGTCAATCTAGAAAATGAAATCTGGTACTTAGCCACTGTTGCAGATTTCTTGGGTACGATCTAGACTGTGTCTCTAAAAGGATTCTGCTTTTCCGCAGGAAAAGATCCACAAGACCCAAGAATTCCTCAAGAACTCAGAGGTTTCTCTTTGAGAAATCATGACCTTACTCAGTCTTATGATGGCTGCATTTCCGGCAGTCCCATGGGCTCAGCTCCACATGAGAACCCTGCAGATATTTATTTTTTCTCATTGGGACAAGTGCTCATTGGGATCAGAAAATTAAAATGGAGGATGTACTAGAAAGCTTTCATTAGTGGACAGACCCAGAAATATTAAAAAGGGGAGGACTGTGGAGACGAAAAGATTCTGTAATAAGATGCCAGTTCCTGGGGTTGGGGAGACCACCTGGACAATCTGAATGTCCAGGGAAAGCGGCTGCCATACATAGCAAGGAAATCCCTGTTAGACTTACCGGTAACTGTTTTTCTACTAGTCCTTCAGGACGACCCCTTAGTTCCCTTCCATTGTCCTACGGTATACCTTATGTTACTTGGTTAAGACTGAGGTAGAAGGGAGGTAGGGGGGCGAGGTTTTTACCACTGGTTTGTGTTTCCTCCCAGGGGGAGGGAGCGCTCTCTCCGTGGGTCGTCATGATGGACTAGTAAGTCTAACAGGGATTTTTGCGGGGCAACTGAGCAGATGGATGGAGATCCAAAGAGACACAGCAGGGCTACTGTAGGCACAATTCAATGTTAGATAATTTTATATTTGTTAATATACTGTGAATCCCACCAACTTTTGTATTTTTATCTTGTATAGGATCTGAGGCTAGGAACTGTGAAATGAAGAGAGAACCTGGTACCATGTTCTTTGGTTCTCAGTTTGCTCAAGCACCAAATGGGCCTAAGTCTGGCATGATATCTGTGGCAATCACCTTGCACCCCACTGCTGCTGAGGTAACCAGTGCATCATTAGAACAATAATTCTGTTTTATTTGCTCTGTGTACTTCAGACCTACATTTTTGAACTTTTTTTTTTACTCGTCTCAAGTAAAACTGGCCGCTCCAACCCCATATGCATCTTAGATGGAGGTGAGTGAAGATGTGTCACATGCACGCCATGGGATCGCCTCACACAGCGGGGCCTCCTAAATCTGGATGCCCCAGGGATGGGAAAACCTGCATTCTTGGTGTCTTTTAGACTCCAGAGAGGCTGATGTTCTTTGGTAAAGCCAACATATCCTATCACTTTGTATTAAGCCTCTTTTATTTTAACATCTGAATTGGGTTTAGTGGGGCAGAGGGGTAAGATTAAAATTGACTTTATAGGTCATCTTTACCAGGAAGACTATGGACTTGATATTAATTCTGAAAATGCTGTTCTTATTGTGCCTTTTATTATCAACATTTTCATATTTTAGAATAGTACACTATGCAATAAGGTATCTGTTCATAGATCTCTGTAAACATCTCATTGTTCAGAGAGTAATTTTCACTATATCCAGTCCAGGTCGTCCCAGAAGTAATGACAGTTGGGTTAACTGCCACCAGGTGGCGCAGTTACTGCAAGATCCAGAGCTGTAACTCCTCCCGGCCCCCTATAAAATGAGCTGTCTCAGAATTCCCAGAGTTCATCTTGCAGTGCTGCTGCGAGGATCGTCTGGAATACTCTCTCTGGATACGGCAGCTGAGCGGGGCATTTTAACCCTTTAAGTGCCAGCCTACCTGGAGTTTTTGTCACACTCTGTTGCCAGACCATTTTGCACTATTTTGCACTCCCCATGTTCAAATGTGATTTTTGAAGGGATTTCCAGGGATTTCCCAGGAAAATGATATATTGTTTTTTTTCAGCAGAGTCTGAGCTTTAACATGAAATGTCTTGTTTGTCATTTTTTAGGTGTATTCTCAATATTTTTTGGAGAAATATGTGCAAAAAAAATAAAAAAAAAATCTATTTTTTACAATTTGTAGTGTGTTTTTGTAATAAAAAATGTAACTTTGTCAATAAAATCTTATTGCTTGTGAAACCCCAATTTCTCCCAGTTACAGCGGTACCACATATGTATAGGTAGACACCCTTTCCTGCCCAGGAGACTCCCCCAAACTGAAACAGAGCTTTAGGGGATTTTCAGAAAAAATACAACTGTGATATGCGCTATGCGCACCTTGCAGTTTTTCCAGAAAAACAACCCTTTACATTTGAAATACCCCCCGCAAACGATATATTCTCTGGAAGTACACACCTCAGGCTTTCTATTTGTACCAGGCTTGTTGATGTGGCCACAGTTTTCTGGAAGTAATCCCTCAATGTATTCTTTGGTTGCAAAGAGGTTCCCTAAAAAAAGGATAAAAAAGCAGAATCAAAGCCACATTTTCCTAAAAAAAACTATATACAAACAAGAAAAAACAAGTATAATCTGAAAAAGCAACATCCCCCGAACAGAACGATACCCAACATGCATAGCTACTGTCAAAGGAAGAGTTGCCAAACACCCCAAAGTAAAGCATGAGCATAACGGTAATTTTTCTTGAAATTTTCAGCTCTGCAGACAAAGTGCGCACCTTGCGATATTCTAAGCATACAGCACGTCCTGCTCCCGAATAGTCATAACATGTGGGTAGTCCTCCGCCGCCGGCGCCGTGCACTGCAGACATGTAGAAAACAAGCTCCTCCCGGCCCTACATATACCGCGGGACCTCCCACAAATCCCCAGATTTCTCTGCAGTGCTGGAACTGCGAAGACATGAAGTATCACGCTCTCGCAGGCGAGCGGGCCTTACGGCCCAAGGTCCTGTGGGACTATTTCCACCCGTCCTCTTCAGATGAATTATGCCTCCCAGCCTAGGCTGCGCGGGTCGGGTGAAGGTAGGTAGCACCTGGTGTGCTGAATGGAGCTGCACTCCACCGCAATCCCCCTCCATAGGGTAGGCGGTCAGGCCGATGGTGAGCCTCTAGAGGATGCCCCTCCCGCAATCATTGCCCGTGCCCCTCATAGACTCAGTCCATGGACACCGTCAGCTTCTCCCCTCGCTTCCTCCCGTAACTCAGGGGAAAAGAAAGGGGGGGGGGGGGGGGGTGTGCGTGGCAGCCCGAGTGCCCATTAGCCAGTAGTCCTTGTTCCTTTAATCAGGGGGTCAGTGTCGCACCTCACTGTGCAGTGCGAGCTGTCTTTCTTACTATCAGTCTGCCTCGGCAGATTCATTCCAACGTATCAGCATTAGTCGTTACTTATTCTCCGCTGCGGTACTTGCCGTCGGTTGGAGCTTCGCGCTCTTTGGGGGAGGCGGAGACTCGGCATGACGCGTCACAGCCCGACCTGATTCTCCCCTCGAGGTTCACAGGCGCCATTTTCTCTATCTTCGCGCGCGCGCTTGGTGTGGCTCGTCTCCTCCCTCGATCATGTAAATGCCCTCCGGGGCGGTATGGTTTCTATGCTTGTTCAGACAGCGCATGGCACTGACTCCACTCCCCTTGTTCCATTGTGTCTTTCAGAAGCCAAGACTTCGTTACCGGCCCCGGCCTAACATATATTATAACGGGTCCTCTTTACAAATTCTCCCACATCACTAGCGGGTTTTGGGGCATCCAGGGTTGCTTACTGCATAATTCCCTGCGGCATACTGCTTAAAAATCACCATATGGAGGCATATCAGGATTATGGAACCGGGGTCCTTCTGGGACGTGACCGGCTGTGTGCAGTGTGTGGCCAGGGCACAGGTCTGCGGACAGTGTGCAGAACAGGCAGGTTTGCTAACAGAGGAACCTCCCTTCCTCACTCCCGTCTCCCCGCTCCCAAATATCACTCATGGCGAGTCCCACTCCAGCGGGGATGACCTGCAAGAGGTGCCGCGAGCGTTGCCCACGGCGGAGCAGGTGCTTTCTGGATTGGCCGAGCGTATGGGGCCCGGGAAAAAAACGGTCCCTGACACCTCCAGGCTCTCCGGTTCCTGACGATACCGATGATTCTGCTGATATGCAGGACCCTGACCCTTCTGAGGAAGGTGAGCTATTCTCAGACTCGGGCTCCTCACATGGGATGCCCGCGGGCCGTGATGAATCCGAGCCTGGCTCCTGGGGTCTGTGTGACACGGATGAAATCCTGATCAAGATTTTTGAGGTCTTGTCAATCTCTCCTCCTGGGGAGATCCCCAAGCCTAAAAGGGAGAGTTTCCATGGAATTCCTAGAACAGGAACATTTCCAGAATATTATATCCCAGGAATGGGAATCGCCTGGTAAGCTTAAAGGGATTCCAGGGGTCTGGGAATGGAAGTACCCTTTTCCCCCTGATGTGGTCAATTTATGGTCAGCTCCCCTGGTGGTGGACGTGCCGGTTATAGGGGTCACATGACTGCCCCCTTTTACCGTACCCTTCGGGATGCTGAGGACCGGCGCATTGACAGACTGGCCTCACACGCATTCTCGTGTGCCGGGACGGCCCTGCGCCCGGTTTGTGCCGCGGCCATCACGGCGGTGGCCGCCAGGACTCTTGTCAGAAAGATACTGGATCACCGTCCTGAGGACCTCCCTTGGGGGGTGTTTAGTGCGCTATCAGACTGCGAAGCCTTTGTTAAGTTTATTCTGTCGGCACTGGATGACACCATTAAGATGTGTGCTAGGAGCTCTGCACTTGCGGTAGCCATTCGCCGCCTCGTCTGGCTGCGACAGTGGGGCGCCGATGGAGCTACAAAAAAGGCTCTCACTTGCCTTCCATTCAGAGGACGGCGGTTATTCAGGGCCCGCTTGGACCTTTTTGGCAAAAAGGCTATAGCACCCCTCCGCAGAAGGCCGCTCCGTCCTCCACGAGGCAGGGTCACCCCTCCACCTCCCTACATTAGTGTCAAACGTGAATCTGAGGTGTGTTTCCAGCTGCCTTCTGGCAGGACCAAGTCCAAATCTGCCAAAACCTCTCAAGCATGAAGGGGCGCCCTCGCCCGTCTGGGCGAGGGGAAGACTGCACAGCTGTCTCACATCCAGGAATATGCCTTCTCCTTCTGGTGGTTCCGGGATATAACCCACCTGGGTTCTCGCTGGACGGTCCCCCCTCGGTTTTTTGTCAGGGTGTTTTTAGTCCCTGTTCTCCCTTCTGAAACTGGCGCTTGTTAATTGCCTTAACGGTATGGGGCAATGGCATATATTTTGTCCATCCTCCCCCCTCATCAGTATGAGGTAGTCTGGACCCCGTGGGCCTATGGCAGGCCTAGCAATTCTGCCTTCACAAGTAGTCCATATAGGACAACTCTGTCTTAGGTCACGGGCCCCCTGCGCGCGGCGGGGGGGGGGGTTTCGGCCGCTTGCGGAGCTCTAGCTCTCCTTAGTTTCTCTGGGGTCTGCTGGACGCCAAAGACTATTTCTAATCAGTGTCACAGGATCAACCGTGCGGCTTGAGGCACTATTTGGGGCCTTTCTTTCGTGCCCAGGCTACTAGCCTGGCGTGTCTGGGGACACGCCTGAGGTGGGGCTTCTGCGTTGGGACTTACCGGGTCATCTTCCTTGCTCCCCAGCCTCTGCATCAGACGAAGTGGGTCGGTTGGCCGACAGTGTCCCCCGGAAGCTACTGGAATGGTTGCTTAAACACCTCATCCCCTCACTGTCACTTATCTACTATTCCCCGATCCTGGGAAATCGGTTCAGGCTTGCTGCCTTCTTCTCTGGCATTAGGGGACCCCTGGTTACGGGGCTCTGCCCCCCCTTACTGGCGCCTTGCCTTCACCAGACGGGATGGCAGCCGGTGGGCCTGTTGGTGGCACATCAAGATGATGTCATTTATATACCGAGCCCTCGGGCTCTTCGGCGCCGTAGGTTACTAAAACTATATATGTCCCAGAACCCTGGTGCTTGGTCTGTGCCCATGCCTTCTGGTAAGGTGGTTCCTCTGGAGCTTCCCATATGCTAGGGCCCCGTCAGGGGGGCACTCCCCTTCCTTACCAGCATCTCCTAGAGTATGGTCACCCTGGGTACCAAGCCTCGCAGGTTTGGCAGGGGAAAGGTAAATCCCTTCCACATCCCCCGTGGTTCTAGGTTGGGCCCCTTGGAGGGTCCGTCTTACCTGCTGGGCTTGTTGAAACGGTGGGCCCCCGTTGACTCTATATGGCGGGCCTTCTACTCCTTCAGGACCGGTCGGTTTATGGGGGACCCCTGGTCTGTTGAAAGACAATGGTCTGTTTTTTAATGTTGGCCCAAAGATTGTGACAGGTTGCTACCTCTGGAGGGTCCCAGTTCCTGGCCTGGGCGGGGTTCTACTCCCCCTGCTTCTCAGCGGTATTCGCTTCAATGGATGCCCTTAGCGGCAGGTTATGCTATCCCGGTGTTGCCCGGGGAGCCTAGCTTGGCTCTGAGGGATCTCCCTCCGGACACAGGGCCTCTGCCCTTGTTCCCGCTGTCCCAGGATATTCTGACTCCGGTCAGGGGGCCTGAGTAATTAGGCGTAGCCTTGTTATTCATATGCCTTCTCTTCATCACCCTATTTTTGGGTTCTGCGCACGGTTGGACTGCTAGAGAGTCCCATGGGATCTATGGCCTAGGCGGCCCTGGGAGTAATGGTTCGCAGACGCCTCTGCTGAAGGCTGCTGAATTGTAATATCTCTGTCAGGGTGCTGTTCTGCACTTATTAGGTCTCTTCCTGTTTCCAATAGAAGGTCTCCTGTCTGGGAATTGACGGCTGATTCTTTCGCCCCTTGGGGACGGGCCTCATCTTCTGGGTGACCTACTATGTGAGGGGCTTGGGAGCTAGCTCCCCAGCTTCCTCTTATTCCGCCTATAACGGCTTGGGGGTATCCCATATTGACTGGCATGGGCCTTAGTCTCTTCCCTGTGAGACGCTATCGGTTCCCAGGGCCTTTAAAGCCATTACAGCGTAAGTTGGGGTTGGCTCCCCTTCTGGGGACTCTGAAGGAGTAGGTCTGTCTTGGCCTTCCTGCAGGAGTCTGGTTCTGTCACCCTTGTAGAGTATTCTCCTTGGGATTGCTTAGCTGCACTTCCCCAGTAGTTCCATAAGTCCCTGCGGGGATCAATTTTTCATTCTGTTACCCTGCGGACTTCCTGGGGACCCTGCCTGGATGCGGTCTCAGCTGCCCTGTAGGTTAGCCCGCTCCTCTGGGGCCTCCTGACTCCGTCAGACATGTGCCTGAGACGCTGGATCTGCTTACTTACTTCCTGACTCGATGTATACACATATATACTTGTACAGATGTATACGGCTACAGGCACCTCATGCCTGGGGGTGTTCCTTTTACGCTGGGCTTCAGGTTCAGGTGGTCAGTTGGACCCTTGATTCAGTCCCTTAGTCTAGCCATGGGCTGATTATTATTAATACTAATATGAGGGCCTACATCCCTCTACAGGTTTTGCACTCCCCCCCCCCCCCCCCCATGCCGGCCTTCCTGGCCTCTAGGGGGGACTGATGTTCTTGGAGTCTACGGGCGCCTCCTTAGGTAT